>JAPQWN010000003.1:4740000-5940357 GCA_028538565.1 Umbellularia californica
GATTACAGGGGATATAACATGATATGAAGTAAGCTCCTCAAAGCACTGAGAAATGGGCTTCAAGAGAAAAAGAAATTCAAGTTTCCTGACAGTCATAGTTAAAAGTGACAAACAGCAAAATGTCCATAGTAAAATAACAAGGATCTGGAAAAAGAAATGCATTGACGATATCAAGAAATAGAAAATGCCAGTTCTTTTTTCCTGTACATGCTAAAGTGTCAAGCAGTCAAACTACAACATTCAGCAGAGTGCTTTTAACAATCAAACACAACCACACGAACAATTCTAATATGTATGCAGTTTTCAATTCTATATTCTTCTTTTATTTCTTTTTTTTTTTGGTCATTAACAAATTTGTCTTACTCAATGCAGTACTTTAGCTAAACTAAAGGGGACTCACCATAGCATCTTTGGATACAGATGCTTCATTTGCAATTGGATTTTTCTGCTTTGATAAGCTGCCTGCATTTACAGCTGGTCCTGAGATTCTTCGACGAGAGGGATCATTAGAAGACCAACCTCTTCCTTCTTCTCCGCCTGAGATAAAAGTTACAAAAGCACATGATGATAACATAATCCTGATTATCGCAGAGGAAACCACCAACCCTACACTACAGGAAAGTGATGGTTATTAAAAATTGAGTACGTACCTGATTGCCTATCCCCAGTGGCAAAGACAGGGGCCATCCCTGAGCTTGTAGCAGCAACAGGACCCTTGGAGAACAAAAGAAGGTCATAATCCAAACACAGAAGAGGCAACTCAGCAAAGACATTTCATGCTACGAGATTACAGACCAGATTACGTGGAGGAACATTGGCAATCTGTGATTGCTGATACTTCAAAATGGTCCAATCAAACACATAATCAAACTGAAAGCCTGTGTGCAATCAAGGATTAAAGTAAGGACCAAAACAATAAGCAGATCTTGTATAAAAAGCTTTTCTGGACACCAGGCTTCTCACCACTATCTACCAGACAATTTACAACTAATGTGTTAAGTCATTGATTCAATTATTAGGAGGTTTTTTTTTTTTTTTCTCTTGATCTAAATGATTAGAAGTTTTATACGTTTGCACTTGGTTGTTTATGGAAGCCTTATCTTCATCATTCACACTATTACCACCTTTCATGACAGAAACTTGGTTGAAAAGATAGACATTAGATTTTGGGTAGCTTATCAACGAACTTTTAAGTTCCCAAAAAGTTAATGGCCATTTACTGCTGAAGGGGAATTGCAAATATTTAATAGTTGTGTTTCTTTGACATTTTAACAAGTTTCTTTTTGTCGGAGTGCTATCTTAGATGGTTATCAGGAAATGCACACACTCACAATGATGCTTTGGTAATTATGAAGGTGATCCACAATCAGAATTATGTCACAACACACCACCCAACAAAAAGCAAGAGCCAGGAATGGGAGCCCAAATATGCTGAAGTTAAAACGAAACCCACTGCCTGCCACCCACATAATCTGATATGCAGAGACTTATCTGAGGAAAGGCCTCAATAATCCGGCAACCATACACAGATATCTTCACATGTGGGATATATTCTTTCGAAGTTGTGGGTTTGAGACACCACCCCCCAAACCAAAAAAGGAAACCAAACCACCGCCACAAATAATAATAATAACAACAATAATAATAATAATAATAATAATAATAAAAGCCATTCCTCATTTCCCATTCAAACGAAAAGAAAAAAGTAATTAATGTGTGTGTGTGTGTGTGTGTGTGTATGATACCACATGACTTACACAATCCCCATGAATAGTTAATACTTTGCTACCACCCAAAGTGTGTTTAAACATGGAGAAAGTGCGAAAGTGAATCAATGGTGGGACTAGCCTAGGATGGCATAGGTTGCCATCACACTACATAACCATCATACTCCCACAGTGCATGTTATCAATCCTCATGTGAAATGCTTTTCTGCAACTTCTACTGAGAGTAGTTTTGAGAGATGTTTAAAGTCTTTGCAATATTAAAATGCACTGAGATCTTGCTTTGTTGATGACCACTGGATATGAAATTATACATGCATGCATGCATACACATACATGTACGCAGAGCTGATACCCTGAACACCTTGATGGTGCGCGCCCTGCACACTGCACGTTGTGGGTCCCACCTCAACCCCGCCAGGGGATGGAAAGGAGGGGGGTGGAAAGATATTGATGGGCCCTACCTATATAAAGTTATACGCCCGTCAAATCATCCTAACCCTTGAACCATGGCCCACAAATTCAACAGTTATATATATATATATATAGAGAAATATTCATGTACATCCTTATGGTGAGGACTTCCATCTCATGATCCATTTGAACAGTTCGCACAGTCCAGTCTATTTGGATTGGTGCAAGCACAGTCCAGTCTAATTTGATTGGAGCAAGCGTGCAGCGTGCGCACCTCATGCACCTTATCCCAGATGTACATGTGTGTATGAATGTCCAGTCCTAGTGAGAGATTGAATGCAGGCAGTTCATAAGGAGGCATATTTCCCTCTACACACACTATTGATTTTGGATGGCAATGGGCATGCCCTCAATATGAGTAACAGCCCATGTGGGGTCCATTTGGGTCGTGACAATCCAGTATGGGGGGATGGAAAGCACTATTATAATATATTAAGCTAGAAGGTTTTGGATCTAATTTTGACCATAAGTTATTTTCGATTTCAACTACTAGCAAGTTATTTTCGGTTTCTACAACTGCTAACATACTTTCCCTCCACTTTCCACTAATATCTTCCCCTACTTATGGACTCCCATCTAAACCCTTTCTAACATACATAGAATAATCACGGGTTTTTGTGCTAGTACTTGATATAAAGGGTGGACAAAGAAACCAGCCTCATTGAATATGTTGTCGATATAAGGCCTCGGTATCTCAAGATGTAAAAGCAATAGGCATGGGCCTGGTGGCATTAGGAGAGATATGGGATCACAAGTGAGTCTCACACTTACATTAGCTGAAGATCAAAATAAGATCATGCGCTAAGTAGCTCACTTTATATATCCACCTTGGAGATGTGCATGCTAATCCCTTGTTACAATTTATCAACCTACCTACCTATAGCCTCAAATTTGAAGATGATATATAAAGAGTTGAACAAGCTCTGACCTTCACGTATAAAAAGGTCACGGAATATTCTTTTCAGATAAGCATAATCTGGCTTGTCATCAAAGCGTAGCGAACGGCAATAATGGAAGTATGATGCAAATTCAGTAGGATAACCACGACACAACGCCTGTGGGAGAGAAGGCAAGATTTGTCATCATAACAGGCAGATCAAACAAGGTAATATACATGTTATCATATACATATATATATATATGTGTGTGTGTGTGTATAATGTGGGAGATGCTCCTATGAGAGATATCTCTCACCTTATATGAGAGATAACGTAGGGGCCCTCACATCCATATCCAATGCCAACAACTTAAATGTGAGGGCCCCCACCCCTATCTCTCATATAAGATGAGAGATATCTCTCATAGGAGCATCTCCCTATAATGTGTGTATATATATATGTGTGTGTGTGTGTGTGTGTGTATTTCCCATATGTATGTGTGTGTTGTGCGCGCACGCGCTATGTCCTACTAAGCGGTACCTCTCACAGATTTGCATGCAAGGCAACCCTTCTACCATTGTGTGGGACACACCCCATGACCAATCCAAACCCCTTACACTCAATAATTCCCAATAAATTATCACTCACCCTAATTTGGCACTAACCTGTATCATAATCACCGTCAAATTAAATTTCAATGGTTTCTTAAGTTACATTTCCATGAAATTTAACCCGGCGGTGGTTATTATTCAGATTAGGGTGAGCACTAATTCATGTTTTGTGTGTGTGTTGGGGGGGTATGGGGGTTTGGACTTGTCATGGGTCGTCCCATGCAGTGGCAAAAAGGTTGCCTCTCACACAAATCCATGAAAGGTACATCTTAGCAAAATATTACCCTAACAATATAGAGAGGAGGACTGATTGTATAAGGTTGACTGTACCATGTGGAGGTCAAATCAAAACCGCACATGTCCTGCCCCCCTTGTGAAGATCCAAACAGTTTAAAGGATGTGCCCACCCAAGTTTACCCATGCAAGTACATGATTCACAACAATAATCACAGTATGGTTTCGATGACTTCTATAAACAAAATTGGGGGGGGGGGGGGGGGGGGGGGGTGGGGGGTGTCACATATTGCTAACGTGTTCTTAACAAAATTAAGATTTCATACAATAGGGCCCACAAAACATGGACAAACAATGCAATCCACCATGTATCAGTACACGCCCTAAATTTCAGGCCAATCAGAACAATATTGACTGCTGGATTGAACACACCTGGAAAGATTTATGCTAAAATCTTAGATAATTATAAGGGAGGAAAGTACGAAACAGTGCATATAATGAACAGTTTGGCATGCCAAAAGGTGGGACACATTGTTCTTTAAAAAAATTCTGACTTTTTTTATTCAGACTTATTTGAACACATGGTTTGGTCAACCTTCTATAACCATACTAGCCCCTCCATCTCAACAGCTAGCTTTTTCAACACCTAAGATAAAGCCGCCCCCATCTCACCTATCAAACTAAAATGGGTAGAGTTGATTTTGTGCACAAACCTAGCTCCTATTAAGATCTATAAATTCCCTCAGGACTTTATTGTTGGCAGTAATGGACCCCATGAAGGTTGCCACTCATCTCACAGTAGATGTTCCTCATTCATGTGCATACATATTTGAGAAACTATATATAAGGCATGCATATACACAGTTGCACACCGGTTTCAACTATGCACCAGGTTGCACAAAGCGCAACTCCTTTTTTTTAATGTTAACATTTAATCGATGAAAAGACTTAACAGTACAAGAAAGGTATACTGAAAAGCCAAAACGAAAAAGAGAAGGGAAAAACAAAGCCCATCAAAAAGACTCTTTGTGGGCACTTCCTTATGGGCCCACTTATGATCAAACCGCCCCCCACCCCCACCCCACTTCAAATTATTGCAGAAAATATCTCTCTATATATATCACATATATATATTGTATCTTTCGCTATCTCTTTGTGGATAGAATACTACCTCAATGGATGTGGAGACTTTTTTTTCACTAATTTTCTCATATTTCTGTTTCTTAGTTCCTGCTTTTAAACCCTGCCAAGGAAGACTAAAAAAGAAAAAGACAGCTTACATTATACAAAGAGGGAAGCAACAAAAGAAAAAAAAAAAACAAAGAAAGAAAGAAACTTTGGACTTTGAAATATTTTGAAGAAATGGAATCCATACCTTCCTCTTAAGAAATACATGAGAACAAAACCAAGTGATTCTAGGTCATCCCTCCGGCTTTGTTCTTAGGAGAATAAAACACGGTCAGAATTTCACACATATCAAGAGTGGCAAGACTGAAGAAATCCCATACACTAGGGAATACGAAGGCCATTAAAATAGCCATTCAATTAATTTAAAAAAGAAAAAAGATGAGTCAATTGATGTTCATTCAATAGTATTGGAAACAAAGAGCATTATTGTCAAAAATGTATATCACATACCAATTCCAAGATGGGTGTTCATGCTTGCATATCTTGCAGTCCCGGTCAAGTTCTTATTCTCTCTACATATAATTCACAAACATGGAAAGAATTATCAATGAAAGGGCTTAATTTGCTAAGCTTATCCAATATAATTCTAAGAAGAAAAATACTGAGGTGAAAGTAACAATAAAGGGGAAGACATAGCTGAATGAAAAACTGGATTAGCTTTCTTGCAGCATCTTAATATATGAAAATATCAAACAATTAAAATGTTTTATTATTAATAATTACAAGACCATTTCAAAAAAATAATAATTACAAGACAAGCAGGTTAGGTAATAAATGTCTAGTAACGACAAAAGCAGGTTCTATAGTATCTGCATACAAGATATTCATAAGAACCCAGACATAATTCAGTGAGAAAAACTACACAACTTTCAAGACCATGGCAATAGTCTCATAGAAGATAAAGTAATACACTTTTCCCAGAACAAACTCATCAGAAAGGAAAATTTTGGAAAAGATGTGGAAATAATAAAAAATATATATCAAGAAGCGTCGTATTTTGTCATAAATACGTACACATCTATTTTCAATAGAAAGGAAAGAACATGAAACAAGATACTGAAGGCCTCCTCTAGAAACTTTAATAATAATTAGAGTGACAAGAATTCATCACTCATTATCTGATAGCTTCAGGCAATTTTTCTTCAAAACTTGGGGGAACAAAGACACAGATAGATTGTTCTCAATCCTTGCAATGGGATCCCTCAAATCAAACAGTAGGTTTGTGGGTGCGTGAGTTGAGCATTTAGCAGAGCTAAAAAAAGGGGGGGTTCGGTTGTATGTGGGTGGCATTTTGATCCAACAACGGGATTTGCCATTATGTGGGTGGCATTCTGATCCGACAATGGGATTTGGCATTATCAATCCAAGAACAAACAAACCTTGTCCTTGTAAGGACAAAATAAACCCATTGTTATAAAGAGACCTTAAACCGAGTTCCATACTCATCAAATATTGATCCAGAATGGTCTAGGACACCAAAAGAAAAATAAAAATAAAAAAAAATTCAGTATCTTGAAGCTGAACATATGAAAATGACACATTCCCCCCAACCCCAACCCAACCACCACCAGCCCACCCCCCCCCAAAAAAAAAAAAAGGAATCCTTAGGTGAAAACAAATTGCTATCCATTGTCTCCCCCAAACTTACTACATTACGTGCAAATTGTTAGAAACTAAAACCCCAAGAATCAACGAACAAGAGTCTAATAAATGGTTTTTTTTTTTTATTGGTGAGGCACAATCTAATAAATGAAGGCAATACATAACCAGAAAATGTCAACTGTTCAGCTAGTGCCAAAACCATTACATAGTTGTTGATACATCAGCCCAAACAGTTATGTCGATCTGCTCGTACCTTTCCTTTTGAAAAAATATTAATTACTTACAAACGTTTAGATTATTAAAATTTTAAAAATCTTGTTCTTGCTGGTTTTAGGATTCTAGAAAAAATCTTAGAATATAAATTTAATGGTGAAGACGATAAATTTTCAGGAGAAGTTATGGTTTCGGACTGATGCCATCTGTGGTAATGGGCGAAACCAATATGAATCAGCTAGTCTTATCGCATGACATAAACCAATGAACAGAAAACAAGGGAACTGAATTAGAATTTAAAAAACAATAAAGCTCTAACTCAAGCTGGATGATCTAAATGAATTAACAACCAACTATCTAGTTACTGATCCACTATCCAAGTAAAATTTGATGTGAGTACTGCAAGTGCAGAAAAAGAAAAAATTGTGTATCTTTTCAGAACCACTACTTCCATTTCCTATGGTCAAAACCACCATGCATATTGCAACAAAGCGGGGAACAAATTAATCAACAATTTGCACAAGATAACATCCACCAAAATGACAGGGCTCCCTAGTTAAAGCTTGATATGGATACAACAACTAAAAACGATTAATGTATCCCTTTCAGAACCATTGCTTCCGATTTATGCATCAAAATTACCTTGAAGAATATCAACACACGCCAAAAAATGGACAAGTGAATAGCAAGCATAGAACTGCTCGATTCACTTATCAAGGAACTAAACCACCAATGAAAAGCCCCTCCCCTCAAAGCCTGGGCCCCGGATAATGCTAAAGCTGTCAGCTTCCACATTCACCAAGGTGACAGAGCTCAAGATGAAGGTTTAAGGGGTTATCCTTGAACAAAGATTCAGGAAGGTTGGTTTTCTTGGAGTGTCACAAGTATGTCATCAAATGGTAGAGCTCAACATCGAAGGTCTTAGGTGCGCCTAGTGCAAATGTGCAATGATTTAAGGTCAGTATTCTGAATTAATGTGGAGTATCACCCAACTCAAAACATCAACCATATATGCATTATAATGGAAAAAAGCAATAAACTTATTGATTGATATTTCAACCAATGAGGTTTCATGTCATGATCACAATCTGTAAGGACCAGATTCTTGCCAAAAATAAAACAAAAGAATTTCTAAATAACATGAAAAGGCTCCAATTGGGCATCACAAAATAAAACTACCTACCGCAGGATGTATATTTTGAGATTCTATAAAGCCACTTCATGTTTCCATAAATAAAATATACACTACTCACCTGTAAGGGATGTGTTGATGGGTTGTAGTATCTCTATACTTCTTAGCAAGGCCAAAATCAATCATGTATACCTATATGCAAGTGCAATGCTAATATTACACCAAAACGAAAAAAAATGGCAAGAAGAGAATACCAGAGTAAAAAAAAATACCTGATTTGCACGCCTTCCTAAGCCCATTAGATAATTGTCAGGCTTGATATCACGATGTAGGAAAGATTTTCCATGAACAAACTCAATTCGGTTGATCTAGTGGCAAATAGCATGAACATAACCATGTTATATACATGCTTTTTTAATTAATGTACAAACATATGTATGACACATAGGACATAAGTTAGACGACAATAGATGAAGCATACCATCTGATCGGCTAGCATGAGAACAGTCTTCAATGACAGTTTTCTGCTGCAGAAGTTAAAAAGATCTTCCAGGCTTGGTCCCAATAAATCCATCACAAGAACATTATAATCACCTTCAACACCAAACCACCTCACATTTGGGATTCCAGCTGGAAATTTTCAAAAAATAATAATAATAATAAGATCAATAAACAATAGACGGGGATAATATGACCTGAAAGAAATTGTATGCTAAACTAGAAGAACCAAAAAGTTTCATTACTTCCTCCTTGCAATATCCTGTACAGCTTTGATTCGTATAATAGTTGAGGATGCTTTGTCTTGATATTTTCCTGAGGGGGAATAAGAAACAAAATCTTTTAGAATTTAAGTTCTAAAAACAAAGTAGAGTTCTAGTCTTGAGTTGCTATGCTGGTAGGCTATAGAAATCCAAAATGACAAGCTCTCTCTCTCTCTCTCTCTCTCTCTCTCTCTCTCTCTCAGCTTAATTTGAATCCACAACCTCAAGGTTGCAATAGTGAAGCACCTTCCACTGTGCCATGGGCTCTTGTCTGTCTATGGAGCATTTAGAATTCCCTACTTGATTGCTATGGGCTCTTGTCTGCTATGGTTCAGTTCTCTATCCAATCTTTCATACTACACTTTCACATGTTTAATATGTCAAAGGCACGCTTCCAATTCTATCCTAAATTAAATATAATTGTCCTTATTTATCTCATACACTAAATTAGTTCTGACTTCCCCACAAGCCAATGGAATATTACTTTCTCAAGTTAACCTCCTCATTATCGAAACATAGCTTGTGATTGCTTTGGACAGCCTAATTTATATCACAAAACTCTGGCATTGTCAAATTGGTGATCATCCAAATGCAACGGGTGGGGTACTGCAAAATTAGGAAACAGAAAGAGCAATACCTTGATAGCAACTTAATATTCAGCTCAAAGATGAAAAAGTTAGTATTGCAATACGTCGTGGAACACATAAATGTTGTTATAAAGACAGCGCCTCAAACAAATATAATCAATCATCGCAAACATAGAAAAAAAAAATGAAATCAATGACAAGGCCAAGTGAGGGCATGTTCGTGTGCGACCTTTTTCTTTTCTTTTCTTTTCTTTTCTTGCACTGTATCTGATTCATTTTGCAAGAGAAATTGAAACTAAAAACTTCATTTTCTACTGTTTCAACTTCTCTTGTTTGGTGCATTGAAACCTTTTTCCATGGTAAAATGTAGCTCTACCTCTTATGTCAAAAAGTGCAGAAAATGCCCTCACATCGAAAATGAAATCATGTGGAAATCATTAACAGAGAACAACTGAAAAATCATTCTCCCTTGCAAACCATTCTCATTTTCCAAGGAAAAAAAAATGCTCCACACAAACAAATCTTAAGAGTTCAGGAAATTCTAATCTCAAGTTAGAAATGTGAAAAATACTTACGAGCTTAATTGCGACCTCTTCGTTCGTCTGTATGTTTGTACCTGGAAAAAGATTCAAATACAAACACAAAGGAAACACGATACAAGCAATCAAAAACCATGGAATTAAAGCGAGAAAAACCATGGAATTGAAGCGAGAAAAATGAAGAGAGAAAAGTAGAAAAAGAAAACCTAAATAGATCTCGCCAAAAGATCCGCTCCCGATCTTGCGACCGAGTCGGAACTTGTTCGCGACACGAGGCTCCATCGTCAAACTCAAGAATCTGCACAAAGGAAACCCAAACCCTAACCCTAAAAAACCGAAATCTACAAAGTAGAAGAAGGCCAAAACAAAATCTGGTAGCAGAAAACCTTACCGATGATTCTTCAAGACTGTTATTCTGAAACAATCGACATGATCGATCAATGTCCATGCATCGATTCCATGAAAATCATCAGATCAGAGACGAAAAGGAATCGAGGCGAAGAAGGAAAGGTAAAATGTGTGAGAGAGAGAGAGAGAGAGAGAGAGAAAGAGATATCTAGTTTTCTCTTTTTTTTTTTTTTTTTTAGAGAAATGAGAGAGAGACACGAAAGAGTACCTAAGAAGATATAATTGGTGCCTCCCTGTCACTCACATATGACACGGTCTGGTTGTTGTTTTGTCTGTTGATTTTATCGAAGTGGAATTTATACGATTTCACGACGAGGAATGCGATTATTTCCTGATTTCACTTTTCCATAGAAAGTGTTTTCCTTCAAACGCAGGTGGTGAAGCCTACGCGCCCAGGAAAGAAGAGAATCGATGGGAGTCCAAACATTCTTGGCCCACACCCACACCCACACCCACACCCACACCCACACCCTGGTTAATATAGTTTTCTAAGCGCTGTACGAACAGGATGAGAGGAGAGGCCACCCCATCTAACTGGCAACTAGATCATCTGCATGGCATAAATTCTATGTATCTTATTTAAATATTATTCAATGTGGGCCCTCCTCTATTAATTAGATAGGGATTTCGGCGTATTAGTCATCCTTCACATTCATAATCCAAATTCAAAAATTCACGACAAGTGTCAATTTTTTTTTTTTTTTTTGACCTTTTTTCTTGTCATATCCCATAATATTAGATTTATCAATTTTCGTATCATACACTTTCTATAACCAGCAAACTAATTTGATTTTTACTGAACAAAAAAATGATAATTTATGAAAAATGAATACACATCTAACTATTGTTTAGATTCTATCATTAAGAAAAAAGTTTCTCTGAGATGCTACATAAAAATCATGACATCATTGGACAATCCCATGATATTATGGGATTTATAAGTTTCTGTGATTACACTTCCCCATGATATAATGGGGTTTGAAGAAAAAAATAGAAATGATGATGACGTTGTCTAAATTTCGGTAATGAAATCGGGAAAACCAAATTGAAGGCGGACTAATATGTCGAAACCCCAATTTGTTATTATCAACCAATCCCCCCCCGGGGTAATATGTCGAAACCCCAATTTGTTATTATCAACCAATCCCACCCCCCACACCCCCGCAAACAAAAAAAAAACACTATGTGGCCCTTACAAGATTTTGTTCCTACATAGTGGCCCCTACAAGGAAGAATTCTTGGGCCCGCCTTTTCCTTGGTTTCACACTTATTCAAGGATTGATAAGTTCATGTATCACTTCCGGACCAGCAGCCCAACCTCTGGAAAAAAAAAACATAAACATGCACAAATCTAACTCTAGATCTTGACCCACGTCATACCTTATAATAGCACCACAAAAGCTCAGTTAGAGTCACACTTTTTTTCTCTCTAATAAATAGCCATGCACACACTAATCCCTAGTGGTCCTCAGGGATTGATGGGGCATGTTTGTAGAAATGGGAGATGGATATCAATGAATCATCAGGTGGATTATTGGTTCAAGTCATATTATTATATTTTATACCAGAGGTTTTTCAATTCAATTCCTTTTCTTTTCTTTACTATCTAAAATAAGATTTTCTATTGTTATTGGTGACAACTGATGCCTTATGGATGAAACTTCTATACTGATTGTGTTGGTTTTTTTTATGAAAAAGTCTACATGGACCGACTTGTATCCCGATTTTTGGACCGATCACATGTGGATGGCCATATGAGCGGGAGAATGAAAGAAAAGGGAGCATGTGATCGGTCCTGCAGTCGGGACAAGTAGCATGGCTCTTTTTTTATATTACTTTATTTTGAGTCAATTTTTTAATTCTATATACATATGATTTTATTTTTATTTTTATTTATCTATAAGAATATTCACTTTATTCTGAGTCAATTGTTTTAATTTTTATATGATTTTAAATTTGATTTCCACAGATGTCTCTACTTGACAATTATGTTACCAATACAGCCTTAGTCCATTAAAGAAGTGCATGAATGGATGAGCAATAAATAGTCCCTTTCCACTGGTCCCTTTTCAATTGCTTTAATTCATAATTCAGATGCTAGTAATCATTTGATGAACATTGCATTGGTCCTCTTGTACATTTTGTTTTTGTTGTTCAATTTAACTGATAATTTCTCCACCATATACTGCTAATCAGCACGTGCCCTTCCCAAACCCCAAAAGGAGAAATGGGTCAACTACACAATTGGTTGTAGAAAATGTCACTTAATTTTCAGCCTATCCCACATTGACAGAAAAAATGTTGTAGCCTATGAACATAACCCAAGCCCAAACTAATAAAAGTATGAATCTACACTGATTTTGGAGGTGGTCACTGGTCAGGGGAGTTGATTTTAGCCTCCCTAGTAGGTACAGAAAAATAATAGAAAAGCAGTAATGGTTGCTTTCGTCAGGAAAATGTTCAATAGACATTGTCAAGCTTATGTGACCAATACCCACTTCCATTAATCAATTATTTCCAGTAATAATTAAAAGTAACTTCAAAAAACAACCATAATAGAATACTGGCCCTGTGCAAAACAAAGTGTGAGGGTTAACTATCTTATTAACGAGTCCATTAAATGCAAGATGTTACAGATTAGTCATCTAGAAGAATCATATCCATTGGACAATCGTACATTTAAAAAAAAATAGAGATTAGTGGCTATTTGTGGTCCCAACAATTACAAATGAGAATTTCCCACCTCTTTTTTTGGCAATGTTGGGCTACTGGTCTAAAGTTCAGAAAAATCGAGGACCAAGGGATTGATTTCCAGGCATGTGTGTGAATTAAACTAAGACGCAAACATCACTCAAACATGAGTGTTTTGGCATCAAAATTTTCCAATTGCATTTTCCTACCACCAACACCATACAAAACGGTGGGTGTCCTCGAGGACGTTGTGCCTACCTTCACCAGTCAAATTGGGCAGGTTTTTTTTTTCTCTGCACATCCAACTGGTAACCTACTCTTTGGATGGCCAGAAGCCATTGTCAAAGTGCACCAATAATTAGTTCGTAAGTTGACACCATTTACTAAATGCTACTGGCCTACAGCATTGGATGCTAAATCAATTAAAGTGGAGCCCTATTGGAATAATATATGTGGATCTGTCTGCATCATGCTTAGGATGAAAAAAGGAAGGGTGGTTTGGGTTACCAAAAGGAACAGAATGAGCAAAAAGCAGGAAACACAAAGAAAGAATCATGATATTCATGTAGTTTTGAAGTAGTTGAACAACGTGGATAACAAAATAAGTGGCCAAGGGATAATTGTAGCTGATGTATTGAGTTTGTCTCTATAATAATATAGTGATGTTTTCTTGAAAATATTTTATAATAGCTACATCATTATAATTTTGTTTTTATTTTACATTTTTAATATATTTAAAAAATAGTTTATTTCCAACGATATGTTCCAATGTTATTTCAATAATTACCACAAATGTAAAATATATCAGTCAAAGATGGATTATTTCTTTAGATCCTAGCTCAATGTCATTCAATAAAAGGGTTTATTTACTTCTAAGAGTTTAATTAGCTTAAGCTTTTCATGATATTACAAAATAACCCTAAGGGGTAGCTCATTTAGTCTAAGATCACGGTTTGCACTCCGGAGGTTGTACGTTCAAAACTGCACGACCACACTGGTGTTACAGGGGAGTTTATCCTACTTTCCTATAGGCCCGAAGGAATTAGTCTAACCCAAAAAGTTGGAAACCCTCCGATAGCACATAATAAAAAATGATATTACAAAATAAATAAAGAGATAAAGTCATCAAATCTTCATTGAGTATTTTTTTTAATTAATGAAAATATAAGATAATTATGAAACTCAGGTGTCCTCCTCAAGAGAGGATGTATGTTTTGTGTGTGTGTGTGCGCACTGTAAATCAATATAAACCAAGATATAAACCAAGTTTTGAATTTCCTTTCCAACACCCTAATTTCTCCCAGCCCGGCAAAAACCGGGGACCAATCCCCAATAAGTTTACCAAACCCCCATCACAAAGTGTCCATCAAAGCTAATTTAGATACGAAGATGAAATGGTATAAGCTACCAGCAGAAACAAGATTCTTGTGGGGCCCACCTGCTGTCAATATGCATCCTTCCAAAATCCATTTAGCTTCTGTTGTTTTTAGGCAGTGGCGTCAAATTCACCATTGGATTGAATCATCTTGTGTTTACAATGTAAAGATTTTTGAGCACTAAATGGCTCAAAACAAGGGTGGGTTTGTACTTTTTACATAATAAATACAATGGTTTGGTTTTCTAAATGGTTGTGTGATTGAATAAAGTCCCTCTTTCAGCTAAAAAGAAAAAAAAAAAAAACAAAAGGGATACAACCCATACAACTGTTATTAGGCTTACATTCGCCCCAGGACGGTGGAAGTTTATATATTTCCTACAAAACTATTCGTGCAATATGGCTAACGCACACATCAGACCATGTGATTTCTTAATACAGCATAATATCACAAATATCGCCCCGTACAATATCCCAGGGTAGTACAAGATCATCATTTTTGTATGAACAGCCTTCAGGAAAATATTTAAACTTTTCACCTTTTCCTTAAAAAATATCAATTTTAAGGGCAGCCGTACCAAGGAAAAAAAAAAAAAAGAGACAATTACCGTACGGACAGTCTTAAAGCTAACAATCACCCCAGAACAGTCCAAAAATATATATTTACCACAGAGCTGTTCGATCCGTAAGATATCGCAAGCAGGGATGTAGGATATCCTACAATCACTTGAACGTATTTATTTTTTTCCCTTGACCGTGGGACCACCAAACCGTTGGATAGTTGTATTAATATAAGAACTAATATTACACCAAATTTGAACCGTTGATCTATCATTGTTATCGATAAATTTGCAAAAATGTCTCATTGTTTTTCAAATTGTAAGTCACTTTTTTTTTTGCAAGTTTCTTGATAACCATTCAAATTTATAGCAATATTAGTTCTTACACTCATACAGCTATCTAACGGTTTCAATGGTGATTTGGTAGTCCCACAGTCAAGGAAAAAAAGATAAAAAACAAATCAAACTATTCAAGTCTTCCCGCTTCTGATTGTGGGTTATCGACGGATCGAACAGCTCTGCAGTAGATATATATTTTCCGGAAGACCTTCCATACGGTAATTGTCCCAAGAAAAAAAACCTTTCCATCCCACCTTACAATCCATTAAGGGCGGGAGCTTTCAAATCAGGCTAGGCCGCCCCAAAATAAGGCCTGCACCTGGCTACTGTGCAAACATACTCCTACTAGGTCCATCATTCTAGATATTCAAATACTTTAAATGAATCCAAAATTATCATTCTTCATACAAACCTAGGCCCACCTCTTGACAGGCTTCTTCAAATGGGCCCACCTACTATTTTTGAACGTTTGGAAACCTCCATCTGGTAATGCTATGAAACTATTTTTTAAAAAAAGCATTTCAAAAAAAAGAGAAAAGATTTAGGCCATAATAGGGGAAAAATCAATAAAGTAAAAACAAAATTTATCAAGCATCGCTTCATATCGTCGTCATCATCAAAGCCTTAACCTAATGAAAGCACTTCCGTTTCAGATAAAAAAAAAAAAAGCTAAATTGATGTTTTAGACCTGTTTTGCTTGGCAATTTTCCTTTCTGCAAACTTTATTTTCTTTTAAATTTTGATTTCAAATAAAAAATTAACTCACAAAAATGTAGAAATTTCCCTAATATATTGCATCCGAAAAACACACCATGATAATGCACATGTGAAGGGTGATTTTATTGTATTAAGAGTATCACAAAAAAATATTACAGAAAAGAAGTCTCACCGAAGGAACGACCTTGAAAAACACCATATCCTCCAATTTTAGATTGCTAGCAAGTGGCACTATGAGAAGAAAACCACCCACAGTTTCATGCAGATGCATTTGCCAAGAAAGAATCAGGATGCCTATTAAGTATGTTACCCTTCCCATCAAGCCTTCTCCTTTGCTGGAGATGTTATCAAATGATGCAATGTGGTTGCCTGGATGACTGTACTTGGGCTTGAATCTCTAACGCGTAGTGAACCAGATCGCCTGAGGTTCTTCTCGACGCCCTTATGTAGAAAACCACGCAACGGCCGCGGAAGAAACCTCACCAATCGTGTTGAACTAACAAGTAGAATGACCCCAACAATGATAAGCACCCTATAGTCATAAACAAAACAAAACAAAATTGGCGGTGAAAATCATATCTACATAATGTTAAAAATTTGACTTTAAAACATGGTCTAGCTAAATGAGTTTTTCATAAGAACCATGGAGTCCCTTGTGGACTTATACATGAATATGTTTAACAGCATCTCAATGCACCATTCTTTAAAAGTTGGACCCATGATTCTGTGGATTCAGCATTCCCAAAAATATTCTAGATTGGCAGATCCTAGCCATCTAATCATAACCTACCAATTGGTGATTATGGAAAAGAGAACTACAGGAGCAATCTAGAAAAAAAGGTCAGAGACTGGACAACAAAGGTTCTCTGATCTGGAAGATAAAACAGCGTCTGTGTATGTTTCATCAGTTCACAAACAAGAATTACTGTTTCCTGAGTTGTAGACACATACAGAACAGGACAAATCAGGGTAAATAACTGATTTGGTGCATCACATTCATGAGCCTATATATAATCTGTACTCAATGCTTTTGATTAAGGACACCATTCCATTAGAAACTACAAGATTTTAGGCCGATCTCTTCAATTAGTAATACTAACTCAAACCTCAAAAATAGAAAAGAAAAAAAAAAAGAGTAAAAAAGAGTGAATGATCTGACAAAGCCAGTTTAAAACAAACCATCTAAAAACATCAAACGAGTCGAAGTGAATCAATGCGTGAGATGGAATATACGGAAAAAAAAATAGGCATGCATGAGTTTACCATCCAAGAAGGAGCAAAAGGCGAGAAAGTGGAGCAGAAGGCAAGCGTTCTCCAAGTGCAAGGATACCAGCAACAACACCAGTTACAATTGACGCCACAGCAGCACATGTAGACACAACAATAGCTCTTCCGTGCTTTAAACCTCGTGTCTGTTCACAGTACACAGTTAAAACTAATATAAAATTTAGAACACTCCATTTTTCTTAAAATAACTTTCATCTATTAATAATAAATCTCAATATTTAAAACAAGACATGTTGGCGGCATTTTTCATTATCAATATGCAGCAACCAATATCTCATGTTGGCTCAACAATAACAATATAATAGCACTGACAGTTGAAAGGTAAAGATGTTGGAGAGTTCAATTGATAGAATTGTGGGTTTTATTCCTTGGAGGTGAGTCCTTGTGTAAGAAAGGTGTCCGCACATACCTATCATCGTGCTTTGGCACTTTTCCACAGAAGCCCTAACCCTAGGGCCTGCATCATCAATTCAAGCCTATAAATAAATTTGACCACTAACATGAAATAAGGATGTAACGATATCAATTGATATAAGAGTTTCCTTCTGTTGATAGGTCACGGATCAGGTGAGACGAACAAGTTTAGCACCATGTGGGACCCACCACCAATCATCAATCCAACCATCTCAAACTCACCAACTCATGAATTGGCACTCACACTCATTTGACACGAATAGGAATCATATTCACCGGTGGATTGCATTTCATAAAAAGAAGGGACTTATCATTAAACTTTAAGGCCACTAAATTAATGGATGTGCCGATCTATTTAAGATAATTTTTGGGCAAAATCATATCCACAATCAGACATGTCCCCATCACACTACCTCCTCATGATTGGCATGCACATAAGTGGGTCCCACCGCTCAGCAGGAAGTTCTACATATTATCATGGAAGCCTTATTATATTCCAACCTACTTAATATATAATACATATCATTATTATTGAAGCCTTATTAGCTCTTATTCCATCTAATAAATTATACAAAAATATAAATTTTGACAACACCCCACACTGCACAGGAAGTTAAAAATTAGCTTTATTCTTCTCTACATGTTATACTTTTTAAACTAAACAGGAACAACTAAAGTGTCAGGCAAATTCATTCGCTCAAATCAAACAATACTGTCAAACTACAAGTTCGGTGCACAATATACCTGGTAAACAAATCCAGTACCACTACAGCATATACTGATTGAAATGCACATAGGAACTAACATTTTAGAGAACCCCAGCTCTGAGAACACAAACCCTATCTTAGATATTACAGAAGCCAGCCTGCAAATAACACATGGAATCCTATGAATTACTAAAAGAAAATCAATTCCAATTGGATAAAGATTCTAAAACTGAACAACACCACATATTTGGTTTCTAATTAAATTTTTTACAAAAATATAAATCTGTATTGACTTCACCAATTAAGATCACAATTCGATTCAAGACATGATAGTAACACATCATGTTAACAATACCAATACATTTGTGCCAAATGTATGCAATAGTACACCGATAGGTTTTATACTGCAGAATGGTAAATTCGTGCCTAATCTTTCTGTTCGATTTTTTTAATAAAAAAATGGTATTACAGAAAATATGAAAAGAAAAATAAAATGAACAAGATATATGGCCAAAAAAAGATACACCATCAAACATGGACAAGTTACATTAAACCTATGGACAAGCTTGACTAATTTAACCAGTGTCATGGTGTCACCTATACAGTTTTTGTGAAGTTTCCATGCAGGAGGATGCGGTTTTAATTTGCTGGACATAGTGCAAAAGAATTAATGGTGAGAGATTATCAAACCCATCAATTCTTCCTTCTCATTGGCTACTCTGGTTAATGTTCCCCTGTAATCTCAATTTTAGTAATCATATTCATGCCCTCAATCAGCACTTCAAACATTCCATCATTTCCACCATCTAAACATAGCAATTTTCTGTTTTCAGTGACTAAGAGAATTGGGCTTGAGATTAGGATATATATAAGCAAAGGACGGAATTGATAAGCCAACAAGGGATAGCCAATATGCTGAGGAATGTCTCAAATGGCAAAGCCAATGAAAGACACCATTGTACATGATTTGTTCACACTGCCGTACACTAGCCAATACATCAAACCCCATAGAACCTTTTTTAAAGGTGAGCTGACTCAACCCCAACCTCATGGTTGATACCATAGGCCCTTTTAAATTGTTCAACCGGAAGTTTAGCCATTTAGGGAAGCATTAATTTTACTAACATATGCATTCCTTTTTCTGGTAAATCATTCGCAAATTAAATTAGTCATCCTCGGTATCATGATCCTAACAAAATGTTTATATAAATAGAAAGTGAATTCAAAACCCTAGAAACTCACCAAATTGTGGATCTGGACACATCTGTAACATTTAGTATGAGTTCCACAAGCAACATCAAGATATATGAAAAATACAAGAATGGTGGAAATTGCCACAATAGTAGGCATTTTAGGTTATACCTTGAGAAACTCCTGGTTTTCAAAGCAAAGAATAAAAGAGACAGAAACAAATAAAAGTATAAGATACTAAAGAATTTACGAATAACGGAAGTGCAACAGTACCCAAATAAAATCCCTGCTTCCAAGCCAAGTATAATCTCCTCGACTACTTCAGATTGTATCTGCATGTGATGTATAAAAATGTCAGATGGTGCCATGCACAGCAGGTATAGGAAAACTTTATAACAAAATAGAAAAAGTGAAACATAAAATAAAATAAAAAATTTAAAAAAAAAAATTATTGGCCAACCAACAGAAAAAAATGGACAAAAGAAAAGAATTCCTCACCACCTCTTGTTCTCGCCTATGACGTCTGTAGATGCGAAGCCATCCATTGAGGACGACCTAATTTGCAAGTGTGAAACCAGTGTTACAACATTATTTTATTCTCAACATAAAATATATTGTATCCATATCAATTGTATCAATATCCAAAAATCAAAAGGAAAAGAATAAACTACTTTCTGCTTGCACAGCCAAAAGCAGCCATTGTGAAGCTTAGGCAGTAAAAACCATATGAGGCCACGTATGACAAAGTAAATACTCAGATATTGAGAAGAGTAATACGAGACTTGGAGTTCCTTCAAGTTTGTCAAAATCTTACTGTTTATGAAGAATATGACCGGTAAATATGTTCCAGAAAGTATCCATTGAAGTGCATCTTATAGACCTAGAATCTGCCAGGAGTTCCATCAAGTGATGCAACTTGGGCCAGGACAAGCCTGAGCCTGCATGTCCCAGCCAGCATGAAACAGCAATTGGCCCGGGTTTAATAGGCCTTGGGCATGAATTTCAAAGTCCAAGTGAAATTTGGGCCACCCTCCGGCCTGAGCCTCAGGTACTGTGTTGAGCCCAGGCACACAAGTTATAATAGAAGGAATGGATCTTGCATCATTGTATACCATACCACAAGTCTAAAAGATAGTGCATCGTTTATAGTGAAAGAAAGGAGGATGAAGTGAGACCAAGAAGCATCATCAGTCATTAGAGTTGATTTGTCAGTCATCTTCCATATTGATTCTTCCATATCTGAGGATATAATGTGAAGGGCAAACATCTTCTTTATGTCTCAAATTCTAGGTTTGTATTAGCATTTTTTTTTAGAAAGGGAGCCCAGACTGAACGACTAGATCAGTCTGTGGCCTGCACTAATCTGGATCATTCACAGAATTGCATGCCATCAGCTGATATTTTCAACAATGAACAGTCATTTACTCTTTTTTGGATGATGATGATATGATGAATGGTCCAGATTAAATTTAATGGACTCAAAAGATCTAGACATGTTAACCTGGGCTCGGACCTGATTTATAATTTGGATTCGGGCTCAGGCTCAGTTTTTTAATTCAGGATCAAGCTCGGACTAAGAAATTCGAGCCCATCCAACCCAGCCCAAGTTGCATCCTGAGTCCAAGTATAAGACCTAGAAGGCAGAGTTCATCTTACAGATTTGGAATCTGCCCCTTTCCCTAGAAAGGAACGCCCACAAGGGGCAAGCTGGAACACCCTAAGCTTGATTATGACATTTCATTTTAATGTTGTCGAAGATCAAGCATGTAACTGTACAATCACAGAAGCAACTGAAATCCTGTCTGAAATGGAAATGGCACCTCTTTAGGTTTATGCTTCTACGGAGCATTAGTTGCTTGGAAGGTTTTACCTCAGGAATGGCCCCATGGTTGCTGATATAGTAAGAATTTTAAAACTTGGTACACTATTGCAGATTTTTTAAAAGGATTAGGGTACCTTCTGAAAGCATTTTTCTTAATATAAAAGAAACGATCATATCAGATGGTGCAGAGGATATGATACCTACAAACAAGATGGCAACAATGAAAGCCAGTAAAGGCAGGCTGAAAAGAGAAACTGCAGAAGCTTTTTGCTCCTCCCCTCCAACACCTACTCCTGCAAAGCACCATAAATAAGGATATAGTGACTTCTATATGGGAGCTATAATAGGCCATATAGGACACATCATATTTCACAAAACAACCCCACTGAAAAGGAAAGAAAACAGAATCTAAAATCACACATAAAGCAGTGTTATTCAAAATAATATAGAACTGAACAAAAGTAACCCAGGCGAGTTGGAAAATGTGTACTTCAAGAGTTGAATGTTTATTCAGTTTCTTTTTTATTTAAACGTTCCATTAAAGGAGGAAGCCATATTCCAGGGGCAGTGTGAGGATTCCTCACCTATTACCAAATCTCCAACACATACTACGTCACCCTAACCCCGCTATTAGCTTCATTCATGGGTTTAAGACTTTTCAGCTATAGAACCACCTTGCCATTCAAAGTAAAAAAAGGGAACTCTCTCTTGTGCACATGATCCATACTGATCAGCACTTAAGTTTCACCCATGTTCTATAGCCATTGTGCTAGATTAATTTAGTAATGTATAAAATGGTGTTTTAATAGACAATATCATCAGTTTCTTTTTCTTTCTTTTTTTTTCCTTTTCTTTTTATTTGATCAAAATGAATAACTGAAACTTTAAAAGGAAACTTGCAAAAAATAGAACTTGCATCACCTATTGTGCCAATACCAGCAAGAGCAATTCCCACCCAATCAAGAGCATTCAAGACTTCCTTCAGGTAAAAATGGGAAAAGATAGAAAGGATAGCTAGTCCACATCCAGAGACTGGTTGTATAACAGATACCTGCCATAAGAAATCTACTGACATTAATAAGTGCAGAACAAGCAACCAACTAATTAGTTCTAGGTAATGCACCATGCCATTTTAAATGATCAACATCCAACCAACACTCAAAGTTCTAGTACTGAGAATTGTGTAAACTGCTTTCAATTAACACATTGAGAGAGAGAGAGAGAGAGAGAGAGAGAGAGAGACGTAAGCAAGAATCAGTTGGCCTTTGAGGTTGCACTCCCTCAACAGTGCATGGTGGAGAAATTGTTCTACTTCTAGCCATAATCAACAAGGATTACTTTCAAAATTTTCCATCGACAATGCTTTCTTATGATGCCATTATTGTCACAAGTCACAACTACCTTCGAAGTGCAGCACATGTATGTCACACAGTACTTATAATTCAGCTACATGCTTCATTCTTTTAAAATGCTAGAGTGATTCCATAAACTATCCTTGAAAAAAAAATCATGGAATTTATTGGTAGCAAGAGGAACATATAATTACAAGTTTATGCATGAATCCTATTAAAAGAGATGTTGATCAAACTATACACAGACACGCATGCACGCACACGCACAGAGTAAATCCCAAAAGAAACCGTTTCCTCTTATATTATGCAATTACATGGAATGAGGAACTCAAAATATATTACAGAACAGACATCATGCATAACACACACAATGAAAGATAAGAATCTGTTGACATGAGGTATGAATGAAATAATGAGATGTTCAAGCTCAAAATGAAACAATAGGAAATATAAGGCCAGCTTGATACTGACTAAACTTACCGGAGCTTGAGATAAAGCCCTTAGCATCAATAGTGCACCAACTATATCCATAAGAAAACCTACAATCCATGCCTTATTGAATGCATAAGCTCTTATCACCTGAAATTGAATAAATAATAGTCAGCGTCCATTAGTAATATACCAAAAGGCCAGCTTACAAAAACAAATAATTGATTTCTTTGAGTTATTTTACCAGTCACCATTAATTAGAAATTTCCCTCACATTTACTATCACTGAATATGTGGGTTCCAAGAATCAATGACTTAGAAGATACACATGTTTGAATTTCTCATAGGTGAATAAATATGCAAGAGAAGTTTCAGGGTCAAGCCGTGTCTTATTCTGCATGAGTAGACTCCTGACTTCACACCATGGAGGAGGAAATGATTTCACACCATCTCCAAATAAGAGTGAGAAACTGAATATTCACATGATAAACCATATAGTTTTTTATCATTATATATGCTTAGGAAGTTGCTGATGATTTGGGTAAGAGACCAACAAGCATCCAACACCTTACAGGCTTCTATTGCTTAACAAAGAGGCTCAAGTAAATTTTTAGATAAGTGCTTAGTTTTCCTTTCTATCTAAAAGTATTACTAAAATACTGTGTGGTGTTACTGGTGTAATCCTGTCCTTATGTATTCAAGTCACATGTTATTAGGTTGACCATGGCAATTTGATTGTAAAACCAAGCATGATGGACAGAAGAACAATCTTCACAAAGGATAGTACTACAATCACCTTAGCACCAATGAAAGAAAAGATCAGCCGTAAAACCATGTCCAGGGAAGATATGAATTTCCTCAAATTTGTTTCTTACACAATGGACAATAAATGTAGTTTTGGTGACGAATGTGGTGAGGATGAGATTTCTTGTCGATTAAAAAGTCGAGCATCGTGTGATGAATATGTCTTGTCTATTCTTTCCAGGGACACAATATGATGACTGCACGGCTTAGTAGTTGACAGATATTTCCATTGTATAAAAACACAGACTGATTTTAACAAGGGCCTTTTTTCAACAAAGAGCCAGAATTTAAGCCAGCATGGGAGATTATGCAGATCAGTGCTGGAAAACAGTTTGCAATGGCTCCACACAATCTAATGAAATTCAACATCATATGGATAGCCAATTCATCTGCTTCAGACAAAGACATTTGATGTGGTGAGGAAGAGATTTCTTGTCAATTAAAAAGTCGAGCATCGTGTGATGAATATGTCTTGTCTACTCTTTCCAGGGACACAATATGATGACTGCACGGCTTAGTAGTTGACAGATATTTCCATTGTACAAAAACTCAGACTGATTTTAACAAGGGCCTTTTTTTCAACAAAGAGCCAGAATTTAAGCCAGTATGGGAGATTATGCAGATCAGTGCTGGAAAACAGTTTGCAATGGCCCCACACAATCGAATGAAATTCAACATCATATGGATAGCCAATTCATCTGCTTCAGACAAAGACATTTGTTTTGCAGGTTAGGACAAATCTAATGTAGATCAAGTCCAGATGTCAAGTACAGAGCTTATGCATTAGATTGAGCGGAAGAGGATGTGAAAGTGGGCATTGCCCTTGAACTCCAATTCGAGTTCTCTCCTAGCAGCTGAGGCTCACACAAATCAGATCCAATACCAGAGCCAAACCCTGGCAGAAAACTTTTAAAATAGTTGGAGATTTAATGTTATAGCCACTCCAAAAGGATTCAGGCTTTCAGTTTGATGAGTTAAGTAGAAGAGGCAGTTCAATAAGCATTTAATAAGTACTAAAAGGCCAAGATTAAATCGTCACGCCAATTGATTATTCATGTTTAGTTTGTTTCATACAAGTTTCTAGGGATTGAACCTAAGACTCCCAATTGTTGCTCTCATAACCCTAGTCCCAAAAGTTTGGGCTGCTCCACAAACAAAGGATACAGCAACAATACCCTAACTGAATTTCACAAGATCCAAATTAGAACAAATTAATTAATAATTCGCGCCTGCCCACATGAAGTTTTATTCAAAGAAAAACCATTTATTGCATTTGATGAATGATATAAAATAATAAATATGAAAATAGATCACAATCACCCATACCCATGACACTAAACCTGTAAAAGAACTCAATAAACCATGAATGAGGAACATGCAGCTGGGAAAGAAATTCTCAAAGATTCATAAACAGGAAGAAAAATAAAAGTCCCAAAACCAGCAATCAAACTAACCCAGATGCTGAAAAGTCACAAAAACATGAAATGATAAATGCAGACATTGGTAAAAGAAAAAAAAAAAAAATAGGGGGCAAAGCCCAAAAACTTTCAAGAAAAAGAGAAACCCAGGATTCATTTGATTGAACCCTCAAAACCCAGAAAACAAAAACACCAAACAGACAGAAACTCAAAAAACCCAAGAATCATCAAGACCCCATATCAAAAACTGTCAAGAACAAGACAATAACAAAACACCCAGATGGTATAAATCATAATAACAATAACAAGAATGAAAAACAAAAGATTGGGGGGTTGGAATTAAAGACCCAAATCAAAGAAAACAGACCTTGAGCTTGAAAGAAAGAGGAGGGAGAATCGCAGTTCCTTTCTTCTGAAGAACTTTCCCGATGTTATTGCCTGCTGTTGCAGCTATCGTTAAGCAGATCGATTCCCACATGCTTCTTCGTTACAAGTCTGATGAGATTTCACGAATCTGAGCTTTCTTGGATTTGTATCATCCCGTTTGGTTTGGTTTTCGCTTGAAAATGAAGGAAACGGAAGATCCTCGGACAGGTTTGGTGGAGATGGAGAGAGAGCGAGAGCGGTTTTATAAGCAAAAAAAAAAGCGTGTTTGGTAGTCGGCCGGAATACTAAATCATCGTACTCCGCGGGCTTTGGGTACATGTTAGGGGTGTTCCAGGGGACAGACTTCTTTGGGCCGGACCTGGATCTAATATCTGGGTCCATGTTATATATGGGCAGATTAAATTCCCCACCTGGAAAAGGCGATGCATGTAGTTTAGTGACTATTTTACCTAAACAAGTGATAGAAAGCATGGCCTGATTGATTCAATGGGAGGGGTTGGACCAAACATGTATAAGGCAGGTCGAAGTCAAGCCAACAAGTAAGGCCCGTGTCGGGATTGGGGTGGACATGGGCCTCTGTTTCTAAACTTGGGCTAGTTCGTATATACTACATATGAAGACAATGTTCTCTCAGCGGAATCCTCTATTTAGAGGATTCTCTCCATTTTCAAAGAAGGCCACAATTCTCGAGTAGGATGCCCAAAGAGAGTTCCATGTTTATATGGAGAGAGGAATCCTTCAAATTATAGAATATATGATCCAATGGTTATAAATATGTTTTATAAAAACTTTCAAAATCCGTGAAGAATCAAGACCTCAAAGTTATTTGTGGTCATCTAGAAAATATGAACAATTCAGATTGTGCAAAAGGGCCCACGGGAATAAGAAATTAATATTTTAGTATCTGGATATTTTTGTAAATATCTCAAAATATGGTAAGGATCAACGGTTGAAATTTGGCCAATTAGCCGTGTTTGACCTTCCAGAAATAACTACCGGTTCAGATCATGATCTTGGGGCCCACAGGAACCAGAAAATTAGAAGGAATGAACTGATTTTAATCCTTTTTTGCCCACAGAATTTCAGAAATTGCAATCTAATGGTTTGGACTTTTTGCAAATATTTCAAGATGTAAGATGAATCAACAGTTGAAATTTGGTGAGATGACCGTTTTGGATTGTTTAAACATTATTAACGGTTTGGATCTTGATTGTGAGACCCAAAAGATACATTAAAAAGGCAAAAATCGGCCTGCTGCACATTACCGTCCAGAATCATTGTAGCTACACTGGAGCTCCGCCTTTCCACTTATGAGTAGATTCTCTGTGTTCGATGGGGGTATCTGATTTTGCAAATAATCCCATTAGAATTAGAGGAAAACTCATGTCATTCCTTTCAAAATCCAAATGTGGGAAATCCTCGAAAACACAGATAATGGCGAGGATGCCTTGGCCATGCCCTTTGCCAAACTGCCCTTATGAGTTGATTTGATGTGAAGTGTAGCCTATGGGGTCACTTACACTTTGTTTGGGAAGGGGGGAAAATGGGGGGAGGTAAAAGGGGGGGGGGCTGGGTGGGGTTGGAAATGGAGGGAGAAATTTTTTGGAGGGTGTTCGGAAAAGCGTACAAAAATTCCCCCCCCCCCCCCCCCCCAAAATAGGGGGAAAATGAGGGAGGGAGAGGGAAAAATGTGGGAAAGGATCAAACTGCCCTTTTTGTCCTTTTGAAACTTTTACAAAAGCAAGGACGAAATGGTAATTTTCCCTAGGTAAAATTAATTTTCCCTCCCCTCTCCCCTTCCCAAATACAGCATTAGACCCACCCACCTTTTTTCAGTGTAACCCCTTTCAGTCTTTTATCATTCCATGATCTAGCATGAGTCCCAATCTCATAATCATCAATCCATCACGTTGAATCTAAAAAACATATGTGGCTAAAATGCCATTTATCATTAAAATCTACTCCTAACATCAAAAGTGGGCCCCCATGAGCTGGACTGCCTTTATATAGGCCAATCTATGATCAATCCAACACAAAATCTTTAAATCAAAGAGCAAGCCAGTATCAATCCAACAAACATATATGCGCCCTGGAAATGCAGTGGGAGTTTTTAGCTCTGAACCAAGTTTTGTACTTGGTTATGAGATGCAGGATGCCACATTCAATCAATGTCTCCCCTAAACTAAAACATGTTATTCATCCCATCATTAAAACCTCCTTTCATTACCGCTGGCCCACAGTCAGTAGAATCTCTTATTGGGCCCACTGATAAATTCCCATGAAATGCTATCCTTATCTATATCTCTTGCAATTTCCGCTAGTACGATTCTTAGTTAAAAAAAAAAAAATATGCAATCATTAAATTTTATTTCACTCTATTTTTATTCTATTTATTGCAAACAAATGAACTCTAAGGGGCTGCAACTGGGTCGGGCAGCTAGAGCATTCTGGGTCCAAGCCTAAGCCCATCACTGGGCCAGATATTCAGGCCCAGACTCTATGGGAAGCCCAACCACAATGTAGGTGTTGATGTCTCTGCCCTGACGAGCTGAACCACAACCGAGGACAATTAGCTGGGTTCTTTAATCTCGTGGGCTGAACCCATCTGTAACATGCCTTTTAAGAAGTAAAATAAACATTATATATAAAGAAAAAAAATAAAAAAAGAACACCCAATACAACCCCAGTAAACTAGTAAGCCCAATTCAACTCGAATTTTGTTTGGGATATATAATCCACAATTCATGTCAAGTTTGGGCTATGTTTTTAGGGCTGCAGCTTGGGTCGATTAGACTCTAACCTAGTCCATTTGGAGCAGAAGTAGGCTGCACCCAACCAGCCCATAAGCAGCCTCAACCCAACCCAACCCTACTTCTACGTTCTAAACGATCACTCAACGGCTCAACCCAAAGCGACCATAGTATTTCTCCCGTGGCTGTAACGGATCCAAACACATCCAACCCACAACCCAACATTACCAGCGCTTGCCCACAATTAAAAGGTTATTAACAAAAACTTGTAAATGCAAAAAATCCTTCAGTCCAGAATTCACAAATGAAACATTACAACAACAACAACAAAAAAGAAAAAATAGCAAACGATGGGTCGAAATTCCCAAATATCACAAGGGAAAACTCTAGTCGTTGAACAAGTGTTCGAGTTTAGGTTGGGTTGTCCAAAGAATTAATTAACCCCAACATCCCAAACCGAATTTCATTTGGCTCAGCCCTTTTCAACCTGAGTGCAACCCGAACTCGAATTTGACCAATCCGACCCAATGAAACATATGAATATGATTGGGTCAATCAGGTTCAGCCCACGTTTTATTATTTGGCATATTTGAGTTTCATTCCCTTTTTTTTTTTTTCATTATGGATGCAAATAGCTCAAATTCAGGTCAGGGTCTAGGGTTTGGTTGAGGGCATCTAGCTAAGACCCAACACCATTAGACCTTATTATCAATCAGTCTGGAAAGTGGGTCCATACAAAGATTTTTTTAGCCAGCATTTCAAGTAACTGAGTAATCGGAGGTCCATTGACATCCTTAATTTACATACAAAGTGACTGGGACTTGGGGCGACCCGTATCCAATTTTACCCACCCAAGTTGTACCCTAATAAAGGCTTTCAAAGAGAGACCCACACCTTTTCACAACATTAATGGTACAAGAGAGATATACAAAAAAAAACTGAAAAAATTACATCGAGAAAAGCAACCAAATCTTAGGTCCTATCCCACCTTTGTGAATAGCGGACAGTCTTACTTGATAAAAAAAACAGCTATAGTTGAAGAATGAGACAGAATAGACTTGATCTCTTTGAGATAATAGTGAGATCTCCAAGGGCCTTTTGGACTTTGGCGAAGAAGACACCGCAAGAGATCGCATTTAGGGAATCGCTTTACAAGGTGGTGCAACGCAACAAAGAGACGACCGATCTCCTTTTTGTCAAGAGCTTGATCACATTTTAAGACATAGTTCAATCAACACAACCCCTTCTGAACTATTAATATATATTAAAGACGTAAGATTCAATTTCGAAATTAGAGTTCGATTTGCTAATCGATTGCAAAATTGGACTCTAATCTCAAATCAATTTGAGAAATTGGATTTTTTTCATCTGGACTCTTTAAACACCTATCAATAATAGATATATATTAAAATTTGAATTCACATAAATATTAAAATGTGAATTCACATAAAGAAGCTTAACAAAAGTGAATTCTGAATTGATTGATAAAGCTTATCTCTTGAAATTGATTTGAGATCCAATTTCTCAAATTGATTTGCTAATCGATTGTTCGAAAACTCTATCCAACCAAGTTAAAATGAGTCGTCTTTAGGTGGATTTAGAATTTTAATATATCTATTATGGTTAATAAAATCCTTAATGTTTGTTATTTTTAAAAGTAGATTATTGATATTGATTTATACACATGGGCTCCACATTCAATAACTTTTTTAAAGTGGGCCTCATATTCTAATTCCTAAAGACGAGGCCACGTGCAATTTTGCAAATGTTAAGAATTGAAGTTTCATACTCATTTATATAAAAAGTAATGCTTACTTTGTATAAATGTCGGGCTAGGCCATGTTTCGAACCGTAATAAATGGTATATTTGTTTATTTTATATTTATTTTCTCATTAATTAATATCTCATAAAATAGCCACAATTTGGACGTGTTTTTATTTTTGGGCCCGGGCTTAGAGCGGGCATGCTTTGCTAGTTATTATATATTATAGAGGTAAGATTTGATTTCCAAATTGGAGTACGATTTCGAAATTGATAGCAGAATTGGAGTCTGATTTCGCAATTGATTTTAAATTTAGAGATCAATTTCATTTTCAATTTTGATTGGAGAGAAATTTCAAGATTTACATCGAGAGCCCATTTTTGTTAGCTTTTTTTTAGGTGAATTTCATATGTGAATATATCTTTTTATATATTATAGAGGTAGGATTCGATTTCCAAATTGGAGTCCGATTTGGCAATTAATTTTAAAATTAGAGCTCAATTTCGATTTCAATTGTGAAATTGAAACTCCAATTTCGATTTCTATTTTAATTGGAGAGATATTTCGAGATTTACATCGAGAGCCCACTTTTATTAACTTTTTTTAGGTGTATTTAAAATTTTAATTTATATATCATGGATAGGAGATTAAACAATCCGAATGATATAAGAATTCCACATTGCTCAATAACTCTAGCCAAGTCAAAATGAGTCTTTTTTAGTTGAATTAAAATTCTTAATATATCTATTATGATTCGAAAATTTTAAAAGTTTGTGATTTTAAAAGTGTGTCCTAGATATCAATTTATACATATGGGCTCCATGTACAATAAACTTTTTTTAAGTGGACCTCATTTTCTAATTCCTAAAAGTGGGGCCACATGTTGTAATTTCTAAACATGGCCCTTCACCCAAATTCCTAAAGATGGGTCCATATTGGAAGTTTTAAAGTTGGCCCCATCATGTACAACAATTTCTATATCCTTTTTTTTTTATATTAGATTTTGGATAACCGGTTTTTCTTTTTTATTTTTTTCTCATGGTTTTCTATTTTTTTCTCTTTTTATGATGATTTTTTTATTTATTAGATAAATAGTAAAAAAAAACTGAGATTACTTTAAGCTATGATGTAATTTCACAAAAAAAAAATCTTACCTTTTTCCTATGCCACCCATTTCCGATAAAGATTTTATGGCTGCAATATAAAAATGAGTTTATAATTAATTTTATAATTTATTTAAAATCTGAACTCATCATATTTATGGAAGATGTTCAAAAGTATAAGATTAAAAATCTCAAAATAATGTCAACATAAATAAAAAGAATAGATATGAAAATAAACAAAAATATAATCAAGTAGTTTTTCATATAGAAAATAATCATTTCAACATGCTCCATTGATTTTCGGAAATTTGTCCTATCAATAAATTGGATTCGAACCGTATTTGTATCATTATTCAACTTTTAGTCTATCTATTTAGGAACTAAAGAAGTCCAAATCCCTTTTGTTTAAAGGCAATTAATGTACTTTAACTTGGTTCTAGGTTTTATGATTGTAGGTTATTTTTTATTATATAAGTTTATACGGTATTATATTTTGTTAACATATGCATAATATAATATATACATAAAAAGTAATAAGTAGAAGTAAAACCTTTGAAACGAAAATTGTTGATGAATTCAAATAGTTTTTGACATGGACTCAAGCACCCTTATAGTTGGCTTAACTTAGATTTGGGTAATACAATATACAAACTTTTAAAAAACTGAATTAAAATTATGTAAGGGTGAGAGACTAATACATGAAAAATGAATAGGAGTATTTGAATTAAACGGAAGAACATACCCTATTTATTAGCTAAAAGTGTCATAGATGTTTGACAAGTGTTATCTATTCAATTGATATTAAAAAAGTTGTGACTCCAAATGTCAATAATTTAAACTTCCACATAAAAAAGATGATTACAACTACCATGAAAAAATGATAGTCAAATGATAGTACAAAAAAGATGTTTGCACCCGGGGTTCGAAACTGCACTATCACACTGGGGCCACAAGGGATTTACCTGACTCTCCCGGGGCCCGTGGGATTATTTCGACCAATGGGCTAAGACACTCTCCGTTATGAAAAAAAAGTACCATGAAAAAAAGATAGTCTAAAAATAGGAGTTAATGATTGCAAGTGTCATTTATCAAATTGCTATAAAAGAAACTTGATTACAAATATTACCCATCTAAATCATCACACCAAAAAGATGATAGACAAAGAAAAAAGTGATAATTTAAAGATAGGGAGATGGAATTGAATGTGTTGAATAGTGCACAGTAGTATGTGTGCTCAACCTAAATTTTATTCATTCACTAATTATGATAAAGATGTCAGTCTAAATGTTTTTTAAAGTTGTAAAGGTTAACTCAACATTTAATTAATAGGTCGCATTCAAGTTAAATTGTTGGAAGGTCAAGGCAAAGTTGGGTCAGGAGGTCATATGTCATAGATTAACTTTAACCCAATCCATTGATTAATTGGGTTAGAGAAATGTTAGTTCAAACATAAGAAAAAAATGAACTCTAACTTTGCATTACCAAGTGGATTCAAGTTTCTAATTCACTGGTAGCTTAGTGGTGAGCCACGTCCCTTCCATAAAAACAACTAAGATTCAATCCCACTGCAGTGCTGATGGTGAGGGACTTGACTGAATGAGTGCAAGGCATATGATTATTTATATTAAAAGGGGGAGAGTTTAAGTTAGGTCGGTAAGTTGGGTCAAAATTGTTCCTCCTATCAATTTTTTCTAAAACTTTCTCCAATTAAAGGATTATAGCTATTTTACCAACTACCTCATGACAAAGCTCTTATTAATTATCATAAATTAAAAGAATTTATTAAACTATATTACTTTTGCTTCATTAGAAGGTAACTCGTACTTGACCTAGGCCTAACATGTTTCCATCAACCTAATTTTGTTTTATATTTATAAGTTTGTAATGGTCTGGAGATTCATCCTAGGCCAATTCATTGCGTATGATTCAATTGAGTTTAAAACTTGATATTTTGTTTATTGCATTTATTACAACCTGATATTTTGTTTATTGCATTTATTATAACCACTATATTTTTTTACCTTCAAATGAATAAATCTTTTATAATTTTTTTACAAATGTGAATGTTGTGACCGTTTTCTTGTCGACCATTATTATATTATATATTAAAGTTGTTACCGAACTAACTTCAGTTCTAACACTTCCAATTTCAAACTTAACCTCTAAGTTTTAAATTTCTTTAATCCTTTTTTTAGTTGTTAAATCATTTAAGGGTTATTGTAGTCATTTCTTATTTTTAAATATTTTTAACATAATTGCCTCATTTAATTTGTAATCTCGTTGATCAAATTATACTTACAAGAGAGATTCTTCTTTCTCGATAAGAGATAACGTCATGCCATGTCCATTTCACTCGATAATTCAAAATTATGATAATATACTCTCTACATTTATATAACTTTTCCTTCACCCAAAATAATCTCACTTTCTATTTTGTTTTTTCTCAATTGCTTTTTTTTAGGCTTATACTTAATAAATCTCATTATGTTACTCCAATTGAAGTTAGACCCATAAGATTAATCATGCTTAAAATACTTGATCATAAATAAAAGAAAAACAAAATTACTTGATATGTAGTTAAAATTTATATCAATTTCTTACTTCTCATAAACTTTTATATTTTTTATTACCTTTTATGTTTTAACGTTTAAACATTAACACAAATAAAATTTAAATAATACTTAATTCATAAAACTAATTACATCTTTAAGGTTTTGATCTTAATCAAGGCTATTATGACAAATGTCCGTGCTTTAAGCACGGGTGGTCAAGCTATTCAAATTTTAAGCCCATTACCTATCAGAGACGCATAGGTGGGCATTGTAAAAACTTGCTGAACCTTATCATAAATCTAACAAGATCAAGTGAATGCAATGTTTCATAAAAAACACATTACATTAATCATAAGGTTTACCTTTTGCTTTAATCATATAAGATTTTCTAATCCTGATGAACTACCTTTCTAATAATTTCTTTACTTTGATAATACTTGAGTGGTTCCCATAACACTTGTGGAAGGCTCCAAATCATCAATCATAGCAATTAAAAAGAAAGGAAGAAAAAATTAAATGTGTGAAATATCCCTTCTCTCTCACAAGTGTTGTTGCACTTCTTCATAGTCACTTCTGTTCTCTTCACACTTATGTACCCTTTACAATAGGGTCTTAATGGGCTGCATCGGGCCAGGCCGGCACATCCAGACCTGGCCCGACTATAGAAATAAAGGCAATAAGGGTGGTCATGGGCCGCATCAGGCATTTCTAGGCCTGGCTCGACTTTAGAAAAAAGGGCAGTATCTGGCTCAAGCCCGATACAGGACGTGGGCACTCTATCACTTGATCAGGCCTCATCCAGTCTGACTATAGAAATAGGTTAATATCCGGCTCAATCCTGAATGGGCTGCAGGTGCTAGACCCAAGCCCGCCCATTTAGTCAAGCACGCCAGTCTAGGCCATGCTTTCTATCACTTACTCAGTTTTTCCTTCAATTGCTTGGGCATGAGTTATTAAACTATAAGTACTACTTATTTGGGGCAGGCTTCGGGCTTTCTATCACTTAATCCAAACCCAGCCCAATATTAGATGAGACAAAATCTATAGCCAGGCGCCACCCAAGCATGAAAACCCAAGCCCGAACCTAGGCCAATGCAGGCTGGGCATGGTCGAGTCCGGGCTAGCCCAGCCCAGGCCCCCCTAACTGAGAATCGTGTGACTGATAATGACCAATTCTAAATTAGATTGAGACACTGTTTGAAAAAATGAAAAGGAAGGCAAACGATTCTTTTTCATTGAACACTAAAATGTGCTAGCCACAAACTAGGACACTTTGTCCTTAATAGTTTTAAGACAGTTACTTTTGTAGTGATCTTAATTTATAGTTATTGTGTCTAAATGAAGGAGTCAATAATCACGATACTTAATTCGATTAGAATATTATTTGGGATCTATATATTTGTTCTTTGAACTTGATGAAAACAGATTTGCAAAATGTATGATTGATCTAAAATTCTTTTAGACCTTCCCCTTCAAGCAGCAATGATTGCATTTTGAAATACATCTTAACCCTATTATTAGAAAACTTCCTTTATATATCTTAATCTTATTATTAGAAAACTTACTTTAAGCTAGTCTTTGACAAGATTTTAAATCTAGTTTTTTTTTTTAATTTAAAAATTCAAAACATTGTGGACCTTATTGCCTGCATTAAAATATATCTGAATTGAATACATAGGGTGATTAAAAATTAAACAAACCGGTCACGTTCAAGACCAGGTATATGTCAGCTTGGTGGGATTAGGTCACCCTAAATTCGAACCTGACCCGACCCATTGCCATCCTTAATTGGTTTACCATGTGCGCATGCCTTTAACTATGCACTGACTGTAGTTATTATTTGTCACGACCCGGGCCCGAGATCCGGTAATCCCGAGCCGTGAGCCAATACTTACTCCCGTAAATTCCAAATTCACCGTAGTTAAAATGAAATCCACAAGGGATAACAATCTCAATAAACCTGTCAAATACACAATCTGCGGAAATAATTTATTTGACAATATCAACTTACGATTTACATGTATACAAAACAATGTCCTTTATACATGTATCATTTGAACCATTTACCTGCAATCAGTGCTTGTCTAAAACATTATACAATGTCAATTAGTTACATACCAAAATGATTATACAAAAGAATAATCTCTCAAATGTTTTTCAAAATATTCTCTCAAAATGTTCCGATTTCTATTTCGCTCTCGGATACCCATATCAAACGGTATCCCGGCCATTCCATTCATTCAGTCCTCCTGGAGGAACCTGAGCAGTCTCCTCCGCTCCCACTTGGGGCGCTGCTGCATCGGCAGGGGCAAACGGGCCTGTAATGCCATCAATAACACTAATGAACACGATAGTTCAACAATGTATAAACAGATCTTACAATATTATGTTAATTCATGAGTTAGACTCATTCAATATATCAATAACAGTTCCAACTCTAGATAAGTCTAGAAAGTTCCTACAATAACAATAAGTAAACACAAAAGTCAATCTTGTGGACATGTATAGGGTGGTCACTACCATAGCATTCATCTCATTTCATTTCATTTACCATCTTCCCTCAAATGAAGGATTCACCATTTCCATCTTCCCTCAAAGGAATGATTCTTCTTCCAAATGGAAGGCATCGATCAATACCATAGATACGATTAGAATATAGTGGGACTTACTAATGTCCGGGCCAGGGATAACTAGCATCACCACGGAGCTCCGGAACGCCCCCAAATCCATCTACTGCAGTAGGATTAGACATTTGTCTCATTTATTCATTCATTGAACTCATTTAAGGTTCTAAAACAATAGCTAGGTAGTGCCAGACTCAAGGGTCAATACTTATCAGTGAGCAATCCAATTCTGGATTCAATTCAGTTCCGTAATTCCCATAATAATAAGGGAATGGAATAACAGTGATACCAATCTCATTAGATTGGGACACAATGTTGCAGTAAGGAATTGCTAGACAATCATAATTCCATTTAATTCTATCTTAAATCTAAACAATCATATAGGTGTAACCAACAGTTACTAAATGCACGTGTTATTCTTGATGAGCATCACATTTATAATTGGTGTGTGCATTATAGTCCCCGTAGTTAACACCCATGAAGTTTTAGACCACAATTTATTAACTGTGAAGTTCTTCCTTCATTACCCTTAATTTTCAGTAGTTTCACTTTACTCCATGATTAGTCTTTGAACTAATCCCGGGATCATTTATACTCACAAGGAGTGCTCCAAACTTACGTAAAAATCCAAAAGTCACTGCCAAAATTTTCACTCATAATTAATGTGTTGGCCAATGTCGGTCAGCTCGGTGGTTACCCGGCGGTTAGCCGAAGCTAGGTCGGCGGCTAGCCGAAATCTACTTGGCGGCTAGCCGAAATTTCAATTTCGGCTAACCGCCATTTCGCAGTTAGCTCACGGTCAGCTTTCCAGAAGCTGTCTTTTTTATAGGAAATTCTGACTCAATTTCGGTCAGGTCACGGTTACCTTGCGGCTAGCCGAAATTTGAATTTCGGCTAACCGAAAATTGGCGGTCAGCTTTCCAGAAGCTCACCCATTTTATGGATTCAGACGGTTAGCTTCACGGTTAGCCTCGCGGCTAGCCGAAATTCGCCCAGAATCCCATCTCCAAGCTTCAGAACTTCTAAAACAATTTCTGAAGACGGAGTTCCTTGAACTCTAGTCCTTTTCAACAATCTATGGAAGTCCAAGACAATGCATCATCTTGAGAATAACCATTAGGACTTCAAGTTCTCTTCTTATACATTATCCCTTCATTAACAATACCTCTAATATCCATTAATCTCTACATTCAATCCATAGAAATTCTACAAATTTCTACAATAGTTAACATTAATCACAGAAAGATGTTTATACTTGCCTCTTGCAGTCAATGCACTCAAAGCCCTCTTTAATAGCTTGGCTTGAGCTCAAAATCCCCAAATCTTAACCCTAAATCCATGAAATATGCAAATATACAAATCCTTAAGCTATCTGTGCTAGAAACCTCTTTTAATCATTCATTATAACTTGAAAACTTATTAAAAGTTCCAAGAACTTACTTGTAGTTCAATGGGAGGAAATCTTGAGGTCTTCTCCAAGTTTTACCCTTCAACAATAGATGAAGAAGGCTCAAGGAAGAAGATGAAGATGGATGGAGTAGCCCACTCCACTCCAATCACTTGATAAAGCTCCAAATCTTCACACCCAATGGAGAGAAAATGGAAGGAGAAGGAGAGAAAAACTGGCTAGGGCTCGATGGAGGTGGAATGAACGAATGAAATCATTCATTCATTCATTTCATTCTAATATAAGGGCCCTATACATAAAAGCCCCCTCTCATTAACCAATATTACACTTTAAGTCAAATGGAATCCCACTTGGTCCATTTGAGATCAAATGAACACACGCCTATTATGAAAGTTAACGTACTATTCAAGATACACGCGTTGGTATCAAGAATTTCCGTATTCAACAAAATACGCGTAACCTCGTATTTACGGAAAAGTCCTTGGCTTACCTTGCTTGAGTCTAAACTCAATTTAAACTAGTCAATCCCACTCAAGTCCATTCCATTATACTTAATGCATCATTTGAGACTAACTTCTCTCTCTTTGGTTATTAATCCTTCATCAACTCAATTATTCGTGCTTAATTAGTATTAATCTTAATTAATTAGCCTTAATCATGCTTAGTTCGGGTCAGGGTGTAACATTATTGATATAACACAATTACCTTTCACAAAATAGTATAAATAGATTAGTATGTATAATGTATTTATACCCACACATTGCCAGGTACTCGAGTTTCAATTGGATACCAATCTGGTATAATGTATTTATACCCACACATTGCCAGGTACTCAAGTTTCAATTGGATACCAATCTGCAACCCCCAGCCCGGGCCAATTTCTTGGTGGGCTTTGAAATTCAGGATTACTCCCAACCTGAGCCTGCAATGATACAACACTGCTCAACTCAGGCTTTGCTAGTGCCTTTCAATTTTATTTTATTTCTTGATATAAAGAAGTTTTTTTCATTAAAACGACAAGCAAAAATAAAAAAAAGAGGAGAAGTCGGAGCCATAAGAGAGAGAGATATCACAAAACAAGACCAACAATCAGCCCCTACACCTAAAAACAACAGCGCCCTTTCCAGCTGTAAGTCCCGATTACTTGATAACAATGCTTTGCTAACAAATGAGATGTTTAGTTTGAAAGTCTAGGATTATAAGAAAACTCCATATGAGCAAAATTCAAGGCTAGCTTCTTAATATCACTAATAATTGGGTTGATAGACCAATCAAAATTGCCTTTAATCGCCTGAACCACCTCTTTAGCATCTAGTAGCACATGCACCCTTGCAAAGTCATTATCTATGGCAATTTTTATAGCTGCCAAAATCGCCCTCACTTTGGCTTCCTTAGATGAGACGACTTTCGGACGGTTCCAGACACTTGCATCCACAACAACCCCTTTAATCATAGTAATTGACAGCCCAATTATGGCCCTCGCTAGTGCCTTTCAATTTAGGTGTAAACTCTGGCCCAACAATTGACAGCCCAATTCTGGATTGGCATTCATCTTAATTTTTGCATTATCTAACCACTATCCATCGTTGGATTGAATCAATGATAAAATAGGCACTTACTTGACTGACATCATTTAAATTATAATTCCATGTCTAACTGTTATATTTTGAATGGGGGGTGTCCCAAAATTCTTTTTACTTCTTACATAATGCCTCCGTAGACCAATTTAACAAAGTGGGCTCCCAACAAATATCTTCTCCTTACTCCCTTGGTTGAGTCCCTTAATTTGGTCAACCTTTAATCCACACCCTCGTCTACTCATATTCTGTATTTTAGAGCATGCTTGTTGAAGAAAATTTAACATAGAACCCGCTTATTTTAGAGCCTGCATGCTTCTCAAATCCAGAACATCATAGCATTGATAACGTTGAAATTTCAATAATTTGATTGACAAAAAGTGACATTTCAAAATGCTAGATTTTCAACAAAAAAAAAATTCCAATGCCCCAAACATTCCCAATACAGAGAATTTTCATTTAAAAAAAAAGGGTGGCCCTAGACGGTCACTATTAGCCATTGATTTCCACGTCTATAGACAAAAGTCACTATACATGTGCGGGTGGGGGTGCGCCTCTCTCTCTCTCTCCCCATGATGTATGTGTTTTTTTTACCCACCTGTATGGGTGCTCTCACGGGTCCGGATCGAGGTCCAGCGTCCTTGGCTGGGAAAACAAATCGAGAAGCAAAGGTTTAGATATTTTAATAGACTTTGTTGGACAACTTTATCAAACTAAATGAAGTGATGGCCAGTAGGGTCCCACCACATTTTAGTATTATTCTTATGTTTTGGGTAGAACCCCAGGACATTTTTTTTATATTCTATTAAGTTGTCTGTTTCCTTGCAAACTGATTATTTAGCAGAAGGCTCACTGACAAACCACCCACTCTTACCTAGGTGGGTAAGCCACAACTAGGACCACATTAGACTCCAAAGAATTTGGATATTTGAATATGCAGTGGCTTAAATTAATTAGTGGGCCGACCTTCAAATTAATCCTGTGTAGAATTCATGAGTAGACTATCAATATTCAATGTGTAAATCATATGCCTTACACTTGATGAACCAATATTGGTGGAATTTTCTTCTTACTAATGGAAAAGGGGAGACTTATTTTGAGTGCCACTATATGAAATTTGATTTTCTTTTGGGAAATTTTTAAAAAAGTATAAATTCTTGGCTCATTTTCATAAAAATATACGAAGATTTGAATTTTCAAAAAAGTATAAAAGTTTTTCACAACTCCTTCAATCAAGTCCTCTTCATAAAAAAAAAAAAAAAATTTATGACAAAAATACCCTTTCCTTATGATGAAGTTTTGTCTTTATTAAACCAACGCCCCCCCCCCCCCCCCCAAAAAAAAAAGCCAACCATTTTGATTTGCTTAAGTGGGCCCCACTAGAACATTTCGTTGGACTTGATTATTTCTCTTAAATTATTTATTAAAGAAAATTTATGAAAATGACAAAAAGATATTTTTATCATTTTTCAAAAAAAAAAAAATTTCCCAATGAGTGCTTAATTGAAAGAAATATGAAAAAGTTTTATACTCTTTTGAGATATTAAGATTTTCATGTAGTTTTTTCTTTTTTAAATGAGGCAAAAGTTTATACCATTTTGAGAATTTTCCTTTTTTTATAAATATTTCTTACCATTTCATTTAGACATCTCACAATTTTTCTTGTGATTTACTCATTTTTAATATTTCAGCAAACAGTATCATTTTATCAACAAAATTAATGTTTCAAAACAACCCAAAAACAGGTAATGCACTGATGGCTTAGTGGCATTGGCATCTAAATTTTCACCGGACCACCCAGGGAATCTAGAAGGGAAGATTTTAAACCCTGAAAACAAGGGTCGGGTTGCTTTATGTTCTTTGCTTAATTTGTTTGTTGGTTTGTTCTTTAATGATATTCTCTTTTTTCTATTCAAAAAAACAAATATTTAAAAAAAAAAGTTTGGTAAAAATCCTTGATATTTGTGGGATTGCTGGGGAGCACTCACCTACATTTTTTTCTTCTATGTATGGTCTGTTTCCAACATCAGTGGTGGTGAAGGATCCAACGTCTCAAAAGACAAACCAAAAAAAAAAAAAGTGATATTTAGATGGTGAAAGGTGGGAGGATGATGCATAAAAAAAAAGTGATATTTAGATGGTGAAAGGTGGGAGGATGATGCATGTTGGGTGGTGGTACTATTCATTATATGTGTAATGTGGATGTTTGGGCTGTAGCCCTCTACAGCTTCACTCCATTACAGTGAAATACATGAAAATGAAATGAAGTTGTCTTCTTATATGCTTTTGAAACAGAGCCATGGAAGAACGCTTCCATGTTTCATGCAGATTTAAAGGACACATCATTGACCCTCTTCCTTATTTGTTTATTGGCATGTGCCATTGATCATGTATGGTCACGTACAGTTAGCTAAGTATGGTTGGATGGCTCAGGGAACTTCTATGTGCATGTTTCACATGGGTTGCAGGGCCTTGTCTATTCCACTGTCCTGAGTCCTGACTAACCAGTCCAGTTGGATTTGGACAATAGAGAGAAATCTCCTCGATTCACATGGATAATGCCACTCTATATGTGATATGATGCCACTATTTTATTACCCCGGCTTATATTTTTTACCTGATACATTTGACCAGAAGAATATCTGATCCATCTGATCACATATAGCAGTTATTTAGTGATGTCAAAGAGGAATCTGTAGGTTGATCCCCAACATCTGTCATGTGATGGAAACCTGATGCACAATTGATCTGGAGTTTGCTTTTCAATGACAACCCAATTGGTTATCAATCCAACGTTGAATGTTGTTGGAATTGTGGGACAGGGCTATTACATGACATGTAGGGTCCACCACCACCACCACCAATCCACCAACACTTGTACACTTTCCTAGTGGAGGTGGGAGTGGGACTCATGCAGCAGGCATCATGTGAGCTCCTCCACTGTGCATAGAATTTTCCCATGGGAAATTTATATCACATCACTTCATGACTTGTGCAACTATTATAAGCAACACCCTCATCTCAGTTATTTTACATAAGATCACTTATTGTATTCTATTCAAAGATTGAAAAAATATATATTAACTATAAGAGGATTTGATATTTCAATGCCCCTTAAACACTCAATTTCTAATTTCATGACTAAAAGTCACTAATTGTCACGAGAGTTGTTTGACTTTGGTACACTTGTTTTATAAATTTGTTACCTTGGATCCCATGATAAACTCCCATGATATCGTGGGATTGAGAGCAGAAAAGTAAAAAAAAAAAGTGTTCCGGAGATTTTGGTGATATTTATAGAAATTTAGTCATGAAATCGGAGATTGAGTGTCTAAGAGGCATTGAAATGTCAAATCCCCTATCTATAATTTGACCACTGCTGATAGATTTTGAATATTTAAATGTTTTTGGGCTATTGACATTCGAAAATACTAGTAGAATTTCTGATAAAAAAGTGAAAAATGTTATCTATTCTAATTAATTTTTTTTTTAGTTCTTGGGATAAAAAAACCCTATCCTAGTTTTGTGACTTGGAGAACAAAACTATCAAGGCTTTAAATTATAAGGGAAATATCACGTTCACTCTGGTTGCAGAAATGTTGACCAGAGGAAGAAAGCTGTGCAACTTCCTATATTTGGTACCAAAACAAAAAATGCTGACAAATGGCAGCCAGAGTTTCACCACTTAGGAGATAGAAACACCCCTATCTGCAAGAATTGACCGACAAACAGATACAAGCAAGCTTGCCCATTAGAAATACGACAGGCTAAGATTCCCATTAGAAAAACCCTATCTACCCAACAAGGGTGAGTTGAAAGGCCTAAACTACTTTCTTTGTTTTGGGTAAAAAAAAGGCCTTAACTACTTGAATAGAGAATCTAGATAAACATTATTTTGTTGTTTACTAACAATTCCATCAAGTTTTTTTTGTATTTTTGGTTATTAATATGGATCAAAGTCAATTAGTAGCAAGTTCGAATCTCAGGAGAAATGACTCGACGCCAAAAAAAAATGTATCACCAGAGTCCGCCGACCAAAGGTTCTCCTTGAGAGGGAGTGTCGAGGAGTGGGCACCCACCATCGACTCAAGGTTTTGGTAAGACAGCTTGAGCTTTTTGTATTACCTAGGTAGCACAAGCTAAAAAGGCAAGTTGCAAACCTTTAGTGTGTGATTTTGCGTAGAAGCTCCCTGGATGAAAATTTTAGTTGCATGCCCTTCCTCTGATCAACTTAAAAGCGGATTCAAATCTTGCAATCGAACTTATGCCATTTTTTTTTTTTTTTTTGATATTTTTTGGTATATATCCTATCACTGTCACTATCATGTCTTCATGTGCATGCGGGAATCTTGGCCCCTGGTTCCAGGCATGGGATGATAGGAACACCTAATGGCTAAGGTGGACAACCAATTCCATTCTTGAGTCTCTTCAAAATAACATATATATATTATTTCCATGTCCTAAGAAGAATATGCATAAAAGATGATATTATTCTCAGTTCTCACAAGTTGTTTGCTCGAAGCCAAGCATATGTGGTGGGCAGGTTGCTGGTCGTTAGTTTAAGATTTTCCAATCTATCAAAGAAACAGTTAGTTTTCATTCCACATTTAAATAAGTACTTCTTCTTTTGTTGGAATCTGCCTTAATGTCCTAAAATTCTAATTCTCTGCTTGCTGAAGAAATCTCTAAGATCCATCAAAATCTTCCACACTAGAAAAATGGATACAATTAATTGAGTTTGAGAACCACAACGACAAAGCTTTTGACAATAACTCGTGGGCTATCAAATGGACGAGATGTCATTTGAACATTTGTACTCCATGACAAGTATAGTTCAGATTGTTCATAATTTAAAGTTCATGCACCTGGATAACATGTAAAAGAATTGTGAATAATTAGGTCAATAAATTTGAGTTTGGAGCCTCGGCTATTTCAAGACATGCACTCTTCTAGTGGAGTTGACTCCCCTATTCTACTCTTTCAGAAAAAGACTTGACAACATTTGTAGCAATGGCTTCCACTGAGACCAAATGGCCCAGCAAATGTCACCTCTGGTGCATTTTTGCCATTCAAAGACAAAGTGAGAACATGGGGATCTTCCAGAAATTTTTTTTTTTTTTAAAGTTGATGAAGGTGGTCTATATTTCCATCATTTCTCATTTGGTCACTTTTGGCATCCGAATCTGAAAAAATCCAAAAACCAATTGCTGCAACTGCAAAGCGTGTTTGTGGAACGCGGAAGAGGGGAATATCAGTACAGGAATCTCAATCACCACGTTGAATGGTTGTGAGAATTTGAGATATTCTTCCAGTTTCCTTACAACACCAAATTGGTGTTAAAGGCTACTCTAACAAGTTGTATGTAGAAGGCAAGTAAATTTTTTCTAGCCATCCATTTGATGCACTCGCATCGTACCGCTTACAGTCATCCATGGATGACTCTTTGACTCTTTCCAAAGTGCAAACCACAGTTTTGGACATCATAAAACGATGAAGAGAGCTTCCTTTTTACAATCAGACTTCAATGGCAATCTTAAATATGTAAGAGTAGAATATAGATGCATGAGTATGGCACAGTGAAACCAGCATTAGGAGGAATTATTAGATTGGTGTTTGTGAAAGAGCAGTCACATTAAATGCTATTAGCTATTCAAATAAAAATAAAAATAAAATGAAAGTGGACAAAAATATAGAACCGGTGCATACCTAAAAAAATTCAAAGATGCGTATATTTAGTTTAGAAATAATTAGTATATCAAACACTCTTTTATATTATGGACTATATAATCAACAAATCACAAGTCATATGATCCATATTCTGATCAAGGAATCATCATATGACCCATATTTTCAAGGAAATCACAAAGCATAGATGTCGGTCCTTAACCACGAGAGGTAGCTCAGTTGGTCTAGGACCACGGTTTGTTTCCGAAGGTTGTGGATTCAAAACTGTATTACCACACTGGAGTCACATAAAATTTTTTTCTACTTCCTCTCCTGATTTTGTAGAAATTATTCATGGCGAAAGGCCCATGAACGTGCATTATTTAAAAAAAATAAGAAAATTTGTCGGCCAACATCTTTCAAATAGAAGAGTGCTCATCCCCACATTCCTAAGTCCGACATCGATTGATGAACCTAATATGTCGTTTATTGACAGACTTTCGGTGGAAAGCTTTCAAAAATTTTGACTGGCAATAAGAGAAGTACGTACGGAAAGTAAATGTTAATCTCATTGTTACCTTTTTCTATGGAGCCCCGTCAAAAACTTAACAGCATTTAAATTTTACAGTAGGACCCTTTTGATTAAAATCCAAACTGCTTGAAACAAGTATATTCTAGTATAAAGTCTTTGGTCAAATGTTACTCCAAAAAAGAGTTGGGCACAACCACCCATTGATCATGTGCAATACACCAAAAAAATGAAAGTGAAATCATGCGTTTTATATATACATGCCAGAGTACTAATAGATAAATTAGTGATAAGGCAACTTAGCCTCACATTACCACATAGGGGTCTCAATCTTTGGCCCTCACTTCAAAAATCATTTCTTGTACCAATATAGCAAAAAAAAAAAAAAAACTTAAAAAAAAGTTTCATACATATGATTGATTAAAGGTGAGCTTCAGGACAATGAGAATAGCGCAGTGGTTAGGATTGCCACTCTAACCTAATTGCCTAGTGTTCAATCTCTAAGTCTATCATGTTGGCCTCCCACGATAGCATGATCCTTACAGGAAAAAGATTTGTGATTGTTAATATGAAAATAACAAGACTTTCAATCTATAAAAATAAATTACAGATATCTTGCAAAAGGAATCATAATGTTTTGCTGGTAATTACCATCTGTCTGTTCATGGATTCATCTCTGTCGCATCTTGTTCTTTTTGAAACTATCGGTGCTGATGGCCAACTAAATCAAATATATCATGTGCTCTTTGAGAAGCTTTCGATCGTACAACAATGATGAGGTGGCGAGATCATATGGCTTGGATAATTGGGTTGATAAGAAAAGATGTTTAATTTATTAAAAGAGAAAAAAGTAACAATAAGATTAACATTACGGATGCAAGACCATGACGGACTTACTCGCAAGATCATCACTGAGCTAAAATATTTACACTGCATAAAATCACCGTGAATTTCATGATAGGAAATCCTCTCTATACACTGCATAAAAACGATACTGTCAAATTCAAATGCAAATGCAACCTGCATACCTCTTCCTTGTGTATGCAGAGGTGCTCTTTACCCCGACGTGTTTTGGGGTTCAGTCCTGTGTCTATTGGGATTCTCACGGGTCTAGTCACGTACCTTGATTGGTACAACAAGGTAATGATAATAATGGTGGGGGGATCTTTATGTGCATCCATCCCTCACCAAAAATGGTGAGGGACACCCCTTTTGAGGGTGTTTCAAGTACAAGTACCTCTCCCTCTTGTACTTGAAACACCCCTAAAAGTGGTGTCTCTTACCAAAAATGGTGAGTGATAGATGCATATGAATATTTCTCAATAATGGTGAGCTCAATTATTTAATATAAGTGTTGCTTTGCCGGGAGCTAGTCAACAAGCAAAAGGATTGCTATTTTGTTATAGATTGCAGAAGTTATAGCCCCACTACTAAATTTAAGATCATTTCTCTTATTCCACAGATCATAGGATTTAAACCACCAAAAGTAGGCTTTCATCTGTCTCATCAACCTAAGAGAGCATTGAGCATTTTTTAATCGAGGTTGAAAAACTTGTGACTAGAACTCAAGTGAACGAATTCAAAGAAATTGACACAGATAGTGTAGAGACTTGAGAGAATCATGTTTTTCTTAAGTAATTCTAATATATTAAAAAAATAAATCAACTACTTATAAAATATAAATAAATAATTTATTTTCATACATTCATGATAATCAATTCAAATTAACATTTCTCTATATAGAAGAAAATAACAGTAATAAGGAGAATGAAACTAAAAACATTTCATAATTTATTATTCCAAATATCGAATGTAAAAGATCGAATACAAGTTTTAAGTTACATTCCTGGTCATCAATTTTAAATTGCCGACACGAAATGTCCTATATAACTACGTAAAAATAAAATTAATTGTTTAAAATCAGTTCTACCTATCAAGTGGTTCATAATGAAAACCATTTATTAAAATGAGGTGACTCAACTAAGTCCCCTCTGTATTTGACAGGGTCTTTCGATAAAACAAAATGACTAGGGAGAATGAAGAGTCAACGCGGGGAATTTTCCATCCTCTTTTCTTACATACTAAAATTATAGTACTCATACTCTTATAATATGGTATGACTTGTACAGCTGCCAATTTAAGCATAGTAACATGTATGAATAAGATTGTTAAATATTATATGATTGCATTTTATTGGAACATGTCCTGTTGAATCATGCCTTGTATGTAATTATTCACGTTTGTATGTAATTGTTCGGAAAAGAATAGAGCAACAACAAACAAAATCACAAAAACAATAGAGCACTTAAAAAATGTATGTTGTCAAAAATATGCCGATTGGACTCCACCCATGAAAGAGTATTGCGAATTATTTCCGCTACATCTACTATGCCTTGAGGTTTTGATAGGATTAGTTAGCAGAGAAAATTTAGTACTTTAGACAAAATTTTACATTATATTGACCCATGCTGCCATGCATGATCAATTTAGGTTTATTTTTATGTATAATGTTATCAATTATTCATATATGTCATCTTTTAAATAATTTTAAAGAGCCTTGTTAGCATGAGAAGTGCTTGAGAAACAAGTTTTTAGGCACATGACATGGTAGTCGGATTTATTACTTAATTGTTCTTGGCACATATTAGAGAAGGGTATTTGGATTAGATATCATCATCCTCTTCTTTATCATCATTGCCTTATTTAGATATCTATTAGAATTTAACTCAAATTGTTACTACTAATTGTAATATCCATAACAACAAATCTCTCTCTCTCTCTCTCTCTCTCTCTCTCTCTCTAATTTATCGATTTCAAGAACAAGTGCCAGTCATCTTCCAAGTGTTTATAACCTTTAAAGGAAAGGAAAAGGATTGTTTCATCATCTTAATTTCAATAAGCAAGACTTTTTAAGCAACACCCGCCAGCATAAATGATAGGGTGTCATTAATTAGTTGATGACTTTTCTTAATGAAGTCTATTAGGAAAATGTGGCTTATTTATGAGGTAGTTGTTGCAATTATAGTCTTAGATGTTACCAACCACCATTGTTTATATCGTGAAAAAGAACCATGCATGTAAGAAATCGATCGAGTATAATCCAAGAGATAAGAATAAGGTTTAGTTTACGGTGATTTTATGGGAATTTAGTCAACTTTTTAATTGGAAAGTATTCGGCTGTCCAACTCCTTCATATAAGTACTTTTAAAGCATATATATATCCTCTTGGATTGAGGGATTACTAAAAAAAAAAAATCTCAATCACTGATAAGGATCTAAACTTTAAGATTTTGAGGGGGGTATTATCTGTTCCTTAGGGCCCACCCTATGCAATCTAACGTGGCCCCCATGTTGCAGATGCCAACGTAACTCTCACTCAACTTTTTCATCAATGTAACTGACCAGATGAGCTACTTCGAGGATTAAAAAATAATTTTAGCCGAGCCCAAGGAGCCAAGAAATTCCTCTCCTTTATGCAATGGTGAACTTTTATTTACTCCTTTTTTATCCTATTGACTATTTTTATTCTTCTCAATGCAATTGTTGTATTGGCCAGTCAACTTCTATTCTCTCTTTTCTTTTCTTTTTTTTTTTTTTGTCTTTTTTCATGAATCTAGTCATTGTTATCAGATATGGATATTGGGTGGATGCCCACTTGAGATGAGTCAAGGTTTGTATTAGGATTCCTCCCTTGTGAGGTTACTTTGCCTATAAATATGCCTTTCTACCTTTGTATTTGATATACATAATGAGATAATAGCAAACTTTCTTTATTCTCCTTCTAATATTCTCTCTTGGTTTCTCTTCTTTCACAACACGTTATCAGCACGATGAAAAAAACTTCCCCGCGTGGTGCGTGCCTCATAGCCTTCTGGCGACTACCTTTCTCCTACGTTGAGAAAAACTAAAGGAAGACCAAAACCCTCCTACCTTGAGAAGCGTGCAGCTTCAAAGACTTCCAAAGACTTCAAGGCTAGAGATTTGCCTCGGTTTGCATTATGTAGGCAAACCTTTTCGGTTTGCATGTGTGGAATAAATAAAAAAAATAGAGGTCAGAGATTGTTCAAAGAGAATCACAGAGAAACAAATAGAAAAAAAAGGGTTTGTGTTCACATGTGCCTCGGTTTGCATGGGTGAAAGCAACAACGAAAGAGATTTTTTTTCTTTTTTTGGTTTTGGTTCACAGAGCAATAGGACTTCGATTTGCGTGCAATGAAAAAAATTAAGGTCCACCTTGTTATCGAGTCCGTCTATAACTCCTTCATCCGATCTCCGATCGATGAAAGGTTTGGTTCTACGGATTTGCGGGGAAAAGCATTATTTATTAGAAGCAACAGATCAATATTTTCAACGGTCAGAAATTTTTTCCTAGACTGCGATCAGGTAAGTGGTATCCAAACCATAGTTCAAATCCAATCTATTAGAATGCATAGAACTAGTTTATGATACTTATTTACAGTAATTATAGTGTTTGATTACTGTTCATCTTCTTGCATGATTTTACTTTTAATTTAAATATATTAATGCTATGAATGGATTACAAAATAGAACCAGAAGTTCTAAAAGTGAACCTGAAGTTCACCTATCCATGGACTAGCAGTCCTAAAAGTTGGAAAAATGATATGAACCTGCAAATTCATATCCATAAAATTATAAAGTCATGAAATTAAACCTGAAGTTTTGACAGAACCAGAAGTTCTAATTATTTGTTAAGAACCAGAAGTTCTACCTGAAGACTTGATAGAACCAAGCAATTCTGATTCTCAATGTTATGAACCTGAAGTTCTATATCAAGCCTGAAGTCTTGACAGAACCAGTAGTTTTGATTCTCAAAGTTCTTTGAACATTAAAAACTTAAATTTCTTTTAGTTCATTTGAAATGTATGTTTCTTAGATTTTTTTTGTTTTGATAGAAAACTTCATTCATGTCCTAATTTATGGTGATTTTTTAATTATTTTAATCATGTGATTGCATAGTTATGATGTTTTTATTATTTTTTTTAAGGTATGGATCATGGAACTGATGACAATCTATGTTTGGTAGATAGTGCCACAACCACACCATTCTGAAAAATCAGAAATTTTTCTCAGAATTGATGTTCATTCCACGAAAGGTATCCACCATAGCTGGACCTGTACAGATAATTGATGGCTCCGGAAGAGCCCATATGATGTTACCTAATGGTACCCATCTATTCATTAAAGATGCTTTGTTCTCAAAATGTTCCCGAAGAAACTTGATTAGTTTCAAAGACATCAGAATGAATGGGTACCACATTGAGACTGTAAGTGAAGGTAACAATGAATACTTATGCATCGTTACTAGTATTGGAAGCCAGAAGCAAATACTAGAAAAACTAAGTGCACTCTCTTCAGGGTTATATTACAAGACAATCTCTAATGTTGAATCCCATTCTGTTATGAGCAAAACAACAAAGTGAAGCCCGAAGCTCAGTGATCCTAAGGCTTTACAGCTTTGGCATGATAGGTTAGGTCACCCTGGGGCTACTATGTTGAGAAAAATCATAGATAACTTTTGGGAATTCCTTAGAGAACCATCAATTGACAATACCTAGTGGACACTTATGTATCCCATGTTCACAAGGGAAATTGATCACCCGACTCTCTCTTACAAAAGTTGCATATGAGTCCCCATCCTTTTTACAAAGGATACAGGGTGATATTTGTGGACCCATCAATCCCCCTAGTGGACCTTTTAAGTATTTTATGGTTTTGATCGATGTCTCCACCCGTTGGTCGGATGTTTGCCTACTTTCAACTAGGAACGTAGCATTTACCCGCCTATTAACTCAAATTATTAAATTGAGGGCTCACTTCCCTGATTATCCCATTAAGTCTATAAGACTTGATAATGCAGGCAAATTTATATCACAGGTTTTTGATGATTTCTGTTCGTCTATAGGAATTGTAGTCGAACATCATGTCCCCCATACCCACACCCAGAATGGCTTAGCTGAATCCATGATCAAGCGCATCCAACTTATTTCTAGGACTCTGTTGATGCAGTCCAACTTACCGGTTAGTGCTTGGGGACATGCTGTGTTGCATGCAGCAATGTTAATTCGACTTTGACTCATGGCCTATCATCAATATTCTCCTGCACAACTTATATCAGGACATCAACCCAATATTTTTCACTTGCGCAAGTTTGGTTATGCAGTTCAAGTCCCAATACCACCCCCTAAGCGTACTAAAATGGGACCACAACGTAGATTGGGAATATATGTAGGTTATGACTCTCATTCGATTATTCAATATCTAGAACCAAGGACAAGAGATGTCTTCGCTGCTCGTTTTCCCGATTGTCAATTCGATGAGACAATCTTCCCGCCGTTAGGGGGAGATAAGATAGTTCCTGAAGAACGTATTGCTCCTGTAGAACAAACCGTTCCTGAAGAACGGCGAGAATTAACATGGAATACTTCCACTTTGTCTCATCTGGATCCCCGAACTTCACAATGTGAGAATGAAGTACGGAGAATTGTGCACTTGCAAGAAATTGCAAACAAATTACCTGATGCATTTAACGATGCAGCAAAAGTGGCGAAGTCACATGTGCCAGCTATGAATGCACCTGCCATGATTAATGTCCCTGTTGGACAAAGTCAAAATACGGCAGCAAAAGAATCTGCGATACGCCAGAAGCGTGGCAGACTTATAAGTTCAAAGGACTCAGCTCCGCGGAAAAGGAGAAATGAACAATCATCATCATATCCTCTCAAAGAGGCACGTAACGCTCCTGAAGAGTTTCCTCCTGAAGAGGCACATAATGCTCCTGAAGAGTTTCCTCCCGAAGAGGCACATAATGCTCCTGAAGAGGTTATGGAAAAGTCCGTTCTCTCTAGAATAATGGAAGTCCCTGGTGAGACTTTGGAAGCCCCTGAAGAGACACCGGTACTGGAAAATGAAGAGATCTCTATACTTTACAATTATTCAAGAGAGAGATGGATGAGAAATGAAATTATCATCGATAACGCATTTGCATATGCGGTAGCTACACAAATATCAAAGGAAAATGATGATGATGATTGGGACACAGAACCACGTTCTATAAATGAATGTCGACAAAGAAAGGATTGGCCACAATGGGAAAATGCCAACAAAACAGAGTTAGAGTCTCTTAACAAACGTGGTGTGTTCGGATCTATAGTACAAACCCCAAAAGATGTTAACCATGTAGGTTACAAGTGGGTGTTTGTAAGAAAAATGAATGAGCTGAATGAAATTACCAGATATAAGACACGATTAGTGGCACAAGGTTTCCTGTAGAAACCTGGGATTGATTATGAGGAAACATATTCCCCTGTTATGAATATAACGACATTCAGATATTTGATAAGTTTAGCAGTTTCTCAAAATCTAGAAATCAGACTCATGGATGTTGTAACTGCTTACTTGTATGGGGACTTAGACACAGAAATTCACATGAAAATCTCGGAAGGATTTCCTTTGCCTGAAGCAAAGCCAAGGAGTACGTACTCAATCCAATTAAGGCGATCATTGTACGGCCTGAAGCAATCCGGAAGAATGTTGTACAATCGTCTTAGTGAATACTTGTCTAAAAGGGGGTATGCAAACGATCCCATTTGCTCGTGTCTATTTATAAAGAAATTCTTGAAGGGATTTGCAATATTAGCAGTTTATGTGGATGACATAAATTTGATAGGCACTCCAGAAGAGCTCGAAGAGACTGCTGATTATTTAAAGAAAGAGTTTGAAATGAAAGACCTTGGAAAAATGAGATTTTGTCTCGGATTGCAAGTCGAGAGAAATTCTAGTGGGATGTTGGTCCATCAATCTAATTATACCGAGAAGGTTTTAAAACGATTTGGTATGGACAAGGCACATCCATTAAGTACCCCTATGGTTGTCCGGTCTCTTGATATAAAGAAAGATCCATACCGTCCCATCGAGGAAAATGAAAAGGTATTGGGTCCCGAAGTACCATACTTAAGTGCTATTGGAGCTTTGATGTACTTGGCACAATGCACTAGACCAGATATTACATTTTCTGTGAATCTACTTGCCAGGTATAGCTCCGTACAAACTCAAAGGCAATGGATTGGCATTAAACACATCCTACGATATCTGCGTGGAATAACTGATTTGGGAATAGTTTATGCTTACGATCATAAAGATTCCAGTTTAGTAGGATATGCAGATTCAGGTTATCTCTCTGATCCTCATAATGGTCGATCACAGACAGGTTATGTGTTTCTAAATTGTAATGTCGCCATTTCATAGCGTTCTACTAAACAAACTTTGGTAGCTAGTTCCTCCAACCATGCTGAAATTTTGGCTCTTTATGAAGCCAGTAGGGAATGTGTGTGGCTAAAATCTTTGATTCAGCATGTTCGTAGTTCTTGTCAATTACCTTCTATTGCAGGTATCCCGAATATTATCTATGAAGATAATGAAGCATGCATAAGAAAGATTCGAGATGGTTTCATTAAAGGAAACAAGACTAAACATATAGCACCGAAGTTCTTTTTCACTCATGAACTTCAGAAGAACAATGAAATTGAAGTCAAGTAAGTTTGTTCGAGTAACAATATGGCTGATCTGTTTATCAAATCTTTACCAAAATCAGTATTCCAGAAGTTTGTATATGAGATCGGCATGCGTAGAGTTCACTATCAAACTATGTAAATGGTTACTATCATTAGGGGGAGTGGTTTATCAGGAAGCATCCTGAAGTATGCTACCCATGGACATTTGTGCGCTGTACTCTTTTTCCTTGTCTAGGTTTTATCCCACTGGGTTTTCCTAGTTAAGGTTTTAACGAGGCAGCATTATACATATCCAACACCAATTCAATGATCTTGAAGAATGTTGTACTCTTTTTCCCTTCGCTTTGGTTTTTTTTTTCCACTGGGTTTTTTCCTTAACAAGGTTTTTAATAAGGCAACTGTAATTGAATAGTGGTCATCCAAGGGGGAGTGTTATAAGATATGGATATTGGGTGGATGCCCACTTGAGATGAGTTAGGGTTAGTATTAGGGTTCCTCCCTTATGAGGTTACTTTGCCTATAAGTAGGCCTTTCTACCTTTGTATTTGATATACATAATGAGATAATAGCAAACTCTCTTTATTCTCCCTCTAATATTCTCTCTTGGTTTCTCTTCTTTTCACAACAGTCATCGATAATTCTTGCAACTCTCAATGTGTAAGACCCCGCCCCGAGTTAATCAAGATTAACTCTAATTAATTGAAGTTAATACTAGTTAATCACGTTTAATGAGGCTAATGATGGTTAATGACCCAACTCGATGAGATTAATCTCAAATGATTGAACTAAGCCTAATGAAATGATAATGACGGGTATTAAGTGAATTGAATGATCTTAGACTCAAACTAAGGAAACAAGACCTTTTTCGTAAATACGGATTTATACGTATTTTGTCGAATACGGAAACTCTTGATACCAACACGCGTATCTCGACGAGTACGTTAACTTTCGTAATAGACTCGAAGTCATTTGACAAGGATTTGGTCGAGTGACCCTTCATTCGACTCAAGATATGAATAGTCTTGATAATGGGGGCTCAAATGCAAAATGTCTCTTATAAGACTAAAAAGGGGCTCCCTTGAGTTCATTTTCCACCCCATTTCCATTGAAGAGAAACCCTAGACCTCATTTCTCTTCTTCTCCCTCATTCCTCATCAAGTGACAAGGATTGTTAGTGGCTTGGGTTGAAGTTGGAGCAACTCCATCTCCATCTTCATCTTCTTCTTGTACTTGCTTTCTATTTGAAGTGTTAAAGCTTGGAGGAGAAGCTCAAGGATTCCATAACCACACTACAAGTAAGTGTTTGAGTATTTTATGGGATTCTCAAGTTCTATTAGGTGCTTAGGAGTGATTGCTTGCCCATTTAGCTCATAGGGTTTGTGTTTTGATGTTTCCATGGAAATAGGCTTGAAGAGGGTTTTCATTTGGGGGTTTTTGTCTCAAAGTCAAGCTATCAAGGGGTTTCTTGCTAATAGACTTTAAAGGCAAGTATAAATGCTTCTTATGATTGAATATGCTAGTACCCAAGTTGTTCTTTGAGTTATAAAGATGGGTTCTCAAACCCTATTGTAGAAATGGAGATTTGTGAACTTGGTTTGGTTCCATGGATTTTGATGCTTTAAATGATAGAATAGAGGTGTTATTTGTGTATTAAATGATGGATGAGGAAGGGATAGAAGATCTTTAAATGTGTTGCAAGTGGTAGTTGAAATGAGTGAATGTTCGGATTCCAGAAATGGAGTTCTGGACAGTTCGCTCGAGCGAACTCCCAGTTCGCTCGAGCGAACCAGTTACTGTCTGACGCGAAAAAGTGTCCGCACGAGCGAACTTTATGTGCGCTCGTGCGATGAATGTTCTGTTTGGGTCCGCTCGAGCGAACTTGGATCCGCTCGAGCGAACCTGATACTGGCCCAAACATGAAATTGTAAGCGAAAAATTTTCCAATCGATCGGACCTAACGGTCCGATCGATCGGGGGACTCAGTTTGAGTCCAGTAGGTTTTGGATTTTTGCGTAAACTTGGAGCACTCCTCGTGAGTATCGATGCTCCCTTATATTAGTTTTAAGACTAATCATGGGGTAAAGTGAGACCGATAAGAATTATGAATAATAAAGAAGGGATCTCATAGATAATTTATTGTGGACTAACTTCCATGGGTGATAATTATGGGGATGTGAATGCACACACTAATATTACAAATGTGATGTCCATCAAGAATAACACGTGCATTCGATAACCAATAGTTATACCTCATCGGTTGTTTAGATTGGAGATAGAGTTAAACAGAAACAGGGCTGACTGACAAGTCCCTCATTGTAACTTTGTGCCCCAATCTAGTGAGATTGGTATCACTATTGTTTCCTTCCCTCGTCATGATGGGAATTATTGATTGGAATTGAATCCAGGATTGGATTGCTTCCTGAAAAACATTAACCCTGAAGTCTGGCACTACCTAGCAATTGTACTAGAACTCTATTGAGTTCAATGAATTAATAAATGAAATAAATGATTAATCCTACTGCAGTAGATGGATTTGGGGGTGTTCCGGAGCTCCGTGGTGATGCTGGTTGTCCCTGGCCCGGACACTAGTAAGTCCCACTAAATTCCGATCGTATCTATGGGTATTGATCGATGCCTTCCAATTGGGAGATGAATCCTTCCTTTGAGGGAAGATGGTAATGATAATCCTTCCTTTGAGGGAAGATGGTAAATGAAATGAATGAAATGACAATGAATGCTATGGTAGTGACCATCCATAACGTGTCCACAAGATTGACTTTTATAGTTGTATATTGTATTGTAGGAACTTTCTAGACTTATCTAGAATTGGAACTGTCACTAATAGATTGATTAAGTTTGACTTATGTACTAACATAATATTGTGAGAATTGTTTATACATTGTTGAACCGTCGTGTTCACTCGTGTTATTGATGGCATTACAGGCCAGATTGCCCTTGCCGGTGCAGCAGCGCCCCCGGCGGGAGCGGAGGAGACCGCTCCGGTTCCTCCAGGAGGATTGATTGAGTGGAATGGCCGGGATGCCGTTTGATACGGGCATCCGAGTGCGAGAAGGAACATTTGTTTTGAGAAACATTTTGTGAAGCTATTCTTTTTGTATAATCATTTTGGAATGTAATTATGGTCACTGCACAATATTTTGGACATGCATTATTGGAAAAGTAAATGATGGATTTGATACATGTATAAGGGACGTTATTTTGTATACATGTACATCTTGATTGATATTGTTAAGTGAAATTGTTTCCGCAGAATTGTGTAATTGACAGGTTATTGTGAATGTTATCCCTTGTGGATTTCGTTTTAACTTCGGTTAATTCGAGATTTACGGGAGTAAGTATGGGCTCACGGCTCGGGGTTACCGGATCTCGGGCCCGGGTCGTGACACAATGCAAGACCAAGTCAATGGAATGTGTGGGCCTTCCTTCAATTCATAACTGTCAATCATCATCAATGGCAGGTTCAAGCGTTTATAGACCGCAGCCAAGGGTCTTCTCTCTCCTCTTTACTACGGCACCCCCTCTTCACATTGGTCCACTGATGCATGAAGAACTCATTCAAAGAGTTAATTAATTACATGCCCAAGCCCAGCACCCAAAAGAACAGCACTTACATAATTACATGTCTACTCCCTACATTCCAGTTTTTAAGAAGATCGAATTTTGCAAATGAAGTTCTAAAAAACGAGTTGGATACATAAGTGGCTGAGGCCTATGTCCAAGTTGTAGAGACTGTAAGCATCAAAATGATGGGAGCTTGCTTGTCTTAATTAAAAGAACTTTCATTGCTTAAAAACTGGATTTGTGATTGTTGATCCTTTCTGATTTGTCTGAATCAATCTTTATTCCCTACAAGTTTCAGTTAAGTACCAACCTGACAAGGCCCACGCCCACCATGGCATGAGTGAGGCTGCTGTATAGTATAAATTCTTATTCGTGAATCATGATAACAACTGCAACAACATCGTATACATTCCCTACTATTACTAGAAGAATAACTTCTAACTCGAGAAAGAATAAGCACCATCCACATAGGCTTTGATGTGCACTCTAGGTATTAGGAAAAAGAAAAAACACACATCAAAGGGTAGGTCCCACAAACATGAGCTTACGAAATTTTATCCTAAATTTGAGCCCCCCCCCCCCCCCCCCCCCCGCACACATATACTGCATTTGTTAATGGTTCTTTTTCCTCTTCTTCTTAATATGTTTTGGCTCTTTTTTTGGAAAACAAAGATGTAAAAAAAGTTATTTATTTATTATTATTTTATTATAATTTACGAATAAGACATTTTATTTATCATTTAATTTTATTTGACTGTAGTAAAAGAGAATCTATGTGAACGGGACCAACCTCAACTGTCTCAGTGCACTTGTGCAAGATGATAAATCTAGATTCTCAATTGGGCCAACTAGGACCAACCTCTTTGTCGAATTCACGCTCATGACCGGAGGACTACGATGGTCACCTTGGTCATACCTTTGGGTTGAGTTCACGCTGCATGACCGGAGGACTGGGATGGACACCCTGGTCATAGAAGATGATGAACTACAGATTGGAACGGACCAAAAGATGATGCCATGTCTTTTCTTGTTTTTTCTTTTGGTTATATGTATCAGCACATCTCTCATTCCCTCTCCTGTTTAAATATGATACGATTCCCTTAATTAAGGATTGTTTGGATTGTAACTCTTATCACAATCCTAATCAATTAGAGAGACTAAGGGAAAATGATTACAAGGAAAGAGAGAGATTTACGAGAGAAATAGTAAAACTTTACAAAAAAGAGCTAGAGAAGGGAAGAGATCCTTCCATTTTGTGAGGGGCACACATATCTGCTGGTCGGGGTAAGGAAATACTATATAAAATGGAAAGAGAGATTTTTCTCATAAATGGTCTAACTTATGAAAAGAGAAACGGGAAGGCACCTTCCATCGAGATCGGATGCACATATATTTTGGTCGGGACCTCCATTGAGAGGGATGCACATATCTTTTGGTCGGGACCAACCACATGTGATCACATGTGATTCAACTCCCTTTCTAATAAATTTTATAGAAATGTTCTTACAATAATTACTCATTTGGTGGGCCACTAAAGGTATTTTTTTTTTTACCTCAGCCATAAGAGCTAGGACCCAAGAGAAAGCCTACACATACGGAATAAAAGCTCGCACAAGTGAGAAGAGAGCACACACATGCGGAAAGAGGTAGCATATCTAGAGTTTGAACTCTATACAAGTAGGTGAGAACTGACACTCCTTACTACTCAAACAAGTAGTTGTTGTCGGGCTACTAAAAGTGGAACCCAGTATTATATAGAAACTTGTGGTTCAACTCCCTTTGTCATTTATTTTCTAGACATGTAAATGTAGGAAATCGTGCGGCCCACATGCCATCGGTCCCACGTCAGATCAGATAGGGTGTAGGCCTGCTAGGAATACAGTCCCACTTATGGTAAGATTTAGATCCGTCTCCACAAATAAGACTCTCATTAGGATCAGTGGATGTGGGTTTATTGGCAAAAAAATTCTAGAATAAGTGTGACTTTTTTAAACTTTACTATATAAAGGAGCCCTAGGGTTGGATACACTCCGTTCTCGTAGGCAAAACAGAAGCAAAGAGATCCAAAGAGCTTCCCAATTGTCGAAACGAACATAGATCTCCGGCCGTGTATTTAGAGTCTCCATACATCCACAACCATCAGTAAAAACTGTGATTGATCACCTCCCTTCTAATATATATTTACTGACATATTTTACATTCATTAATCTTATAGTGGTCCTAAAATATCATCAGAGTGAAATCTCATCCACACCCATTTCACATGGTGAATTTTTTTAATTTTCTGATATTTGCATTTTATGTCGGCCTCGCTGTTGGATCTATGGGTTCGGAAGCACATGAGAAATTTGTAATTCACAACATCAGAGATTGGGGCTCATCTATAAGAACAGAAGCTTCATGTCATTCCTTGTTGTGTGTTGAGCCTTGAGAGATAGAGAGAGAGAGAGAGAGAGAGAGAGAGAGAGAGGAGCTAGCTCCCTCTTTTTTCATTTTGTTAGTTATCTTTGAGAGCAAGCAAAGGAATGATTCCACCTTCCCATGGTTCCTACCATAGTCTATCATCAACTATGGCTAAGTGCTTTATCATTACCTTGTGTTTCTTCTTATCAGCTTTAACACACTCCACCTTGGCCTCTAAGGCCAGACACTTCAAATGGGAAGTGGGTTATACGTTCTGGTCTCCGGACTGCGTTGAGAACGTGGTCATCGGAATCAATGGCCAGTTTCCGGGCCCGACCATCCGCGCAAAGGCCGGAGACACCATTGTTGTCGAGCTTACAAACAAACTACACACTGAGGGTGTTGTCATTCACTGGCATGGCATCAGACAGGTATTAAACAGATATTAGCTAGAAATAAGTTAGAGATGAAAGGCTTTAATTAAAAAAAATCATAGAATTCACAGTGAGGGTGTGTGTAGTTTGTTTGATATTTCAGTTTGTTTGATGGGTTATTTCAGTTTCGTTTAATATTTCTAACAAAACTTCTTCTCTCTCTTATCACATGAACTTTGTTTGATATTTCAGTTTGGAACACCATGGGCAGATGGAACTGCATCTATTTCACAGTGTGCAATAAACCCAGAAGAAACCTTTGTTTACAGGTTTAAAGTTGAAAGGGTAAGCTATCAACTTTCAACTGTTTAGTTTGAGCAAAGAAGACTTTCTTCTTGTATTGAATGCTTTTATATTAACAAAAGCGCGTCCCAACGATTAGAAGTGTACAAAAGGCTCTCTCTACGCGGGGTTCCATATCATTTCACTTCTTTTATTATTACGAGTTAGTGGGATCTGGTTAGGATGAAAAGACCCAAATTGATTTTTTATATTTTCTTCCTTTCTTGGTGTTACTGTTGTTTGCAGCCTGGCACTTATTTCTACCATGGACACTATGGGATGCAAAGGTCAGCAGGGCTGTATGGATCTCTGATAGTGGAAGTAGCAGATGGTGAGAAAGAACCCTTCCACTATGATGGAGAACTAAATATGCTTTTGAGTGATTGGTGGCATGAAGGCATCCATGAGCAGTCTGTTGGTCTTTCCTCCATTCCTTTTCGCTGGATTGGTGAACCTCAGGTAACAAAAAAAAATTTCCAAATGTGAATCTGAGCCGTCCATTCAGTTGTAATAGATAATTCCACTTCACCTTATCCTTTTCACCTAAAATCACTCCTTCAGCCAACTAATAGAGGGAATTGCTGTGAGTCTGCTGTGTAAATTAATGAGTGTAAGTCATCTAGAGAATGCATGTGAGATGATCATAATTCATGTTTTATACACTTGATGGATGACTAGTAAAATCTCTTATGAAAGTCATCTTTTGCATTGGGACCCACCATATGGACGTTGCATGCTGATACGAGAAGAAACATCCAAGAGTTTGTCATTGTTGTGTTATTATTATTGTTATTATTTCTAGCACTAGTGGGGAAAGTATTGTGAATAAATTGGTGTAGGGGGTCCCACCATTTCCTTCGTTTACGCAAGAGAATAAGATGCTTTTGGTGGACTGGCGAGCTACCTATGGCTTTTGTACAGCCTTTTGAAGCTCGAGGTTTCTTTTTTTTCTTTTCTTTTTGGGTTTGGAAATTGAAGTCATGTGGTGGGAAGGCAGGACGTGTCCTCAGTCCTTCCCTCTGTTTTCTCTACCGATTAAAAAACTGCTGGTGTCAGTTTCTGTGTCCTTCTCAGAGTATCATCACTTGTAAAGCAAGCCCCATAGAGTAACTTCACAAGGTCATCTACATAATACATCCATTCCGGGACCTTTGTTTGCAAATGAGAGGGGGGGGGGGGGGGGGGGGGGGGGGTTGGTTTCACAAGACCCACATTTAGGGAGCCAATTAGACTTGGAAGAGTAATGGCATATATATGAGTTCGAAACATTGTGAGGTGGCATGAACAATTTGAGATCATATTATTTTAGTATACATGTTAAAAGAGGCAAAAGCGCCACTTTTAAAATGGGGAGAGATTTGAGAATATATATATATATATATATATATTTAGATGGAATGACGATAAACATATGGTGAAAAAAAATTGATTTTTAGGATAGAACTAACCCAAGTTCTTCATTATTGATCCACCATGCTAAGTTGCATGTCATATCAAAGAAGCGGCTCTTTATATTAATTAGCTTGCACATTGGTAAACTTGGATTGGACCCTTTAAAATTAATGATGAGATAAATCAATGATTAAAGTAAAGGGTCACTTGGATGTAGATAGGAAGGATGGAGAAAGTTGAATTATACTAATTCGAATCATGAATGACCTTATTTTGCTTCATTTTCTCGAGTTTTGTTTCTAAGAAAAAATTTGCAATGCCATCTATCTTTTTCTCTCTCTTTAGGCCATGTTAAAGAGAAATTTTAATTGCTACTCTCTCTCTCTCTCTCTCTGCCTTGTTAACAATCAGGATTTTGCAACAATGTAGAGAACACTTGATTTTTCATGGCTTTCCCAAAAAAGTTTTAAATTCATTTTGGTTATAACAAAGATAATTAATCTTCAACGGCTACATTATTATTTGTTTGCTAAGAGTGAGGACTTTGGTTGTTTTGGGGGATGCAGTCTCTGCTGATTGAGGGGAGAGGGCAGTACAACTGCTCACTCGCAGCACACTTTAGCAATGGTTCGTCGACAATGTGTGAGCTAAGGAATAGGCAGTGCACACCCCACATTCTTCATGTGCTTCCCAATAAGACTTACAGGCTCAGGATTGCCAGCACTACAGCACTTTCCTCCCTCAACTTGGCCATTGGAGTAAGTTTCATATTCCCTCTCTTTCCAACATTTTACTAAACCTATGTATATATCATTATATAATATATAAATATTATAGGGTTGCTTTAATTATTTATTAATATATAATAATGTTTAAGCAAACATGTTAGGAGTCTGGATCCACCGTGACTAAAACTCTTAGGGCCAATTTGATAACTTCACTATTAAAATGAAGTGAAGAGAAGGGTTGAATTAAGATACAAGAAAAATAGAGAAGTCAAATGAAAAAGTATCAACATTTTATCATTTAATGAAATGAGAATGCAACTTTTTGACATTTCTAAAGTCCCTTTTGTAATTTGGTGGCATGCAAAAGTAAGTTTTTGACTTCCTTTTGTTAAGAAGTGGATGTGCTTTTTGAAATATAAAACTTTCTCATTTGGGCCCTTTTGTTTCATTGTCTCTTGAAATAATCATTCACCCTACTTCACTAATGAAGTGAATTTACCAAACGGGAAGGAATTCATAAAGTCACCTAGTGAGTTTCACTAATTAAAAATCTAAGCTACTAAAAATATGCCCTTTCTCTTGTATAGACCTTGGCAAATTTTCACACTGATTGGAGTTGGACCTAACCTTAGATAGAGGGTTGGGAGTTCAAAAAGGTGATTTTTTTGAGTTAAAATAAATAAAAACATAACAAGGTTGTTTAAAAGGTTATGTGAGTTGAAAATAGTAGTCTTACACAAAAGTGGAAAATGACACATGATTACACCTAATTCGTGCTTACTCTTTTCTTCTTTTCTTATGGAAAAGGGTAATATGTGACTAACCTAGCAAATAAATAAAAGTGTTCTCTTCAAGTTGGAAGTACTCAAAGTTGAAACCCACTTGACTGCCACTATCCCACAGAGCCTCCAAAAGGATCAATTTTTTCTTCGTTTTTATCTTTTTGCTACTAGAAAGGATCTATCTATTTTTATGGTTGAACAGGGCCATCATAAACTCCTTTATTTTGAACTGATAGGACCTGTCATTATGGACGGGCCCACTCAACATTTAACCTTCTCCAGGCCCATAAGCCCGTTATACAAACATAACATCAACACCTAACCATCATATCTCACACCAGATTAACGACCTGCTCACAGAAAGATGGTCCTTGTTGCAGGGTCCTTTTCCTTTGGAATTGTATACGTCCGTACAATGCGTTATTACTTTTGAAGAAAGGAATTTATAGGGACATCACAACCAATCATGACAAGTACAGCAATGGTTATGAGTAATTTGACATGGGCAAATCTCCAAGTAGTACTTCCTAAGCTTTGGCCTAATGTCAATATAAATGAGCCATGAATCTTAGTTTTGAAGATTTCTTTTGATTAAGTTTGTTGGCCACATTGTGTGGTTGATGATAAATTCTTATAATTCCTTTTCCTATAAATGATAAAACTGCCCTTGGAACTTTTGACAAAGGCATTATACTTGTGATTAACAGAGCTTTTATTTGATACTAGAAAAGAAGAAGAGAAAGACAAGAACTTGATGACTAATTTGAAATTATCACTTTAAATTATTCTTTAGGTGGGCCCAAGGAGAGAGATTGAGCCTTCGTTTCAAGGCCTCCATGAGATGCTGTGCCACATACAACACTATGGGTGTCATCATCATGCATCATGTTCCCTTGTGTGCCATAAATACACAACTAGGATGTTTTAACTATCTCTTCCTTCCATCTCCGACCTTTTTGGATTTGTTTGGTAATAACCTAGGAATCTGCATATTGGAGGATTCCTTAATGCCCCTAATATAGGAATCCCTCACTGAGAATGAGAATTTGTGTGTGTGTGTGTGGGTTGGGGGGGTTGGGGGGTTTGAATTATTGACATGCACTTGCTGTATGAACTGTACCAGCCAATAGTCCACATATTGCACCCAATCGATCATTGCTTGGGGGTGGGCCATCACAGTTCATTCATGGCTGTAATTTAAAAGCACCAACTTACCCTGTATTTCTGTGCAAAGTGTGTCAGTTCCTATGGAAGGTAATGGATTCAGCTTTTCAGCTCCATGGACAAATACCACTCAATCAATTATAGATCCCAACTCTCAACCATTGCCTCACTTGGGTTTGGAATACAAAGGATTCATTTGAGTCCAAAAAGGTTTTACCTTCACAAATCTATATCTAAGCAATGGTGGTGATTTTGGGATAAGTGGATATGAGTAGAGCAGAGACTAGGAAGGAAAAAAAAAAAAAGACTACGGATGAAGGGAACTGAATTGGAACCTGCACTGAGACAGATGGGAAGGAAGAGTTTTGGATCACCTGAGGCTGGAACTAACCAGATAGATAGGGGTGGCTTCCAATCAAGAGGTGGTACATCAGCTTAAATGTGATTTGCTGACTGATGTGGCACCTTCTGAATGGCAGCCTCGCCTCTTCGTGCCTCCCAGCTTAGGTGATCAGGACTTGGGAAGAAATGATGCATCAAATGCCAAGAACAAATCGGTGGTGCTTTGACAAAATCCCGACACCACTGGAAGGCCCGCCTGAGTGATCATTTAAGTAGAGGGCAAGAAACCCACATCTACTAATTCTATTGAGTCTTATTTGTGGGAAGAGATCAAGTCTTACATTGAGTGGGATTGTATTCTCTGTTGGCATCTACCCTGCTTGATCCGACCTGGAACCCGTGTAATGCAGGCCACACGATTTCCTACACAAATTAGGTCCATTGGTCATTTTAGTCACTGCAGTTGGCTATCTCATGCAAAAGATCAATTTTAAATATTATGTGGACACATAGCCAACTTATCAAATTTCAACAGGAATGAGTAACTTCCATTTTCATCTGTCTGCAGAATCACAAGATGGTAGTTGTAGAAGCTGATGGAAACTATGTCCAACCAGTGGCGGTGGATGACCTTGATATTTACTCCGGGGAGAGCTACTCTGTCCTGATTACAACAGATCAGAATCCGGCAATGAACTACTGGGTCTCTGTGAGCGTGAGAGGAAGGCATCCCCAGACCCCACCAGGTCTTACCATCTTAAACTACCACCCCAACTCTGCCTCTAAGCTCCCAACCTCTCCTCTTCCCATATCTCCTGCATGGAATGACTACAACCACAGTAAAGCCTTCGCAAACAAGATTCTCGCTGCAATGGGCTCCCCCAAGCCTCCGCCTCGCCCTGACCGCAGGATCTTCCTCCTTAACACCCAGAACAAGTACAACGGCTACACAAAGTGGGCCATCAACAACGTCTCCCTCGTCTTGCCTGCCACTCCCTATCTAGGTTCCATGAAATACCGCCTCAAAAATGCATTTGATTCTGCAATGCCGCCGGACAACTTCCCAAGCGACTACGATGTGATGAAGCCTCCTGTGAATGCAAATTCAACGCTGGGCGGAGGCGTTTACATGTTCAAATTTAATAGTGTCATTGATGTTATTCTTCAGAATGCGAATGCCCTGGCAGAGAATGTCAGCGAAATACATCCATGGCACTTGCATGGGCACGACTTCTGGGTGCTGGGGTATGGAGAAGGGAAGTTCTCAGAGAAGGATGAGAAGAAACTGAATCTAAAGAATCCACCATTGAAAAACACTGCAGTGATCTTCCCTTATGGATGGACAGCATTGAGGTTCATCACAGATAATCCTGGTGCCTGGGCTTTTCATTGCCACATAGAGCCTCATTTACATATGGGGATGGGAGTTATCTTTGCCGAAGGAGTTCATTTAATAGGCAATATACCCATGGATGCTTTGGGCTGTGGTATGACTGCCAAGATGACGATGAATGGCCCCAACCCATAAACCAGCAGTAGATGACTAAGAGCTACCACCTTTCTTTCCTTTCTTATTAGGTTCTTCTTTCGGTTATTTGAGGGCCTGTTCATGTATTGTCTTTTCCGTGCTTTTGGAAAATCTTAGAGATGATGGAAATGATATATTGTGTACTAGCCATTTGTGTTGGGTGGAGATTGCACATGTAATTCAGGAAAAAGGGGAATTTGGCATAGTGTTGAATTGCTGCTAAGTTTGCCTTTCACATTCCTGTAAAAAGATGGGACAAGCATTTTCCACAACAACAAAAACGTGATTAATAATTGAATTTAGGATAAAGCATTGTGTTTTTCTAACCTAAATCACCAGCAAAATAACCCATACCAAAATGAAGAAAATTCTGATAATCAAGCAACCATAAGATTCCACGAATATGCACTGCAGCAACAGTACATGTGCTATATATGAACATCAATCCGTACATATGAGGAAACAATCCAAATCACATTTATTGGACAATCCCAGTCTCCGCTTAATGGACAGTTAGTTCCTGTACATTTTCAGTGTAATTAGCCATTTGACAGCCACCAAATTCCCAGTTAGGATCAAATATTCAGCATCAGTTTTGGGTTGCGCCCAATTAAAACAGGACCCACATTGTGGAAGGTGGGTTGAAAAAAGTACATGGATGCCGTAGGTAGATTGGCTGCATCAAGCATATGGAAAATGGATTATAATTTATCATACCAAGGCACAGAATTGAATGATGCTCTTATCAAAATTATGACTGCAAGCTGTCACCACCAATCCAAGCATCCCTAGATGGAGATATCTTAGAATGCAAGTCCCTAATAACATCAGTTAAAACCTCTGATCCCTCAAATACTTCTCTTCCTTGTCGCCTCCATCTTTCTAATCTGTTGCTGAGATCCATAAACATGGACAACCTCCCTTCATCATTTGGAAGTTTGAGAAGCTTCTTGAGGCACTTTACCAGGTATTTGACAGCCTTGCACTTCACCTGGCAAACAAAATCACGTTGACCATCTTCACTCTCTAACATAGAACCTGACATATCCTCAATAATATCAAATAAATTGAACACAAGAGAGGCACCCGCAATGGCCCCCTTCCTTTCATTGTCTTCATTGGAGCATTTATGCAGGTGATCATTATCACATTCATCAGATTTCCATTTTATGTGATTGTTTCCAGCACATTTAGTTTCATTTGACACGAGTATTTCACCTGTAGCAGCATAGTGAAGCAGCAATTCATTCCCCTTGTCATCTAAACAACTAGAACTCCCAATCATGATTCCTAAAGGGATTCTTCTAAATAGCAAATTTGGCTGTGTGCTATTATTGCATGCTTTATTTGATTTATGACTGACGTTTGAATTAGTGTGATACTGGACATAGCAGTGATGAAAATCTTTAAGCCAGAGTTCCATCCCATGCACATTGTAATCACTTATAATGCTGTTATTATTCCTGGATTTCTTGAGTTTCCTCCAGCGGCTCGAATCATTGGTGCATGTATCCAAATAGCATTGTGATTTCTGGTTATCAGCTTCCCTCTTCTTCACTGTCCAAGATCCAGCTATTTCAGCAATAAAACATACTAGCCGATCATACAGGATTCCATTGACTGGACTCAAAATCCAAGCAAGATACCTTGCAGCGGCACCACATAGCTCTGAATCACTTGTCTTCTCGGTTTTAACTGCCTGTTTTGTACATGACGATGGGAAAATGCCTTTGCAATGTTTCTCCGAGAACAGTAGCATGACTGCAAAATAGAACCAAGCAGGGAAATCCATCAACATAGCCCTGCAACAAAACAATTAAAATGGCTTGGGTCGACAGCTTGGGACAATAGCAGAATAAATACTTGGATTAGAAATTGCAGTTACCAGGTGGATTTATGATCGATGATCGTCGGATTTACTGAAGTCTGTCTGAAATCATGGTATGGAGTGTCTGTCATAGGACCCAACTGTTTTTTCGTATAAACAACAGTCTCTGTGACAAGATGAACTACATCCAGAAAATTTTCACAAGATATGGGTCCAGCTAGCTTTGGCAATAGATTGTTGTGTTTGCTTGGAAAAAAGGAATGAGAAAATGGCAATTTCAATCCCAATTCCATTGACATACCCCACCACACTGGCCTGGAAAGCACATCTAATGCTGAGGAAACTAGTTCAATACAAAGCTCTAGTATGGAAGCCAAACCCCTGCTAAAAACAATGGCTTATGTAAGAACTCAAGAAACAAAAATATAAGCATCAAATATAAGCATCAATCTGTAAAACTCTAAACCTTTTCACCATGCATGAAGCAACTGCTAATACAAACTAAGATACCCACAACTTCAAGATTGGGTTATGCATTTATATCATACCCTATTCAATAATTCATTTTAAGGGCCCACTCGTATGAGGAAAATTGCAAGTGGTGAATCCCCACTAGATGGAGAACAAGGAGAAAACTAGGCATGGAGAATCACCGATTTAGTAGTAATTCTCTATATTGTTTCGATTTAAAAGAAGAAAGCCATGCAGGAGTAAATCATTCTAACAGTATTTTAAAAACAAAAATATTTAGTATATAATCAAATTTCAACTTTTATTAATAAAAAACTCAGTTTCACTATGGGTTTTGTTTTGTTTTCTCCACCCCCTTTGAAGAAATTATTTTCTCCTACTTTTTGCATTAGTTAGATTAAAGGAGAATTACTTATGTCCCTTAAGAGCCTTTTTGTTTGCATGGAATAGAAATCATGATAAAATGGATTGCAATAGTGGATTATTAAAGAGGTGAGGGGTGAAGGATATAAGGTGGAGATGTAGATAGGATGTGACTTTACTTGGATTTGATTTCTTAAGGTGATGGTTGGGTGATCATTAACCATCCCACCTTAATTCATTTTCCATTTAAGGGAGATTATTTGATGGATATTTATGGATCTTCACTTTTATTTCTTCAACTTCAACCGCTTTTAGGAATGCATCTCCTAGAATATTTAGAAATTCAATTCCATGCAAACAAAACAGGCCCTAAAAGTAGATCCAAACAGGAGAAAATGCATTTCACTAAGAACAAAAAAAAAGTTTCTCCTCCTCCCTACTTCTCTCCACATCCAAACAAGCCCTAAATGTAATTTCAATAAGCACAACATTTCTAAGCAGTAATATCATTCCTTGCTACATACAAGTATCGTAGAATGCAAGGAGCTGAAAGATCAGTAAAATAAACAAATAGGAACTTACGTTACAAGGAACCAGGCATGCAACAGAGCCCTCGTCTCCATAAAAATAGTGGGAGATGTGACCAAGCATATCATTATAGAACGCCAGGCTGTCCTCTCATGCAATTCTTTCTTCAAACAAAGAAAGGGCCTCTCCACCACTTCCCGCAAGAGTCTTGAAATATCATCCTTCAAAGTCAAAGGGTCAAGATACCAAAATAGTAACCTGAGACCAGATCAAATAAAAGACGAAGTTACCCATGAATCACTAGAGAATAATTTTGTATTGTTAACCAAAAACTACCAAGGAAATATTTATGTACTAAATAAGGCTAAATCCTGTTTCATCTTTTTCAGAAAAGCAGTAAATAGATAACTTGAGATCGAGTACTGGATGAATTGATAGATCAAAAAAACAAGAGGGGTATAGGATGGGTAATAGTATTTTCTACAGAACAGGTATTCTTCATACATTGACTTTCTAGATGCCATAGTTTCTGAAACCAACATAGCTGGGATAAGGCTTTCTACAAAACAGTGAATTCTTCATATATTGACTTTTTATAGATTATAGTTTATGTAACCAAGACCCACACCAGAAAAAAAATTTCTTAGGCTTCCAGCCTGCTGGAAGGCCCTTGACTTTTGATTACTGTTCAATAGCATTGCCCACAAAAGTAAATCATGACGTAGGCTCCTTTCTATGGAACTCACATTACCTCAAACAAGATTATGGATATTTCACCAATGTAAGGAATGTGGAAGCTGTTATTTCATGTGCCTTGTAAATTGCTTTCCTATTTTAGCCAAGTGCTCAGGGGTGCACAGCCCAGTTTGTGGTGTGTAAAATTCCGTTTCTTGTTTCAAAGACTCTGGGTTACAACACCTACCTTTTGTTTAATGTTTAGACTTTGGAGGTGGTTTCTCATTGCACTATGTTTCACAGACTTTGATGACTAATATGTGAAACTCCCTACTTCACAAAGAAAAGGTTGAAAAATCTCACTTTCTCACTTGGAGGTAGGCAGACATCTAAACCAAAATCAATAAATAAGTTTATCTACATTAAATTTAATAATTGAAACAAATAAAATATTCTTTAAACTCCTAAAAACAGAATCCATCGGGCACAATGTGTACATAATAATAAATTAAAAAAATGATGCTCAAGTCCAAACTCATAACACAATTACAAAGAAAAGTACATGAAATTTGTAGGAAGTCATACAGTGGATGGCATCAATCTGCCATGGAGATCAATCAAACCGATCATGAGCATACCTCAATGGCATTTCATACACAGTGGCCACCGTCTCATCTGGTGTGAAAGAGTAAAGTTTTGAAATTGCTGTGTTTCTTTTGCATCTTGATTTCTCATAGACAATAGATGATGGGAATCGGCTTGGGTGAAGACATGCCGATGTAGCTACTTTCAGGACAGCACAGAATAGCTTATAAGAAAGCTTGCCTGCAATGTTAAAAGATACTTATGATATGCAGAAAAGAGGAGCCATTAAACAATTCAAAGAAGTTAGGACCCAGCATCAGCACAAATCAATCAAGAAATGATATATAAGTAGACCACAGCAAGAAATTTAACCGTGACCAAGAAGAAGAATGCTGAAGTATGGGAGAATATTTCCCCACTTATTAAATCCAAATTATCCAAACCCATAAAGCAATTCAAGCCACAGTATGAAAAGCATTATACAGAACTTAACACAGTGAGAGACGATTTTATTCAATTGGGAAGACTCCCAAGGCAACAGAATCAATGCAAAACTTGTTCAGAAAGCAAACCTGGCACTGTGGAGATTAAATGAAAAGTCTTTAGGTTTTCATGCAATGATAGTCATACATACAAATAGCAATCAAGGCACTAAACATAATCTACAAAAAAGATGATGATAATGTAACTCAAGGAGAAAGAAATAAGCTTCTGTTAATTAAAAGGTTTCAAATAGAATGGGATACCATTTAGACTTCAAAACTAGCCAACTGACAAAAAAGAAGCTAAATTTAACCAAAAGAGACAAAACCCAAGATTTTGCCTCTCATTAAGCAACACCCCGGATTCATTTGAAACAAGATTGGCAACTATTAGAAGCAATTCTCGCACCCAAGCTACAGTATAGCTATCCAAATCATGCCAATTTGAAATTCTGCAATCTCATTTCACGGAAAAGAAAAAAAAATCCAATTCAATAATGAAAGGACCCAACTTGGATGCGTGTACTTTCCGAAAAAACAAGGGCTACTAAACCCCCGTCTCATTTGGAGTTGTTCGCTGTCCAAAAAGAAGCAGGCTGATCAAATGAACAGATAGGACAGAAACCCAAATCCAATGCTATCACCTGGAAATCAGACAACTGAAACGGTCCATGGAGAAACAACAGAAAGAATGCATTTTGCAAGATCAAAATAAGGAAACAGTTAGTGATACCAGATCCCTCCAAGCTTCCAATGACATCTGCGCAGGCTTCAATCAGCTTCGGACAGTCGGCAGCAGAAATTGAGGATCCAACCTGTAAAGACTCCTGCTGGTTGGGAAAGCGAGATACTTTGCAAGATATGGACGAGGAAAGGAGGGCGAGAATGGTCTCAGCCAGGCATTCGATGGATGAGTTGCAGAGATCAGGTGCTTTGAAGCACATCAAAGAGAGCGCAGTGTCCAAAACCCTAACCCTAGATGAAGATGAAGAAGAAGAAGAAGAAGGTGAGGTTGTGTTGAAGTTGAGAGATTTATTGAGCGAGGAAATGGCAAGAGCGAGAGCTGTTTCTTCTTCATCGACATCAATTTGTAAATCCTCTTCTTCATCGATGTGTAAAGGCGGTTGTTTTCGAGAGGAATTGCGTTGGAGTTGGAGGTGGAAGGCTAGTCTCGTAAATAAGTCGGTTATTTCGGAGAGTTCGGTGGTCATGAGAGAGAGAGAGAGAGAGAGAGAGAGTAATCTAATGCCAGAGAGAGAACAGAGGAGAGAAGAAGAGAAAGGGCTAGGGGCAGCACAGAAGGCTCTCTCAGATTTCTCAATTGGAGACTAATAATAGAAGACACTGATCTTATCTGTCGATATTAAGCATTGGCAAATGAATGTAGATGGGTGATCAGATTTGATTGATCAAGGTCCAGCTTTCTAACATATTGTTGGCATTGTTAGGCTCATTTTGCACCGTCCGTTTCACACATAAGTACTCGCATTGTGGCCCTTTCGGGTATGCATATGTACTCTTTTTTTTTTTTCCTATGACCAATCTTTTACCCTTCCAAGTCTAAAAGCCTTTGGCCCTGCTCAAGGAAGACTTGATTCGGGACAGTAAAAACTAATCCATAAAAGCACATATAAACTCTCCTATTCACATGCACCGGATAAAACTGTGGCCAATGAAGATAGGTGTCAAAACACAAGACCAGTGGCGGACTAAGAATTTTTATTTTAGATAGAGTTAAACTCTTACTTGGCTTTGCTAACTTTTTCTACATTAACAATATCAAAAAATAAAATAGTCCATCTAAATAGACACAACTTTTTTCCATGCTTTGATCTCCTACCCAATTGAAAGGCCTTCCCACTACCTCTCCCAAATTCAGGTGATCTTCAACTCATCATTGCCAAAACAACTTAAGATAATATTTTCTTTAAACTAAGTGTTTGGATGCCCTGAAACTATAATTAGGGTGAGCACTCATTTATCCTATTTAAGTTTCTAAAGGGAATTTATTTGGATATAAGGAATTTGGTTGACTGTAGTTCCCTTAGCAATAAAAATAATATCCTATAGTTGTTCATGGGCTCATGGCAAAGATGAAAAAAATAAACACCACTTAAATATAACTCAACTCATCCAAACATATGAGCCCTAAGGCCTGATTTATGTATAAATTGAAGTTTAAAGTATGCCCAACGGTGATTTGGTCATCTTCAGACTGGTAGATATTATGTGATTTAGGGATTAAGGCTTGGATTAGAATTTGGAAACTTAGGGTTTGAAATTAGGATTTTGAAATTAAGGGTTCACATTCAGTTTTAGAGTGATTAAAATTATACTACAACTGAAGAGGAATATTGCTTTATTTAGAGTTATTTGGTGTGAGAGAGACTAACCACAAGAGGATCAGCGATGAGAAGCTCGATCGGTGAGAAGAGTATCTCATACTCTTACTAGAAAGAAGTCAAAAGAGATCGGCACGAAGAGGATTAGTTGGTTTAGACGTTGGGCAACTGTTTATTAGACATACATGGAAGAGATATTAGCCCATTCAAATATCAGGTAATTTCAAAATTGACCTGGGGCTACCGCCCTGTGTCATTTATATCTCTGTCCGCCCATGCACAAGACATCTTTGCTTCATGAGGCACAGAGTCCCTTAGCCAACTAAGCTACCACCCGTTTGGTCAGGCATACGTGCTTCGAGTATTCAACAGGAGCGGACTCCGCTGTGTGGCAAAATCTGTTGCCAAAATTATTGACACAATAGATGCAATGACCCCCTAAACTCTGAGATTTTGAAAGGCTCGTTCTCTTGGAGATCCCCTCTCAAAGATTAGAGAGGTTTAAAAAAAAAAGCCCCGATAACGAATCAGGCAGGTAGACATAAGGATCCAAAATGGATTCATGCAAGACAGGTGCAGTACATGGGAGGGAATGCAGGATCCAGGATTCAAGCAGTAGATCCTAAATGTTGGGAGGAAAGTCACAACTATAACAGCTGCACGTGCACAACACAGGCAAAAGGTTTTTTTTGGGGGGGGGTGGGTATCGGGTCTTCTTCCAATATATAACAATAGGGCCGCGAGGTAGACTGCAATCAGCACAATATACCACCAATACAAGATGTAAGAGAAAACGCAAATAACATTATAGAAGGCTCACAGTGAAATAAGCTCCACCAATGGATTATTTGAGAGGTGAATGGTGAAAGATATAAGAGTAAATATGTATATGAGACCTTTGACTTTCCCACATATTGAATTACAAGAGTGATGGCTGAGTAATCATTTTTCATCTTCCCTTGATTCAATTTTCATTAAAAGGAAAGTTATTTGATGGTTATTTTTTGGATATTCACCTTAGGTTTTTCATTGTTAACCACCAATGAAATTACAATCCTAGGTAATCAATTAAAGAGGCCTCAAGGAGAAATGTTCTATTGAGAATAGAGTACACAAGGTATTGACAGAAAAGAAGAAACAATCTGATACAAACCTCTTACGCCTACACTTCTACTTCATCAAAAAGTTCTAGAGAAATAATAAAGGTGGGATAAGCCAAACTTCCCAGACGACCATAATCCCACACAAGCTGATAGGAGTTTGTCCTCTACCCCACTCTTTCCAGTCACTCCTCAACTTCATCCCATCCTCGTACCCATCTGTGTTTATTTATTGATACCTATTGGTGTAGGTATTCCACCCATGTTTGTGTCAGTCAATCTTCACTGAAGAATAGATCTTTCGAACAAACCAGAAACACGCATAGAAACCGATTGTCCCCGTCAACACAAAGAATGCGTATGACACAATCGACATGTAACCGAAGTAGAGGATGCCCGATATAACCTTTGTTATCTCCAACTTGGTGAAGAAATAGAAGATTGAGTATAGGAAGAGGTAGAGCGCAGAAGAGCCAGCAGTGAGATATGCCCTCCACCACCAGTGGTAGTCCTCGCTACACAGCTGGAAATAGCACAGCACAATTGTTATTTCTGCACATGTGATGAGAAGGATGACGAAGACTATGAAGAGGAAGCCAAAGATGTAGTAGAACTGGTTCAGCCATATCGAGGTCAAAATGAAGAAGAGCTCAATGAATACGGCACCAAATGGGAGAATGCCTCCAATAAGTATAGAGAATACTGGCTGCATGTACCAGGCCTGTTCAGGGATCTGCCTTGGGATCTTGTTTGTCTTTACAGGATCCTCAAGGGCTGCCTTCTTAAAACCCAAGTAACTACCGACAAAAACCAAAGGCACAGATATGCCAAACCATAAGAACACAAGCGCAAACATGGTCCCAAAGGGAACAGCACCTGATGATTTCTCCCCCCAAATCAGTGCATTCAGCACAAAAAAGATAGAGAAGACAATGCCAGGAAACATGAATGCAGTCTTCAAAGTGTTCTTTTTCCACTCCGTGCCTTTGAACATCTTATAGAGACGAGCAGAGGAGTATCCAGCAAATAAGCCCATGAAGACCCACAAAAGAACCATAGCAGTCATCAATCCTCCGCGATTTGAAGGAGAGAGAAAACCAAGCAATGCAAATATCATGGTCACAAGTGTCATCCCCAGGAACTGCACTCCAGTCCCAACGTAAACACAGAGCAAGCTGGAATTGATTGGTGGCCTGAAAACATCGCCATGGACTAATTTCCACCCAGTTTCTTCCTGGGCTTCTTCTTGTGTTTCCAATTGATTGTAATTGGATATATCTTTGTATAGAGTCCTCATCATGATCATAGCCACCATTCCAGAAAGGAATAGGACAATCATCAAGGAGTTGATGATGGAGAACCAGTGAATCTGATCATCATTCATGAGAAGGTAGGTGTCCCAGCGAGAAGCCCATTTGATATCACTGGGCTGCAATGGCAATAGTCTTGAGTAAGAAAACATGAGAAATGGACAAAAGCAGGTAGCACAGTTGGAAGGTAAGCTTTGATGCAACCGTAAGGATGCAGGTTGGAGTCAGGTAAGGTAACCAATCAAATATATATATAAATATAAAAATATAAATAACATATTTGATGGAGGATGTGGCTTGAACCCACAACCTTAAGGTTGCAATATTGAGCACCTGCTAGTGTGGCACAGGCTAGTCTATGTATGTATGTATGTGGAAATTAGAGAGATTCAGTGGCTTGAGAAACTTAGCACCTTAAAGGCGACATCGTATGTGAATATGACCTCTTTATCCTTCTCAACTTCTTGAGGATTGGTACTACCTTGAATCATATTCTTGTTGCATGTTACCAATTGAGGGTTCTTATCATCCCAGGCACCCTTGTATTCATGGTTTATACTGTTTGAGATGACCAAAAACAGAAGAAATAAGTCACCAATCAGATAAACTATTGAAATAAAACAAAAGGCATAATGTAGAACAAAATTGTCTAAACAGCAGAATTTATACAAAAATGTACGACACAAACTCTTCAAAATGGTAGCCAGAGACAGGGCTAAAATTGTCAGTCATCTAGGCTGTCCTCACCATTGGATAGAAGCGCCAACAAATTTTTTGACCATTAAATTTTCTTTTGTTTTCTTTCCTTTTTTTCCTTTTGGCTATTGGAAAGGGAGGGGTAGGGGGCCTCGTCTCATCCTTTTCTAAGATTTGGTTGATTCCCATCCAACATAACCCCTTCTGTCTTCCCCACAGCACACTGCACCCCCAGGGAGCCCCACTGCCAAGGTGATCACAGCTAATAGTTTATCACATGCAAAGCTATAGACAGATCTTTATGGTACAATATTGTGGATGAAAGCTTGTTAACTTTCACTTAGAGGATATCGCTCTGGGACAGGAAAGTTAGATGGCCAGTTAGGTTGTAAGTTGCACTTGTTGGCTATTGCTATTATCACAAGATTCACAACAAACAATTGAACAGAAACTAAAAAACATCAAGAAATATTATTTTTCAAAGTTGGTTGTTATGCTTCATTACCAAGGTTAGTAATCGAGAGATAAAATATCAGTTGGTTGTTCGAACTTGGAAGCGCGCGCACACACACACACACACATATATATATATAAAGTCATTTTCACGAACATTGTAGACTGTGATGCTGACCTGGAAGCATGACAATCATGGGCAGATTATGGGTTTGAAAGGTCTCTTTATGACCTACCCATATGCAAAAAATGGGAACCCATTCAATCAAGGGAGGAATTGTTTTGAGGGCTTCAAAGTTGTCCAAATCCTGGTAATTAGACAAAGTAGGATGAATTCCAAAATTTGCATGATCAATTGGAGAGCCTATGCATTTGGATGAGTGTCAATTTGGGGTCACTGCTAATTCAAAGAAGGGTTTTTACTAATTAGCGTGATTGGCTTAGATTGATCATGGTGGAGTAGGTGGATTCTTGAAAATTTGCGAGATGTATTTATTATATACTAAACTTGGGTAATTTAATGTCGGCATACTCATAATATACAATATGTTCATACATAATATATTGATAAAATAAAATTACTTTTTTAATAGATAAGATAAATTACTTTATATTGATAGTCATGCGTTTATTAAATTATATTATATAATATAAAAATTTAGATAGCCTACAGTAAACAGAAATTAATAAATTGTCCAATATCTCCCCCATCCTCCTCCAGTCCTAATCTTCTTCCCCGCTTCTTGGTTTCATCATGTATATCTGCCATACATTTTCATTCATGTATACTTGCTGAATACTTCACCTTTTATCATTAAGGTAGCAGCTAAATAATTATAGTTAACAATCAGTAAACCAGTATAACTATAATCACTTATTCAAAGAAGGAAAAGGAGAATGGAAGTGGGGGGTAAAGCAGCACGTACCTGTGTGGGGTAACCTCAAAACCAACAATACGAGCAGAATCAGTCTCAAGATCTTTATGGTACATGACTCTAAAGCTCAAGTGGTTGTGGATAAAATGTTTATTATCCTTGCTCTGCAATACCGCCAAGAAGAATGAGTTTAAATAGGAGAGAATTAATTAAGCTAAAATCAGCATCAAATGCAACTTACCCCAGCATAGTTTCCTTTGAACCCAACAAGGAAACCATGTTCATAATGGGTTGACTGAGTTCCATCTCTCCTCTCCATGAGAACAGCTACAGGAAGATTATCCAAAATCCTGTACAGTAACCAGTGGTGCAAGCGCAATAAAAGATAAGTACATAAATTAATCATGAAAAAGGTTTCATAGAGAAATGTTATAAAAATAAAAAATTAACTTTATGAAGAAATACTGTCAATTTGCAATGCACACAACAGTGGCTACTAGTGCAGAATTTGGAAGTATCACTGATAACCATACAAACTAAACTACCAACTTGGGATTTATTTGAAACATCTGATGTACTCAGGAACTTACATGTTCACTCGATAATCATCATCAATTTTCTCCTTAAAATTCTTCGCAGATTCAGAATTGAGCTTCATTTTGCAGGCTACCTTGCATGACTGGTCTTGCCTCATTTTAAACTGGGGACAGTTTCATGCATTCAGGGACCAAAAGAATTGTATAATGAGGTACATAAACAGCAATGCTTTTTCTAAGAGCAAACAATTTTAGCTTCTTGATCAATTTTTCAAGCAATAAAAATAATCAACTTATTCAAATGGAAAGTTGTATATGAGGTGTTGCAATGAAGGGACTCACTGTATAGACAGAGTTCTCTATACGGTCACCTCGAAGAACCTCCCCTAAATTCTCAGCACTATTCATGATTTTGTGGGGCTTGCAATAATTCAGAAAATAGTAATCATAAGGAAGCTGAGTCTTTGTGGATGAAAGCTTGTTAACTTTTACTTGAAGAAAATCACCCTGACAGAAGAAATTTTTTTATCATTAGAACAAGAATAATACTGATAAAAATTTTTTTTTGCAAAATATCAATTTCACTAAGTATAGTTGATAGGCATATTATACGATCTATGGAGCAGAACGTTGGCCAACACAGAGATGAGAATGTTGAGGTCGATGTGTGGTAAAACAAAAAATGATAGAATCAGAAATAAGCACTTTTGGGAGCATTTAGGGGTAATATCAATAGATGATAAAATATGAGAAACCCATTTGGGATAGTTTGAACAGATCCAATGTCGGCCAGCAACGGCACCGGTGAAGAACAGTTTTTCTATGCAGGTTTATGGCCTACTAAGGGGAAGGGGTAGGACGAAGAGGACGTGGATGGAAGCACTAAGGTTGGATCTTAATAAGTACAACCTATGCAAGGACTTGGCTCAGGATAGATCGGAATGGAGTAACAAAATTCATCTATCTAACCCCAACATAGTTAATACATGGCCTTGATGATGATGATGATGATGTTATATCTTATATTAGGGGCAGACATACATACAAAGCATCAATTTACACAAAAAAAAAAAAAAGTCTTCGTGAATCGTGATATTTATCAGTCATTGTAATAAGTCGTGGAAGCAAAGACCAAAAATACTCTTCCAAATGGTACATCGCATCCACAAATTCATTTCTGACTACATCTCCTGAGACAATTATCGAGCTCCTTCTTTCTTTCAAGCTATTCACAAAGCATACAGCAGACAGGTTTTGACAAGAATTATGGAGAGTGTAAAACTGCAGTTCGATTTTTGTTAGATAAACAGTTATGGACGGGGTTCAAACATATAAATTTGAAGCAGATGCAGCTGCCAACTCATCCACCTCAGTAAACATCAAAATCAAGGTCCTCCTCATCCTCCTTGCTTCCTCTTTCTTCCTCCTCTCCTTGCCGCCACCACCACCTCAGTTTCCAGAATTTGAAATTCAGAGGAGCTTCCTTTTAAAAAATGACATGGTGTATAAAGCCCAAAAGGAACAGATACAAATCTACCTATTGAATGCATGTCTAGGCAGTTATTACAAGTTTCAATCAACCCAATGCATGAAATGGCTACATGAAAATTTTCCATGCCCAACCCATGTCTGTTGCAGCTTTGGGCGCAATAACTACTACCACAACAAATATAACTAATTTATTCACTACTACTGTACTGCATAATGCAATATGTTAGAAAGGTGGATGACATCTCAATCACCAGATGTTGTCAAATTACACAACCGAATCTAAAATAAGCAAACATTCCACTAAAACAGAAATCGCAAAGCAAAGATCTTTGGCCCGATCTGGATGCCCCGATAGATACAAATAAGCCATTTTCTCCATTCGCCCAAACAATCTCCAGAAATGTTACAGGTAGTCATTGCTTTGATGTGGAAAACACAAACAAAACCGCATCTCACCACATGCAGTTTTTGATTTCCAAATCGATACGCAAATTCCCATTCGATTAGGGATAAGATCCAAATTCTCAGATCCATAGCGATGACTCATACCATTGAATACAAATTCCATCCGATCAGAAACTAATCTCCATCCATAAACCAATTCAGAAATCGACAGCCTAATTCAAGATGTGCGCGAGATGTTCCATTTCTAAATCACCAAATAACCACACACTCCAAGCCCTAAACCCTAAACCCTAAAACCAGTGAACAAAAAAAAAAAGAAAAACCCTAGATCTACTTCCTTTACTAGCAAGATCCAATACACGCATCTCAAATCAACAAAAAAAAAAAAAGGGGACGAATCGAGAAATATCAGATCCAACGATTTCCAAGCATCGAATCCAGTATTCTGCTATTGGATCTGAAAGGAGAAAAGTTCGAATCGCACCTTTACGAAGTCTCGAGGGGCGACGCCAGGAAGATAAAAGGATTCCGCACAAGGTGTGAGAAGAAAGGCGATGAAGAGACTCGCGATCGCAGCGAAAGGATCCATCTCTCTCTCTCTCTTTCTCTCTTTCTCCGCACAAAGAGAGAAGAGATCGATCGAATGCAGAGAGCTGTGAAATGAGAAATAGGAGACTGTTTGGGGGAAATTGAAATGGTACTGAAGTTGGAATCGGGAGTTTGGCGTCCGGTCGCTTTGAAGAGAAGCCACCTGATAAATCGAAGTTCTGATGCCGACCGACCTTGTGCAGGAGGATCTAGGATCTGACCTTGAGAATGAATCCTGACTGCATATCTGATGGGGCCAGGAAGAGAGTGTAATTAGGGCAAAGATACGCACCGTCGAGAGTGCTGAAAAGTAATGGCATGTGGGCCCCGTAGAAATGTCTAGATCTGGTATTGTTGACGTTGGTTGAGTGGACCGGCTTCGTGGATTATTATGAGCCCATTGCGGTCAATGTTGGTCAATTGCAATGGATCGGATGGTGGACTAAATTATTGTGGATAAGTTGCCACATGTGGATGTGGCGATGTTAGTAATGGCAGATATGACGCGCTGTAATGGAGCCGGCAGTGTTTTAAAGAAAAACGATTAGATTCTGTGTTATGGTAAGGTCCGAGCCAAAGGTGCATGTGGATCTACTTTTGATCGGCAAATATGAAGCTTGATTGGGAGACAATCTCATTCTTATCGGACATTGCCCTGTGCAGGCCGGATTCAGCATAAGGATAATAAAACCTTTTCTTTAGGGTAAATTAGCCAAAAGTCCTTGAGCACGGTCTTCTAAGGCATCAAGGACAACTACTTTTTCTCTAATGTCTATAGTCCAGACAGCTGGAGATACTTTAGTGAGAGGTCCCTAATATGCCACGTCATGTATTTTCATGACTACTTTGCCCCATTCAACTGTGCCAGAAAACTCCTTCCTTCTTCTTCTCTCATTTTCCATTTTCCATTCCTTTCCATAGTTGCAGAATATCGTTGCAGAGCACCTTCCGTCGCCACCATGACTTCTGATTCTCTCTCTTTCATTTCTTCAAAGATAGATACAGTTTTACCTTATCTTGCTCTATCATTTGAAGTCTCTTCCAAATCTCTCTTTCTCTCTACAACTGATTTGAAAGAGAGCATTTTGCATTTTTTCTTGTTTCCTCCCTCTCTTTTCTCGATTGGATTGTGGTCATCAAGTGTTTTTATTTTGGATTTCGATTTTTATTAGAATCTGATTTTCCGTATTCTAACTTTTGGTGTCGCCGAGCTCAGATAAATTTCCTAGAATCTCTGATAAACTGGACAGAAACTCAGATAAATTTGTCGAAGTTCTGCTAGAAACTCAGATAAATTTATCTGAGTTTCTGGCAGAACTCAGATAAATTTGCCAAATTTATCTGAGTTTTGGCAAATTTATCTGAGTTTCTGGCACAACTCAGATAAATTTATCTGAGTTTCTGGCAGAACTCAGACAAATTTATCTGAGTTTTGAAGAACTTTTCTGAGTTTCAAACAAATAGCTATGTGAAGTGGTGCCATCCGACGACCCACATCCATCTCTCCTTTCTTATTGCAGTGGTTGTGATTTATGATTCGCGTTTTCTTTCTCTACCGGCAGATAGAATGAGAAGGAGCAGGAGCAGGGAACTATGGGAGAAACCAAACATGTTCTGGTTGTTGTATTCACAAGGTATCCCGTGTCCTAATTTCAAGAAAGCCCAAGTCAGTCAATCTGTAAGTGGTTTTAACATGTGAAAGAATGGTCCAGGACCACAGTCCACAGGCTACATATCTGATCATAACCATGGTTTAAACAGTAAAAAAGACTGCCTTAGAAGACTGATAAATTTATCTGAGTTTTATCTGAGTTTTGAAAACTCAGATAAATTTGTTTGAGTTTTGCTTTTGCTGACATGTACAGGGGCGTTTTTGTCCTTTTCAGTTACAAGAGGACTGCTGTCAGTATGATAAATTATTGTGGACCGCTTGCAATAAAAATCATAGTTGAAGGACCTCCGCCCAAATGCCCCTTTTCTTTAGGCACAAATTTTTTTTTAATAAGGCTCCGTAATAGCAGCCGGCACCTTTTGAAATTTCAAAAATTAAATTTATCAACTACAATCATTTTTTTTCTCCCAAAAATAGAAGGCCCCATAATTACTCTCTCTTAAAAAGGTCAATTTTTATGGGGCGTTAAAGTGTCATTTATGACATATTATATTTTCATATCTACCCCTTGTATTACTATGGCTAGGAGTCCAACTGATTTTAGCACACAATTATATTTACAGCACAGTCCATATGTATCAAATTTCAACCATACATTCAATCCTGAATTTGCTTTACAAGCCTTTTTCATTATTTTTATGTATCCTATTTCAATAGGTGCCCATTCAGATTCAATCCATAATGTGGCTGTAGTAGATCCATAGCTTGGGATTTCAGTCCTAATAATATATCTTAAAATTTAAGATAAACAATGGGCTCCCATCTAAATTTATTCACTTGCCCACAGTGCATATATATGAGCACCGTGCATCTGAAACATTCAATACGTGGAGCACAACTCTTAAGTCCATCTCGGATGGTCCTCACTGATGGTACATATGCGCACCGTACACACTTGAGAATGCTTCCAGCCCCACTAGAGGTAGATTCGGGGGGGTGGGGGACGTGGGGGAGTTAATTAATAATTTTGCCTCACAAAAAAGCAAGAAAAATAAATTTTAAATAAAATATTTATAATAATATTAAAACGTAGAAAATGCTTTATTTAGGATTGTCGCTTTAAGCTTCGAATTGTCTGAAGCCGGCCCGACCCCTATGCTGCCCTAATGTGAAGCAATAAAGTAGGAGTATGCTGATGGATTACAATAGAACTAGATAGTTTACTATTTATCTCATATATATATATATATATACATATATATATATATAGGGAAATGCTCCTATGAGAGACACTCTCACCAACTTGGTGAGAGATTGGTGGGGGCCCTTACTTCCATATCCACTCTCACCAATTTAAATGCAAGAACCCCCAACTTAAATGTGAGGGGCCCCACCTATCTCTCATAAAGTTGGTGAGAGTGTCTCTAATAGGAGCACTTCCCATATATATATAGGAAATGTTCATAGTACTTCCTCACTTTTGTACTTGGAACTTCCCCTTTTGGGGTGTCCCTCACCAAAAATGGTGAGGGATGGATGCACTTGAAGACCCCTATATATATATATATATATTTATAATAACCTTGGTTGGCACATAATTGAGAGCCTGTCACCTGGGAAGAAAAACTGCACACGCGGAAAGAGAGGGCAATGCACTTTTTATCTTCATTTTTAACTCTTGATGGCACAAGATTTATGTATTGTAGTGCAACCGAACGGGCTCTAGAACTATAAATTTTGTAAATAAAATGATAGCTGATTTGGTGCATCGTGATTAGAAGACCCACCTATTTGTTAGTCTACCCTCAACCTGATTCTAAGCACTAGCTTATATTTCTCCAATGGCTATCTATAATTTAGATAAATTGCCAAGATTGTAATTGTTTACCGCTTGGAGTTGGATGTACTATACATACAAGATTATGAAGGACAAGCTACATTTCAGACTAATGTGACAAGGATCATTCAATTGTGTTGGTCTGGAAGAAACTGAATTCCTAGCGGTTTTTCAAAAATATTGCAATATAGTGTGAAACTTATGTTATCAATAATATTGTAATTTTAAAAAAGCCCAAAATGTACCTTAGAGTCAGTGGCCTATGGTTGTCATGACATCTTGCTTTCATTAAAAACATTTGTAAAGATAGCCAAATTGGATCTAGCAAATCAAATTAAATAGTTTGGTTGACTTCCGTTGACTTCATTGTTTTTCTCTTTTTTTTTTCTCTGGTAAATGACATTTCCTGCTTCAAATTCAATTTTATTATTGATTGCATCTCATCCATTCAAATGATTTTTTATTCTTAAAATCTCAATTAAATTGAAAATGATTCACGAAGAGCCAACTCTTTACAAAAAAAAATCTATCATGCGTCTCTTTTTGTGGAGGACACAGGCCATTTGTGGTGCCCTTTCACACAAACCTTCCTTTCCCCCCATTTGATTTTTTCCTTTCCTCCCCTCCTGTGCTATGTAGTCCATTAGCTTTCTGTGAAAAAAATTCCCCCCATCCCCGCTCTAATACTCTGTATAATGAGCAGTGGTGGTCCGGCAAAAAAGGAGTCACCTATCTCTAATGTAATTCCACATCTTCATACCAACATGGTAATTCTGCCAAATTGGGAGTCTGAACCTAATCCAGGTTCTACAACCAAGTGATCCTTATCAGATCAAGACCTGCTGGAATTTCATCCGCGGCACACTGTGTGACTTGATTGGAATGGGCCCCATGGCGGTCGGGCCACACAATTTTCTAACAACATAAACAAGTATAATCAATAGTGAAGTGAAATAAATATTTCTCTTTTAGTCAATCTAGGTTTTGCTAAGTAGCCTCGCCAGAAGATGATCACCAAAACTTCCTGTGATTTCGAGTATGGAGTGTCCATAAATATAAATATTTGCAGTGGAAATCTCGTCGAGAAAAAGGCAACAACAACTCAATAATCCATGGAATCTGTCCTTTTTTCCTGAGCGCCACAGGCGTCGCTCCCATGCACTCTAGCCTGGACTGGTACGGTTTTAGGTTGGGCTGGGAGTATGGACAACCTGCATTAAAAAACATTGAGCATATGTTTTCCTGACCACCATGAGGTGGTCCCCACATGCCACAGCCTTCATCAGTTTTCTTTTATGTTATCTTTATAATGATTCTAAGGGCATATTTGTTTGGTGGTATTTCTATTGAGAAATATAGAAATGTAAGTGTTGGGGGATTTTAGATGACGATATTAGATCGAGTCCTGTGAGCATTTTTAATTCTCCACCTAGATGATATAGTTTTGAAATCATCTATTCGGCCTCCTTGAGAAATACTATTTCTCCAAGCACGTGAAATTCCTACCTCCTCACGTCGGAGCAAGTCAAGCTTTGCGAGTGGCTCCCCCTGAAGAGAGCACAAGTCCGAAACCACAATCTCCGAGTCCTTAGTCATGATCCTAGCAGCCGCGGTTTTGAAATCCGACTACCTAAAAAGTCCCTTTAGCCTCTTTTTTGAATTCTCAAAATTTTAGATTCCTAAATGCTAGATTAGACTGGAGCAATCTAAATTTCACTAGGGAGACAATATTTCAAGAATTCCAAATTTTCCTCTAATAAGAATTCTCAGAACTCTTACAAATAAATAATTGGCCTTAACAATTTTGGCAGAAACTTCACTCTGAACCAGTGGGCCTGTTTAGATATCGGATATGAATGAGTCCAAGCTTTTGAATGACTAGTCATGGAGCTCTTTTTCTTCTTTCACATGAACCAAAGTAATCTTAACAGTCTCACATGCAATTACATTTACAAACATCTCCACGGTTCCAAACAGGGCCAAAGGAATCACCAAAAAACTCAGGTTTTTTGAGTGCTCATGATTGTCGTATGAGAAGTGGACTTCAATGCATGCCCATCAGTACCAATCAGGCTCAGGTCAGGGACCACGAGTACTGGCCTTTTTCCTGCAGTGCATGCTATCGGTATTGTTCTATCTTCATGAATCTAGTGGATGGATAACCAGCACCAACAGACTCAAAAAATCAAACATACTTTTCATGACCATGTAATTGCAAAAGAGTGTTAGATGAGACAAGAGGACAAGAATCTAATCCAAGTGTGAAATCTGTCCTCTTGAATAAAAACCACATGCTTGCAGCTCTCACCTTTTCCATCCCCACTCATGGAAAGGGTGGAAAACATGTGCTATTTGTGGGCACTGGGCACTGGCCATGCATCAACCCTTATCCATCTTCTTATAAATTAGAACCACCCAAATACACTTCATCTCAATCCACTTCTCTTTCTACTCTTCTTCTTCATCCAAAGCTGTGTCACTTGGACATGGAAGGAGGCAGAGAGCCAACATGGCCTGAATTGCTGGGCTCCAACAATTGGGAAGGGCTATTAGACCCCCTCAACCTCACCCTCAGGCGACTCATCCTCCGCTGCGGCGACCTCTGCCAGGCCACCTACGACGCCTTTAACAACGATACACACTCCAAATACACCGGCTGTAGCCGATACGGCAAGAAAGATTTCTTCAAGAAGGTTGGCTTCCCGCCCGATGAGGACTACATTGTCTCCAGCTTCCTCTATGCCACTGCCAGTGTTGACCTCCCTGTGGGCTTCCTTGTCCAATCCCTCTCAAGGGAGGCCTGGAGCCGCGAATCCAATTGGATTGGCTACATCGCCGCCTCCTCAGACAAAGCCACCCGAGCCTCCGGGCGACGTGAGATCTATGTTGCATGGCGTGGCACCACCAGGGACCTTGAGTGGATCGATGCGGCCGACCCGGAACCTGTATCCATTGAGCCACTGCTGGCCAAGAAGGTGTTGGGGTTTTTCCTAAAGTTGAAATAGTGCATCAAAGTGCATATACCCGGGGCACAGTCTAGTCTAGTTTGTGGAGCCCACTTAGACACAAGTGATGGTTCAATGAGCCTAAAATTAGCTTAATGCCCGATCATAAGATCCTAAGAGTATCAAAAGGCTGCATTGATAGAAAGTGAGCCCAATTGGACTCCACAGCGCTGGACTGCGCTTGCAGTTGCTTATAGGATAACTTCTATGGTGCCTATAGATAGGGGCGGACCGAGAAAATGGAACTAGCAGGGCCAGATGAAAATTTTTAAAAGAAAATTTTAACAATTTAGGGGTCAAAATAAAAAATTACAAAAAATTTAGTGGTAAAAAATAAAATTTTGAAAACTTAAGGGGCCATATGGCCCCCCTAGGCCTACATGTAGGTCCACCCCTGCCTATAGATGTTTCATTTATTTATTTTTAATTACACATTTCTATTAATTTGTTTCACTACTAGCCAAGAAGGAGTTATATTTATATAGAATTAAAATACTATTAATAAATAGATGTTCCAATTACATATTTTCAATTGCACATTTTTTTAATTTTTTTCAGGATGTGGGCTACAGCAGTGATGACCCCCCTAAGGTGATGAAGGGCTGGTACACAATATACACCTCGGATGACCCCAAGTTCCCCTTCACCAAATTGAGTGCTAGACAGCAGTTCCTATCTAAAATAAAAGAGCTTGTGTCTTTGCACAAAGACGAGAAAGAGCAGCTTAGTTTGGTTTGTGCAGGCCACAGCCTTGGTGCCTGCCTAGCCATTCTCAGCGCCTTTGACGTCGTGGAAAATGGGCTTTCTAAAATTGGTGACAGACCCGAATTTCCAGTGACTGCTTTTGTTTTTGGGTCGCCAGAGGTTGGCAACAAGGCCTTCAATGAGAGGCTCGAGAAGCTCCCAAACCTTAGAGTCTTGCTTGTGAAGAATGAGATTGATCTGATCCCAGATTACCCAGGTCAGCTTCTGGGGTACACAGATACAGGCGTGAAGTTGGTCGTTGACACGCGCAAATCACCCTACTTGAAGGACTCTATGAACCCAGGTGACTGGCACAACCTTCAGGGTCTGTTACATGTGGTTGCTGGTTGGAATGGGAAGGAGGGGGAGTTTGGGTTCAAGGTGAAAAGGAGCATTGGTCTTGTGAACAAGTCTTGTGATTTCCTCAAGGATGAGTGCCTGATCCCAGGGTCTTGGTGGGTGGAGAAGAACAGGGGCATGGTGCTGGAAAAAGATGGAGAATGGCAATTGGCTTCTCCTTCAGAAGAAGACATGCCAGTTCCAGAATACTAAATTCTGAATCACTAGTAGAGTTTTCTTTATATTTGTTTTGGTGTACTGTAATGTGATATTGGTGGTAGTATTATTATATTATATATATATATATATATATTAAAGCATCGGGGGAGGTGGGCTATGAGTTTTCCGTTCAAATTGCTCCAAAAAAATCTCTTTATCCATATCATCTATCTCATAAAGTTTCTCAATCAATATCCCCTAAAATCTCTCTATTTTGCTACAGTTATTCTCTCTCTCAACACCATCTATCCTCCATCCTCTCAAGATTGTCATCTTTTTATTTTAATATTTGAGGCCCACATTTCTATAATTCGTACTGATAAATTTTTCATTAAAAGTATGATTTTATTTCAGTTTCCAAATACAGCTCTACTCTATTTAGAGATTGTCACATATCACAGAAAAATTAATAATAAAGTGACGGGACGTTGTTTCCATCATTATGAGATGTTTTGGACCTCCATCATTTTTCTCTACTTTAAAGAATTTTTCATAAAAATTTAAATCCCTATCTAGAATAATATACTTGTTTTTTAAGTCAGTTCTGAGTCCAGTTAATTAGATCATCGAGGCGAGGTCGGGTCATATAAATTGGGCCCCATGTCTGATCTTATTCTGGTTTGGAAATAGAAATATTAGATGTGTGTGGATCTTGGTCTATTATGAATCTTATTTGGGCCCAACCTTTTTAGTTTGATCATTAAAACATTCTAACGCATATACTCAACCAGAAGACAACCGTGGTCTTCTCCCCAAAGTGTGCTGGGGTTCACTCCCACAGACCCGGACCAGCTAGCCAAGAACTCAATATATGGTGAAAGAAAAAACAATGGTGTTACCTTGTTGATTATCATGGAGAATCCATGATATCGTGACTCACAATATCATGGGATTTGAACAAAATCGCCAAAAAAATCTTGACTTGAGTTGTCAATTAAGGATGAGATTGGGTCCTGAAATTTACAGAGGAACTGGGTTGAAAAACCCAGGTACATGTCTGAATCCAGTATTAGGACCCATTTTTTAAGTGGGTCTAAGTTAACTTGCAAACTGCATAATAGTCCCTATTAAAAATTGGGTCTAGATTCTGGTTCATGGATTTCATTTCCAAGAACCCAAATATATGATGCACAACCAAATATTATAAATGTATACATATATATAAATATTATTTACGTATAAAATAACAGTATGAAATATTTGGGCCTTGATTTGGCCCAGATATAGTCCCATTATTCCAATCTTGATCAGTGTCTGGGCCTTTAATTGTAACATGGGTATAGGTGTAGGTCCTCTAACATGGACCTGAATCGGGTACATAGTTCGAGTTTGGGTCTGGATATAGCATGGACCTGACCCATTTTCATCCCTGATGTCAACCCTAATAAGAAGTTAGCGATGGTGTTGGATGGTTGGTTCAGAAACATCCCCCCAAGTAAAGTGGACTTTTTTTTTTTTTCCCGTTTCTATCGCCTGTGAATTGTTGACCCACATAGAGCATTTGTTAAATTATAACTTCAGTTTCAATATGAATAATATATATAATAAAAAAAAGCAGTATTCTAACTTTGCCTAATCATCTCAATCTGCTAATTGAGATGACTTGTTCAACACAAAGATGACTGCTACATTTTAGTAATATAACTGCAGTTGAACCATCTCAACTGCTACATACATTTAGAACTAGCAAAAGTCCCCCGCGCTGAGCACGGGCAATATAAGTAGTGCTAGTATAATGTAAAGGTCTAAAATAAAAAAATCAAGAGAAATGGTTTAGAGTGTAATCCTAATAAAAAAAAATCAATGGGTTATTTATTAGAGATGATGGAGAAGAGGAAATGGCTCGTGGCGTTTAAAAGTGGAAAATATAGAGAAGTGAATAAAAACACAGAGAGAAGAGGAAAGAGTTTATGTAACAATGGATTAGTAAAAAGAACATTATTAATAGGGCTAATGGATAGTCCTTGGTCTTTCCCCCACTTGTCCCATGTGCGAGTTCTCTTTTTTCACATGTGCCAATGTTGTTGTCTACGTGTGCAAGTTCTCTCTCATCATATGTGTGAGTCTCTCATATCTGCCCTCTCAGCCAAGATACCAAAATCAAAAAAATAAAAAGAAGGAAAGGAAAGAAAGAAAATAGATAGGGATAACATTTTGTATAGGGCTATCCATGGCGGACACTAGTATCATATTATGATGTTGTGAATGGTCTTCTATTTGTGCTTCTAGGCTGGCCTTTTATGTATTATAATTTTAAAACCGACCATGTGTTTCCACTGGTGGCCTTTGGGCCTAGCTGTGACTTTTGATTAAAACAAGAAGCACATGCAACTGAGAGAGGAGACAGCTCCGACGACCGATGGCTCAAGCTTCGGCAGCCAATCGACAAGGTAGGGTAGAGCAGCGAGAAGCGTTTCCTAACAAAAAAAAAAAAAATAGAAAGGGCGATGGAAGATAAAGGTCGGTGAGAGCGAAGAAACTGATGAGATAGAGACGTGGAGGACTTTTTCTACAGAGAGCCTTGAGAAACAATCGAGAGAGAAAGAGAAGAAAGAAGGGAAGAGGGTGTTTGAAAATCTACTCTCCATTTGGCACGTGTTCCACTCTCCATTTGGCACGTATTTGCATATGAGTGGACGACAAACTGCACCTTTTAGGGGAATAGAGTCGACCACAACTGCTGTTTTTATATAATGGTATGGATATTTTGCACAAGGGCTTGTACTTTTTTTATTATAAAAGAGTGTTGACGATATCATCAAGCAATTGACGTCAACAACCGTAATTTGGTAAAATATATATACACACACATATACGAACAACTTATAGTTTTATTGTGTTTCTTCATAAATCTATTTATCAAAGTATAAGCTTAATTTCTCATAAAAATCCCTATACGATTTTTATCAATAATATTGTAATGTCTTAGAAAAATTACTGGAAAATGAAAAGATATAGAGAAGATAATGAAATATTAGAAGAAATTGAAAAGAAAAAAAGGAATTTCTATAAAAAAAAATTAATGCTAAAATTATAGTTTCTTATTTTTAATATTTTAAAAATAAACTTACTAGATCTAAAATTTTCCAAACATTTGTTTGAGACTATAGTTTCTGAGCAAGACATTTCCGACAATGGTCCCCACTTACTTCATCAACTCAGCTGCTACATCAAAACAAGACAAATCAATGGTGCAATACGGCAGGTGAAAAAGGAACCGGATCCTCAATTTGGTCCAAACAGAGAAACCCTAGTTAGACCAATCAGGGGCTCAGCACCGGTTTTTAAAATGAATAAACTCGGGATCCGGGTCCGGCAAAAAAGCCCAAAATGCACCCTAAATAGTCACTGGCCTGTGGTTGTCATGACATAATGATTTAATAAAAGTATTTGAAAAGATAGACAAACCGGATAGCTAATAAATCAAATTAAATGGTTCAGTTGACTTTCTAAGTATTCATTAACCCAGTTAAAGGTTGATAAGGAGTTTATTCTAACTTCATTAACTCCCTAGACTCCATTGTAATGTGCATACAATGGATAATTTCATTGTTCATTCAAAAGAGGGGACCCACAACAATCAATTCTGTTTGGCTTACCAATCTGCAGAAAGTATGTTTTAACTGTTTCATGCGAACCACTTGAGATATGGTGTTCCTCTTCAATTGGGTCCACTCATTAAAATATGAGCATTATCAAGTAAACACACATTATGAATGATGAGTTTTTTTTTTCTTGTCGAACATGTGATTTAGAAAATCATGAGTGCTTGCAATTATTTGCGGTTGATTCCAATCCTTTCAACCCTCACAGAATAAATCCGATAACAGACCAATAGTTCATGAAATCTGTCCTTCCCCCCTTGCTGCACGGTGATCACTACTATGGACTCTAGGCCCCTTACTTCCACTATTTGAGGTTGAGTCTCCTTTTAAGCCGGTTTGGCAACTATACTAATAGAGTCAAGCGAAGTAAAGATGATTTTGAAAAAAGAACAAAATATAAGTGGGTTATGATGGTAATTTATTTTTAGTTGTTTGTTAGGGATCTTTTTGACTTTTTGTAAGGAAAAGTTGAGTTCTTTTTTTATTTTAGTAGATAAAGGTGGTTGCTTTTTTACTTTTTTTTTTAAATGAATGGAGTTTTGGTGTTCCTCTTCAACTGGGTCCTTCAAAACAGGGGACCAACAACAATCAAATCTTACCAATCTGCAGAAAGTATGTTATAACTGTTTCATGCAAACCACTTGAGATTTGGTGTTCCTCTTCAACTGGGTCCAGTCATTAAAATATGAGCATTATCTAGTAAACACACATTATGAATGATGAGTTTTTTTTTTCCCTCGTGGAACACAAGGCGTGGGGAGCAAATCCAAGCCCTATATGAGTAAACCATCACCGAAAGAAGTAATGACAAGCAATAAGTTTAACTCTAATAGGAGTGCAATTTGGCAATAGCTCATTTAATAGGAAAACATTTCCTTTAATCAACTCAAATTTTCTCAAGTATGCCTCAATTATTTGCGGTTGATTCCAATCCTTTCCAGTTTCAACCGTCACAGAATAAATTCAATAACATATCAATAATTCATGGAATCTGTCATTTCCCCCTTGTTGCACAGTGGTCACTAACATGGACTCTGAGTCCCATACTTCCACTATTTGAGATTTTTCAAACTTAGAAGTCTTGGTATCAACCCTCGGTTCTCTCCTCTTTAGGAATTGAATGTTGAGTCTACTTATTTTATCACTTGGGATCCACAGGGATTTTACTCGGTTTCTCTGTTGCCCAGAGGGATCAGTGCACTCCAAAAGAATGGAAACCCTCCCTTTTACTGAAAGAAGGAAGGGAAGATGAGGGAAAAAAAAAAATCCACCCCTAGACAACCTCCATCACCAACGGTGAGCACATGTCCTGGCGACTGCGGGCTAACCAAGAAAGAAAAAATAAATAAAAAGACAGTGAACACATGTAATTGGAATCCAATGTAAATAAAATATACAGTGGCACATAAAATAAACTCAATTAAATGTATAGCCATCCACACTTGACTTTGTCTGTCCAATAGCCCCAGGACAGGTGGGCATCAAGTATCAACCACACAATTCTCTAAAAAGGTTCAGACCACACCTCCCCCTCCTCAAATGAGGAAAACAGGTGCTGTTAGGTGGCACGCACCAGCCCAACTTCAGTCCTGCATCCCTTTCTACAGCCATCCAAATATACATTTCATCTGAATAGACTGCTCTTTTCTACTCTTCTTCTTCTTCATCCAAAGCTGCGTCACTTGGACATGGCAGGAGGCAGTGAGCCAACATGGCCTGAATTACTGGGCTCCAACAACTGGGAAGGTCTGCTAGACCCCCTCAACATCCCCCTCCGGAGACTCATCCTCCGCTGCGGCGACCTCTGCCAGGCCACCTACGATGCCTTCAACAATGATCCACACTCCAAGTACACCGGCAGCAGCCGATACGGCAAGAATAACTTCTTCAAGAAAGTCGCCTTCTCACCTGAAGAGGACTACACTGTCTTCTGCTTCCTCTATGGCACTGCCAGTATTGACGCCCCTGAGGGCTTCCTTCTCCAATCCCTCTCGCGGGAGGCCTGGAGCCGCGAATCCAACTGGATCGGCTACATCGCCGTGTCCTCAGACGAGGCGGCCCGAGCCTCCGGCCAACGTGAGATCTACGTTGCATGGCGTGGCACCACCAGGAACCTTGAGTGGATCAATGTGTTTAATCCAGAGCCTGAATCCATTGAGCCACTTCTGGCCAAGAAGGTGTGTGGGGTCTTCTCTCAAATTGAAATAATTATCCTAGATGTCTCATTCATTTATTTTCAATTGCACATTTCACTCAATCTGTTTCACTGCTTGCTAGAAGGCATGGATGCTTCAATTATTTATTTTCGATTGCACAATTTTTGTATTTTTATCAGCAGGATCAGCAGGATCAGCAGGAGTCCCATTGGTATGATGGTCTATTAGGCCGCAGCCATGACCGCCCTAAGGTCATGAAGGGCTGGAACATCATCTACACCTCGGGTGACCCCAAGTCCCCCTTCACCAAATTGAGCGCTAGACAGCAATTTCTAAATAAAATCAAGGAGCTGGTGTCTTTGTACAAGGATGAGCAAGAGCAGCTTAGTTTGGTTTGTACAGGTCACAGCCTTGGTGCTTCTCTAGCCATTCTCAGTGTCTTCGACGTCGTGGAAAATGGTCTCTCGAAAATTGATGACAGGCCCGAATTTCCGGTTACTGCAATTGTTTTTGGGTCACCACAAGTTGGCAACAAGGCCTTTAATGAGAGGTTCAATAAGCTCCCAAACCTTAGAGTCCTGAGTGTGAGGAATGTGATCGATCTGATCCCAGAATACCCAAGTCGGCTTCTGGGGTACAGAGATACAGGAGTGGAGCTGGCCGTTGACACGCGCAAATCGCCCTGCTTGAAGGATTCCAAGAACCCAAGTGACTGGCACAACCTTCAGGCTCTGCTACATGTGGTTGCAGGTTGGAATGGGAAGGAAGGGGAGTTTGGGTTGCAAGTGAAAAGAAGCATTGCTCTTGTGAACAAGTCTTCTGAGATCCTCAAGGATGAGTGCCTGATACCAGGGTCTTGGTGGGTGGAGAAGAACAAGGGCATGGTGCTAGAAAAAGATGGAGAGTGGCAATTGGCTCCTCCTGATGAAGAAGACTTGCCAGTTCCAGAATTCTAGTTTTTGAATTACTGGTTGATGGGTGAGATTCAGTAGGTTTTTCATTGCATTTGTTTTGGTGCAGTGTAGTGGTATATTAGTGACAGTAGTTATAATTATAATGATGTTGTAAGTGGCCTTTTATTTGTGCTTATACTTCATAGGCTGACTTTTGATGAATTGAATGTGACTGTAGGTTTTCATTAATGGCTTTTGGACCTAGCTATTATGTCTGTAGAGTATAATGTTTTGTAGATAGCTAATCAAAGCAACACTTTTATTTGATGGGGTTGCTGTGGCCTACTATTTACAGAAGCCGGAGAAAACTTTTGCTGGAGAGGATTCAGAATTCATACTCCCCAAAAAAGGATTTTGGTTGTGTGTGAGAATATCACACTGTTTGGTAGTCTTATGTGCAGGAAGATTGAAGAAAGCAGATTAGGATGTCTTTCATATCCATTAGAAGTCTCTGTTCTTGTGGGCTGAAGAAAGCAGATTAGGAGGTCTTTCATATCCATTAGAAGTCTCTGTTCTTGTGGGATAAACATCCAACACAGGAGGAAGTAAGTGGATTAAATCTAAATTCTAACCCATTTTCTAAGCTTGATTTTAAAGCCCAACTTCAATATGTTTATATTGTGCTGGTTTGTTGTGATTAAATCTAACAATGAATGATGTTTGGGTCAAAGAGAATTTGGAAATAAAGCTTGTGGTAGAACAGGGGAATGAAATATTGAGCAGTTGAGAGCTTGGGGATGCTTAAAGTTGACATTATCATGTTGTAAACCATTCTTTCAGGAGTATAAGAATGGTTTACAAAATATTGGGCATGGGATGTGAAATTCCGCCCATGCTGTTTGACTCTTCGGCCCATGCTACCTAATCTGAAGAGGCAGGTAGCATGGGCGGAATTTCACATCCCATGCCCAATATTTTGTAAACCATTCTTATACTCTTGAAAGATGTACTAGAACATTCTAAAAATTCTCCTGATCTCTTTCCTTTTGTCAACAGGATGATTTCACTCCGCCACTCTCCCATCTTGTTAGGTGAGTCCCCTGTTCTATGCAGGCTTTCATGGGCCCACGTAATGCAATGTAAATCGCTCAAAAAGTTAGATGTCCCTCGATGTTATCGATTCCAGCAGTCAAATTTTACTCCTCTCGTCAACCTTCATCAGATTAATCACCCGTAAAATATATAAATAATACACAAAACACCATATCCAAAATCTTATTAAAATGAAATTTAATCAAATGCAATACAAAAAGTCTGAACATTTTTTTTTTGGGCATTTTGACAAGTGCACCCCACTAGGAAACTTCCTAACTTTCTTGTAATTCATAAATTAGAGGATCAAATTATCCCTTTTGCTTTCTTTTTTTTACGAGAAAAGTTAGGATTTTAGTCATAGCGTAGCAGCTAGAGAGTTACACTGACATAGCCTCATTGGGCGTAGCCGCTATAAGAAATACAAGAGGGCATAGATTAGCTTTATGTGAAATCACACATTGGCTGACATTCTTAAATGTGTATCTAAGACTTAAGGCTGTTTGGGGGCTTTACTAATGGAGATGAGTGGAGTAGAGATTATTTTGAATAAAGAATAAAATATAAGTGGGTTATGATGGTATTTTATTTTTAACTGGTTATTATGGAATCTTTTTAAATTTTTGTATTGATTGTAGAGTTTTTTTTTTTTGTTTTTTAGTGGAGAAATGAGGTTACTTTTTGACATTTTTGTAAAAATATAATGAAAATTTTGAATTAAAGTACTTTTAATGAAACTTTTTTTTGAGAAATTGAAGCTTTACCTTACTTGAGTCGGTCTAAATAGCAGCCCGTTACAGGCTAAATATCAACCCCTTTTTTAGATGTATATAAATAATTATTGGAGTTGGATTTTAGTAGATGATTAATCCATATACACCTCTTTTAAATAAGAGGCATAATGTCTCACCAATATGCCATGCGACAAACTCAATTCAACAACAATAGATTCAAAATAATTACCTTTTTATTGAATATTGAGTACTAGGTATACACGTATTGAATTGGTACAGATTGGGCCAAATCCGTGACCTACGGATTGATGGATTTGGAATCCGTCACCAATCCGTGGCTGTTAAAAACTGATCCTTAATCCGTTCAATCTAATGTTAAAAAGAAATATAGTACACATGTTGTAAAAAAATTTATATTTGACCCCTTATATTTTTTTTCTTATTTTATATTTAGACATCTTAACTTATATTTAGACCCCTTAAATTTTTTTAGATCCAATTGAATCCGCTAATTGAGGATGAAATCCAAGACCGATCCATTGCTAAGATTTTCAATTTGTCACCAATCCATTTACCTTTGAATCGGTTGAAAATCTACGGATCGGATCGGATCAAATTGGTATTACAGATCAACGGGTTTTTTGTACACCCATGAATGAGTAGGACGAACCAAATTAATCTTTCGTATATATATATCAGAGATGTTCCTATGCGAGATATCTCTCACCTTGTATAAGAGAAATGAGTGTGGGCCCTCACATTTAAGTTGTTTGCATTGGATATGGATGTAAGGGCCCCCCACTTTATCTCTCATAGTAAGGTGGGAACATCTCTCACGGAAGTGTGTGTCTATATATATATATATATATATATATAAAGGGAAGTGCTCCTACGAGAGACACTCTCACCAACTTTACGAGAGATGGGTGGGGGCCATCACTTCCATATCCACTCTCACCAACTTAAATGCAAGGACCCCCAACTTAAATGTGAGGGGCCCCTCCCATCTTTCATAAAGTTGGTGAGAGTGTTTCTCATATGAGCACTTCCCATATATAAATGACATTACGAATGGGCCCAAAGACACGTCACATGTCATGTATTTGACTATTATTCATATTCAGCTATGCAAGGATCCTATTTTGATGGAATGGATATGGATGAAGTGTGACACTGGCTGTTCTGAAAACAGTTTTTGGGATCCACTATCCGAGCATGCTTCATGGGTTGGCTATTGCAAATATGGCTTCTTCTTTGTGGTCTCAAATATGCAAAGGATGTAATATTTTTAACATATGGATAATTTTGAAATCTCTCATGTAGGTATTAGTGAACTTTCACATCATGTCACATGAAAACCCTAATTTTTAAGAATACCAACATTCTATGGAAACATGATTTCTCAAGAACAATATTTGCGGCAAGGGCTTGTTTTTGTACAACCGTGGAATAGGAAAGGTGCCTTCCTGTAGATCTTATAATATCTCCTGGTTAAAAAAGCCATTTTCCATGGTCTTGGTTTCTTGATGTGGGTGTTTTCCACAAATGGAGTTATCCCGTATGGTGGTAAATTTAGAATTTCTCACTAAATGCATTTTATTTGAATATCATATTATATTCAAGCTAATTTATAACGAGGAGAGAAAAATGAATGTGACACTGTTAAGAATGTAATCCTTCCAATAATTATTATCTTCACAAGCGATGAGTTATAAGATCAAACTTATGGATAAAAATACCTTATAAATTTATTTCCATGTAAGATAATCTCATTTAAAAAATTATAGAAGAGGAGTCTATGGGAAAAGTCCACGTAGGACCCCATTCGACTTACCAGATCCCGGTATCATGTTGGACATGGGAGGGGTCTTCATGTTGCTCTTTTACTTTTTATTTTATTTGTCATTTAATGATATGGTTGATATCGTGAAATGACAAGAAAAAGATGAACCTACAGGTTTACCTGCAAATCCTTTGTCATCACCTCCTCTCACTCACCTTAGGTCTGCAAGTCCTTGGCCCCCATTCCCTCCCTCTCCCACTACTTGCAAGCCTAGCCCTCATCCTCATCTCCGCCCACAACCTCGCTTCCGTCTCTCATCCCCTCTTCTCCCTCCTCCTTTCATTCCATTGCAATCCTCCTTGCTCCTCCGACAAAGAAGACTCCATGCTCTCCAACCTCCATTATTTCGTATCATCCTTCTCATTGCCTCCCCTGGTCTATCCATCATTTTGAAGTAGCACCAGCAACCAAAAGAGAAAAACCCAATTTCTATTTGGATTATGCAAATCTAAAACAACAAACGTAGAATAGCCTATATCAACCATATCGTTAAACGACAAAAAAAAGGGCCACATGAGGACTCCTTCCGTGTCCAACATGATACAGATATTTGATAAGACGTAAGGGATCCTACGGGGACTATTCCCGTAAATTCCTCATTATAGAATTTTATGAATCGAGCCATCCTTAAGTTTCAATTTTTGTGCTAATTTATTTATTTATTTTTCAAAAGTTGTTGCATTTTGTTCTAATGCAAAAATGAAAAACTATTGAACTAATTCCATTCACAAAATCAATATGCCGTAAAAGTTGCTTTCCAGATCCATTAGAAAAAAATGAATTTTCACTTCTAGAATGACACTGTCATCTATACAACAGTCCATTTGCATGTATGAAATTGAATTCTCAAAATTTATAGGCAATATATTTCTAATTTAACATAACTAAAATCAAAGAAACAAAATTAAATATCTAGAATCGATCATAAAAGAATAAAATCCCCTTGACAAATAAAAAAATCGATAGTCAAACGAAAAAAGGGTGTCTCATCTCATGCAGCCAGCCAATGAATGCCTAAAGTTCAATCCCTCGCAGATGGGTTTCGTCAAAATGTACTGTAGAGATATGAAAATGACCAATAAACTCTTGCCTTCTTTTATAATCCCTTATTGGAATCTATTTTACAACGAACTTCAGGAAATTTAAATTCCATGGATTCCATGGAAATGACATGGCGCGTGGAATTGGATAGTGGAAAATAAGAGGATAACTTTCACCGATCGAATTCTCCCACAATATAAAATACCGTTTTCCATGCCCTCAGCATCTTCTCTCTCTTCTCTTTCTCGGGAGCCTCTCTCACTCTTTCTCTCTGCTCTGCTCTGCTAAACTCGCTCTTCTCCGCTCGCCCAGGTACCCCTCTCTCTCTCTCTCTCTCTCTCTCTTTCTATCTCTGTTCATGTATAATCTATCTGACATGCAACTGGTTGTGCCTTTTGGGGTTCTTCTAAACCCTAGAACAGAGGTCCAAACCCTGGCTCTTGTTAATGCATTGACCCAAACCAGCCATCTGCCTTTTCGATGCACAACGATCGAAACCATGTGTCTGCGTCACCAGCCATTGATGTAGAGTGGCGAGAACCGTGTTCTGACCATTTATGTCATAACTCAATCTCTCTGTCTCAATCCTTTGAGATTTTATCTCCTGCTTCCTAATCGTAGGATTTCCTCAACCTAGATGAACAATCTATCACAACCCATATTCTCGATTTTTTTTAAAATTTATGTGCAGTAACACCTATTACTTCGAAGAGAGAACCCTAGCCCTAGTCCGGTTTTGAAGAAGAGAGATGGGACTTTTTACCCTAATTTGTTACATGAAGATGAACTTTTTAGGTGGAGGCCATCCTAACGTTAACCCTATTTTTTTACCCATTTGGGTAATTTTTTTTTATGTGACTTTTACTTACAACCAGCTCCAATGTCAAAATAGGAATTTTTTTTGGTTGGGGTGGGGTGCAATTAGATGATCTGGTGTAACTGACTGGAGACAACACAAGTGGGGTATAGCTGAGGGATATCCACTGTGGAGCCTAATTACCTCCATCATTGTTTCAAGCTAGAGCCAATGGTGAATTCACTTTGATCAAAATGAATAAGTCATAGTTGGGGAGTGTCCTGGTGCTAGTGGAGGACTTGCCCAATGATCGTGTCGTTGCAATTTGTAATTGAGCCCCACAGTGGATACAACAGGCTCTCTCTCTCTCTCTCCCCCCACACCCCCACTCCTCCTCCTCCTCTTAGTTTACAAAAACACGAGCCTGGCTTGATTTTTCATTTTTGGTCACGGAATAAGTTAATGGTACAGCTAAATTTCATTGAAAGGTCCAGCATCTTGGCTAACATTTGATTTTTTTTCCATGCTTACACTGTCCGTAGATGTTAAGTGTGGAACTCTGGAACCCTTAGATATGATGGTCATGATCATTGGATTGCATCGATTTTGTATGTTACCCTAATCCTCATTAAGAGCTTTTCACTCTGCCCTATCATTGTTATTGAAATGCATCAAGTTATACTCCTTAAATGGGAAGCAGGTTCCAAACCTGCCACCATGTCCTGTTGCTACCACCGCCATCCCAAGTATGGCAATGGGTCCCTGTTTATGTGACTACCGAAAGGGACCCAATGCAGGCAGTAGACCCGAGACCAGTGGATCGAGCCCAAAGGTTTAGAACAGGAGACCCTAGCCCACTAAAGCCCTGTAAACAAAAGATCTGTGGATCAAGCTGCATGTTTATAGAAATTTTCCTATTATAGTAGTAGCTAAATTTTAGAGATATTTATGAAAATAATTAGAAAGTTTTCCTTTATTTGATTCAGGCTTTATATTAATTGGTTTGTTTCAAAAAATGGATTTGGGGCATAAAGTCTGTTTAAAGGATTGTAATCCTTTCGTCGATCATCGAATTTGGAATAAGAGATTTCTTGAGTTTTCTTCTGACAATTTTGTAGTCTCCGGTGTGAGGCTATAACTGATTTGACCAATTCCTAAGCTTCTACGTGGATAATAATCTTTTGATTATTCTTTGCCTAACCCGTGCTGCGTCTGGCCGAACTTGAAACTTTTGGGCACAGGTTTTGGTTTAAGGCTAATTGGGTCTGGGCTCTGGTTCATAGTTCTGTACTTATTAGATAATTGGTTCTTGGTCCCTTACAGGTCCAAGTCTAGTGGGACATGTACACGAGCACCCGATGGGTTTAAGAGGGTGCATATGTAATTTTGCTGGGCTGAACCTTTTAGACCAAAGCGATGAACTAGGGATGACAATGAGCTTTCATTTAAGAATTCCTGAAGGACCTAGCCTCGGCAAGCCTGTCATGGAACCTTAATTTAGGCATGATTGACAATTGAATCCAGGTTTAGGAATGTTTTCATAAATCCTTTTGGTATCGGTCTGGGTTAAGGTTTTTAACACATAACCAGTTCTGGTTGAGGTCCATCATGGAACGCAGTTGGTTTATAGTCCACATCCAATCTCGGCCCTTTTATCTGCTGATTGAGAAAGCCTCAAGACTGTTTAATTTTGATGCTTATGTTATACTTAATACAAAATTGTAAATCAATTTCTAATCTATCCACATCCTTTTTTTTCCCAAAAAGAAAGTACCGTAATTTTCCATCTTAATTTTCTCTTTTGAGATGCTGTAGGGAAAGAATTCCCTTTCAATAAAGTTTTTGATTGTTATGGGAAAAATACTATAGAGAAAGAAATAATCTCTCTCTCTCTCTCTCTCTCTCATATGTCATTGGTCAAATAACCTTAGCTGGCTGATTGGTGACCTAAGGATGACAAAAGGTTGTGTTGGCACTTGTCAGCGGTTCACTAATCAAATGGGTACGATCTGTAGTGCCTATGACCTGTGGCCAGTGGCCCATGGGCTCTCGAGTTGTATATGCTGCTTGGATGTGGTGCATCGATCGAATATCTTTAACTATAGAGCGGTTCTTACTTCTTAGTTTATGTTTTTGTTTTGTTGTGTTCCTTGTGCACCGACATTACTTACCCAAAGAGTGTTGCTGAGTCTAGGTTTTTGTTTTGTTGTGTTTCATATGTGCTTTCACATAGCATTTGTGTAATAGTTTCTTGTTATATTTTAAGATCATTTTCTGCTATCTTTTAGAAAGTTCGAAACATGGAGAAAAAAGGAAAAGAAATCAACTATTTGAAGTCAACATGTTGGAAAGGAGTTATAGGTATTCTGTCATGTTAGCGATAGGTTTATTTTAGAAAGTTTGAAACATGGAAAAAAAGAAAAGAAATTAGCTATTTGAAATCAACATGCCGGAAAGGAGTTGTAGCCTTGTAGGTATTTCGTCATGTTAATGATAGGTTTACTCCCCACGCTGTTCGACACCCCCCAAATTTCCCTGGTGCATGTTTGTTGTGGGGTCGTGCATGCCCCTGGGGGATTAGTCCCGTTGGGTCAAATACCATGGGGATATCTCGTAAAAATAATAATGATAAATTAATAAAATAGAGTAAATAAATAATTAAAAAAAGAAGAAAAAGGTCACTTTGAAAATCAAGTTTGGTGATCCAAGTATTGCTTTGATGGGCACTTTTTAGATGATGTCAATAAAAGAGAGAAGAACTCTTACACTGGAGGAGCTAAACCACTGGTTGAAGAGGTGGCATGTTTCAAAATTTTGGGCATACTGTCATTCTTTGTGCTGTTTTGTAATTTGGATCACTGGAGATTTGGGTTTTGCATGTTCCGAATGGTAGGGGGTTATTGAGTTAGAGCCCTCTGTGTCTTCTGCATTGGAAATGCATTATAATAACGCATTTTATTTTTCCCACAGCTCATATCTTGAAGCCCCGTGGTTCATGAGTCAATAGAGGTGATACTTATTCAGTGAGCTATACCCACTGAGTTTGGAAGAGGACTGGTATATTTGTAGGGGTCTCTATTGAGATGACAGAACCTTCCAAAGTTATTCACATCCGTAATGTGGGGCATGAAATATCTGAGGTACTTCTATCCCCTTATATTTTGATAGCAAAACCTTGCTGTTTTACTCAGAGTATGACCAGCTATGAATCTATATGTGTGCACAGACATCAATCTATACGGTCTTGCTTGGCCTCATTTTGGAGGGATTTTGACCTAATCATGTTGAAGGGGGTGGTTCAGCTTGTATGATTGGTAGCCACAAAATGATGGTTGAAATCGGAATTGTTCAATGGGTCAAAATCTACAAATGGATGTCCATCAATAAGTGCATGTATGTTTCATGTAAAATGACAGCATGTTGACATATGATCAAAACTATGCCAGATTTATCGATGCTTTTATGTGTTTCCTCTTTCCATTTTCACTATAGTTGATTTGTATATTTTCTCCTCTCCAGAATGATCTGCTCCAACTGGTGCAGCCTTTTGGCGCTGTCACTAAGCTTGTGATGTTACGGGCAAAAAATCAGGTAATTCCAACCCTCCCCCCTAATGAAAAAATAAGATTGGGAAGTTATTATTTTCTTTCACAGTTGATAAAAAAAATAAATTCTAATGCTTACTATTTAATAATATATTGAAATGTTGCATATGGAAAGTATTTGTTGCTATATTAACATATCTATCTATATAAAAATTACTTGCATACATGTTTATACCAAAAATCAACTGGTGATGACGGGATGGAAAAGATCACATAATCTTACTTGCTGAGGATTTGATGGAGTGATATGAGAACACTAGGAGGGATTGCAAGGGATGGATTCAATGTTGATTGGTTCGGATTGAAGATTGGGTCCATGGAACTGTTTATATAGAGCAACTAGCCATGAACTGTGTTACAGATTTTTTTTGCACCATTGCTTGTTATTGAGCTAGGGTCATCTACAGGCCCCAGTAATGGCTGGATCCTAATCACCAAAACAGAAGGCCACCTGGACCCGTGGAGCCCACTGGAAAACTTATCCCAGCTGTTCTGGACCTCCCTTTGTCACGGCAATTTGCATATTATTTTCTTTGACCTCTTTCCTTTCAGTTTCTAGTTATAGCATAGTATCTTTTATATTAGGCAAGTGACTGTATTGTTATTATTATTTTTTTTGAAAAAGACAAGCGACTGCATTAATGAGTTGGAGAGGATTTGATTGATTTCTAGAATACACTAGGATGTAGAAACCATAGGTCCATACCCCACTGTATAAAGTGGTCAACTGTGCTTCTTGTGTTCATTCTCTCTTAGTTTTTCTGCAATTTTACTTGTATATAAAAAAGTATACGTTCTCTCCTTTAGATCATTTGAGGTATCCTTTGGATTGAGAAGTGCTGTTCTAATCAGGTTCAGGTTAATGCAGTATTTATTTTTCATTTCTTTATTTTCTGAAATTTCCATGATTTTGGATTTTGGGCATTGCACGACAGTCCGGTTGCAAAGCGTCACCTGTGGAGAAAGTAAATAGTCCCATACGAGTCGCTCAAAATGTAAAGGAAAATACTGTGAATATTGTATCATATATATGGAAAAATTTCTCCTGCACTATCCGCTCTATAGGAGCACTCATCTGGGCCATCTCCAAAGGTGGGAGCCCCCTGAATTTCTTGAGTCCTGTTGTGGTGCTGGCACTGATTGGAATGGAGGGCATAGTGCAGGAGCACCAGGGAAAGTCAAAGTGTGCAAAGTAGCATGTGTGGCCGACCTGATCACTGATCTGAGTGGGCCATCCAAATCCCATGTCCTATATGTCACCGGACCCATGGGGTTTGCTCCAATCTGACTGGACTGTTGGATAGAGTCTTTATATATATATATATATATATATTTATATTTATATGGGAAATATTCATGTGCATCCATCCCTCACCATGTTATGGTGAGGGACAGAGGGACAACATAGTAGGGTTGACTTTATGACACATCCGAACTATCCACACACATGGAACCTCCTTAAGTACACGAGACCCATTGAATTTTCACCTATCCAAATGGATTGGACCGTTGGATCGAGGGTCTTTTTCCTTTAATATAAAGTCATTAAATTTGTGGGCTGTGGATGAAGGGGCTAGAGGCATGAGATTGACCCCAAATTTGATATATGGTCTCATCCAAGGTGTCTCTTCCCATCCTCCACAAGTCCCATGATCAGTGGGTTCCTAGGTGGGCCCCATTAAGTTTGTCCCTCACCATATATATATATATATATATATATATATAGGGAACCGGTCCTGTAAGGATGGTCCTTACAATCTTAGGTGCGGGCCACCTAGTGGGGCCCACTGTGAGACCCCACTGGTCATGGGATGGAGGGGGACTGGAAGATCCAAGTGGGGCCTACCTACATATCAAATTTGAAGTCAATTTAATATCTCTAACCTTTTCATCCGTGGTCCACAATAGCTTTATATCAAACAAGAAAAATTGAACCTCAATACAACGGTCTAGTTCATTTGAATCCATGCAAATTCATGGGATTCAGTGACTAGATGGGTCATAACTCATAAGGTGGGCCCTAGTGGCTGTTCCGAACTGTGCGGACCCTAAGGACCGTCCTTATAGGACCGGTTCCCACATATATGGTGACCGGTCTTGTAAGGATGGTCCTTACAGTCTTAGGTGCAGAGTGCCTAGTGGGGCCCACTGTGAGACCCCACTGGTCATGGGATGGAGGGGGACCAAAAGACGCCCCTCTTTTAGCCAATGAAAGTGTGACACATGTCATCAATGATACACATCCTATTCTCTCTCCTTAACATTCACCTCTAGAGGTAGATCTTTTATAAATTCTCTTAAAATATTAACAAATCATTGGCTATTAGATAGGGGAGTTTTTGAGAATCTCTCTCTGCACACATATAAAGCAGTTAAACTTGTGGGCTACGAATCAAGGGGCTAGGGGCATGAGATTGACCTGAAATTTGATTTGTGGGCCCTACACACATGGGTCTTTCCATCCCCTTTGGTCCCATGATTGTGGGCCCTCATATGGGCCCTAGCAAGCTACCTTGCGCAGGATGATGGCCCGTATGTATATCTCTATATAATAAGGGAGAGCGGTATTTGAATCCCTGGACATTTTGGACCCTTGGATTTATGTACATAAATCCTAGGGCTGAGAAGGGATTCAAGAGCTTGGTAATTTTGTAATTATTTGAAAACAAAGGGGCAGTAACTTTTTAATAAGGACAAGAGGATACCGGAGTGCCATTGATTTTCTGTGAAATTACGAAACCTGCCATTATCTTTTCCCAGAGGATATGGGAGTGTCCTTGGTTTTCTGTGAAATTACGAAACGTGCCATTATCTTTTCAAAACTTCCTTGCAAGTAAAGATATGATGATATGATTAAATACACGGCTATGATTGCAATTGAGTGATTGAATGGTGTGGAATTTGGGCCCACAACTTACCAGTTTGCCCCTTCACATATATATGCTGTTTTTCACGGATTGTGGAATCTGGGCTAACTTGGATTGTTTTGGTAGCAGATGCAAACGTGGCTTGCATGCAATTAAACTAGACTGCTTATAGTAGTGGGCCACTTCTGGTATTCAATGGTGGTTAAACAATGGTCCAATTGGCTGGGCTGTTTTACCTAAAAAAATAAAATCCGGCTGGGCTTGATTTGAAGCTGATTGATCCAATGGGCCACATAGAAAATTTGAGTTAAATTTGTTAAATTATGGGCGGTGTTAGTTGTTAGGTGGTCAAAAGAAGAGTAATTAGATTTAGTTGTGCTCAGAGCGTGGTGCGCTGTGCCTTCAGGCACGGGCAATGACTAGTTTATTTATAGGATCAGATATGATCATTGTTAATTTCAATTTTTTTTCTTATTCTCCGTCCTAATCAAATAGGTTAGAAGTCTCTTTGTGTGTGTGTGTGTGTGTTTTCTTTTTCTTTACGTGTATATATATACGAGCTCACATAGGATGATGAACTTGCTAGTTTCTATAGCTTTGGTTAATTACAATTGAAAAACAATAATATACGAACAACCCCAGTTTAAGTCAGCATGACCAGTCTAATGACTTCTGCTTACCATATATATATGCAAAAAGAGATGCTTATATAGAACATTATAGTTAAAAAATTAATAAAAAATAAAAAGAAATAAAATTAACTCTTTCACTTGTATATCTCTTTTACCATTATTATTTGCTTTTAGTGTGACTGCTGTAGATATTTATGTTTCCACATTCACCTTGTTGTATGATTAACTTCTACCTTATTATTCAGGCACTTCTCCAAATGCATGATGTGGCTTCTGCTGTCAATGTGTTGCAATACTACACAAACGTTCAACCAAGTGTCAGGTATTGTGATGGTGAAGCTAAACAGTTCTCAGTTAAGTGAATGTCCTCTGATCAGTTCTTTGGATGTGCATTTGGAATTCTATTTAATGTGGTCAGGTTATCTACATTTATTTTCTTCTGTCATGCTTTCTCATTGTTCATTTGGGTGCATATCCCAACATGTGCAGTATGTTTGAAATTTGATAGAATGGATGGCTACTATGCCGCCTAGATACAGCTTGGATATGGTGGCAGGGTTTGTCATGGGATACTGATTTGACACTTATTTTACATATAAATTGGCCTATTAGATATGATACAATTTGAATGCGTTCTATTATGAAGTATCAGGGTGTCATGGATGGATGCTTATCCATTATGCACACTGGCAACTATTTTGTAGGTTGTCATCTTCATCATGATCATCACTTCAACTTTTTTACAGTAAATCTTTATTGATGTTCATGGTTGATAATGACTTGGAATAAAAAAGCTGCAAAATAGTTTCCCATTGATTGTTTTTGAATTTCCAGTACTGAAGTGCTTAATTGCTGTGGACAATCATTTGTTCTGCCACAACAATTAAGCTGCATTTTGTTTGGCTTATGTCTGAATATATATATATATATATATATTCTGTAGTCTCTTTTCCCCCCCTTTTTTAATAATGGTTATATCCTGTAGCCTTTGTTCTGTAGCTTTGTTGATGATGTTTGACTTGTCTAGTCTGGAAACAGTCATGGGGTTGTGAAATAGCATCACTTGTTATAGCCACCTGCTTCATGATTGGTTATTTATTTTCAGTATTGTGCTTATTTTATGGTGTCATTGTTATGATTATGTTTCAGGGGGAGGAATGTCTACATTCAGTTCTCTTCACATCAAGAACTGACTACTATGGACCAGAGTGGTCAAGCACGCAAGGGTGGAGACCAGGTTGGTAACCTGCGAATTTTGATGCAGATTACTGCCACTTGAATAGTTGCCAAACAGTGCTATTCCAGATTGCCAAATAGTTGCCAAACAGTGGAATTTTGATGCAGATTCCAGATTGCGACAGGAAGAAAAATGCTTACAGTTTAGAGGAATAACAATAAGAACAAAAAATTTATTGAGTAGGGAATAACAGTATGAATGATGGCCAGCAAACATAAATGTTATTTAGTGCTTGCAAACTAATGATTGCCATAATGTGCTGCTGATCATAGAGATGAACCAATCCAGAACTGCACATAATAGGGGTAACTCTGCTACTTACATTATTCTGATTTCAAGCAGCAGGGTTACTGATAAAACAAACAACATGAAATATTACTAGGTTGCTGAGAAGCTGAATCAGGCTGGAAGTTCGTGATGTTTATAATGACGGTAGTTCAGCAGTTTCAGCCTAATATCTCGGCAATATAATGAATCGGGCCACAATTTAAGGCTGGCACACAAATATGCTGTAACAGAATCCCTATTCCCGTTTTTCACAATGCTTTCCAAGTTACTTAGGCTTGAACTTTATATATATATATTTTTTGTGCTTTATGCGGACTATTTTGCTATTTCATTCTTACCATCTAATTGCAGTTCTTTAATTACACCAATAGAGTTGTTCCATGGTTGTGCTTCGTTATGTCTATGGCTGGCCCAATTAAATCAACAGTCTGGTTTAATGAACCATTGAAATCTTGTGTACTATACTCAAGGCTGGAGTATACAGTGCATATCCTTGGTTCTGTACTCAAGGCTCGAGTATAAAGTTGCAAAGGCATTGATGAGACTGTTGATTTTTTTATTCAATTCCTTTTCTGCTCATTGATTTGATGATAAGGGAAAAGCATTAAATAACAGCTGCAGAAGCACATTTGTTTTGGTTGCATGATCATAAAACTTAGCCTAAGAATTGAGCGTTTATTAATTTGATGTTTAATGATTGTTGCATCTGAGAATTACTGAAAATTATTACTTGATTTATTGAAAATAGAAGCTAATTATTATTATTATTTTTTTCATAGCTTAACCTGAAGTGGTTATTTGTGTTCTATAAGTTATAACTAGTGGTTTTCCAAATATTCTCTTCTATAGTTCTTTCTTCTCTCTGTTTATTCTTCTCTATTCATTCTTCTCTCTCTTTCTCTCTTCTGTTTCTATGCTGGTCTGCTGTCGGGCATTCAGGATTCACAGCCCAATCGTATCCTCTTAGTTACAATCCATCACCTGCTCTACCCTATAACAGTGGAAGTGCTGCATCAAGTTTTTTCTCCGCATGGGTTTGTGGAGAAGATCGTCACCTTTCAGAAGTCAGCTGGTCAGCTTCTTCAAGTCTTCTCTCTCTCTCATTCTTATCTTTTTTTAGCTACTCTCTTGCTGACATCTAAGATCACGTATTACTACTATGACTACTACTGCTATTATTATTAATATTATTTTATTTCCATGTTCTTGGATGGTGGTTCCATTGCTTGCTTTCTCTTTCTAGTAAATATGGTTTCTTCTAATTACTTATTAGAAGTACACGTGATGAAAGACATCCAATGTTCTCTTGAGCTGCACTGGGAGAACTCATGCTGGTGCATGTCTGTAAGATGGGCCTATGTCCAGGAAGCTAAGACTGGTACTTGATTGTGCAGGTTCTCAAGCACTTATTCAGTATCAATCGCGCCAGAGTGCAGTTCAAGCAAGAACTGCTCTGCAAGTAGGTATCCAATTTTTGAGGAAAATAAAAATGCTGTGTCAGTGTATGATGGTTCAGTGCCATTTGTGGAGAGGACAAAATGAAGAAAAAGAGTATGAGATTCATGCATGTTTAGTATTGCATACATGTAAGTCAATCCAAACCATCTAACTCATGGGCCTAACTGTAAATTTGGTGCCTCAATCAGCTTGGACGGACAATCCTATCTTCAATATGGGTGTTCACTTGTTGAATTTGACATGCTTATGAGTTTTTTGTTCTACCCATCTGTTTGATGCTCACAATTGGATTACTAGGATTATAGATTTGGCGCTTTATTTGGGGTATACCCCATCACAGTGAGATCCTTTGTTAATTCTGTTTGAGTTGAGGTTCATGTTTGCATGTGCTAAGTGCCTGCATGCATTTAAATCATCATACTCCGGTTTAGGAGTTCCTTATATTTTTTCATCTTTTTTTTTTTTTTTTTTTTTTTTTTTGAAAAAATAATCTTGAAGAGTGTTTCTACAGTTGAGAAAATTTAACAAAGTCTCATTATTTTCAGGGTCGCAATATTTACGACGGTTGCTGTCAGCTGGATATTCAGTTCTCAAAGTAGGCCCTTTTCAGGATCTTGATATGTAGTCATCTTTAGTTTTCCATTTATGATGGATTCCCTTCTTATTTATTTTGCTTCCTTTATGCAATCCAGCCTCAATGAGTTACAGGTGAACTACAATAACGAGCGATCAAGGTGTGTGAATAGCATATTTGTAATATTATCTTTATGTTGTTGCTCCCCTATGGCAACCCTTCTTAAAGATTTTTATATTCTCAACATCATATTCATGCTTGCTAATTGGATGCTTTGTTTGCAGGGATTTCACAAACCCTTCATTGCCTTCTGAACAGAAAGGCAGAGCCTCACAAGTAAGCTGCTCTTTCCCATCTTCAGCTTCTCAACCTAGAGCTCACTTTCTTCAGTTCTTTCGCCTTTTTAGTGTTGTTTCCCTAAATGGGCTGCTTGCCTTACTTTTTCCGGAATGAATTTGGACTTTTGCATATACTGAAGTTTGGTCTAGAGAATATATATGATCATTGACTCGGCATATGCACACTATGCTGGAATTTGATTATTTTTGAAGGAAGCTAAGTGTAAAATGATTAGGTTATTGATCTAATGGCTCCACTATGCATAATCCATACTCCACACACATACACGATGGAAACATTTTTAATTATTAGCAAAATTAATGCAGTGGTTAAAGTATGAAATAATCCCACTGTGATTATGTATCTAATAACTTCTTTCCATACCTTGGTTATTTTGGGCGTGGCCTGCCTGAGGGGAAAACATCGCATCAACAGTTTTGTTCACACAATATGGTTCTCATGCGTACAGTTTTAGAATCCCAGAATATTTGATCATATGTATACCAAGCGATCTTTATGCATGCATGCTAATGGTCCTGGCATTTTCATTCTGTTTGTTGCAACAGCCTGGGTATGGTGATGGTGGCATGTATGCACTTCAACCTCCTGGAGCAAGAGCAGGTACTTATCTTCTGAGTTGCCTCTTTCTACTATAAAATCGTTCATCATCCTACTGACCAGTGTACGTTTTTTACTTTTTTTTTCCTATTCTTTTCTCCAGTTGCATTCCCACAGGTATGTCATTGATCTGGAAAACATTTCCAAGCCCTCTACACGTTTCAGGTTGTTATGTTTTGAGATAATTCATTTCATGGGTACAAAGTATGTCTTGTGCACAAATTAAATCTGATCTTTCTGTCATTGCTTGTGAACGGGTCCTGGCTAAAAACCTTGGGCTGATCCACTCATCATGTGGTCAGCATGTGTTTGAGAAAAAGAAAATGAAGATTCAAATGAAAGATATACATGCATGGGTCTTCTGAGTGGGATACCTTCTTTGTGGTTCTGCTCCATGCTTGCAGTGGTCATACTGCCTGAATCTTGTGCTTGCATGTGCATAGGCTGAGTCAGCTGTACCCTGCCTGATATCAGTATGTGATAGTAGGAATCTGGGCTGTACTTTTAGACTGCTGTGCCTGGCTCTAGGCCTATTCCTGGCCTGGTTGTTCAATGGGCTGGTCTTGGGCTATGTATGCTTGAAGGACCGACCAATGGGCTGCCTGCCTCGATCAGACATTTATCACAGCAAAACTTAATATGTTGAAAATGTGATTGGGCCTAACTTCCAGGCCTTGGACTAGATCTGTGCTGGGATGGAAGATCAATCACAATAACTAAGCACAGTGGTGAGGCCTGGCTCAGCAGAGCCTAGTCTTTGAACAAACCTAGTTGTGATGTGTTATCACATTTTCTGTGAATGTTTTCATCAAAATGTTTTCTTTCACCTGGGCATCCTTAGCTGCATGCCAGTTGTTCACTTGTCTGGTTGATATTTTTTCTCTGGCTCATTGATTTCACCTGACAATCAATTTACAAAGACCATCTGAGGCATGTATTCTTTTGCATCCTGTTTTTTTATTTTTATTTTTATATTCTCTTTTTCCTTTTCAATTGTATATCGTTGCTAGATGGGAAATGCTGCAGCTATTGCAGCTGCATTTGGTGGAGGTTTGCCTCCTGGAATAAGTGGCAATAACGACAGATGCACCATCCTGGTCTCTAACCTGAATGAAGATGTAAGTTGTTACCATAGAACTTTTGTTGCCGATAACTGTTTCTGTTGATCTGTGAGACTGTGACTGACTTTTTTATTTGGCCATGAATATCAGAAAATTGACGAGGATAAGCTTTTCAACCTGTTCTCCCTTTATGGGAATATTGTCAGAATCAAAATGCTTCGAAACAAGCCGGATCATGCTCTCATACAAATGGGAGATGGGTTTCAGGCTGAACTGGCTGTACACTTCTTGAAGGTTTGGTCTTTGTTCTCTAGACCTACCTCTTCTTTTGTGATCCAAGCACAGTTTGTGTGTTCGTTCCATCCCTTGGGCATTTATAGCATCCTGTGAAATGAACTTGTGACAAATGCCTGGCGGTCCCATTTTTCTTGGATTGTCTCTCTCCTGATTAAAGGAGTTGAATTGATCGTGATTAAAGGAGTTGAATCTTAGTCTGTCAATGATGGAAACACTTGTTACCTCCCTCTCTGGGGCAGCTTTTTTCTTGTTGTACCTTGAGTGGGTTAATTGGAATAAAAGCTTTTTTAAGAGTTGTGACTGTCAAATGTCAACCCAACGATATTTACGGAATTGTGGTTCAGCACGGCTCCTGCTATAAATTGACCTTGACCTATATATTATCAATGGTGGATTTGTCTGAGCCAATCCAGGATTTCGCCTTCCTTCAGTATAGCTGCTGTAATTCTTTCATCATCATTCATTTCCAGGCCATTGATGAAATGTTCATGGTGAATGCACATTGGACCTATTAGGTCGTCATTCTAGAATTTGGATTTACCAAATGGAAGGCCCTTCTTATCCTTATTGAATATTGCACATCCTTGAATTTGGGATTGTATAATTGCTCTTATTTTATTTTGGTCTTTTTGTATACCTCTTTTTGAAATTTTATTGAGTGTTACATTTGGTTGAAACCCGAACCTATGCTCTTTTGATTGCTGTTTTCTCAATGTGATACTTTTCCACAGGGAGCGCTGCTGTTTGGCAAGCGTCTGGAGGTGAATTTTTCAAAGCACCCTAATATCACATCAGCTCCTGATACCCGTGACTACTCTGGCTCAAATCTCAACCGCTTCAACCGCAATGCAGCAAAGAACTACCGCTATTGCTGTGCCCCAACGAAGATGATCCATCTGTCCACCCTCCCCCAGGATGTGACAGAGGAGGAGATTGTGAACCGTCTGGAAGAGCATGGCACCATTATCAACACGAAGCTCTTTGAGGTGAATGGGAAGAAGCAGGCGCTGGTCCTCTTTGAGAATGAGGAGCAGGCCACCGAGGCCCTTGTGTGCAAGCACGCTAGCGCCATCGATGGGTCCGTCATCCGCATCTCGTTCTCTCAGCTGCAGAACATCTAATGAGATCACTAGGGTGGTTGAGCTCCAGTTTGTTTCCCATTACCTCTTTTCTACTCTTCTTGGATTATGATGTAACCTTGCTTGCATGAGTGCATTTCAAACTTCTGAACTTTATAATTAATATTTGTTCTGAAGGTCAGGTTTTTCTTTTCTGGTTGTTTCTTGATTATTATTTATTCTTAGGGTTTACTGATAAATGGAAATTTATTCTCAAGGTTTGTTTTAACTTTTGGTCGACTCTAGGGGATCATATAAGATGATTCTGACTGTTAATTTTGACATTTTATGTTCCTCAATTCCTCTCTTTTAAGTTGACAAATTACCAAAATCTCTCTCTCTCTCTCTCACTCTCTCTCTCTCAAATTTTTAGGTAATTGTTTGCAGACAGGCCTACATTCTCATTTAAAAGTTAGATTTAGTGAAGTTAGAAGGATGAAGAGGGAGAATTGTGAATGGGTGGAAGGTAAATCAGGAGGCATGACTATGGTTGCAAACGAAGATTTAGTGAAGTTAGAAGGATGAAGAGGGAGAATTGTGAATTTGTGAATGGGTGGAAGGTAAATCGTGAGGCATGACTATGGTTGCAAAAGGAGATTTAGTGAAGTTAGAAGGATGAAGAGGGAGAATTGTGAATGGGTGGAAGGTAAATCGTGAGGCATGAGTATGGTTGCAAAACGGGACAGTTTGGGGTTGGAACCATGTTGGACCCAAACCTGAAATCCTTTTCAAATAACGGTTCTGGGTTCTGGTTTCCAGTCTAGTTCTGACTTGGAACCTGTCTTATTGGTTCTAGACCGAGTTCCAATAGAAAAATCCGGTTTCCGTTACTGGCCTTGCTTCCACCTCAGGTGCAGGCCATCTATAGTGAAGAGTGTGACTAAGCATCGGCATACACGTACATTCTACCATGACCCAGGGAGGACTCCAGCTTTCTCAAGCAACACTGCTAGTCGGCAACCACCAGGTCATCACCGTTTTCAGCGTCCCAACTGGGAGTTGGAGATGGGCAGCTGCAGTCGTTAGAGACATGATGCTTATGGTTAGCAACTGGGCTGTTCAACCCTACAGGGGGTTATTTTGGGTATGTCATGTTTTTGGTTTCACACTTACATGGGAACAGGTATCATTTTGTAGCACTTTTTGTACTAGGCTTTTGCATCATCTTGTCTACTTCTGTACAAACTACTTTTAATTAAATAAATACCCTCTCCAGCAAAAAAAAAAGAAGGGAAAAGACTAATTCTTCAAACTTCAAACTACCACTACCCGTATTGTTTGATTTAGTTATGATCATTGGACAATAGGGTTTGGTTTGATTTTGTAAGGACTCTTAGTCTTCCATTTTAACCTTTAGATGCAGTTTTTGATGAGTGGCTTGAATGTTCCAACTATTATTGGAATTCGATGTTAATGATTTTTTTTTTTGCCTCATTTGTTGCAATTCTTAGTCTTACATAAAGGCGTTTGAAGAGAACTGAGAACAGGGATGGAATAACCGGATCGAATCGGTAAGCCGGATTGGGAGAATGTATCAGAATTAAATGGTATTTTTTCTGCACAAATAGGCACATAACCCAAATCTACATTAATATTTGTCCAAGCAGAAAACTTCATATTTTATAGATACGTATGATTATGTTGTCTCTGAAATATTATGCATTTAGTCTCATACTAAAACAAAATTTTTAACAATTCTAATAATTGGAATGTCAACCACAAATAAATACTAAACCCAATGTTAGTATATATTAGTTTCAGCCACTTCGTTTTTTTTATTTATTCTGTTCCGAAATCCTGATGTTTGCGATCCCTTTAGTTAAAAAAAAAAATCCTACTTAGAATCAGTCATGACTTTTACGGGCCTAATAAAATGTGAATTTCCAAAAGTAATCATCAAATCATATCATCTCTAATAACCCCAAGGGGTTGGCCGAGTGGTCAGGACCACGGTTTTTCTTCCGGAGCTAGAGGTCTTGGTATCAACCCCCGGTTCCCCCCTTTTCACGAATCGAAGGTTGAGTTCACTAGTGCTACCACATTGGAGCCATATGAGTGTTTACTCGACTTCCCTCTGGGCCCGGAGGGATTAGTCCAACCCAAAGGGATTAGTCCACATGGGTGTTTACCCGACTTCCCACATGGGTGTTTACCCGAGTGGTCAGGACCACGGTTCCTCTTCCGGAGCTAGAGGTCTTGGTATCGACCCCCGGTTCCCCCCTCTTCATGAATCGAAGGATGAGTTCACTAGTGCTACCACCTTGGAGCCACATGGGTGTTTACCCGACTTCCCTCTGGGCCCGGAGGGATTAGTCCAACCCAAAGAGTTGGGAACCCTCCGATAGCAAAAAAAAAACAAAAAAACAAAAAAAAAAAATTCATATCATCTCTAATGGAAAATGAATTAGGGCGGGTCCAAAATGGAAACTCAGCCACCACTGATTCAAATTGAAAGAAAGTGCATACATCCCTACATTACATCCATCGCCCTTCACAAACTGGCAATGATATTACATCCATCGCCCTTCACAAGCTGGCAACGATTTTCTAAATAGGGTGAACATTCACAAGAACAATCGGAATACTTCGAGTGTTAAAATCCTCCTGCATTTAATCCTTACTAAGGAAAAGCCAAACTACCAACATTTATGATCTCAGAAAATCTGTTCCCTTACAGCTAAAATCTTAACACGCGCTGACCTGTTTGATTAGAGGAATTAATGACAGAGAATTGGACTTATTGGGGATTTATGATATGATGTGACATCTTGTTCACCTTTAAAACTTGGAATATGGGCTTACATTTAAAAGATTTACAATGTGAGTCCACCTTTTCTAATTGTAACCTTATGACCAACATTTAAGATTTACAAGGTAGAGCCATATATATAGGGAAATTCTCAAAAACTCCTATATCTCGAAAGGGGAGTTTCTACCCTTATCTATTAGCCAATATTTAAGAGAATTTATAAAATATCTATAGTTTTAGGAGAATATTTAGGAGAGAGAATGGATAAGTGTACCATTGATGACACATGTCACACTTTCATTGAATAAAAAAGGGGCATTTTTATTGTGAAAAATGCCCGGGGAGTTTTGTCGCGTAACGCATATATATATGTATATATTGTAATTGTAGACACGTGACCTGCCTTTAAAGTTACGATACGGCGGTGCTCATCTTTAGAAATTGGAATATGAAAGTACATTCATAGGATTTACAATGTAAGCTTACCTTCTTGAATTATATTGCGAGGCCATCTTTTGATTGATCGGTCACCTGGATCTATGTTTTTTTCTTTTTTTTCTTTCTTTTCAACTAACATCTAGTTTCGCAACTTTCGGAGTCGGCATATGCCGTTGAAGATATGTGCCGAGTCGGGTGTAGGCGCTGTTTGGTTACGCGGATAAGAGAAATGAAGTGAAGGTAAAGAAGAAATAGGAGAAAAAACAAAAACAAAAACAAATAGGAACCAATATTAGGCCATATCACTTCCCCTTCCTCCTCAAGGCCTTTACCCGAGATTTCCAATGATATGAGTTTTTTTTATTTTTATTTTTTTTTATATTTTTTTTTATTTTCATACTTTGGAATCTATCATATATCGGCGTTTCCAAAAAAAAAAAAAAATCCCCTCCAATTTTAGCACACATTTTTAAATCTATAAATAATATATATATATAGAGAGAGAGCGTAAACTTTCAATTTGTACTAATGTCATATTTCACACAAAATTTTACACTATCAAAGGATGCCAGTGGCATCTGCAACATGAAATTTGTATACCAAGAGAGAATACAAGAGATTCATACCGTGATTGAAGCTATATACAGAAGCATATGACAGCCATATGATTCACATCTGCGCATAGCCCTAATTTATGATTTTTATTTTTGTAATTTATATAAGTTTCTACATCATTCACACTTAAAATTGAAAGGTATTTTTCTTTTGAAAGTCTTTGTTTGTAAGGTTTTTCTTGAAAGGTAATTTTTTTTTTTTTTTTTTTTGCAATTAGGACAAAACCGAACGCTACATTAATATTTGTCCAAGCAGAAAACTACATTTTATATAGATATATGTATGCTTGCGGTCTGCACTTTGTCTCATCATAAAACCCAATTCTTTGACATTTCTTATCATTGGAATCTCAACCACAAATTGGCACACTGCACCCAAAGCTAGATTTTCTTTTTGGATATTTTCTTTTACAATCACTTAGGTCACGTTTGACAACCAAATCTTTAGGGAAAGGATTTTCGGTTTTCCTAAAATTGTAGTAAATCTATATTTGGCAATTGTAAATTCCTTTGGATTTGGACGAATGAAAATCTTTATTTGATAGGATTTTCAGATCCGACCACCCCCATAAGATTTAAAAATTCTTACTTAAGTGGATTTGCACACCGAACCCTATTTTTCTCAAATATATTCATCAATATACACCAATATCAATATGTAATCCTTAACTATACAAATTCCCAGCGATAAATCTTTATTCTAATGGTAGTGAAGCATCATAAAATCTATTGATTCCTCGCCTAGTACCAAACATGCTCTTATAAAATTGAAAGGCGCCTATATAGTTTGTTATTTAAAAGACGGGGGCAATTGCAGTACCAAATGAAGAGTTGAAGGTTGGTGATAAATCAACCTTCAACAAAGAGTTGAAGGTTGATTTCTAATGGCATAAATCAACAATCCTTTGGATGTTTATAAAACTGACATAAAACTCACAAAAAAAGACGTCAATTTTGGTTGAACTTGGGTGATTGACTTATTTGATTGTCTTCTTTGTTGTAATATTATAATATTGAATCCTGATTGCCTGTTTCAACCAATTAGGGGGTGACACATGAACTTGTTGAGTTTAAAAACCGGTATTGTTTTTAAAAGCTATCTCCGTCTTTTAAGTACACAATAATGTGTCACCCCCAAATCTTGTTTGGACCAAACAGGGGATCCGGACTCTACAGTATTTGATTCCTATCCAAGTTCAATATTTGGGAAATTTCTTTTTCTAGGACAATACATGTAGATTGATTTTCTAAAATAGTTGAGATAAATATAATTTGAGTCCAGCTACATGTCCCGAATCACAGGTGGCATCATTCACATCAATGAGAGGATACACTTTTTGAGAGAGCGGGAGATTCAAAAACAAATGACCATACAGTTCGGTCCGAATTCGGTACAGAATTCGTGACATGTAGACTTTTTCATATAACTTTTGGTGTGAGTGGGTGACTTAGTGTTTGCACTTTGCATTTGAGTTTATTATGTCGCGTAAAAATAAATTTTTTTTTTTTTTTGAGAGTTGTCTGTCGATGGCTTTCATGCGCTTGATACCATGATTTTAAGATGAGATCGACGGCGGGTGCCTGATAGCAACCATTCAGAAGGTAGGGCCCACTACAGATAGGCCACTTAAAACCATGAATCTACACTCTGATTATACACTCTCACATTTCAGTCAGATGAGAATTGGGCCCTCAGAAAATGTGAGTTTCCAAAAGTAATCATCAAATCACATCCACCTCGGCCCGGTTTGGCATTTTACTAGTACAGTGAAAGTTTAGTACTTAAAGCTTTTATTTTTTCAGACAAAAGATTACATAACTAGCATTTTAATTCAAAATTCCCTCCAATTTTTTTCGAAAAAGTTAAAAAGCAACCACCTCTATTCACTAAAAGACAAAAAAGAAAAAAAAAACTATACTCTTTTAATACAAAAAGTAAAAAAGATCCCATACCAAACAATTAAAAATAAAATACCATCATAATCCATTTATATTTTATTCTCTTTTGATTTGATGCTTTACTTCACTTCATTTTACTTGATTTTAAAAGTAAAATTACCAAACGGGAATGGATAATGAACAAAGGGTGTGTCGAAAATGAAAACCCAGCCACCACCCTAGTAATCCAAATTGAAAAAAATCCTTATATCCCTACCTTACATCCCTGACACCTCACAAACAGGAAGAGGAATGTGATAAATCAATCATCCACAATGGTCTAAAGGAGATGAATTGATATTTGATTTGGAATAAGGATCTCGTGAGGATTTCCTCTATGGTGACCGTGAGTGGACCAATACCAATCTGCGAGGTGGGACCTTAGTGCCTAGAACCTTCTCTCAGCCCTCTCGATCCTGCTCCGAAAAAGCAGATTGACGCTTTTGGAGTGGATCCGTCTTTAGAGTGCGGTTCGACCATCATCGGAGTGCAATTCGACCGAATATGGAGTGAACCGTGCATAATTTTTATTTTTTGCGTATTTTCTTTTTTTGTAAGTTAGATATTTATCTTTTAAATGAAGAAAATTCTTTTGACTTATTAATTATTGTCTATTTTATGTGATTAAATTGCAAAGTTAATTTTTTCTCTATTTTTTATACTTGAATATATGGATAAGATTTATTTGTGTCCATTAGTTAATTGTTTAAAAACCAAATATTGTATAAGGCCTATGGAGGCGCACTAGATATATAATTGTTTCAAAACTTAGCGTTTCGCCGCTGCCGCTCCAACTCCCACTCCTGCTCTGCGCTGTGGGCAGTTAGGGTGGGACTCTATGATTTGTTGATTCGGATTTAAGATTTAAGAAAGTGTGGTCCACCATCATGTAATCCGTTCCAATGAAAATCACTTTCTCAGAAAGTGTAACAATTACATACTAGAGTGCTGAAAATCATTTCCAACCAACCAAACAGGGGACTCAAAGCAAGGTCGGTACTTTGTACTTTTCGAACTTTTCAATGTTCTTCTCCTCCTCCCAACGCTGAAAACTCAAGACACAAGACTCATCACTCAGCTCGTGAGGGTTGAGTCAGATCCAACTTCCAAGCAAAACTTCAAAAAGACCCACCAACAATTACAGAAATGCCACCCAATCCCAATCTGCTTCCTTCCTTCAACCGATCCTCATACGACGAAGAAGACGAGAAGAAGAAGAAGCACCACCTCAAACCACCGTCTTCCTCCTCCTCCTTCCTACGCCTTCCGCTTCCAATCCTCTTCTCCATCATCTGCTTTCTCTTTGGAATCTCCGGCATCATTTTCTCCGCCGTCGCCCTCCTCCGCCCCCGCCCTTTCCCCGTCTTCCGCTGCGGACGCATCGAGGACACGCTTCGCGCCGCCCATAAGTCCGATGAGAACGGCGTAATCTCCCGCCCCAAGATCCTGGGGTTCGTCGGAGTCCAGACAGGATTCGCGTCTGCTGATCGGCGTGCCGCGCTTCGGAGCACGTGGTTCCCTTCCGACACCGACGGCCTATTACAGTGAGATCTCGCCTTCTGTTTTGGGGCTTTGAATTGGGTTTTGTGAATTATTGCCTGTTTGTTTTAGTTGTAATTTTGAAGGTTTTGTGGATGATGATGATGATTTTGCTATTTTGGAAACCCAATGTTTGGGTTTGGATCTGCAGTTGATTTGGATTGGGATCAGGATGATGGATTTAGAATTGAGTCTGGGGAATGTCTGCTTTTGGGTCTGTTTCAAATGCCAATTGTTATAGGACTTGTTACCCAGCTGAGTTCTGCTCAATAATATTTGTTTATTTTAAGTTAGGGCATGGATCAATAGAGATCACTGATATAATGATATGTCAGTGGTTAGACATCTCCCTCTCCACCAAAAAAGACCACCAGATATCAAATGCTTGCCTTGGAATAATTGCTTTATGGGTGTATGTGATACATGCATGAGTATGACCTTCAAGCAAATTGTGTTTGAATAAATCCATCTTGTGTTACTTTCTATCATCACAATGTTGTCCAATTTCATCAATTTCTATTTGAAAAGAAACTTGCACACTTCCATCTTGCAGATTAGAGCAAGCTACTGGATTAGCTTTTAGATTTGTCATCGGTCGGACAAAAGATGCACATAAAATGGCAACTCTTGGGAAAGAAGTGGAGAAATATAGAGATTTTATGCTTATAGATGTTGAAGAAGACTACTTAAAGCTTCCCTATAAGACGTGAGAATTCGAGGCTCTGAGAATAGTTGTTTCACGTTATCACATCATGTGATTCATGGGGTGTGAACTTTTTGTGTCTTTTAGGTTGGCATTTTTCAAAGCAGCATTTGAGCTTTTTGATGCGGATTATTATGTCAAAGCAGATGATGATATCTATCTACGGCCAGGTATAATTGAGTTAACATTTTAATGGATGTATAATGGAATAATGGATGTGTTCTTCAAACTCTGGTTGCTTGCATTTTAATACTCTTGTCATTTATTTATAGATCGACTTGCAACTCTTCTAGCCAAAGAGCGACCACACCCTCTTACTTACATCGGTTGCATGAAGAAAGGCCCTGTCATTACTGATCCCAAGATGAAATGGTAGAGTACTTTCAACATGAGCATATTGCTGCAAAGTGTTTTAAGTTTGTAATAGAGCATGTTCAAGTATGGGCTGCACTCCTTGCTTTGATTTACTGTCATCAAGGGATTTCTTTTTCCAAAAAATTTCAGGTTCGAAAAATCAGGGAACTTGATTGGAAATGAGTATTTCTTGCATGCATATGGTCCTATATATGTTTTGTCAGTGGAGGTGGTAGCTACCCTTGCTACTGCAAGAAATGGAAGGTCAGTTATTTTCCTTTACTACACTTTTATTTATGCTCAGCTAAATTGACCAAGCTTAGTGACTCAAATTGCTTCTGACCTCTGCATAATAGCACATCAGTTTCCTCTATGCACTTGCAGAATTTTGAATCTAGATCATCGAAAACACTAGTAAATAGATTTGTAGTCACCTGCCCTGTCCATGGACACAATGCTAACCTCTAATTGAAGCTGTGAATTGACTGGATGTTAGCTGCTACAATCATTTTGATGGCAAGTGATTTCTGCTTTTGCAACGGTTTCAGTCAAATAATTATTTCAAATGTTTTTATATTTGTTGGATCTTTTAATACCCCCACCTTCACCCCTGCCCATTTAAAAAAATATCCCTGTGGATTTGAATATAATTTTAAATATACCCGTGCTGTGTTGGTCAGTTGACATAATAAACGGATGCTGTTCCATTACATAAAATTAAAGTAATGATGTGAAAAGTCCATGTTTCCTCATTCCACTTGTAAAAGGTCATTTTCCTGTCATGAAAGACCGTTCGCCCTTGTCCCCTTTCCTTTTCTTCTATTATCGTCGTCGTTGTCTTCGTTGTGAGTTTTTTTTTTTTGGTGGATTCAGGGACATGCTTGATATTTGGTTATCATAGCCATAGGAGAAGCACATTTGTGCCAGGCCTGATATTGATGTCATGAATATCTCTCAAATATCGAAAAAAAGATCCTATCACATAAGGTTAACATGGAATTTTGTTTCTGGTGGAAATATAGGTCTACTTCTATTCATGATTTACCTCTCTTATACATTAGTCATGCATTATAGTGCATCCTTGAATATAAACTTCATTATGACTGTTAGTTTTACTCATCTTCCAGTGTTTTAATAGCCATATCTTTTTTCCCAGTCTTTTCCCCATTTTTGGAAAGTAATGCTCATTCTTTGTAACATGATGTATCTGAATAAGCCTTTCTTCTTTCTTTCTTTCTTCCCTTTTTTTTTTTTAAACGGTTTCTGAGTCAATTGTAGTCAGTGCCAAACTACCACTATTCAATTAAAAAAATGCCATGGGAAAATTTTGATGAAGTTTTACTTTATGCGCTTGTAATTTGTGTTAACACGCTGTATTATTTAGTTTTCAGTCTGAGGATGTTTAGCAATGAGGATGTCACTGTTGGGTCATGGATGCTGGCACTGAATGTTAAACACGAAGATAATCGAGCAATATGTGATCCTCGATGTACGCCAACATCCATTGCAGTTTGGGATATTCCGCGATGTTCAGGTAAAGAATGTTGTTAGCCTTTTATTCTCTGCGCACGAGCATGCATGAGTGTGGTTTTGTGTGAGGGTTTGCGTGTTCATGTATGGGAGGGGGCATATAAACAATATACATACATATGTAAGACATATCTTGTTCTATTGATGGAAAGTGTGGGGACATTTTTCAGGTTTGTGCAATGCTGCGAGCAGGTTGACGGAGCTTCACAAGATTGATATGTGCTCAAAAAGTCCAACACTACCCCCAGAGGATAGGTAACGTCTCAAATGATGCAAACCAAAAAAAAAATGTAGCCCCAAATGCTGTGTATGGTGACAAAATTGGTGCAACTTAATATTCCCAACATCGCATTTGAGATCATCAAATACACTTGTCACAAGTTAGGGTTTCATGTCAAGAGGATAGATAATCTAGTTGTGTTGGCAACTTCTCATGTCCAATACTTTCAAACAGACAGTCATATGATAAACAGGATAGAAATAGAGCATGAGAAGAGAATTTGTAATTCATACTCTATGGGATTTAAAATTCATGCTCAATAGGTTTTGGGTTTGACTCAAAAAGCATAAATTCTATTATGAAAATAATGGAAGCATATGTCCCTAATTTCCATTATAATCATAGAATATGACTACTACCTTGTTACAACCCTGAAACACATATAATTCACCCATCTAATAAGTAATGGCATTTGGGCTTGAAATGTACACTGTAATAAATAAAAGCAATAATGACAAAAGCAACCTAAAATTGTAATTGAACTTTGTCATATCAGAAAATGGGCACTGTAAATTCAGTGGGATTATTGTGAAGGTGACTGAACAAGTATATCACTTCTCATCAACATGCGTAAAAAAGGAAAAAGACCCTGCGAGCATGGATATTGCATCTCATCAACATAGCTTACAGGTCTCCCAAGTGTTCTGAATTCCTCAGTACTTTTAGCCCAACCAGGAGAATAAGCTGAGTTGACCTTGACAATGAGATTTTGGGAGTCCTTAGATCATTGTGATTGGCCCACACAAAAAGCAGTGAGTGTTGCCTTGTCGATAGACGTCACAACAGCTGGCTTTAAGAAGCTATCTAAGATTGCTGACTAGAACTAGAATATTGAACTAGACACCCTGTGCATGTTGGGCTAGGATTTTCCTAAATGCTACATTGAAGTTGATTTTGGAACACCCAAGCAGGAGAAGGCACGAACATGGAATGATGGTAGGGCCACGGGATGTGCAATGACCAGCACTTGCCAGCATATAAGAGTAGATATTCTTAAAACATTATAGGGGGACCTCCCAAGAATTGACTTGTTGCTCAAGATCACATAAGAGTTGCTAACATACATCACCCTACGCAAAGCAGTATTTATTCTGCTTCTTTCAGATTACCCAAACCACTGCTAGGAAGCTGCCAATGCACCAGCCTTGATGTAAGATGAAGTCATATCTCTATGCCTTGGAGGTGATCTGATCCAAGAGCATCCAATAGCACTTGAACCAGGAACGCACTGTATCCATGTCCCTTGAGCACCTAGGCATAGAAGGAGAAGATAATTTACTGATTTGGCATCACCAAGGTAAATAGGGCGTGCATTGACAAAAATCATATGATGCTTGTAAAGACGTTATCCATTCTAATGATCATGTTCTGGATCAACAGAAAAAGCTATCACTTAGAGGAGAGTTGGAAAGACCTAAGCCAATTTTCTGTTTTACCACCCTTCTCCCCAAAAGTTATGAAGTTGTTACTTTCCATCCAAATCGTCTTATCTCACCTGCTAACGGGAACATATATTGACTGGACAACAGAGAGGACCTCCAACTGATCCACTTCAACATTACTCAAATTGCAGCAGGTGGTGGGCCAACAGGTCATCTCCTTGTTGCTTCATGCAATCCAAACCAACACGTCTTATTTATTCACACAAATATGAGAGGCAAGTCACCCAACCAAATCCTCCCTCCAGAAGTAACTCTTATCCCATTAACTACTATGTAGTGCTAGATGACTGATGAGACTGAGCAATTGATTTCAAACATTAGAAATTCCTCGACATGACTGACTTCCTAGGAACCATCGTTCTAGGCCTGGTGATTGTAGCACTTATTTCCACAAGCCCTTGGTGCCATCACAATTCTTCACTTTACCCAGTAAGGCTTGGTTCATTTGTTTATGAGGACGGAGACCAATGCTGCCTAATGACCTTGTCTTGCAATTTGTCCTCTTAGCAACCAAGTGAAATTTCTTCTTGAGAAAAATTACTAGAGGTAAACAGGAGAAAGTGGCATGTAATCAAACCCTTGAAGATTTGAGATTCACGCTTGAGAGATTGTCTAAAAGAGTTGTGCAAAGGCACTTTAAAAGTCGTGGTGTGTTAAATTGGAGTGGGTGCCAATAAATGCGTGTAATGAAGGTTGGATTGATCACGGGTGGACTGATTTTAGGCAATTCATTAACTTGTTTCTACCTACTCATAATGACCAATCTGTTCACACATATAGTTTATATCATGCATACGAATTTCTGTAACACACTTCTAATCAATTGAGTAATCTTTTCTACAAAATTTTCTTGATTTATTCTTCTTCACATTATGACCCTCATCAACAATTGGTTTATAACCCTTGACGTTTATTTTGCAGATAACATATGTCCAATTGAGCAGCAGATACAACCAGGTACATCTGTAGGATGTTAACTGCTGCTTGGACTCTACATGTTTGTCCTCATGCAAGGCACGTCAACCAACCAATTTGATCCCATTTTTAACATATCAAACAGGGAATGTCACACGTCACTGTGGTACCATTAATCTATTGGCAAGCTATGCATGTAATGGTGATGTAGCTATGTATGTAATGGTTATGTACTGAATTGTGCTGGAGAGGATTGTCAGGTGTGCTGATCAAATTTTGTATGAATGGTTTACCCATTAATGGGCATTGGTTCGTAACATTCATTGTATGTAACAGGCTAGTTAGATCTGATGTTTTCTTCTGTACTCCCCGGAAAATGTTTTATGGCTGGGACTTTCTATTTTGCAATCATGTCTAGGAGGAGGTATTGTTAATCTCATGAGCAGTTTGACTCATGCCTGCAGTTCCATGTACCCAGCCCCAGGGCAGTGACAAGGGATTGAGGCATTGAGCAGCAAACATAATACATTCTTCCTAGTTCACTAGGTAAAGAAAGATTGTTTAGACAGCCTTATGGCCCAGTGATCTGAAGTATCAACTAATTCTGGTTGGCCTGTCACAGGCCTCCTAAGCTAACTCAACTACTTTGGGCCCTTTTCTTTCTATCTTTTTTTTTTTTAATAATAAAAAATAATAGTAGTATTAACAATAATAATATCGAAAAGAGCTGTACATTGGTCAAGAAGTTTACACAGAGAGAATAAAACCTTATTTTCTCCTTAAAAATAGTGACGGACATTCATAGCTCTGCCAGCAGATTCTAATGCTCATTTTTTCACTAGTCGTGGTTGTCTTTAACTTAACCTCAAGGGGTAGCTCAGTTGGCCTAAGACCATGGTTTGCACCCGGAAATTATAGGTTTGAAATTGCACTACCACATTGGGGCTACAGGGGAGTTTACTTGGCTTCCCTTTTTTTTTCGTTTTCCCTTCATTTCTTTTCTTATGGGTCTTTCACTTTTATCTTTAATACGCCTTACATGCTCCAAATGTCTAGTTTCTCTGTCTCAGACAAGCTTACAAATGCTACTCCATTTCTTAGTTTCTCACACACACACAAAAATTATGTCTTCGTATATGACTTCATCAACCATTATTACTAATGCTTTTAATATTGCTTATACCTTTACAACTTGTAAGTCTTCTCTTCCACATGTTATCTTAATTTTCTTGAACCTTTTTCTTTTCAGCAAATACCTTCTGCCCTTTTTACTAAATTCAACCACTAAATTTCCTTATCACTCCTCTTCCCTCTTTGGCATCTTGTATGATCCAATATATCATTTAAGCCTACACTAAGATAGACTCCATATCTTAATCCTAATCGCCTTTTCCAGGAACTTTTTCTTCGAATGCTCTGTTTCTATTTTAAATTCTACCACCTTATCTTTGGACAATTATTCAGTATATCATTTGATATTCAACATTTTACCAAAAAAACATAAACTTGCAGCATACTTTCATTGGTAAAACTGTCAACCAGAATAACTGTACAATCTCAACAGATAAGACTGTTCTCTACACCTCAGTAAGTGTTCATTTTTTTACCTTTTGATCCACCCTAAGATACCATGTGTTCTTGCAAGGCTTCAATAAGGCTGGGCCTGGGCCTTTCGTTCTAGATCAGGAGGGCCTCGCCAGCCCAATGTTAACAGTTTGGGCTAAAATATGATTATGCTTGGGCTTCACCTGGAACAGCCCATCCACCATCCTAAGTGTGGTTCGGAAACAAATGATTTGCAATAAGGATTGGTGGAAGCACATTGCAATAGAAATAACATATTTCAACTCCATAAAATTTAATGCATCTTTGATGTAAAACACATTAGGAGATGAAAATCACAAAATGCAGAACTCAAGATCAACAAAGCACTGGGATCGAAAAGCTCCGCGGCACAACGAACAACTAGGAACATATGCTACTATAGGATCACAATCTGGGAGTACAGCAACAGAGGGTCAATCCACAAGCCTGCAATTGTTCAGGAAAGATTGCTGTTGTCATTATAATGGCAATAAAAAGGGACATCATGGAATGAAAAATAATTAAATGAAACCTGCAAACTTCAGCAGTACCATTAGCCATGGGGAAATTCTGTGGGTTTTTCTGAACACCCCCACTTTTTTAAAAAACAAAACCTTATACATGACGAAAATACCCATAAGTCCCGTGCATATCTCATGTGCACGGGTGTGAAAAGCCGTGCACATGATATATATGCATGGGTTTTCAAGCCGTGCGCCTCTTTATGTGCACGGGGTTTCAGGTGAACGGCTCTGAAATTTCGTGCACCCCACCAGCGAGCGATACACGTGAAGAAAAGAGTAGAAGATGGTCGCCGATGATAGTGGGGTAGAGAGGGAAGCTCGTCGGTGATGGGGAGGCCGTCGGGGTTCAATTGCAACAGGTGGGAGGGGAAGAGAAGAGAATAATAGAAGAGAAAAAAAAACCGCTTAACTCACCAGAGGGAGAAGAGAGGGGGGCTCGCCGGTGATGATGGGGCAGAGAGGGGAGCTTGCCGGAGGGAGAGATGGTCCCCGGTGATGGGGCGGCCATCGGGGTTTGATCGCAGCAAGTGGGAGGGGAAGAGAAGAGAAGAAGAGAAGAGGAGAGGAGAGGAGAGGAGAGGAGAGGAGGGTGTTTTAGGTATTATTGAAAAAGTAGGTGTGCTCAGCAAAACATGTGGGTGCAAATAGAATTTCCCTTAGCCATGACTATCTGAAGGAATAATAATAATACGATGAATGGGACCTATTAAGTGACAATAGAGATAGGAAAGAGTGAAAGGGCTGAGGCTGCTATAAAAGGTCACAGCTGGGAAATGTTACATTGTAGTTGAACTCAAACATTAACTGTAAAATGAATGAGAAACTCTTAGAAATGAGTACCGAATATAATGGGTAACTTGTATTATTTGTTGCAGTCTGATTTAGCCAGATCCTCAATGCTGCTTCTGTACTTGGTAATCAAATCCCTTCAAAGAAAAAGCAATCGGGTAATAAATAAAATTTACAAACTTAAAAATCCACTCAATAATTAAAACAAAAATAGAATTGAAGCAACCAATACAGACCTCCGTTGGTTTAGCAGTTGTTCACTTTCTTCCAGTTTATGCTTCTGTCCATCAACAGTCTGGGTATGCCAACAGCCCATGGAGCATTAACAAATTTGAAATTACAGCTAAGGCATCACATGGACAATTAAATTACAAATAAGCAATACATAACAGTCATCATTTACACTAACTGGTTTAAACAAATGAAAGCTTTGAACACGAATGGATGAAAAAAGAAATACACCAAGAACTAAGAGAAAGCAAACCTTTTTTTTTTTTTTTTGGAAGTTACAGAGTGACAGACCAAAAAGAAATCATGAATTGTTCGTGAAGGAAGCTGACTAGTTCATAAAAATAATAAGACATATGAAATAAAGTGAGAGATTGTGAACCATTAGTCCTGCACCTAAAGAACACACACTTAGCTGAAACAACTGATTATTTATATGTTTTGGTGATGTGGAATGGTATTAACTGGCACCATGGTGGATAATTCCCAACAGACTGGGAGGTTCTATCCAATCTTTTAACCCTTCTTGTACTTTTACAGAAACCATGTTGCATCAATCGAAACTCAAAAGAGTTATAAATATTTTCAGTCTCAATCATGTCATATAAAAGGTCAATCCACTGATGGTTCGGTTGTAACTGGTAAGGCATCTCCCTTTTCACCGTGATGACCAGGGATCAGTCCCCAGTTGTTGCCCCGTTGGTTAAAGACTTGAGCAGTGTGTGAGTATTTACCAGAGTAAAAAATACTAATAATAAATTCTTAAAAAGATCTAGTAATTTTTTTCCATAACTCCACTCACCGTTAATTATTTAATAGGCTAAAGATGCATTTGTTCTGCACAATTATCTAAGATTTTCAATGTAAGAAAATGAAGTTGCAAAAACTTGCATGACTTTGGTGGTAGGCAGAAATCTTGCGAGATCCAAAATCTTGCGAGGTTCCCCTTTGCTCAAATGCAACCCAAATATACTGTTCAAGTACCACTTACCATAGCCTTCGTCTTAATAGATTCTGATATGGAGTTTAGCAGTTGCTGGCACCTGTCAAAATGGCTGGTCAATTCATTAACCTGTTTCAAAATATACAGTAAGTCAAAATAGATAAATGAACCACATGAACCATCAAAATAAACAAATAGCAAGTGTTAAATTTCAGAGGAACACTGGAAACATGAATGATTCAGTAAAACATGTCTAAGACATCCGACTACAATATAAATCAGATAATATGGAGACTTAACATGGTACCGATGCTGTTCCGTCCAACCCCATTAGGTGCCTTTCCAGTTAAATCATATGCAGGGAGTAGCGACACTACAAATAATCAGAGGACTACAACTAAAAGTGGATGCGGTACTGAATAAAATGTAATGCCTGAAGATACAATGTTCGCAAGAAAATGCAAACAATTGCAAACAATATGATGTTTATTCAGTGAGTTTCTAGTCATGTTTTGTGAAGCAATTATTCTTTATAGTTCCACTTGGTGACGCATATATTTAGTTCAGTAAATCAACATAATGTTATTGGTTAGAAACTTAGAATCAATAGAGACTAATGTGCAATCATTTTTCAGTATAGTTCCACTCGGTGATGCATATATTTAGTTCAGTAAATCAACATAATGTTATTGGTTAGAAACTTAGAATCAATAGAGACTAATGTGCAATCATTTTTCAGTATAGTTCCACTCGGTGATGCATATATTTAGTTCAGTAAATCAACATAATGTTATTGGTTAGAAACTTAGAATCAATAGAGACTAATGTGCAATCATTTTTCAGTACTCCACTCTCTTGCTAACACTCATTAAAAAAAAAAAAAAAAGAAATATAAAAGAACAGATAGTTAAACGTGTGTTTTCTTTTTGGGGGGGAGACGATCTTTAAAAACTTTGCTTCCCCTGTTTCCGCCCCTGGGTATGGCAAGGCATTCCAATTGCCAAAGCAGATGGACAAGCTCCAGCACATGGATGTAAGGACCCGAACCTCTCTTTTTTTCTTGCTTTCTTGAATCGATGAGAGTTCATTAGTTAGCGATACACCATCTAAATTTTGTCTATTCTTCACAAAGGCTCCTTGGAAAGGGCTTATAATGTTTGGGACAGCCTCTCTTAATCTGTTAGTTAGGATCTTAGATAGCAACTAATACATGCAAACAACCAAACTAATAGGTCTCTTAGTACAACAGGGTTAGGAACCAGAGCAAAAATGTAGCATTATTTCCTTACAAAGTTGCTCCCTAAGATAGAACTCTGCCTGCATGTCACAAAAATCCTACTTCAAGAAACTCCTTGAATGAAGGAAAACTGAATCCATCAGGACACAACGCTGTATGTACCGCACAAGTTTCTGAAGGCAAACTAATTTCCTTCTCCTTGAGCTCCCTTTCCCACAAAGACAAATTGGAGAAATTTCAGGAAATTACACCTCATCTAAAGGACTAGGAAAACTCTTTCCCAAATACAACTTCTCAAAATATATGACTGATCTCCTCCTTTGACTTCCTTTGGATTTTCAATAAAGATTTGATCCCTATGCACCTTCGCAACAAGATTTAACCCTTTTCCTGATATTCACCATTCTGTGAAAGAATTAGTGTTCCTGTCGCCCTCCTTAGATGCTCTTGATTTCTGTCAACATGGGGCCTTCCTCCATCCTGTTCAAATCCCATAATTTTTTACCCGCTTCATCTCCCGCACTTTTCTCATCTAGATTTAATTCCTTCTCTTCCCCAACTCTATCCCAATCTTCCACCTCCTTCCTCAAAATTATGGAGGTGTCTGCCAAAGGCATTAAGTCCATCGCACGTGGGTGCACAAGCACAAATGAACGTTGTCTTTTATATAGTTGATGCAATGACATTTCTCTTCTGATTTATGGTCAACAACATTGATTTTATACAAAGATCATGCAATTTTTTAGGTTTGGTCAGCATTTCATTTGTTTCAATATAGGATACACCTTAATGAACTCATTACCTAGATCTTAGTAATCATTTAAGCATCAAGATATGCAAGAGCATTGAAGCTAAATGGAGAGGAGGGTAGCATCTTGAATGCCTTTGTAAGGTCACACCAGTTTCAAGTTACCAAAGATAATTCCATCATAATATACAACAAATCAATCCCTAAAAATGAAGAAAAATTGAGGTAACAAATGCTAACCACTTTTCTCAAAAAAAAAAAAAAAAAAAAAAAAAAAAAAAAAAAGAACAAATGAATAAATATCTAACCAGTCCATCAGAGTGCATATCACGTGTCCCATTTTCTGTGACTTCTGCTAAACTTTCTACCAACTGAAATAGAGAGAACTCATTAGAAACACAGAGTGCAAGAATTATAAATCAAGCTTCCACTAAGCAAAAGAAAATGAGTGTCAACAAAGCTTCTATTCAATGTAAGGAAGAAAACCATTTACATCTGGGCAAATGTGCTAGCATGGATCATGCATGCCACATCTAACTAAAGAAAAATAAAATGATAGTTAACAAAGCGTCTACTCAATGTAAAGAAGAAAACCATTTGCATATGGGCAAATGTTCTAGCATGGATCATGTATGCCACATCTGAGCTACACAAGTAGAACATTGATGACTTGGCCTGAACATTAGGACAGTCAACTCATACACATGCCGAAAGCTACAGACAATTAGAAAACCTCCTCAATATTCTCAAATCGACGTATGAGTGCAGCCCAACTTCTAAGTGGACTTGCCTAAGTTTTAGAGCCCACTTGTTGGAAGAATTGGATTTGGGACGGATGCCCTCTGACTAGTGAGGTCATGTGAGAAGCTGCAAATGGATACATATAATTCCTCAAAATTTCATGAGAAACCAATCTTAAACCATCATTAAAATTATAATAATGATAAAAAAAAAAAAAAAAAACCATGGTGGAAGAAGGCATATATACGCTTTAGTGTTCTGTATCAATGGCTTTGACAGAGAAGAGCATGACAGAGAATTGTCTAGTACAAAAAGATACAATATCTTATCGCAACAAATTCACTTATTGATATTGTTTTTCTTTGATGAGATTGTTAAAATATGAAAACATAGGTGAAACTCAATAAATGGACTTCCAAATCTCAATGTTCCAATGAAAACAGAAATTTTTAGACATTATATATATATATATATATATAGATAGGTATATATATATATATATCACACACACACAAAACTGAAATCCAACTTCTCAGCCTTTTTTCTAAGGGTGGCAAATGGGTTGGGTTTACTGGGTGTGCCCATAAGTTGAAGCATGATTTGTATCTGACCTATTTTTGAGAAAGGCCAGGGAACCCAGCCCACACTTGTACCTGCATAATCCACATGGGTTGAAGAAGAACAAGAAGAAACCATTAAAAAAAAAAAAAGAATAAGAAAAAGAGAAGAAGAAGATATTCTGAGTTGGGTTGAAGAAGAAGAAGAAATTCCTGAGATGTGTAGCATAAAAAGGAATAGTTTATGTAGGGTCAAGTGGCAATGCAAGTTGACCCTAACCCGACCTGTTTAAATGTGGGTCAGGTTTTCCTGACCTGTGCCTGACCTATATATTGCAGGTCGGGTTTAGTGGATCAAATATCGGTTGGGTTATCGTTTTCCACCCCCACTATTATCTTGCTGTCCCCTGTGGGCCTTTGAAAATAGAAAGTATGTCTCACACTACCATTTTTCTCCCACCTCTTGTACTCTGAATTTCTGACATCCAAAAACTCACACCCTCTAGGCCTACCTGAATACTATCAAATGGCCTATAAGAATCTACACTCCTTCAAAACCAATTTGTATCAGCACTTTGCATAAATAAGCCCCTCCAACAAATGAAATTAAATAAGCTGATATTAGTAAAAGGGAAGATTTTTCTTCCTTAATCTCTCTCCCCAACTAAATTTATTAAAAATCTACAATTCAAGATGAATTCAAGCAACCTAAGTGATATAATAGCATTTCCAGCGTGAACAAAAGCAAGAATTCCGGTACTGGAAGCTTATATTGCATACATACATATTATGCATAAGCACATACATGTAAGAGGTGGAAATGAGAAGCCAAAGACTGGTGGTGATGCTGCTGATGTTGTTGCTGCTGATGGTGCTGAGAATAGTCTTGAGCTGCCATTGTCATGGATGAAGCTGGATTTTGAGTTGGGGCATTCGGTATCACCATCCAGTTCCCTGCTGAGTATGGGTGGTGCTCCATTCGCACCACACTGGCAGCTTACAAGCCTTTCACCTGTTTCTTTAGTAGGGCTTCTGCTAAGATTGTTAGTTAAGGATAAAAAACATTAAATATATCCGTTTCAGTCAGCCTCTCCCGAGTCATTAAAGAAAAAATCAGACAGCTAGAAATTTTGACCAGGTTGAGTAGAAAAGTAAAAGACTCAGTCAACCAGAATTTATAGTACATATGTAAATATATAAATACGTGGACTTAGGCTATGACGCCCACATACAGCAGGGCCACGCTATGGAAATAGCAGGGACACAGATTTTACGCATGAAAAGTGAAGTATCCATTGTGATATAATAAGTTGCCTATTTTGAAGTATCAAGCTATTATTAGAGCTCATATAGAGCCAAGTCATGCATTGACTTAGGCTATGACACCCACATACAGCATGGATACAGCAGAGCCACGCTATGGAAATAGCAGGGCCACAGATTTTACGCATGAAAAGTGAAGTATCCGTTATGATATAATAAGTTGCCTATTTTGAAGTATCAAGCTATTATTAGAGCTCATATAGAGCCAAATCATGACTCAGATCAAATTGTATTCCTAATGTGTGTCTCTGGATATCCAGTGGCAAACCAAGATTTTCCATTTGAGGGGGAGCAGACCCTATTTTTCTTAGAACAAAAACAATGTTGTTCTACACCTAGATTAGTCAAAATAGCTAGAATTCACAAGCCAACTTGTAAAGGATTCATGAGATTCCCAATCCAAATTTGAAATCAACACTGCCTCAACCTTTAGTGTGCCTAAGTGTGCAACAAAACCCAAGTTGGGTTCTTGATACATGCTGGCAGTCATATAGTCATGTTGCAATAAGACAGGACTTGGTCCAAGTTCCGTACCTGACTTGGTCAAGAGTTGTTGCTGAAAGCAAGGAGGAGGATGAGAGATCTTTGGCAACAACCATTCCTTAGTTTGCTAGTTGTTATTATTTTCCTGTTGTTATTTTGATTCCTGTATTTGGCTATTTAAGCATTCTGGATGTGGGGAAATGGGACAGACAAGAAATTTCCAAATATCTCTCTACTCTCTGTTCTTCTTCTTCTCTTCTAAAATTATCTTATCAATTGGTATCAGAGCCCTTACAATCCATGGATACCCGTGGAAAAACGAATGCCGAATTCCGCAATGAGGTTCACGAGATTCTAGCTTGGCATGGGTCAAGCTTCGATCAAGTCCATTCTTCCTTACAAACCATCTTGACCGAGCTTCAAGCCATGAGAATCTCTCGAAGTCCGACTAAGCACGGCACTGAGATCAATCCTTTCGCGGACGGGACCCGTTCCAATTTCACGCACAATCATCATCATCTCAAACTTTCTTTTCCCAAATTTGGTGGTGAAGATCCAACGGGATGGTTGTACAAGGCAGCACAGTATTTTGAGTTTAAAGAAATTTCTCCAGAGCAGCAGGTGCAGCTTGCTTCCTTTCATTTGGAAGGAATTGCCCTCCAATGGCATCGATGGATAACCAAGTTCAAAGGTCCACTCACCTGGCCAGAATTTTCTCAAGCAGTTTTGATGCGCTTTGGTCCTACAGATTATGAGGATCCGTCTGAAGCAATTTCCCGCCTCAAGCAAGTCACTACCGTGGCAGCCTACCAAGAGGAGTTTGAGAAGCTTTCACACAGGGTTGATGGATTGCCCGAGCCCTACTTAATTAGCTGTTTTATTGGAGGACTCTTTGACGACATTCGACTTGATGTGAAAATGAAGCAGCCCAAAACTCTAGCAGACACCATAGGCGTGGCACGATTGATTGAGGATCGACACCGCTTGCAACGGAAAACCGAGCCTTACTCTCGCAGCCAGCCTTCCAGCGCACCTTCCAAAATCGGACCTACCCAACCTGCTGGGCTCTTAGGTCCTCCTCCATACCAAAAACAACCACCAACCTCAAGCAACAACCAAACTTCCTTTCGACGACTCACAAGTCAAGAGGAACGGGACCGACGTGAGAAGGGGCTATGTTTTTACTGCGATGAGAAGTTTGTACCTGGGCATCAATGTTTGCGACCCCAACTTTTCATGATTTCGGACGGACCGAGAGGATATGGATACTTTCGAGGATCTACCACCTGGTGATCAAGAAGAGGTAACAATGCCAGCAATTTCTTTTCATGCTATGACAGGAACCTCACACCCCCAAACTATTCAGCTGGTGGGAAGATTAAAGAACAGAGACATCACAGTGTTGGTAGATGGAGGGAGCACTCACAATTTCATTGACCATGCAGTAGTCTCCAAGCTCGGATTGCCAATGGTTAGAGACACCACTTTCCAAGTCATGGTGGCCAACAAAGAAAAGATTGATTGTTCTGGTAAGTGTTTATCACTAACCCTTGACATACAGGGACAGCCCATTACCGCTGATTTTTACGTGCTTCCAGTGGCCGCCTGCCAAGCTGTATTGGGAGTCCAATGGTTGGAGACCCTGGGGCCAGTAGAGACGGACTACCACAAACTCATCATGTCCTTTCAAATACAAGGGAAAAGATGTCAACTCCAGGGTATCAAGCGGCAGGATCCATCCCCTTTGCACTGCCATGAGTTACATCAGTTAACCGGATCGGGTTTTTTCTTACACGTAGCACAAGTCCATCCACAGCAAGATCAGCCCAAGAACCCAGCGGACATGCAGCAACTCCTGGATGAATTTTCCAGCGTGTTCTTGCCTCCAACAAGCCTTCCTCCAAATAGGCCTCATGGCCATCAGATCTTGATCCAACCAAATCAGCCTCCTGTGAGTGTTCGGCCCTACAGGTACCCACAGTATCAAAAAAATGAGATTGAGCAAATGGTGCAGGAATTCTTGGATTCCGGCGTTATTCGGCCAAGTCGCAGCCCGTTTTCTTCACCGGTACTGCTGGTTAAAAAACATGATGGTACATGGAGGTTTTGTGTCGATTATAGGGCACTCAATCAAATCACAGTGAAGGATAAGTTCCCAATTCCTGTAATCGAGGAGCTACTGGATGAATTACACGGAGCCCAATTCTTCTCAAAGCTAGACTTACGAGTAGGATACCACCAAATCCGAGTCAAGGAAGAAGACATCCACAAGACGGCGTTCCGCACACACGAGGGCAACTACGAATTCGTAGTTATGCCTTTCGGCCTTACCAATTCCCCCTCCACATTTCAGAGTTTGATGAGCGACATTTTTCGCCCACATCTACGTAAGTTCGTTCTGGTATTCTTCGATGACATCCTGGTCTACAGCACAACCTGGGAAGATCACTTAAACCATCTCCACATTGTTTTAACAATTTTACTTACTAATCAACTGTTTGCCAAGGCATCAAAATGTTGTTTTGGAGTGTTACAGGTCAACTATTTGGGGCACGTAATATCCTTGGATGGAGTGGCAGTCGACCCATCAAAAATTCAAGCGGTCCGCGATTGGCCAATTCCAACTTCGACAAAGGAGGTACGCGGGTTCCTTGGCTTGGCAGGATATTACCGTAAATTTATCCGTGGTTTTGGCTCCCTGGCTGCACCTTTGAACAAGTTGCTGACCAAATGTGGCTTCCATTGGACCGCTGAAGCCTCTGATTCTTTTTCCACCTTGAAGCAACCTTGACTTCCGCCCCAGTTTTGCAACTTCCAGACTTTTCAAAGCCATTTGCAATAGAATGTGATGCAAGTGGTACTGGATTGGGCGCAATTCTTACTCAAGGAGGTGGACCTATCGCCTATTACAGTGAGGCATTGAAAGGCTCTGCTCTACACCTCTCCACTTACGGTAAGGAGATGCTTGCCATTGTGAAAGCAGTCCGAAAATGGAGACCCTACCTCTTGGGGAAGCCCTTTGTCATCCAAACAGACCAACGCAGCCTGAAGTTTTTACTGGAACAATGGATCTCCACTCCGACGCAAATTCGGTGGTTGCCTAAATTGCTAGGCTATGATTACATTATTCGGTATAAAAGGGGAGAGGAGAATAAGGGGGCCGATGCGCTCTCTCGTCGAACCATTCTTGAGTGTTCGGCCATTTCATTGCCCATAGCGGAATGGTGGCAGCAGCTGCGGACTGAAGTAGGAAGCGATAAATTTTATAATGACTGGTATGCTGGGCTCTCACTACGCCAACAGTCCAGGTATGTGCTCAGAGATGGTCTCGGGAATAAGCAAGGGGTGTTATTTTTGAGTCCCAACTCATCTTTAATTCCTGATATACTTATAGATGCCCATGCATCACCCACTGGCGGTCATTTCGGGTATAACAAAACTCTCAGCAAAATTTCAAAGAATTTCCTCTGGCCTGGGATTCGTACTACAGTGAAGGCGTTTATCCGTGTGTGCGTCATTTGTCAAAAGAATAAGCATGAATGTTTACAACCAGCAGGACTTCTTCAACCACTATCTCTACCTGAGACAATTTGGACTGAAATTTCTATGGATTTTGTTGAAGGCATGCCTCTTTCAGCTGGTTATTCGGTGATAATGGTGGTAGTCGATTGGCTATCAAAATATGCACACTTTGTGCCGTTGAAACACCCCTATACAGCTCTCAGCGTTGCTCAAGCTTTTGTGCGAGAAATCATTCGGTTACATGGTGTCCCAAAATCCATTGTGAGTGATAGAGATCGCGTATTTCTCAGTACCTTCTGGAAAAACTTGTTCCAACTCCAAGGGACCAAGCTTTACATGAGCTCCAGCTACCATCCGCAGTCGGACGGTCAAACAGAGGTGGTTAACCGCATCTTGGAGCAGTACCTACGTTGTTTTGCATCTGATCAGCCTAAGAAATGGGTGGAATGGATTCCATGGGCAGAATACAGTTACAACTCCACCCATCATTCGGCCACTAAACTTACTCCCTTTGAAGCTGTGTATGGCCTCCCTCCACCCACACTTCTCTCCTACATTCCGGGTACAACTAAGGTGGCTGCAGTAGATTCTCTTTTGCGGGATCGTGATGAGCTGCTCCGCTTTCTTAAGCAAAGTCTACAACTTGCCCAAAACCGAATGAAGATGCAGGCAGATCAGCACCGCCGTGAACTTGAATTTACAGTAGGCGACTGGGTTTATTTGAAGCTTTAGCCGTACCGGCAGAAAACAGTGGCTCGTCGTCCTTTTTTGAAGCTAGCCCCAAAGTTTCAAGGGCCCTTCTGGGTAATGGCACGCATAGGCAAGGTTGCTTACAAACTCGAACTGCCCCTTGGTTCCCAAATTCATAATGTTTTTCGTGTGAGTTTGCTTAAAAGGCATTTTGGCCCGGAACCCTCACTGCCTATTCCAGATCCCATCATTGACATTCCTGTGGAGGTGAGCAATCCCCCAGAAGCAATTTTGGCCAGCAGGGTTGTGCACAAAGGCAAATACCGCCCTAAGGGCCTGTTTGGATAAATGAGGAGTGGAGTAAAATGAAGTGGATTTCACATGTGAAGTGGAGTGAAGAGAAGTAGGTTGAAATTAAAGTAGAGTACTTCACTTCACTCCATTTGGATGCTCATTTTGAAGTTAAAGTTTAGAGTAGAATTCACTTTTACTCAAGGAAATTGAAGTATTTTGAGTTGAAGTGAAATGGAGTACATGTGGCTCACAACATTACTTCATCTATTGGGCTAGATTCATCCAAACAGGGTAGAGTTGAAATTTTAGATTGTTAGGGTCCATTTAACTTCACTCTACTCTATTTTTTGGCTATCCAAACAGCCCTAAGGAGGAAATTTTAGTAAAATGGAAGGATTGTCCTTCGGAGGAAGCTACCTGGGCGAACAAGTGGAGATTTGCGAAGTCTTTTCCTCAGTTCATTCTTGCGGACAAGAATGATTTGGGGCGGATGGATTGATACATGCTGGCAGTCATATAGTCATGTTGCAATAAGACAGGACTTGGTCCAAGTTCGGTACCTGACTTGGTCAAGAGTTGTTGCTGAAAGCAAGGAGGAGGATGAGAGATCTTTGGCAACAACCATTCCTTAGTTTGCTAGTTGTTATTATTTTCCTGTTGTTATTTTGATTCCTGTATTTGGCTATTTAAGCATTCTGGATGTGGGGAAATGGGACAGACAAGAAATTTCCAAATATCTCTCTACTCTCTCTTCTTCTTCTTCTCTTCTAAAATTATCTTATCAATTGGTATCAGAGCCCTTACAATCCATGGATACCCGTGGAAAAACGAATGCCGAATTCCGCAATGAGGTTCACGAGATTCTAGCTCGGCATGGGTCAAGCTTCGATCAAGTCCATTCTTCCTTACAAACCATCTTGACCGAGCTTCAAGCCATGAGAATCTCTCGAAGTCCGACTAAGCATGGCACTGAGATCAATCCTTTCGCGGACGGGACCCGTTCCAATTTCACGCACAATCATCATCATCTCAAACTTTCTTTTCCCAAATTTGGTGGTGAAGATCCAATGGGATGGTTGTACAAGGCAGCACAGTATTTTGAGTTTAAAGGAATTTCTCCAGAGCAGCAGGTGCAGCTTGCTTCCTTTCATTTGGAAGGAATTGCCCTCCAATGGCATCGATGGATAACCAAGTTCAAAGGTCCACTCACCTGGCCAGAATTTTCTCAAGCAGTTTTGATGCGCTTCGGTCCTACAGATTATGAGGATCCGTCTGAAGCAATTTCCCGCCTCAAGCAAGTCACTACCGTGGCAGCCTACCAAGAGGAGTTTGAGAAGCTTTCACACAGGGTTGATGGATTGCCCGAGCCCTTCTTAATTAGCTGTTTTATTGGAGGACTCTTTGACGACATTCGACTTGATGTGAAAATGAAGCAGCCCAAAACTCTAGCAGACACCATAGGCGTGGCACGATTGATTGAGGAACGAAACCGCTTGCAACGGAAAACTGGGCCTTACTCTCGCAGCCAGCCTTCCAGCGCACCTTCCAAAATCGGACCTACTCAACCTGCTGGGCTCTTAGGTCCTCCTCCATACCAGAAACAACCACCAACCTCAAGCAACAACCAAACTTCCTTTCAACGACTCACAAGTCAATAGGTACGGGATCGACGTGAGAAGGGGCTATGTTTTTACTGCGATGAGAAGTTTGTACCTGGGCATCGATGTTTGCGACCCCAACTTTTCATGATTTCGGACGGACCGAGAGGATATGGATACTTCCGAGGATCTACCACCTAGTGATCAAGAAGAGGTAACAATGCCAGCAATTTCTTTTCATGCTATGACAGGAACCTCACAACCCCAAACTATTCGGCTGGTGGGAAGATTAAAGAACAGAGACATCACAGTGTTGGTATATGGAGGGAGCACCCACAATTTCATTGACCATGCAGTAGTCTCCAAGCTCGGATTGCCAATGGTTAGAGACACCACTTTCCAAGTCATGGTGGCCAACAAAGAAAAGATTGATTGTTCTGGTAAGTGTTTATCACTAACCCTTGACATACAGGGACAGCCCATTTCCGCTGATTTTTACGTGCTTCCAGTGGCCGCCTGCCAAGCTGTATTGGGAGTCCAATGGTTGGAGACCCTGGGGCCAGTAGAGACGGACTACCACAAACTCATCATGTCCTTTCAAATACAAGGGAAAAGATGTCAACTCCAGGGTATCAAGCGGCAGGATCCATCCCCTTTGCACTGCCATGAGTTACATCAGTTAACCGGATCGGGTTTTTTCTTACACGTAGCACAAGTCCATCCACAGCAAGATCAGCCCAAGAACCCAGCGGACATGCAGCAACTCCTGTATGAATTTTCCAGCGTGTTCTTGCCTCCAACAAGCCTTTCTCCAAATAGGCCTCATGACCATCGGATCTTGATCCAACCAAATCAGCCTCCTGTGGTGTTCGGCCCTACAGTTACCCACAATATCAAAAAAATGAGATTGAGCAAATGGTGCAGGAATTCTTGGATTCCGGCGTTATTCGGCCAAGTCACAGCCCGTTTTCTTCACCGGTACTGCTGGTTAAAAAACATGATGGTACATGGAGGTTTTGTGTCGATTATAGGGCACTCAATCAAATCACAGTGAAGGATAAGTTCCCAATTCCTGTAATCGAGGAGCTACTGGATGAATTACACGGAGCCCAATTCTTCTCAAAGCTAGACTTATGAGCAGGATACCACCAAATCCGAGTCAAGGAAGAAGACATCCACAAGACGGCGTTCCGCACACACGAGGGCAGCTACGAATTCGTAGTTATGCCTTTCGGCCTTACCAATTCCCCCTCCACATTTCAGAGTTTGATGAGCGACATTTTTCGCCCACATCTACGTAAGTTCGTTCTGGTATTCTTCGATGACATCCTGGTCTACAGCACAACCTGGGAAGATCACTTAAACCATCTCCACATTGTTTTAAAAATTTTACTTACTAATCAACTGTTTGCCAAGGCATCAAAATGTTGTTTTGGAGTGTTATAGGTCAACTATTTGGGGCACGTAATATCCTTGGATGGAGTGGCAGTCGACCCATCAAAAATTCAAGCGGTCCGCGATTGGCCAATTCCAACTTCGACAAAGGAGGTACGTGGGTTCCTTGGCTTGGCAGGATATTACCGTAAATTTATCCGTGGTTTTGGCTCCCTGGCTGCACCTTTGAACAAGTTGCTGACCAAATGTGGCTTCCATTGGACCGCTGAAGCCTCTAATTCTTTTTCCACCTTGAAGGAAGCCTTGACTTCCGCCCCAGTTTTGCAACTTCCAGACTTTTCAAAGCCATTTGCAATAGAATGTGACACAAGTGGTACTGGATTGGGCGCAATTCTTACTCAAGGAGGTGGACCTATCGCCTATTACAGTGAGGCATTGAAAGGCTCTGCTCTACACCTCTCCACTTACGGTAAGGAGATGCTTGCCATTGTGAAAGCAGTCCAAAAATGGAGACCCTACCTCTTAGGGAAGCCCTTTGTCATCCAAACAGACCAACGCAGCCTGAAGTTTTTACTGGAACAACGGATCTCCACTCCGACGCAAATTCGGCGGTTGCCTAAATTGCTAGGCTATGATTACATTATTCGGTATAAAAGGGGAGAGGAGAACAAGGGGGCCGATGCGCTCTCTCGTCGAACCATTCTTGAGTGTTCGGCCATTTCATTGCCCATAGCGGAATGGTGGCAGCAGCTGCGGACTGAAGTAGGAAGCGATAAATTTTATAATGACTGGTATGCTGGGCTCTCACTACGCCAACAGTCCAGGTATGTGCTCAGAGATGGTCTCTGGAATAAGCAAGGGGTGTTATTTTTGAGTCCCAACTCATCTTTAATTCCTGATATACTTATAGATGCCCATGCATCACCCACTGGCGGTCATTTCGGGTATAACAAAACTCTCAGCAAAATTTCAAAGAATTTCCTCTGGCCTGGGATTCGTACTAGAGTGAAGGCTTTTATCCGTGTGTGCGTCATTTGTCAAAAGAATAAGCATGAATGTTTACAACCAGCAGGACTTCTTCAACCACTATCTCTACCTGAGACAATTTGGACTGAAATTTCTATGGATTTTGTTGAAGGCATGCCTCTTTCAGCTGGTTATTCGGTGATAATGGTGGTAGTCGATTGACTATCGAAATATGCACACTTTGTGCCGTTGAAACACCCCTATACAGCTCTCAGCGTTGCTCAAGCTTTTGTGCGAGAAATCATTCGGTTACATGGTGTCCGAAAATCCATTGTGAGTGATAGAGATCGCGTATTTCACAATACCTTCTGGAAAAACTTGTTCCAACTCCAAGGGACCAAGCTTTGCACGAGCTCCAGCTACCATCCGCAGTCGGACGGTCAAACAGAGGTGGTTAACCGCATCTTGGAGCAGTACCTACGTTGTTTTGCATCTGATCAGCCTAAGAAATGGGTGGAATGGATTCCATGGGCAGAATACTGTTACAACTCCACCCCTCATTCGGCCACTAAACTTACTCCCTTTGAAGCTGTGTATGGCCTCCCTCCACCCACACTTCTTTCCTACATTCCGGGTACAACTACGGTGGCTGCAGTAGATTCTCTTTTGCAGGATCGTGATGAGCTGCTCCGCTTTCTTAAGCAAAGTCTACAACTTGCCCAAAACCGAATGAACATGCAGGCGGATCAGCACCGCCGTGAACTTGAATTTACAGTAGGCGACTGGGTTTATTTGAAGCTTCAGCCGTACCGGCAGAAAACAGTGGCTCGTCGTCCTTTTTTGAAGCTAGCCCCAAAGTTTCAAGGGCCCTTCCGGGTAATGGCACGCATAGGCAAGGTTGCTTACAAACTCGAACTGCCCCTTGGTTCCCAAATTCATAATGTTTTTCATGTGAGTTTGCTCAAAAGGCATTTTGGCCCGGAACCCTCACTGCCTATTCCAAATCCCATCATTGACATTCCTGTGGAGGTGAGCAATCGCCTAGAAGCAATTTTGGCCAGCAGGGTTGTGCACAAAGGCAAATACCGCCCTAAGGGCCTGTTTGGATAAATGAGGAGTGGAGTAAAATGAAGTGGATTTCACATGTGAAGTGGAGTGAAGAGAAGTAGGTTGAAATTAAAGTAGAGTACTTCACTTCACTCCATTTGGATGCTCATTTTGAAGTTAAAGTTTAGAGTAGAATTCACTTTTACTCAAGGAAATTGAAGTATTTTGAGTTGAAGTGAAATGGAGTACATGTGGCTCACAACATTACTTCATCTATTGGGCTAGATTCATCCAAACAGGGTAGAGTTGAAATTTTAGATTGTTAGGGTCCATTTAACTTCACTCTACTCTATTTTTTGGCTATCCAAACAGCCCTAAGGAGGAAATTTTAGTAAAATGGAAGGATTGTCCTTCGGAGGAAGCTACCTGGGCGAACAAGTGGAGATTTGCGAAGTCTTTTCCTCAGTTCATTCTTGCGGACAAGAATGATTTGGGGCGGATGGATTGATACATGCTGGCAGTCATATAGTCATGTTGCAATAAGACAGGACTTGGTCCAAGTTCGGTACCTGACTTGGTCAAGAGTTGTTGCTGAAAGCAAGGAGGAGGATGAGAGATCTTTGGCAACAACCATTCCTTAGTTTGCTAGTTGTTATTATTTTCCTGTTGTTATTTTGATTCCTGTATTTGGCTATTTAAGCATTCTGGATGTGGGGAAATGGGACAGACAAGAAATTTCCAAATATCTCTCTACTCTCTCTTCTTCTTCTTCTCTTCTAAAATTATCTTATCAGTTCTTCAAGCAAGCAGTAACATTGATATACATCCTAATGCTGTGGTTATTCTGTGAACCCTTATTAGGTACTGGATGAGTGGTAATCTAAGTATATCCTCAGGAATAGCTTAGCCCTTACCAGCAGGAATTTCAACAAACACCTAAAGGGGGTGGGTTGGCATGTGTTTAATCAATTGAATCTTACACGGGAACATTTACTAATCCAAACTAATCAAACACATCGAATCTACGATGGAGATTAATGATTAAGATGAATATATAGATGTCGGAAACCCCAAGCAGGAATTAATAATTAAGATGAATACATGTCGGAAACCCCAAACACATCAAACATCAAATCTACGATGGAGATCGATTCGTGATATCAAATCCCATCGTTTTCAAGGTGAGGCTACTTGCCTTTAATAAGTCGCAGCAGCAGCACGTCTTCTTCCTTGCAGGGGCGTCTTGAACGAATCCTCAGTCTTCTTCTTCTCCTTTTTATTTCCTCGTCCTTTTTGGGTGCTTTTAATTGGGTGGAGAAGATGAATAGGGAGGTTTTCTAAGGAGAGAGAGGAATTAGGGCTTTCGTTTTCGTTTGAAGATTTTGTGAATTTTGGGATTAGTTCCAAAATATTGATATGGTTTGAAATAGGGATGAAAGTGGTTCTCCGATTTTTCGATCAAGGTTTGATTTCATTAAAAATGGGATTTTAGTATTTATTTAGGCCCCTAATTAAATGAGTCTGAGTCTGGTTCCACCTTGGTTCAGACCCATGGAGGCCGAGACTTGACATATTACATCAATTTTTAAAATTCTCTCCTAAAAATTATGTTCTTTTTTTCAATATCATTTTCTATCCAAAACCGGTTCCAAAACGGCTCCAGGTCTAAATACCTAGTTTTGAAGGTCGACCTTAGATTTTCATATGATCTATAGATGCATAATTAAGTTTGATGGGGTCGACCACCCCATGTAATCATATACGTGGGTATGCCCATGGTCCACAGGACCCAATACTTGGATCTGCCATGTGAATATATATCATCATCATCATCTTCGCAATATGGGGCCAGCAACAATATACACACAGCCGTGATCAGGTGGGCACGTAAAGCTCCATTTTCTGGGTCAAGAGGCCGCCCATAACCAGTCCAACCCACTCACCGTCACTTACCCTGCTTGGCTTGATCAATTGGGACTGCCCCAAGCACTTCAGATGGGTATCAAGTGGGTTGGGGGTGGGGTAGCTGGGCCTCACGGGCTAGGCGGGTGTTGGAACTAGCAGGCCTTAAGCGAAAATGGATTATAATATAGGGTTGCTCAATTGATTGGTAACCTAGATGTCGTTCGACTATTCAATGATAGATCTCTAGATAGGCCATTAAGCATACATGTGTGGGCTTCTTTGGTCCCAACACCATGGCTGGGTACCCGAAAATGGTGAGGCTGGATAAAGCTGTGAGGCTTTGAGGCTCTCAAACTGATTGTTGAGATCATATCATGTGGAACTAGAATTCGATTCTAATGTCTTGCAATCTCCCTATACCTTGGAGATTAGAATTAGTATGCTGTTCAAGTGGTCCACACAAAATGGTTCTCACATTCAAAGCCAACCCGTGTAAGATGAGCTATCCCTGACCCGCTGGTTACATGGAGGACCTAACCCACACTTTCTCGAGTTGTGTCGATTTTCATGCATTTAATAAATGGGTCGGAAACGTTCTCATCCCAAATTGACCCAATTAGATCTATGGCCCATGTCCACTTGGCCTGTTGCAGATTATGGGGTTCATTAAATGTGTGGCCAAATTAAATCCCCTCGGCCGTATTCGCCACTGCCGTTTACATTTTTATTTTATTTTGAAGTTGCATCTCATCAAAGGGCAATCATATGGGTCATCTCCAATTGAATTTGATTGTCAATGAGAGATATGAGACAATCATATAGTGGGTTTTGATTGTCTATCTGGAGCCTGTTCTGTTTGTGTCATGTAAATAAATTCCCAGGAATTCTAACCTGTACTGGTTAGAAATGAAGAATCAAAAGGTAGAAATCCAAAATACCCATTAAATAACCTCCAATTAATAAAAATTGAATCAAGAGTAGATGGAGAATAAATAAGGGGCGTTTGGCGGAAGGTCCCTCATCATTGCGTTTTATAGCCTAGGGTCCAAGATAGTTTCTTATAGAGGCGGCAATCTTCTTTTAAAACTGACAGAATAAAAAAGACAAAAATACCCTCTCTATACGCTAGCAAACACGCTCCGCTTAAAGACATTTGAGACCGTCATACAATCTGCAATCTAAACAAAAAACCCAAATCATCCGAAAGCGAAGACGAAGGAAAATGGCTTACAACAAAGTCTACGATTTCATCAAAACAAGGAAAATGCAATGGAAAATGTAAGCAAAGCAAGAGAAAGGTAAATCAAAACACAGAAAGGGTTTTGTGAGTTTTAAAATCAATTTATCTGACTTTGAAATGTATTTATCTGAGTTTGCTGTGATTTTATCTAAACTTATTCTCAAGTTGTCTTAGTCTGATATCAATTAAAAAGGACTTTAAATGAGTTTGTCTGTATATTATATGATTTTATTTGAGTTTAATATGTAATTAGCTGCGTTTGTTATCAATTAAACAGGGTTCCAAGTAAAATTATCTGACTGTGATACGATTTTATCTGATTTTCTTCTGAATGTATCTGAGATTTTTATAAAATAATATGAGTTTGGTATGAAATTAAATGGATTTTGCATGATTTTATTTGACTTTGAAATGTATTAACTTTGTTTTAAATGAGTTTTTCTGAATTTACTGTGAATTTATGTGAGTTTTGTATAAGTTATCAGACTTTGGCATGAAGTTATCTAACTTTAAATTAAACTTATCTCTGTTTTGTATGAATTTATATAAGTTTGATATGAATTTATATGTGTTTGCTGTGAATTAATCTGAGTGTGATATTAATTAAACTGGATTGAGGTGAATTTATTTGAATTTGAAATTAATTTATCTAAGTTTGTTGTGCATTTATATTAATTTTATGTGAACTTTTTTAACTTTGATGTGGGCTTATATGAATTTATCTATGTTCGAAATCATAACCAGTTCATAAAAAAGTTATATTCCATCAACATGAATTTATCTGTATTTGATATAAAATTATTTGACTAGATTAGGTTTGGTTTGATTAGATTTGGTTTGAATTTATCTGAATATGATATAAAATTATCTGTGTCTAAAGTGAATTAAATGAATTTGTTTATGATTTTATCTAACTTTGTTATTGTTCTATCTAACTTTGCTTTTGGATTGGGATGAGTTTGATATCATTTTAGCTGAGTCATATATGGTTATGTTGAAAAATCATCTTACTACATTTAAATTCGACAGTATCAGGGAAAGACAATGAGTTGGAGTTAAAAATCAGGATTAGATTGCATGACACCTATTCAATAGTTAAAAGGGCAAATCAGTCATAAAAAAATCTAACTTGTCATGTTAAGTGACTACCGCTCAAATTAATCCCATGCGCAAGGGACTTTAGGCCTTAAACGGTAATACTGTGTACAAGAGACTTTATATAGCAATAATCAGGGATCTATTGCTAATTTACCCAATAAATAACCACCCATCGCCCTAGCTACTAAGTCAAATATGAGGAAAGTCAAGGTCTCATCTATATAGCTACCTTTTATTTCACCTCTCATCTCTTTAATAATCTTTTGGTGCTCATTCGACTGTAAAACTCTATGTATTTAATTACAATATATTTATTCAAATAACCAGACCATTAGAGATTAAGGAGAGTAGATGGAAATCCCCTCCAACTATGAATATTCACTTGCTAGTAAGCAGATACTGGCATTGATGCTCAAGTAATGCAGCTAGTGGTTTGGACTTTAAGGGGTCGTTTGTTTCATGTGAAAGTGATTTACATGTGTAAATGACCCACATGTGAGTCATTTGCATATGTAAATGACTCATATGTGGATCAGATTCCACTGTTTGTTACTAGTATAACATTTCACATGTGAATCTATGAATAGGTTGTATATTGTTTGATGATATCTCAACATCCAAGCAACATCAATGGTTGCAAATTGGAGGCATGACCGTGTTTGAGCTTCTGAAGAATATGAACGGTCCTGATTTTACAGGTAGGGCTCAGAACATTAAAAAAATATAAAAAGCTGACTAGGTATGTTAGTGACAATAGGTTGTATATTGTTTGATGATATCTCAACATCCATGTATCATCAACAGTTGAAAATTGGATACATGGCCGTGTTTGAGCTTCTGAAGAATATGAACGGTCCTGATTTTATAGGTGGGGCCCAGAACAATAAAAAAAATCATAAAAGGCGGACTGCTTATATTAGTAACAATAGATTAATCTAACGGCTGTAATTATGTTGATGATATCTCAACCTCCATGCATCATCAACGGTTGAAAATTGGACACATGGCCGTGTTTGAACTTCTTAAGAAAATGAATGGTCCGGATGTTACAAGTGGGGCCCATAAAAATAAAAAAATAATAAAAGGCGGACTGCTCATAATGGCACTGTAGCAGTCCGCCTTGTAAGAGTAACTTGTGAAAGTCTTTCACACCTCTTGAGGTGTGAAAATCCAAGGCACCTTTTTAGTTGGTTTTCATACCATTTACATGTAAGTTTTACACATGTGAATCAAATTCACACAAAACAAACGTGATATATGCGTAACGGAAACGCATGTGATTTAATTACATATGTAAATGGGTACAAACAAACGACCCCTAAGTTCATCGATCACATGGTTTAGATTCATGTATGCCACAAAGAAAAGGATTGAAAATTTCATTGACAGAATCCATACAACTGAAAGGAACATGATTGAGACAAGAAAGTGACAAACTATTAAGACCCTTTGGAATAATTTACTTGGGAAAAATCACTCATTCGAATCTTCTCTCCCACATTCGTTGTTGTTTTCATCCATAGGACGGTTGTGAACTAGTGTTTGTTCTATTGCAAAAGGGAGGTACAAAAGGTAGAAAGAAATATCATCGACAGGAACAAGAGAAGAAACAGACTCCAAGATGTTTGTGTAGTGTAAAACACCTACCTACACCTTCTCTCAGAATTCGTAACCCATGATGTATTTATTCCTTTCTCGGCCTCATTTCATTTGAATTTTTGAAGATGATGGCCTTATCAACCTGGTTTCGTACTAGCAACACAAGGAACATGCTGGTTAAGATTGTTCATCCGGGTGGCCGGATCGAGCTCCACGATAGGCAGATGTTGGCATCAGAGATCATGCTGAAGAACCCCAGATGCTTTGTGACCCAACCTAATGTGTTCCGTGAGCCCTGGGCCGTTGTGGCCCCAGATGAGGTTCTCTTGCTTGGACAGAAGTACTATGTTGTGCCCATGAACACCATTAGGAAGCTCCAAAGGCACCGTTTCAGGCGTTCGCCTTCTTCCTCTCCATCTCCACTGCGGCTTGTTCATGCCAGTAAAAATTCAACATCCCCTCTCCCGTCTGTTTGTACTAGCCAAACTCCTAACCATAATCAATGTACTCTGCCTAAGGTTGGAGCAGGGGATGGAATGGACTCGATATGCTACTTCTTCACAAAGAAGGGCACTCCCGGGCGATGCTATAATTGTTTGAAGCAAGTAGATGATGAAACAGACAGATTGAATGCGGGTACTTCAAATATACCTACAAAAGTGAGTGAGAAACAAGGGAGTCTGATAGAGAATAGTTGTTTCAAATGCCTGTTTCGAGGAGCGAAGACCGAATCTAGAGAGGATTCGGAGCAATCTACGAGGGATGGGTCATCTGAATTAAAGGAACTTGACATGAAAACGGGGAACAAATATGAGATAAGGCATCTCATGGTGACCACACTCCATGATCATTGGCAACCAAGTCTTCAGAGCATCAATGAGGAGCAGTCATGTTGACTCATGTATTTGTATGCTGCTGCTTAATTGCAAGATGTCCATATATACGGTGTGTCTGTTTATATTTGTATATTCACAAAATATTAATCCAACTCTCATTCTGGTCCGTGATCTTCTTTTGTGATCGATATATATGTTACTGTTGGCATCGACATGAACATTGTATCCGACTTTTTTAGGCCATGTTGACAGTATACAAATATTGGTCTATGCTAATCATCATCTTCTACTTCTTGTCATTTGGTATGATGTTTTTATTTTCACCAAGGCAATTCCATTCAACATGTTCTATTTGGTACTTGATTTAAAGTTTGGTTGTGCTTGACCTTATATAAATTGAGCAATTTGTGTTTATTGAGAGCTAACTCACGTGCTGCCAAGGAGCCTTCTAACCCAAATAACACCAAGGATGGCAAACTGACACACACAAGAAGAGAAAATACTTTGGGACCCGCTTGTGTTAGGAACCGTGAAAAATTAATTTTACAGACTTTCGAAACAGAATCCTACTTCTTCCTCTTTGTGTTACAAAAACATGGCCTGATTGATCCCTTGTATAGTCATGATAAATGAATGTGAAATACCCTTATTTGAACTTTCACTCTCTATAATCAATGCCAAGGATTATGCGAACTTGTCACTCAAGCAACATGAAATTGATGAAAAGCTTTTGTAGCTTCTCTAGAAACTTCTACCCTGTTACTTACCTTTATCTAATTTATTTTAGAATATTCCATGCGGTTACATAATTTACAACATGATGATCATTACATAATTTACAACACGATCATCATTACATTTGTTTATATAATATGGGAAAATTTCCGGTCGGTGGTCGTTACACGAAAAAGTCCATCCTAATTCGTGCGGCACAAAAAAGGGAATGTCAACCCAAATCCAAGATGCACCAACTTTGGAAGCTTTTTTGCTCTACAGTTGGACAAACTCATGAATTGCAGCTCTAAATATCAATCGCATGTTTTGAGGTTAGAATACCATTGTCAAATGCAGTCTCGATTAAAGACCCAGCTCAAGAAATTCGGGTACACATGATTCACATGAACTCCCGGGTAAAGACCCAATCCATTGTCACGTCTACCATGATTCAAACGGTTCAATCAATTTTTTTTTTTTTTTTTATCACGTAGGGTTGCCAGCCCTTTGGGTCAGAATAATCCCTACGGGCCCAAGAGAGAAAGCCGGATAAAATTTCCCTGTAGCCCCAATGTTATAGTGTAGTTTCGAACCCACAATCTCTGGGTGCAAACCGTGGTCCTAGGCAAATTGTAAGCGGTTCAATCTAACCAAAGGTAATCACAGGCTTCAAATTGACTTTGATTGACTTGCTTCACTCTTCATCCAAATTTCGGTCCAGCTTTAACAACATGTAATTTTTTTTATAGAACCTTAACAACATGCAAATAGATGGTCATATTTGTCTAACTACTGTAATGTTTTGGACTGACCAATCTAAGGTTGGCTGGGAACCTAATGCACATCCCTCAAGGTATCAATCCAGATCATTGATAGAGGATAAAGAGATATGGAACTAGTAAATTTGTATTTGTATTTTGGGGCCTTTCCTTGTCGAGACATCCGTGCCTTTGAAAACATAGGGATAGTCCAATTTGATTTGATCTCCCCTTTCTCACCTGACATAGCTAGGGTTCAATCTTTGACCAACATGAGAGGATTTTTCTCCACGCATGAGACGGCATTTTTCTCCGCGTGAGCAGATTCTTCCCCCATGTGACCGAGGCTATCTCCCCATGGGCATGTTCTCACATGTGTTTCTTTTTAGACAGAGAAGATACATGCTTTGTCTTATGCATAGGTATAAATGTCACAAAGGAAAATCCCTCAAAATTTCAATTCATTTTCAATGAAATCCGTACTCTATCATCTTCAATCAATGTTGTCTTTTTCTGTTAGTCTTGATCAACCCACTCTATGACAAATGCTCTGGTAAAATAGGGGGTTGAGAGATATACCTCATGAGAGGGAATTATTATGTAATTATGAGGGTGAGTGGGGGCACATTTTTCTTATTTTTTCTTGTTCTTTCTTGCTGTTTTCCTTTTTTCTCTTTGTTTCTTTCGTCTTAATGAAATTTCTTGTTACCGTCTCAAAAAAAAAAAAAAAGTATCACTGAGGCATTGGTGATAAACCTAAATGATAATGCTTTGGATCAGTCTCCATGATGTGATTATCTAACATCCATAGACCGGAGAGAGTGACATTTGGATTGAAAACACTATTGAATATCATTCACTATTCTCCTTGCATGGTGGCATCACATTTCATGGGATTTATATCTCTAATTTCTTATTCCTTATCTCTCAGTTTTTTTGGGATTTTGCCCGTACAATTCTCCAAAGCTCTAATATTTGCAAGTCAACAGTTGAGATTTCAAAAAATTTTACATAGTTATTTATGCGATATTCAAGGGCCATACAATTTCGCACATATTGCACTATGCCTTAATTATAAACTTGTATCTTTAAAAAAGTTTAAAGCCCCTCTTACTGATGCAATATCTGCAGAAAACACAAACCATCTTTTTCTGAAAACCACCTTCTCCTCTTAATTTCTTTTACTCACCAAATTAAATACCTTTTATTTAAAACGTAAAACCTTGATTGGACTAAAAAATTATTAACCCTTAAACGACCCACTGTTAGGAGGGTCGGGTTGGTTGGGACAAGTTAAGGGTTATTATTATTAATTTTTGGGTTGAATGAGGTTTTTAGATTATAAACAAGAAATATTTGGCCTTTCACTCGCTTGAAACAAGCATTCTTTGGATCATTTCAATTTTATCAGACGTCACTATAGAGAAATTGTTTCTTTTTTATTTTTATAGAAACAGTCAAACTTTTATTAAAGAACAGCTTGTGGTACATTAGATAGTACGAGATTTTCTAAAAATGGTGGCACCTCCTCTAACCAAATATGCTCAGAAACGTAACTTTTTATATATTTTGCTAGAGAATGAGCCACTATGTTCCCATCTCCGAGTATATGTGTAAAACTGCACAAGCTATACATCCTTGAAATAACTTTGGCTTTGCCAATGATGGCCAATCCACGAGAAATCCTCCTCCGGTGATTGAACAACTTTAATCACTTGGAGTGAGTCACCCTCTACAATAATGATTCGGGTACCTACCTCCAAAGCAAATCTTAACGTCTGAACGAGTGCATAGGCCTCCACTTCCTATGCATCTCCATCATGTCTTCCACTTGAACTCAGAGGTGCAATAGGAAGACCATTTTCATCTTCGATTATAACCCTCATAGTAAGTCTACGAGCTTCTTTCAACACTGCACCATCAAAATTAACTTTCTAGCAACCCGTGGTTGGTGGGGACCAAATGTTACATCTCTTGGTTTCCTAGACAAGTTTGTGGTCGATTGTATTGATATACTCTTCCAAATAGCACCTGTGTCAGCTAGATCACCATAGAGATTACTCACTTGAAATATTATACGCTTTTGACAGTGGATTTCTTTATCCCTTGCAAATTACAAATATCAGTTGTATTTTTAAAACAGTGTGATATGGTTGCAGTATTTGCCTAGCTAGATCAATATTTTGACAGTGATACACAGTTTTTTTGAAAAATAATCCAAAATTAACTAATATTATGAGAATATCGCGATAATATATATATTAAAATAAAAAAATGAGAGAAACTCTAGTATCATTTTTATTTAACAATTAGAACGTTGCTTTATATTTTCTTGGCATTTCTAGCTAATATTATGAGACAAATTACAATTTTAAAATTCATCTTGTCATCTTGACATTTTCTTGAGGCTGATACTTTTTCTGGGAACATGCTCCCAGGCACTAAATACAAATTCAGCCACCAAAGAAATTGAGCGGTTGCATGGGCCTACGGACTTTTGCACCTGGCGTTTTCCTGCAATCTTTTAGTTGAAGCTAGCACTGACCCACCCAACCAACCAACCAAGGCACGACCATGAGAATTAGTGGCCTTGAACCATTGGAACCATTGGACCCTACCATCCACCTGCCAACTGTTGTAGAAGCCCAACTGTATCAGAAAGAGAAGGAAATCCTTGTCTTTTGTATCTCTATATCAGTCTAGTGTCTACCCTTTCTTTTGCGTAGTGCACACAATTTTTTTCCCTTCGGCACACACATATATTTTTTAAATTTTTTTAAAATTACCTTTTCACCCACCCTCCCCCTTTTCTCTCCCCACCTCCCCTTCACCTCTAGCTCCGGCAGGCGCCGGTCCTCTCCTCTCCCTCCCCACTGGTTTCTCTCTCTCCTCATCCATTTCTCACCCCCACCCTCTCCCTCCCCATTGTTTCTTCCTCTCCTTCTTTCTCTCCCTTCTCCCCGTCGGGGAGAAGGGAGAGACAGGGAGAAAGAGGAGAGAAAACAGTGGGGAGAGAGAAAACAGTGGGGGAGGGAGACAGAAAACAACATGGGAGGGAGATGGAGAGAAGGGGAGGAGAGAGATCGGCCGGCGCTCGCCGGTCCAAGCGGAGCTGGAGGTGAAGGGGAAGCTGGGGAGAGAGAAAGGGAGGAGGAAAGAGAGAAAACAGTGGGGAGGGAAAGTGTCACGACCCGGGCCCGAGATCTGATTACTTCGGACGGACCCCCGAGTCGCGGAACCATACTTACTCCCGTAAATCCTGAATTAACCGAAGTTAAGACAAGACTCACAAGGGATATCAAATCACAATATCTGTCAATGTACAATGTGCGGAAAACATGTATATATACATTGACTACAATTAACTTTACACAAAAGTTAAGTTCTATTATACAAATTTACAGCCCACTAAAACCAACACTGCACGCTTAAAATACAATACAGTTGGTATTTAATCACAATCCAAAATTCTCTATTACAAAAACATTCATTTACAATCGCCCTCCGACTACGCCCACTCCGCTAAACCTCCTGGAGGTAACGGACGGGCCTCCTCCGCAGGCGGCGCGGCCTCGGCAGGACCGGCACGGGCATCTGGGCCTGTGATATCATCAATAACACGTGAACACGAAGGTTCAACAAGATACATGCATTTTCATGATTCTTCATGTTATTTAACAATTCTTTAACAATTCTATACAAGAATTCAATAAGGTAAGAACTTAAACAGTTTTACAATAAATAACTATGTCAATCATATCCTTTCATTTCATTTATTTCGTTCATTTCGTTCATTTCGTTCATTTCGTTCATTTCGTGTCTTCCAACGGAAGCAGTGTAAGCACAAGGCGGAAGGGCAAACCATTCATGGCCTAGGCTTCAAGATTATTCAATTTTCATTTAGTCACATTAATTAAGCACAAGGCGGAAGGGCAAACCATTCATGGCCGAGGCTTCAAGATTGTTTCACTTTTCATTACATGACTTTTCACAATGGTGGAAATTTTCCAGTGTCTTGATCAGAGAGCACTGGCATTCCACGAGGCTCCGGAACGCCCCTCACATCTACTGCAGCAGGAATTATTCATTCATTCAAGTTACTTATACAATAAGTATGTCACCTTTAGTGACTATTCATTTCATTTCATTTCATTAATTCAATTCATGTACTCTGTCATTTCGTGCATTATGTCAATGACGTTCACTATGTCAATGAAGTTCACCTCTGTGTCACTTCATGGATTCTATTCATTTCTTATCAATTCTATTCATACTTCTAAGCCAGACAAACGAGTGAAGCGTTAGTTATCCAATGTACATGTTATTTTTGATGAATATCACTTTATGTATTTGATTTGTACATTGAGACGACCTTCGCTAACACCTATGTAGGCTTAGACATCAGCATGGAATAGCCTGTACAAATTAGGCTTCATTTCCATAATCTTTTCTGAGTTCATCTCAGCTGTCGGTTGGCCTGTCGGCTGACCGACCATACAACGTCGGTTGACCTATCGGTTAACCGACACTTTGTCGGTTCAAGTTCCAGAAGCTGGATTCTTCAGTCCACTTCCTGATACATTCGTCGGTCAGGCTTCGGTCATGTGTCGGCTGACCGAAGATACCATGTCGGTTGACCGACCTATTGTCGGTTCGAATTCCAGAGAGCTGGAATTCACTGAGACAGATTTCAGATCTGTCGGTTAGTCCGTCGGTTGACCTGTCGGTCGACCGACACTACCATGTAGGCTGACCGACACAATGTCGGTCAGAATTCCAGAGAGCTGAAACTCTCCGAAACAACTCCCAGAGCTGTCGGTTAGCTTGTCGGTCAGGTGTCGGCTAACCGACACATGCTCAGAAGTTCAGTTCTGAACTTCGGATTTTCTGAAGCAAAACTTCCCGAAATTGAGTCAAATAGACTCCAACATCTCTAAAACACTATAAATCATAAGAATGCATAAGTACTTGCCTTTTTGTGAAGGTTGAATGGATAAAAACCTCCTTCTAGAGCTTGATTCCAAGAGAAAACCTTGACTCCAAGCTTGACACTTTCACAATTTGAAAACAAAGTTGGGGAAGATGAAGTGAAGGATGAAAACTCCTTGAAAACACTTACAAATCCCTTGTTTGCCTCTTGATTGAGTAAGATTGGAAGGAAAGAAGAGAAAAGCAAGAGAAAATAGTTGCCTAGGGTTTGGAAGAAGATGGAAATGAGATGAATGATCTCATTTAGGTTGTTTTAGCTTATATAAGCTATGAAAGTGCACTTAAGTCCATCCATTCCACTAATTTACAATTTAAGTCAAATGAAGGGTCATTTGACCGGATTGTCGTCAAACGACTTCGAACCTATTATGAAAGTTGACGTACTCGTCGAGATACACGCGTTGGTATCAAGAGTTTCCGTATTCGACGAAATACACGAAATTTCGTATTTACATAAAAGTCCTTCATTTCTACGTTTGAGTCTAAAACTCCATTTAAACCATGCAAATCCATTCTTTACCATTCCATTAAGCCCAATTCATTCATTTGAGGCTTATTCCATATTATTTGGTCATTGACCATCATTAGCTCAATTAACCGCAGTTAATTAGCCTTAAGCATAACCAATCCACTTAATCTTTTCATTATCCGTTCATTCTATTCATTTGGGACTAACTCATCGAGCTTAGTCATTAATTACCATTAAACTAGTTAAACATGGTTAACTAGCACTAATTTCAATTAACTAGAGTTAATCTTGATTAACTCGGGACGAGACCTGACAACTATCACAACTTTTTGAACCATTCGGTCCTCCGAATGCAATTCAAATCAATGCAATCCAACTACAAGGAAAATAAACAATTCAATTCAAAATTACCTGAACAAATAGCTCGGGATACTTCTGAGCCATTTGCTCCTCAAGTTCCCATGTAGCTTCATTAGGTTCATGATGATCCCAAAGGACCTTGACCCATTTGATCGTTCTAGTACGCAGAACTGCCTCCTTTGTATCTATGATCTGAACTGGCTTCTCAACATATGTGGTGTTTGGTAACACTTCGATCTCTTCATGATGAATGACATGTGAAGGATCATGCACATACTTCCGAAGCATAGAAACATGAAATACATTATGAATACCGGAGAGTTCTGATGGGAGGTCTAGGCGATAAGCCACATTTCCAATTCGACTCGTGACCTTGAAAGGTCCAATAAATCTCGGGGAAAGCTTCCCTTTCTGTCCGAATCGAACAGTACCTTTCATTGGAGAAGTCTTCAAAAAGACTAAATCATTAACTGCAAACTCTAGATCACGCCGACGATTGTCAGCATAGCTCTTTTGCCGTGACCTAGCAACTTTTAGCCTTTCCTGTATCCTCTGGACTTTCTCTGCTGTTTCTGCAATAATCGTAGGACCATGGAAACTCCGAGTTCCAACTTCTTCCCAGCTAACTGGGGTCCTACACTTCCGACCATACAATGCCTCAAATGGTGCCATCTCAATGCTGGAGTGATAGCTATTGTTGTACGCAAATTCGCACAAAGCTAAATGGTCATCCCAATCACTCCCGAAATCAATCACACTGGCACGGAGCAAATCTTCCAGAGTCTGTATAGTCCTTTCTGACTGCCCATCTGTCTGTGGATGGTAAGCAGTACTAAACTGAAGTCTAGTGCCAAACGAATTCTGAAATGACTTCCAGAATGTGGACACAAACCTGCTATCCCGATCGGAGACAATCGAGACCGGTGTTCCATGCAATCGAGTCACTTCTTTGACAAACAGTTTAGACATCTCACTGAATCCTATATCCTTTCTGATGGGAATGAAGTGTGCAGACTTTGTAAGACGATCAACGATCACCCATACGGCATCGTGCTGCTTCCTCGTCCTCGGTAAACCCGATACAAAGTCCATCGTAATGTTCTCCCACTTCCATTTAGGAATTTTCAGTGGATGAAGCAATCCCGGTGGTTTCCGGTGCTCAACTTTTACACGCTGGCAAGTTAAGCAGGATGATACATAACCTGCTATCTCTCGCTTCATGTTATTCCACCAGAATCTATCCTTCAGATTTCTGTACATCTTCGTACTTCCAGGATGCATAGAATACCTGGTGTGATGAGCTTCAAACATGATAGCTTGTTTAAGATATTCTTGAGCTGGGACACATAATCTGTCTCTAAAATACAGAACTCCTTCTACTAACACGAAATCTGGCTTCGTGGCAAGGTTATCTCTAATCCTTACCAAATCAAGGTCTTGAAATTGCCTAGCCTTGATCTCCGTGATAAGCATTGGTTCAAAGACAGACATTGCTGCAAGCATTACTTTACTGTCTATCATTTCAATAGCCACATCCAGATCTCTGAATTCTTCGATCATGTCCCACTCACCAACTAACGATGCCAAGTCAGCTGATTTCCGACTCAAAGCATCAGCCACCACATTACCCTTTCCAGGTACATATTTGAATGGAAAGTCGTAGTCCTTGATTAGCTCTAACCAACGACGTTGCCTTGAATTAATATCTTTCTGAGTGAATAGATACTGAAGGCTCCTGTGATCGCAATGGACTTCAAAAGTCTCTCCATACAGATAATGTCTCCATTGCTTCAATGCAAACACAACCGCCGCGAGCTCTAAATCATGTGTGGCATAATTCTTTTCATGTTCCTTTAACTGACGCGAACCGTAGGCAATCACCCTACCATTCTGCATCAATACACATCCCAAGCCAATACCCGAGGCATCTGAGTATATCTCAAATCCTCCTCTCCCGTCGGGTAAGTCGGTTCAAGTTCCAAAAGCTGGATTCTTCAGTCCACTTCCTGATACATTCGTCGGTCAGGCTTCGGTCATGTGTCGGCTGACCGAAGATACCATGTCGGTTGACCGACCTATTGTCGGTTCGAATTCCAGAGAGCTGGAATTCACTGAGACAGATTTCAGATCTGTCGGTTAGTCCGTCGGTGGACCTGTCGGTCGACCGACACTACCATGTAGGCTGACCGACACAATGTCGGTCAGAATTCCAGAGAGCTGAAACTCTCCGAGACAACTCCCAGAGCTGTCGGTTAGCTTGTCGGTCAGGTGTCGGCTAACCGACACATGCTCAGAAGTTCAGTTCTGAACTTCGGATTTTCTGAAGCAAAACTTCCCGAAATTGAGTCAAATAGACTCCAACATCTCTAAAACACTATAAATCATAAGAATGCATAAGTACTTGCCTTTTTGTGAAGGTTGAATGGATAAAAACCTCCTTCTAGAGCTTGATTCCAAGAGAAAACCTTGACTCCAAGCTTGACACTTTCACAATTTGAAAACAAAGTTGGGGAAGATGAAGTGAAGGATGAAAACTCCTTGAAAACACTTACAAATCCCTTGTTTGCCTCTTGATTGAGTAAGATTGGAAGGAAAGAAGAGAAAAGCAAGAGAAAATAGTTGCCTAGGGTTTGGAAGAAGATGGAAATGAGATGAATGATCTCATTTAGGTTGTTTTAGCTTATATAAGCTATGAAAGTGCACTTAAGTCCATCCATTCCACTAATTTACAATTTAAGTCAAATGAAGGGTCATTTGACCGGATTGTCGTCAAACGACTTCGAACCTATTATGAAAGTTGACGTACTCGTCGAGATACACGCGTTGGTATCAAGAGTTTCCGTATTCGACGAAATACGCGAAATTTCGTATTTACATAAAAGTCCTTCATTTCTACGTTTGAGTCTAAAACTCCATTTAAACCATGCAAATCCATTCTTTACCATTCCATTAAGCCCAATTCATTCATTTGAGGCTTATTCCATATTATTTGGTCATTGACCATCATTAGCTCAATTAACCGCAGTTAATTAGCCTTAAGCATAGCCAATCCACTTAATCTTTTCATTATCCGTTCATTCTATTCATTTGGGACTAACTCATCGAGCTTAGTCATTAATTACCATTAAACTAGTTAAACATGGTTAACTAGCACTAATTTCAATTAAATAGAGTTAATCTTGATTAACTCGGGACGAGACCTGACAGAAAGGGAGGGAGAGAAAACAGTGGGGAGGGAGGAGAGTGATCGGTGCCTTGGCCGTAGCCGGAGGTGAAAGTGGGAGTGGGGAGAGGGAAAGGAAAATGGTGGGCAAAATCATAATTTCACAGAGGGAATATATGTTTTTTTGAAATGCATGTGTGGCAAGAGAAAAAAAAGTGTGCGCGAGTTGCATGTACCCTAGAAGAAACACAAAGCACAATACCAATTTAGACCTGCAAGTGGCGTGAGCGAATGAGAAGACTTGTGCCTTAAGAGTATACAGCCCATTGCATTGCTGTCATCAACAAAGCATTAGTAAAGGCCAAAGATGATATCTATTAATAACCAAACCCATCACAATCTCCACACTTTTGACCCACCCCAAAAAGCCAGACGTATGCTACATAGAGAAGTGGGACCACCCACTAGCGATTGCGATGTGCTACAATGATCAAGTTGGAACTTGGGTGAATTTCTGCTGGTAATTGATCACTGCCTATTATTGTCGTACACTGGGGGACAGAAGTGGTTGTAGGACGGGCCCTTCACTGGTCTCCCACCCCATGGCAGGTGACCTAATAGATGGGACGTGTGTGATCTGGGTTCGACCTCCTGGCTCGACTTATGAACCCATGGTGGTCTAAATGAGATTAGTTGCGTAAGCTAGGAAAGCAGGCTTGAACACAAGCCTGAAAAGGGAATGGCTTAAGATGGTATGAGCTCAATGGGGCAAGCTCAAACTCAGCTCAAGATCACTGTTGCTAAGTTGAAATGGCCCAAGAATTTCTGTCAACTGAAGTCATTGAGTCCATTGATGATCCCATTGAAATGGGTAGCATCCACATACACCAATGTTAAAGTTGATCTCATTTTCAAGCAGAGCTCGAGTTCAAGCTCAACTGCTCAAGCTGAGCCCTAGTAGAGCAATTAAATTTGATCACAAAAAATTCCAACAACATAGAAGCCGTTGAGCTTTGAGGTCCTAAAATTAAGAATTAGGATTATGTGATCGACTTGATATTGGACCCACATGTAAACACATCAGATCAATCCATCTCCTCACCTTCCATGATTGTCTAATTACTTCTAAATGGAACGCCACAAGAGGGGCATCTTAATGGAGGTCACCTAAAATATCAACTATTCGGTTATTCATGAAAGAGAGGTCCTCTAATATCCAATAAAACCTGCATTATTTATGGGGCTAATCATAACCATCAAATGGTAGCCGTTACAACCATTTGGCCGAATCATACCTTTTATCATTCAAAGTAGGTTGGAATTTGGGCTAGTGGCAATCAAACTAACTGTCTGGAATTAATGCCAAATGCGAGTGGGCTTGGCTCTTTCTATTTCATTTCTTCCTGGACATGTAGCAGGTAATGACATTCAGGGGTCAAGTTCAATTGAAACAAATAGAGTCCATCCCCCCACTATCTTATTCTTTTTCATTTTGAAGGGATTCTTTGTGGAATGTTGCAAAACAGAACAAGAGGGGGCCCGGGTCTACATGTGGATTATTGCAATGTTTATTTCTTTATCTCATTGTTATCTGTTGTCAAATCATGTATAAGCCAAGCTTAATGGGGCTAATTAAATCAAGCATCTGGATCTTTTAGAGCTCATCTTTGCTTCCTTTTAAATAACACAAAAGGTAGAATTTGTGAAGCCCATTGTCCTTACTAAATATGGGTTATCCTACAAAACTCCCCGAGCGTTTTTCACAATAAAAAGACCCCTTTTTGAGCCAATGAAAGTGTGACATATGTCATCAATGGTATACTTATCCATTCTCTCCCAAATATTCTCCTAAAACTGTAGATATTTTATAGATTTTCTTAAATGATTGGCTAATAGATATGGGCAAAAACTCCCCTTTTGAGATAGGGGAGTTTTTGAGAATTTTCCATATAAATATAAGATGACATTATATTCCAGCCATCTAAAGAAAACTTAGATCAATTGGAATGATTCAACTGACATGATCAAAACCCAAATCCAAATCCAATATAATGGGGATGATTTTTTATGCGCTCCTCCTCTCTTTTTTTTTTTTTTTTGCTATTGGAGGGTTTCCAATCTTTTGGGTTAGACTAATTCCTCCAGGCCCAGAGGAAAGCCGAGTAAACTCTCACGTAACCTCAGTGTGGTAGTGCAGTTTCAAATATATAACTTTTGAATGCAAGTCGTAATCCTAAGCCAACTAAAATAATTGGTAGGAAGGGACTTGATAAAAATTCAGGGAGATGGTCTATGGAGGAGAAAAAATAAAGGCAGCAACTGAAACTACACTTTCACCGGACAGCTGCCACCATCAATCAATCTAGAAGTTCTTTTTTTTCTTGCTAATCAATCAATCTAGAACTTGTTGAAAAGAAAATCTAAACACCATCCATCAATAATAAATTAACTAGCCTTCTTTAGATTCTCATTTCAACAAGATCGATTGATGAAATGAAAATCTAAAAAGGGCTAGTTAATTTATTATCGATGGATGGTATTAGTTATGCACTACAATTGCACGTACAAAATTAAATAAAAGGCATATGCATCTCATTAACTGTAGTTTTCATAGATGAGTGAGATTTATAATTGTCCAGCTGCTTGACTGTATTTTCTGAGGGACTGCCATCAATGACTTTATTACGCCTCTATTATTCGATTTCTTAAGTGGCATGCATCATTTCCCTTATCAACCCACACTGCTCAGTCATATATAAAACTTTTCATCCAGTGGGCCCCACCATGGAAGTGAGGAATTCCTTAAGGGCATGTTTGGTAAACGTCCTCGGAGAGGATTTCTCTCATTTTTCCGCGATCCCGTGGAAAACCCACGTTTGGATTACAGTGGAAAAGCTCTTGGAAGAAGAGAGAAATCTTCATTTGCAAATATTCTGGAAGTCAGACACCCCCCCCTTGGATGAGCGGAATCCACGGACGCGCGGAAATGCGGAGCTACAGTGTTCCGGACGTTAATATAGGGGAGACCGGTTTTTGCAATCTTTTTGTTTCTATGGGCCCCACAATCAAGATCTGAACCGGTAATAGTGTTAACAAGGTCCAAAACGGCTACCATACCAAAAATTAACCGTTGATTCCATCTATAACTTGAGATATTTGCAAAACCATTCTGACCGTTAATATGCCACACAGTAAAAAAAACGGGATTATCAGGCAGTATGTTTTTTTCATTTTTCTGATTTTTGTGGGCCTCAAAATCATCATCTGAACCGTGAATAATTTAGAGGAGACCAAATACAACTAGGGACCCAACTTTCAACCGTAGATCTATCGTCTACTTTGAGATATTTGCAAAAACGTCCATACTAAAAAATATTAATTTTTTAATTTATGTGGCCCCCTTTGCACAATCTGAACCGTTCAGAATATCTGAAGAGCCAAAACTGGTTATGGGATGAAAGATCAGCCCTTGATAATTCATGTATTATGAGAAATTGACTAAAAACATATGATTGTTGGATTACATAATGCATAGAATCCATGATTCCTCTCTTCTGCCAAACTTGGAACTATTTTTAGGAAATCTTCTTTGAGGATGGCTTGATTCCAACAGATCAAAGAAAACCTCTAACTAGAGGATTCCTATCAATTTGCCAAACGTACCCTAAAAGAGAGAAGCCACTCAATTAATCTTAGCCATCCACCACCTTCCACAATGAAAACCGACAGCAAGATGGGCAATCAGCAGATGTGGGCCCCATTTGCCTTGATTGAAAAGGAATACAAGTAAATAGAATAAAAGAAAAGGCCAGTAGTCGGTAGACTATTGTGCGTCCCAGGTAACGCCTACATGGGCCAGGATCATTAATTTGGTTGGGACGCGTTTGGCCCACGCAGCATACGCTCCATCCACCATGTTACTCACCATCTTCATAGAGTTCCATAATCAAACGACCCCGATCATCCATATGTAAAAAAAAAAACATATTGATAAATGAAGCCATCTAATGAAAATCTAAACCACTGAAGATGGATAGGGGTCCGGATCCTCTATCCCTTTGTTTCATGGTCACCGTAGGAGCCAAAAACACTACATTTACATGAGTAGAAGTCAAGTAACCGTGTAATAGTGATTTTGGGCCTGTTTGTTGGCGAAAGAATAAAGTAAAAGATGGATGAAATAAATTTCAATGGTTAGATTCTTTATCTCATGATTTATTTATTTGCATTGTCCCATAAATTAAAGTAAATAGGTTTGCCTAGTTGGCAATTAATCGAATTCTAATTCTTCTCTCTCATAATTTCTCGAAGATATATAATAAATTGGGGTAGAGTAATTCAATTCCCATTCTCTTTATCCAGTCAAATCAAAATTTAAAATCCTTTTACTCGACACCTACCATCCAAATACTCACAAAGTAATTCATCTAGTAATTTATTTCAACCCACTCTTTTTTAACTTCATCCTAATGTAACATCATACTCCTTTTTTATTCCCACCCTAATACAAACAAGCATGCACTATTAAAATTAACATCCTTAAATCTTACCCTAACAAAAGTTGGTCTCACAGTAGAATTGATCATATGAAAATCATGGCAATCATGTTTTTAATGTAATGTTTAAGACCAACACAAAATCAAATTAGGGGGTAAAATTTAGATAGAAAGGATGTGGATCTTGACAGGTGTGATCCACAGTAAATTTCCACTTCTTGCACTCATTAAATGTGGGGGAGCCACTCACGGGATCCATACTCCATTTGCCTAGTGTGAGATTGAGCATGTGTTTTATACTTAAATAAAACATTAAAAACACATTAGTTTTTAAATTTTTTTTCTATACATGCTCAATTTATGGCAGGGCCAATGTCAGAGTGCCAAGGTCGCTAAGTTTTTATGAGCCAGTCTTGATGAGTTCCACACCCTTTGGAAAGGATCCTGATTCCTGAGTCCTGAGTCTCCTGACTCCTATAAGCATTATTGCATTAACCGAGGTGAAGGCACAGCACTGACAGCAGTAGAGATCCTAAGCACCAACGACTCCTTTCTTTCTTCCAACGGATACTCAGAGCTTCCTCTTCCTCTTCCTCTCACACACTGCTGAACTGCCCTTGTATTTTCCCTGCTTCCATGTGAGTCATCTCCACCCTTTCTTCAGTCTGTGTTTGTCTCTCTCTATTTTCATGAAAATGGAATTCAGGCTTTTCTCCCTTTTGTAACAGGCAGGTTGTCCCTCTGTTTGTTTCTCTTAGTTTCTGAAGAAGTAGAACAAAGGAAGAAGAAGAAGAAGAAGGAGAAGGAGAAATGATGGGTTCTGCTCTTTTTCTTCTCTTGTTTCTTGCTTCTCTCATTCCTGTGTCCATCTCTGTAACCATTACCAACCCAGATTCCTACGCATTGCTCTCATTCAAATCCTCATCAGACCATTCAAACTCACTCTCCTCATGGTCACCCTCCTCAAACCCCTGCACCGAGTCTTGGCTCGGGGTCACCTGCCGCAAAAACCGAGTCACCCGACTCGTCCTCGAGAATCTCAGCCTCAACGGCCCAATCCAGCCTCTCCTCCAACTCGATGAGCTCCGCCTCCTCAGCCTCAAGAACAACAACATCACGTCCCCTCTCCCTCTCGACCTCTCCCCGTTAACCAACATCAAGCTCCTTTTCCTCTCCCACAACCACCTCTCCGGCCCTTTCCCCTCCGGCGTCCGCCACCTCCTCCGCCTCCGCCGCCTCGACCTCTCGAATAACCACCTCTCGGGTCACATCCCACCCGACCTCACCCAACTCCCACACCTCGTAACCCTCCGCCTCGACCGCAATTCCTTCACCGGAACGCTCTTCGATTTCCCTCTCACGCTTGAAGACTTCAACGTCTCCGGCAACAGTCTCGTGGGGGAGATCCCAAAATCCCTCTCTGTATTTCCGTCTTCTTCCTTTGCCGGGAACGAGAATCTGTGCGGGAAGCCGCTGCAGAGCCAGTGCTCGAATGGGGTGGCGAGGAGCGACCCGATGCCGGTATTGGTGTCAGCTGGGAGGGGGCGGAGAATGAGCGGGAAGACGATCGTGGCGATTGTGTTTGCGGACGTGGCGGCGATGGGTTTGGTTGTGGGGGTTCTGTTCTACTGCTGCTGCTGGAGGAGGAGGAGGATGATTGGCGGAGATGAGGAGGAGAAGGAGAAGGAGAAGGAGATGAAAAAGGGGTTTGAGAGGAGGAGGTGTGGAGAAGAGGAGCTGGTGTTTTTTGAAGGGTGTGAGGGGTTTGAGAGGGTGGAGGATCTGCTGCGGGCGTCGGCGGAGATGTTGGGGAAGGGGAGCGTTGGGACGACGTACAAGGCGGTGGTGATGGCGGAGGAGGGTGGAGGAGGAGGAGGAGGAGGAGGAGGAGGGGAGAAGGTGGTGGTGGTGAAGAGGGTTAGAGAGAGGAGGAAGAAGGTGGTGGAAGGGAAGAAGGAGGTGGATGGGTTGATGAGAGAGATCGGACGGCAGAGACACGAGAACGTAGTGGCTCTCAGGGCCTACTACTTTTCCAAGGACGAGATCCTTCTGGTCTACGATTTCATGCCCAATGGCAGTCTGCATTCCATGCTTCACGGTCAGTTACTGCTTCCTCTCTGTCTTTCTCTTAAATCGACCGTTGATTGTTTTGGTAGATGATTTGAGCCGTTCATCAGCTCTGAGCATGGCCCATTTGACCAGATGATGATCGCTCATGCACATTGACTGCAACATGGTTTGTGTGTGGTATCTTTGTGATGATTATGCTCATTGAATGAACGGTTTGGATTCTCTCCCGGATTTATATACATAAAAAAGTACTTCTTTGTTTTAGTTCTTGGTTTCTAAAAATGAAATCATAACTTAACACAACATTGGGTAAGTCTGAAGTGTTGTATTTGGGTAATCTGTTTTACTATACAATTATTTCTCAAATCAAGTTTTATCAATCTTACGGTGGGACCAATTCGCATTGAGGTATAATTTAAGTTATCTAACTCATTTTTTCAATAAGGGGGCTACATTGTTGAGTTTGACTGTTTCAACTCAGGATTGCTCTAGGTCAGGACCTCAGAGGATCAGGACTCTTTACTCTGAGTTTGGTATGCCAACTCTGGAGTCTGACCACCAAACGCTAACAGTAGGACATCACTCCTGGCTACCTAACAGTAAATGAACAGTTTAGTGGACCACATAACTGAGTGTTACTCATTATCATTATTTTTGGTGTATGTGCTTCATTAGTTGATTTATACATTCTAAGCCATTGATGTCATTGCCACTACCATTGCAGAGAAAATAAATCTTCCTAATCATAGTTTCCATTAAGACTAATCTCTACGTTTTAGCCCAACATATTCAGGAATTACTTGTATCTAAAGATTTGAAATGACATGGATGGCCTTTCTTTCCCTATAAATTATTGAATGAAAGCATTGATGATTGAGATTTTTTTTTTTACCAAGAATTTTGGAATTTCTGCCTCCAGGAACTGCTTATGTCAGGAATATATTGTAAGTTCTATGGACTGTTTAATTGAGTTTTGTAAAGATGCTCTTCTAATTATAGCACAAGCCGACATCATAGATAAAAAAAACCTCAGTTCCCTGTCTTTTCTTTTTATGGTCTACACGTCTACAGGCAAATTCTCCCAAACTAGCCAACCCCACCATCTTCTCTGGTCTTTTTTTGTACACACCTGACCCCCTTTGAACTGCCATTGGTCCATTCGACACTGATATTGGCATTTGTCAGTATTGGATTTTATTACCACAAATTTGTAGCATATATTGTAGCCTATGAAATTGTTAAAAATCATTTGATCAAACTGATATTACTAGCTCCCTCCAAAATTATCTGGCCACGGACTTCTATTGTTATTCATTTCATTCAGGTGGACCAGACAAGGTTTGGGGCTTTGTAACTTGCAGTAACTTGCAATAACTTGCAAGGAAAGAAACCTCACTCCCTATACTAATAAACCTAAAAAAAATATTGAGGAAGCTAATGTATGTTTTGTGTGCGCATGCACACTCAATTACTTATTTAGGTTAGGTAGAAAAAATGATATTTAGTGGGTGAGAGATGAGAGTCTGTTGTGTGCAGTCAATTGTTTACCAAGGTGTGGTACCCTTGATGAATGAGAGGAAAATCTAAAAGGCAAAAGATGACAATCATGACACCATCTCTCACTCTGTTGAGGTGTAATGTCCATTACAAATATGCCAATTGTTTTCGCCATTAATTTGACAGCATGGGCGCTTTTTTATTTTTTATTTTTAAATATTCAATCTATTCTTCTAAGCTCTACTATCTCACTTAAGTTTTGTTTAGGATGCTGCTAGCTGATACCTCCCCATTCCAAACTGCACCATGTACCTTAACTCCTTAAGAGCTGAGGTAGCAGTCTGGGATGAAAACAAGGCCTTAAGGTATGTTCTTCCAAAGAGTCGTTGTAGTAAGTGCATTAAGCGTCCAACTTGATTTTCTTATCGAGAAATTCACATGAAGGGTCCTCCTTCTGAGGTTCAATGAAGGAGCTGTTGAAGATCTTTCATCTCCAGCTGTAGTCTGTGTGTGATTCATTTTAGATTTGACTTATCCTATGTCCTTTTATGTATTTTGACAGCCCTTCTTTTTCTATGTAGTCTTTCAGTGACAGTGATGTGTTTTGATAAATCTCTAGGTAGGTAGTTTCTATCTTCTGAATGGGATTAACTTTGATTTATGATAAGGTGTGCCCTAGAAAGGTGTTAAAGAAAAGTATGATGGGTTCATAATCTTCCATTAACATAATTGTTTCATAAGTTATATGACAATTCTAATATTTGCTGGTAAGGCCTAATTAGAAATATTCCAGAAGATCAGAACAGGGCAACCTTTATATTGAATTAAAATAATAATCCTAGCATGACATGAGGCCTATCTGAAGCAGTCTTGGATTTCGGCATGTTGCTTGTGGTCAAGTTATTTAACTCTTGTGGTTTACTTAATTGAACCATTATATGGTGCAAATAGAAATGCTAAAGGACAATGTAGTGGTACATGGTTTCGTTGCTAGCGCGTTTCCCTTTGTTTGCATAAATAATGAATTGAGTTGAAAGTTGTCAGGACAATGACTTATTGTCTTCAGGAGCTTGGTTTGAAAGGAATATTAGTCTATAGAGTTCCCGACTAACCCATATCCTCAGCAGGCCATTGTCATACCATATTCCCAGTTTAAATCCACCATAGGAAAAGATCTCTGTATGTGGTAAAAAAATTAAATTTTAATTGAATTGAGTATTTTGTCCCCACTATAATTTCATTGATTGAGATACCACTCCAACTGAACAGTCTCTGCCTCACATGATGCATTCAGCAAAGTTGTAGTCTTCCATAATGTACTGTACAGGAAACTTAAGAGAAACCGATGAGAACAAAGTTTGAGGATTATATCATTTCAGACTTATTCAATCCATGTTGGCCATTCTTATCACTTGTTTCTGAAATTAGTGTGAATTTTACAGGCAACCGGGGCCCAGGAAGAACTCCTTTGGACTGGAGCACAAGGCTAAAACTCGCAGCTGGGGCTGCCAGGGGCCTTGCGTTCCTCCACCATGCATGCGAGTCCAAGCGAGCTCATGGGCACCTCACATCATCAAACATTCTAGTAGATCAAGAGGGAAACGCGTGCATCTCTGATTTCGCGCTGGACCAACTCGTGCACCCATCACCACCACTGTCATCTTCATCACCCAACAAAGCCTACAAGGCCCCTGAGCTTGTTGACAACACTACCAGCACATCATCAAAAGCCTCTCAAAAGAGTGATGTGTACAGCTTTGGCATTGTTCTCCTAGAGATTCTGACAGGGAAGATGGCAGGCGAGGGCGAAGGCGAAGGAATGGACCTTGTCAAGTGGGTGCGCAGCAATGCAGCACAAGAGGACTCGATGTTGGAGGTGTTTGACCTGGAGTTGTTGAGGTATAAGGAGATGGAAGTGGAGATGGTTGCACTCTTGCAGGTGGCATTACTTTGTCTGAATCACATGCCCAGAGAACGTCCCAAGATGAGCGTTGTGTATAAGATGATAGAAGACATAAGAGCAAGGGGAGCTGGTGGTGGTGGTGTTGTCCACTCCCCTTCTCCCAATGACCTCTCATCTAATTCTTCTCCATGCCTTTCGGAGGATACACCAACTTTCGCCAGCAGTTGAGCTTTGCTTGCCTGTTTACCTTTCAATCAATCCCTTACACTCCTTTTGTTTTGGTCTTATATGATATATATGGATGATATGATATGATGATTGCTTGTTCTGAGTTGCTATTGTTTTATTCTTTCTGTCTACCTTTAAACTATTGTTGTCTGATTTTTCTCCTTTTAATTTGGGTGAGATCTGTTGGGAGATGAACACTGGACTTGGGATGAGTAGTAGATTTGGAAATTGAGAGGGATGTGAGGAAATCTGCCGACCTAACTGAAGGTGCAGCCAGAGAGAGCGGGGTATGGGCCTGGCCATTAATTGCCTGCAAAGATGCAGGGGAAAGAGAGATGGATCCATGTGCTTTTTGGCTTTGATATGGGCCACCTGTTCCGTTGAAGTCTTTTTAACTTGAAGTCTTTTTAACCAGGCAAAATTTATTAAAGGCCCACCACTTTGGAAACTACAATGTTTTTCCTGTGAAAGTTCCAATTGTGAAATACAACATGAGTCTTTGCATAAAATTAGAGACGGCCAAAAACCTATGTCTTTGTTTTCCCCTACTTTTGTGCAACTATGAAACCAAAATCCTAATAAATGGTGTAGCATTGATTTTAAAATGGTGAACATACATGGATAGAAATTTAAGTTGGTGATTAGGAGGGGTTGTCTCCAAGAATGTTGCAATGGTGAGCAGGTTGTTGTTTTGGTTTGCCTTTTGTTTTTGTCTTTCTCTTCCTGCATCTGGGTTTCAAACTCACACACCCATGTCCTAACCAGACCAATCATGAACAAACAGCCTGTGTTTGCATAAAATGAAAGAAGAAAGAAGAGTAAGTTCTGAACTCACTATAAGAATCACTGCAGCCTTCGACGGGAAGCGTGACTGTATCTCACAGCTATTGATATCAGTCTGAACAGAAGCAATATGTTGCATCCAAAAGTTCTGGTATAGAGGGTCCAAGAAGATTGCACACCGGAAAATCAGTGATGCACTCGGAAATCAAGCCATAAGACCTAGAATATTATGATTATAACAAATCCAATGAAAGCTTGCTGTACTATTATTCCCCCTTGTTTACATGGATATTCTAGTGGCGGTAACCACCAACTTCTAGTGTCAGAGATACAAAGAAATGTGCACTGCAGAGGGTAGATATAGATGGTTGTCTCTAGAAGGGTGGTGGGTAGATATGGATTCTGTTGTAGGTACTGTAAAACGTGTTTTGGACAGAGGTGGGTGTTGTAGATGGTTTGGTGTCAATGAACAGATGGCATTGGTAGGGCCGAAGGGATGATGTGTTTGGATATAGATAATGGAAGATGATGCATGCTTGATTGGAACTGCCTGAGACATGGTGGCTATAGTCTGGTAGATGTCTGTACTTGAACCTTTACCTTGGGTTAAAACTAATATTTTACAAGGCTATGTTTTTACTTGTAGTTCCCTTGAAAAAAAGAAACCAATGTGATTTCCTTAATCACTTTTTTTTTCTATTTTGACAATTTTAGATCTTCCAAGGGTAGCCTTGAAAGATTCATCAATAAAGCACGTTAGTTACAGGTTTGTGCCATTGTATTTTCAGTGGGCCTGTATTGCTCTATAATGCAAGCCTGGCTCAACAACTTAGAGCGGTCTGATCATGTTACCCTTAGGCTTTGGATCAGCCCATAACAGGCCCGAAGTCGGTCCATTTAGGATTTTCTTTTGTACCTTTGAGTTGACTGGAGCATTTTTTAACATACCAAACTAATTGAGAGTTATGGGCCACATCCGACCCATTTATTAATTGATTTGAACATATCATAAACACTTCTTTGAATTTAAAAGGATCAACTCAAACCTAGTTTCATATTTCTCATTTCTAAAACAGCCCCATTTAAAAGTCATAGGTTGGTCGGGTTGATTCTTGATACTAAGTTGTGAGTTTGCCGGGCCAGTACGGTGGGCTGAGGTATTAGGCTCCTAGGCTTGGACAAGTTCCATTTTCAGGTCCATAAAATAAGTAGGGCAAACAGCCAGCAGCTTCAGTTTGTGCTGTGTCGCCTGAGGGCTGTAAATGGGACGGTTCTGGGTCACAATCATATTGGGCCCAGACTCAGATCTATTTTTAAATAATGGTTCCGGATCCGGTTTTGACTCAGAACATGTTTTGTTAGCTCCAGACCCGGTTCCAATAAAAAAATCCAAATCCGGTTCTAGAACCAATTCCACATGTGGGATTGGAATATAGTTCCCAAATCGATTCTAACTTCTCTTCATCTTTAAACTTGAGGGGGTGATAGATCAAGGTGTAGGATGATCAAATGGGTTTGATAATTTGCATATCGATAGGTCTCGTGGATCTCTTTCCATCCCCCAGCACTATCATCATTGTCATGGCTCAAGTGAGTTATATCGAGTTCATTGCACCCCTCACACCATCTGGTTCATCATAATATCAGATAAAATCCATGCATATGTATTTATTGAAAGATGGGTCAGTCATCCAAATTGGGTTCAACTATACGAGGCCCTAACTGTAATCAAACCCAAAATTCAAGCAGGTCCTGAAATCCAATGTTAGCTTGTAACCGAACAATAAGCCCAACCCAAATTTGACTTCGGACCAGTTAGGCCATCTGAGTTTGGGTTCGGCCCAACACAAGTTGCACTCACATCCAACAGCTATTAGGCAAATGGATGCTATATTAAGGAATATAATCGTATTATTGACTATTCTATATGGTGGAATAAGATTGAAATGAATGCAACTTCCATGTGATTTTGACTTTTGGAATAATAATAATAAGGGATTTGATATACCAATCCCCTTAAATCCTTCATCCCCAATTTCTTAATTGAATACACTTTTTTTTTTTTTCACCTTTTGCCCAGGATCCCATGATATCATGGGAGTTTAAAAACCCATGATATCATGGGACCTAAATGTTAAAAGTTGAAAAGCCCATATATTAAAAAGCATATGCAGCCTTCTTATCTAGATCTGGATACCATGATATCATGGGTTTTTAAACTTCCAAAGTCAAACGACTCCGATGAGATTAATAGAGTTTTAGTCATGAAATTAGAAAAATAAAATTTAAAGAGAATTAATATGCCAAATCTCCTAATAATAATCCACAAGTTCCTTTTCACTTCTTGGCACCCCTCAGCTAGCACTTGCCTCGAAATTGTACGAAAGAAAGTAGCAAATGGTTAGATAGGATCTGGTCAAAGGAGGTAAACGGGCAAGGGACTTTTGGGTTAAGACTAATCCATTGAATCCCTTTTATTGCTTGGCACAACCTATAGCACTTGTCACATTATGAAATTGGCGAAATCATGGTGCATTAAAAAAAAACAAATATATATATATATATATATATCCGACTTTTTATTAATCAGGTGGAAATGCCAGCTTTATTTAATCACCATCAATTTTACACTACAGAGGCAAAACCAGGATGTATGGATATCTAGATCCGCTTTTACATTAATTCGGGACAATGTTAATTTACTTTAATTACCATAATTTTTTTCACAATTTAGATTAGATAGTGGACGAAAGTTAATTGAATTTGATAATTTGGGTGTATTTAGGAAGTGTAAATTATACGAGGTGAGGGGTGAAAGATATAAGATAACAATATAGATGGATGATAAAAGGGGAGGTTATTTGATGGTTTATTTTTGCATATGTACTTTGATTCTTCATTTTTAACCACTTTTGTAATGGATTCCTATGTGTTTTGTGTGCTGGAACTCCACTCTCGTTGTCTTGTTTTGGAAGGCTCCAGATCTTCAAGACCCTCTTATTGTAGGATTAATGGATCCCACAATCCTACCAAGAAAAAAATTGTATCCCATTCTTATATATGAAAGGGACTATTTCCAATTGGCAATTTCCAAGCGATTCTTAATTGATTTTGACTATGTCCAATTTTTTTGACCCCTCCAAAAACTCTTCCACTTCCATTTCTCTCTCCACCTTCCATCTCTCTCTCCATGTTAAGGCCTCTATACTTACCAAAGATTCTCTTTGTCTAAAACTGTTTCCGCTACCAAATTAATTATCAACCGTTTCCCAAATAGATTAATGGGCAGTCAATTCAATTCAAAGCCTTTACAAATTGTCCATCCATTGCTTATCTTCTGTGTTTCTTTTTGTTGAGAATGTGGAGAGACCACAAACAAGGAAATGGGTTACCGACTAATTATATTTCTCACTAATCTAATCTAACTTTGTGGATTAGCATGGAAAGCACAAGGGTCAGCAATATAGTAGAAGGCCGCAGTTGAGATCCTTCTTGTTCTTCTCTTCCACATAAAATTAGAAACTACATTCCAAAAAGACTCTGTAGATTATTTTTAAAAGAATCTCCCAAATGGATTTCCATAAAAAGCAAAGATCACGCCGCCTCCAATACAAGATGATGGAGGAGGCATCTTCATCTTCACTCGGTTTGATCCTCCCTTTTTCTATCATGATATAGAGAGAATAGGTACGTATGTTGCTATTTAAAACATATTCTAGAGGTTCTCATCAAACAGAGATCTCACACCTTGAGATGATGATAGTGTGGAATTCCATGTGGTCTCATCTGCTATTGATATCACCGTGATTTTGTATTTCTCATGAACACTATTTTCAACCCAACACATGTCTTGTGATCATGGCCCAACAAATAGATTGACGTTTTCCTCAATGGCATGGGATTATTCACAAAATCAAAGTGGGACTTAATAAGAGTTTTGATTAGTTTAGAAAAATCATCCATTTTGCAAAAACTTGGAGGAAGGTACCTAAGTTTTCGATTTGTGTAAGAAGATTGTCTTGTGTATAGTTGCAAAGGAATCGTAACAAGATAAGAGGGGAAGAATCCATCTCACATCTTACCTTTTGAGGGGGTGAGATTGCTTCTCTCAAATAACTTCAAATTTCAGAAATCCTAAAGTAAATTTAATTTTATTTTGATAAGTTTATTTCATAATATTATTACCGAATTTATTAAACTTTTATTAGAAAGACGATTGGCCACGTTTGGGCAACCCTAACTACTCCATGATTGGCATCCAGGCCCATAAAAGCATCGGGTGTAATGAAGAAAACAGAACCTGGAATTTGTATTGCATGGGGTGCATAGATAGGCTAAACATGGAACTTGTAGAAAGATATATTCTACAGAGAGCATGTCATTTTTTCAATGTATGGATTTCTTTTTTTTGTTGGGCCTGCACGAAGGAATGTCAATCGTGGGAGAAGAAAATGAGTTGCTACATGTAGATTAAAAGCAGACTAAAATGCTACCAAAAAAGAAAAGAGCAGAGTAGAATAATTCTAATATAGCGATGGTAGCCGTTCACGGGGTCTTAAAGTTTCAAAAGTTCCCTACTCTTCTATATTCTTCGAGGATATTACTTATTGTAAGACATTTAGGACAAAGCATTGCATGACTTGCCCTGTGATTTTATGGTGATGTGGTTGCCTTTTTTCACTCGTGAGAAAAGGTATCACCCGTGAAGTAGAAAGATGGAAATCCAGGTATGGTTATAATGGCATTGTACTGTGAGAAAAGTGACACATGAAGATTGTTTATTATTATTGTTATTATTATTATTTGGGCCTGGACTTAGCGCGGGCCTTCTTCACTAATTGATTTTGACCACTCAACTTTCAATGGGCATTTGATTATCATTTAACTGAAAGGACAGTTAATAAATGGTTTTAAATCTCTATGCATTTAATTACCGTTTAGTTAATTACGTAGGTACTAAATGGTTTTAAATCTCTATGCATTTAATTACCGTTTAATTAGTTGCGTAGGTACTAAATGGTTTTAAATTTCTATTGATTGGTTTACAAAAAAAAAAAAAGAAAAGAAAATCTCTAGTGATTATGCAATTACTAAATGGTTTAAATCTCTACATCTTATATCCATATCTTCCACTACCCCACCACTTTCTTCTTACCTATATTACAACTCATATGACGTTTCATCTTCTTCTTCCCTTGGTATAACCAATTCTCTTCTCTTTCTCACGCCTGTTAGTAAACTATCCATGTATACAAAGGTGGTGTGACTAGAAAAAAAAAAAAAAAAAATGCCAGTGAGATCTGCCTTCAGGGTAGTAAGATTTGGAAATGCGGTTGGGTTATGCTCTTATTTGAATATTGTTGGTGTATTTCTAATTATATATTATATATATTCATCATTGAAAAGTCTCTTATTTCAAAGAAATATTGCAGAAAAAATTATACAACTTCAGGCTTTGATGTGGGCCACTGCACTCATCCAAAATAAATCTCCTCCCTAAATCTCCATTTCATTCTCTTCTCCAAATCACTTCCCTAAATCTCTCCATTTCATTCAAAATTTTATAAAGATAATCCATTTCATTTAAAATTTTATAAAGACAACAAACTCACATATTTATCATATTGAGGGAATTTTCTGCGTATTGATTATGGGACCCAGGTAGGTCACTGATTGTAGGTCGGGTCCCCACATCTGATAGAGCTAGGACCCAAGGGTGAACATGATGGTGGTAGACCCGTAGGGATTGGGTCCCATCTGGCCCCACATCTAAGGGTTTACACAGCTTGGGTGTCCATCACAAAGTGGATTTTTATTTTGAATATTAGGCCTTGGCGGGGCCCACTGGGTGATTGATCACAAATCTGGTCCGCTCCAATGGCCGTACTAAGTTGGGCGATCTGGTTGGTGGGAACTGATTTGGGTCTTGATCAGTGGGGCCCACGATGTCAGCAATTTTAATCCCAAGCGAGAAGCTCGTGTTTGTTTTTCTTTTTTCTTTTTTTTTTTTTTGGAGAAGTTTTGTTACAAAACTTGCGTTAATGAGAAGAAGAGATGAGGCAATTTGGTGGTCTTAGGGTGTATGGAAAGTTTGTCCATCACTTATGTACAGAAGTTAGAATTCTATTAAATTGTACAAATTTCACTTTTAGTTTTTGGAAATTAGGAAAGGACCTTGATTGTTTTATAAACTCAAATTAAACCTATTGACTTATCAAGAATGTGATTATTAAGTTTGTTTATTGTAATTTTACTGTGCTTTTATTATTACATTTTTTTGTGGGTTTGATTATTTATTGCCTAGACTGGTCTCATTATGTCACTTTTGTTGGGTTTGCCATCTCTAGCTTCACATCCATGTGATTTTTCAATCCAATATTTCAGATCATACCAAATCCCATTTGTTTTTCTAAAAATTTAAATCAATTGAATATAAGATTAGGGTTTAGGGTTACCTCAATTGCATCAGCGAAAGAGTTCTTCTTTAAATATTCTGTAAGGTGCTACTCACCTTGAGCCTAGATATTGCATAGATTTAATCTTCCTCTCCTAATATCTCTCTCATTTAAAGTGTCCCATCTCAGTTAAGAGGATTTTATCCAAAAAATCGCCTAAGACTTGTCAATTGCCAAAAGCACCATCAACATCTTAAAAAGACCACGGTAGTCTCAAAGGCCCTGTTTGGTATTTTTTTTTGCTTTTAGCGCTGAGCGGGGATATCCCCATTCATTCTAAGTAAATGAGCGGGGATATCCTTGTTCGTCGTTCATTACAACTTAAAGACTGTCAAAAACCCTTTTTTCCTTTGCCTTTTTGGTATCCGGACGAATCTCTCTGCAACCCTTCTTCCACTTTAACTTACTTTGAAATCATAAACAATGCAGTGTGATCTAGTTGGCATTCATGAAGTCTCCGCTTTTCTTTGTAAATTGTATGATTCAGATTTCAGTATAGAAATGAAGAAGAAGGGGTTTATTTTGTTGTATAAAAATCGAGTTCATTTAGCGGGAAGTTGGATGTCTTCCAACTTATGATCAAATAGATACTTGTTGACATGAATAGGCATTCATTATAGTGGTTGTTTTAGTTAGAAGATGTACAAGAGGAGAGTATCTGCAACTAAAAGAATTGGTGAAAATGTGGGAAATGTTGCCTTCTAATCCTTTTGATCAAGATTCAAGAATAGGATTCTCCCATAAAGGGTGGGCAGAGAGATTCGTCCGGATACCAAAAAAGGCAAAGGGAAAAAGGGTGTTCAACAGTCTTTAAGTTGTAATGAACGACAAATAGGGATATTCCCGCTCAGCGCTAAAAGCAAAAAAAAAAAAATCAAACAGAGCCTTTGAGACTACTGTGGTCTTTTTAAGATGTTGATGGTGCTTTTGGCAATTGACAAGTCTTAGGGGATTTTTTTGGGTAAAATCCTCCTCAATTAAAATCTAAATTTAAAATTTTATCTCCTAAAATTGCTCTCTTAGTATCATGCATTCAAATCTCTCCTAAAATTTCTTTTTTAATATCCTTCAAGACTCTCTAAAATCTCTCTTAATATCATTCAGAAATTCAATAATTTGCAATCCTTCTTCTTCATTCTCTCGATACATATATCTTATATATTTTTATATTATTTTTAATGATTGATTTTTAAAGAAAATGATTTGTGGATGGTGTGCAACTAGTGTTAAAAAAGAATTGAAAGTAAGTAAATACACCCGGGAGCTTATAATATTACAATAACTTGCAATAATTTTTTTAATGATTGTCTTGCTAGCACTCATCATTACAGTTGTTTTCCTTCTTTGTCCAAAGACATGTACTAAACTTATTTATTTTTATTTTCAATAATATTAAAAAAATGTAATTACTAATTTATTTTTATGTTAATGATATTATTTTTTTCCATAAATATTGTTTTTGGTTTATTGTCACAACGTGCAATAGGAACGTACTATTATTTTTTTAATAAATTGCAACTTTGTTTTTTCTTAGATTTATACCTTTTCTATTAATTAGTTTTTCATTTTTTCTATTAATTAGTTTTTCAAGCACCAAAATACCAAAGTCCACATGAAGATCCTCAGTTTGCACCCAAAATCCGCGCCCTTCAAACGAAAATCCTGGGTCCGCCACTGGTGATGGAATAGTGTTGATGATGATGTCAACGAAAATGACAACGATGATGGCAAGGTTGATGGTGATAATAATGGTAATGGTGATTATGATGGGGTGGTGGTCATGATGATGGTGGTGGTGATGATCATGTTGTGGTCTTCACTATGATGATGATGATGGTGGTGGTGATGATCATGTTGTGGTCTTCACCATCATGATGATGATGATGATGGCAGTCGGGCCTTGGTGGCGGTGCGGTGGTGAGATCTAAATAGTTTGGATTCTAATGTGGCCCCCGCTTAGTGATAAATTACATCCAAGTAAGTGTTTTATAAGTGCTTAATCTACCAATGAACCCTACTCCAATCAACAACATCCACATGTTGTTATCTAACCTTTTTAATGTGTACTATAGTTATTTGCAATACTTGCCAAATGACTCAATTTATTATATGTTGCCTTTTTTATAAATGATCAAACAACAATAATATTTTAATATTATAATATTACGCTACTATTTTTAATATTATTTTATTCTAGAAGTATCTAAATTTATAAATATTTTAGTTTGTAGACATCCAAACAGGCCATAAAATATACCCCTTCCAAATCCATTTCGTTATTGAGTAGCTCACTAGAACACGAGATCGTCTAAATGCCAAGATGCCATATTGGGCTTAGCAACCAAGAAAATGAAAAATTATTTCAGATCTTCTAATTACATGACTCATGGAATTCAAACCCAAAATACTGTTTTGGCATGTTCCCGAGCGACACCTTGAAAGCCTTAAAATATCCTTATTTTATTCTCTTTTTTGAAAGTGGTGACCTAGCTGGCATAGAATTTTATACAAGGTGTCACTTGGGTATAGACTGAAACAGTATTTCCCTATTTCGTTGAAACAAGGGATCCGGACTCATGGAAATCTCTCTGTCTGGCTAGCCGTCCCTATAAATAAAAAGCAGATGCCTATATTAGAAATCCAAATCAATCAAGATCAGTATCCTTCATATGTATCCTCTTTGTAATTTTTTTCTAATCTTAATTTGATTGAATGTTTAGAAAGATTCATTACATATGAAATCCATGATTCAGTAAGATCCATTACTTTAACAATATGTTCGAATATGTAATCAATCCGAGGATGACCCAGATCTCACATGTGTAGGTTTTGCAATTCTGTGCAGTTTGGATCTCAAATGTGGGTCCTATTATGGATATATAGGTATGTCTCGATGGCTTCTTTCCTAGCCAAAACAAGAGAAGCTGTGATGACCACATGTTCATATATTCATGTTCCTCATATAGAACACGTCTCTTCATTTGCAAATCTATGGAAAGATCTTCTAGAAATTTTTTTTTCCCGCTTTAAGGGAAGATCTTCTATATGAGATTACAAACTCATGTTTGCATGTGAAAAAAAGATTTCCATTGCATGAATGTGAAAAGAGGCCATGACCTTTATTACCATGTTCATGTTCCTGCAACAACACTCTTCTCTACTTACAGTCCTATTTGTTATACTCTTCTTCTACCCTCTTGCCGCCCTCTTCGTCCAGCACAGGAAGCCCTCCAAACTCCCTCCAGGCACCCTTGGTTGGATCCCCTATCTCGGCCACACCTTGTCCTTCCTCGCCCCTCATCTGTCCACTTCCAGAGGCCATTTTCTCGAGCATAACATACTACGGTCGGTATATTAATCAAACTAAAGCTATCTTTTTTATTTCCTTTTCTTTCTTTTCTAATCATCATCTTCTTCTTCTTCTTCTTCATGATGTTTTTTATGGTGTTTGAAGGTATGGTAAGATATTTAGATGCCATGTATTTGGGCACCCCACCATTGTTTCCTGCGACGCTGATTTCAACTCATTCATCCTTCAAAATGATGATCGACTGTTAGAGAGTAGTTATCCTGCCAACATTCCCGGCATACTGGGGGACCTCACCTTGCTTGTGGCTACCGGGGACCTTCACAAGCGCCTTCGTGGGGCTATGCTTAATTTCTTCACCACCAACACCCAGAACATCAATTTCCTACGTCATATTGAAGACAATGTTCTTCGCGTCATGGCCCCTTGGGCCAACAAGAAAACTTTGATTTTCTGCCAAGAGACTCGAAAGGTAAGATATTAGTAAAGACATGTTTGTGTAACCTGGAGTTTTACTCTGAAAAACGCTGCAGCCAGCAGGTAGCATGAAAGTGGCAATCATGGAAAATGATAGTCCTGAACGACTGATGAGTGACAACAACCTGTAATTTCTCAAATTTAGAAACTATTATCTCTCTCTCTTGACATTTTCATGCAATAACCTATGTTCTAGTGTCTGACAGATCAAACATGTTTTTCACGTAAAGTCAACTAATATCATTCTTTGACTGTTGTTAGGGGATATCACTCTAAAATCCCAAAATCCTGTTTTATCTGATCTAACCAGAGTGAACAGGATGTATTTATTTACAATAGTTAAACCACCTTTATTTGTTTTCAATTTTAAATTAAACCAAGGGTAAGTTGTGATGGGGTCGACTGTAGTTAAATGATATTTTGACCGGTTTAAACTGAAAACCCATCACAAGTGGTCCAAAGACCTTTCATCCTCCTTCCACCAGGGCATTGTGGCCAATCCCAGTATCTTTGTTTGGGTGCGAATGCATCCACGTGCTAACACTTGGGTCTGCCATTGATTGTGGCATGCACTTATCACGGAATGTATGGCACTAGTATGTAAATAGCAAAATTAGAAGAAACGGTTTGTGCATAAAAGAAGGAAGGTGGCTACAAATAAATTTGCCTTTTACCAACATACCCCTCTTCACTAACAACAAATATGGATTGTCGGTTGCATTGCAGTTCACTTTTGGGGTGATAGCAAAACAAGTACTGAGCTTGGGACCAGAAGACGTTGAGTTCATTGAGATCCTCCACGACTTAGAAACCTTCATGAAGGGGCTAGTTTCTCTTCCCATCAACCTTCCTGGAACAGCATACGCCAGAGCTATCCATGTAATAATAAACAATATATCAGCAATATGGCAATAAAGTAAGCATATTCTAGTGAAAGTTAAGGAAGATCCATTAAGCTAATATGGGGTGCTTTTACTTCATTGATTTGAAATGATAGGCACAATATCGGATAAAAGCGATTACTAAGTCTCTTCTGCAACAAAGGAAGGGACGAGGAGAAGCTAAAGAGGATGAAGGGAAGATGGATTTCTTAGATGTCTTGCTAGCCCATAACCATCTCTCTGAGGAGGAGATACTTAGCTTGGTCATGGATCTTCTACTAGGAGGATATGAGACTACCTCTGTATTCATTGCAACTGTGGTGAGATTCCTGAGCGATCACCCCAGAGCATTGGATGAGCTGAGAGTAAGATTCTAATCCTTCTCTTTAATTTGTTTTGTGCCTTCTATTCCACTGACAGTCCAACATACATGTTCATGGGCAGAGGGAGCATGTTAGGATGAGAAGAGCCAAAGGGGGAGATGGAGATGGACGACTGGAGTGGGATGACTACAAAAAGATGAATTTCACACAAGATGTCATAAAAGAAGCTTTACGATGTGGAAATGTAGTAAAGTTTGTTCACAGGAAAGCCATCAAACCCATTCACTTCAAAGGTATCAAATCCTCCACAAACACGCATGGATTTTGTCATGCCAGTCCTCTCTGCAGCTTTTGCCATGCAATTTTAGGTGGGTTTTTTCCAAAAAGAAGAAAGAGCCGTACATGTTGGGATACACTTGTCATATCAGACATAAAAGGCTTTCCAGATTAGATTTAAAGATAGGTATTCAATCAAAGTAGGAATTATCTGCTCCCATAGTGGGACCCACCTGATGGTCCATCAGAGTGGACCACATAAACACCTCCCCCACCCCTATACTTCACACCCTTGGGTTTGCACCCATGCAAATGGATTGGAATGTGAATGGACTAAATTTGCAGACATGGATGATGGGGTTTGGAAGATAGGAGGGGGCTGGTCTTTTGTATTCAAATCCTCCTGGCCCCACGTTAAAGCGGGCCAACTGTTGGGCCCATAGCAGGTGCTCATGGAAAGTGTGCATGGGATCCTGACTGTCAATCCAAGATCACAGATTGATGGTCAGAATTTTAAAAAAAATTCTCTTTATTTGTCTTTGCTACATTGGAGACTTGATAAAGCACTCTCTTACACAGCTCCTGATTACCAGCTGAGCAATAGCTTGAACAGCTTCGTTCTTTATTTGTTGACCTCGTATTTCAAATAGTTAACAACATTCAAAGAACCTTCATTAAATTTGGAGTAAGAAGTCAAAAAGGCCATTCAATTCGAGCTAATTTAGTTGGGATTAATGCTCTTAGTTTGACTCGAGTTAGGCTAGATCATGTGAGAACATTTTCACCATTTAGAGAAAAGTACATTTGAGTTTCATCAAGAATAAAAAAATTAGCCTTTATTTGAGAGTTGGGATTTTGACCAAGGTTTTTAGATCAGTAGATGTAGTTTTTTTTTTTAAATAGTTTTTTAAATTAAATTTGGATCAGTTCAATCAGCTGGATTATGCTCTTAGTTTAGCTTAAATTAGGTTAAATGTAAGAAAGTTTTTACCATTTTGGAAAAAAATATATTTGTCCCATCAACGCCCAAATATTGACCTTATTGGAAGTCAGGCCGAGATTTTTAGATTAAGAGATGTGGTTACTTGTAAAATTAAAAAAGGCGGGTGGTTATTTTGTAGTTGCGTTTTATATTGAAAGTCCATTTTATTTTGATTGGTCATATTAGACGGATGCTGAATTTAATTGGTTTGTTGATCTTCTATTTTTATACAGGCTTTGAAATCCCTGTTGGTTGGAAAGTGCTGCCAATTTTCTCTGGTGTTCACCTGGACCCATCCCAGTACTCAAACCCCCAAGAATTCAATCCATGGAGATGGAAGGTTAGTCAGTGCTGCTATATTTAATGAGTTACATTAAATTTATGATGTTCTGTACCTAACAAGCTAAAGGGTGTTTCGTATGCAGGAAGATGTGAAAATGGGAGAATTTAGATCAGGATGCAAAGGTTTTACACCTTTTGCCGGAGGAAGGAGACTTTGCCCGGGCTCTGAAGTTGCCAAGCTTGAGACAGCAGTCTTTCTACATCATCTTGTCCTCAACTTCTCCTGGGCCCCCTTGATAGACACTGATCGTCCTATGTGCTTTCCATTTCTCGACTTTAAACATGGTTTCCCTATTTCCATCCAACCCATTTGTCCATCATCTCATTAGATAATTTGAGAGAGAGAGGGTATGTATGTATAATCAATCAATGATAATATAAAAGGTGATTAGTGACAAGAAATAACATGGGTAAAGGGAAGCCATTGATTCAAGTTGCCGGGTTCTAGTGATTTTGTTGTGGGGGTACAATTATAAGAAGTCACATGGGGGTGCATCTGTTTGCATGCTAAGGGCCTTGTGTAGGTGGGCCTCTTTTTGGATCGCAAATACTCGTGATTGGGATGTGCATCCCAGTGGAATGGTGGGGTCCAATCCCTGCCCTTCTACCCTCAATCATCCACTCCAATAGTTTCCACAGTCAACCTTGCCTATCTCAACTAACCATTCTGTGTTGGGCGATATACAGCTGAGTGGTGCCGGACACAGAGATTCTTAGACAAGCAATAGTGAGGGGCTAAGCTTTCTTGCGTGAACAAGATTCATCAACAAAAGAGAGACTACTTTCCATTATCAAGTCAAGATCAATCAAGCAAGCTTCTTCAAACGTCAATACTATAAGTAGTCCTCATCAAGCTTTTACAATCAAAGCCACCTAGCCTCAACACTTCCATCAATCATCAAACAAGCGGAACATCAAAAGGGATCTTAAGTTCATCATCTAAGTTCAGCAAGTGATCCCAAAGCAAAACAAAGCAAACGAAGTTAAGGAATATGAACATAGCATGTAGACAAGTACCAGACGGTACAATTCAGAATCAGAAGCGATAAACAATCCAATCCTGGGTACAATGTTAAACCAGAGGCATCGTACAACCATGCTCAGTCAACAAAGGGAAGTAGGGTTTGCGATACCCAGACAAACAATCTTCGTGCATAGATATAAATGGGCTATCCCGATGTCCCGTACCGTTCAAGATTGAGATAGGTTGTAACCCGATACAATTGGATTAACCGTAAAAGACGCCAGCTCAAAACATCTTCACATATAGTCAAATTAGTCCAAAAAGGGTAACCGAAGTTCCACCCAAGTCCATTTAAAATAAGGTTAAAAAGGCCCTTTCAAAAAGGTAACCGTGGTTCACCCGGTCGACCCAACCCTTGGTCGGTCGACATCCCATGCAGAGTACCCGATTGACCCGACCCAGTCTGGTCGATCGAAAGTTGTAAACAAATGGAATGCATAGTGTTTTTCATTAGGCTCCAGAGAGCTTGATTGTGTGTGGCCGGTCGATCCGGTCCTCTTGGCCGGTCAATCGCATACACTACAGTTATAGAACCTCAATTCTGTAACTGAAGTGAAATGGGTGGAAACCCCTTTTCAAAATCGTAGAACATGTAATCGGTCAACATGAAGGGTCTAGACCTTCCATTCTAATCCTGCAAACAAAGAAAATAGGGCCTTGCCCTCTCCACTTGGCAATGCACGCTATCTTTTGTTTGTGATGACAAATAAGGCTTATTTGTTAAATAAAATACAAATGAATTCATGATGAAATGAGCTCTATTGAAGGACTATGAAAAATGTGATGATTGAAGGATATAACGTGAGTTGTAAGGGTTATAAGGAGGAGATGTAGATAAAAACTTTATTTTTCTCTAAGTATTCAGTTACTATGGTGATGAATGGTATTCATTTTCTATTTAATTTCCATCAAAGGATGTTATTTGGTGATATTTTTGTATACTCAACTTGATTCTTTCATTTGTAAACACTTGAACAAATACAATTCCAACTATACAATAACATGAAAGAAAGAGGCCCCTATAAGCAGGGATGGACATAGAGGGGGGCTGGCAGGGGCCATGGTCCCCCCATAATTTTTAAACCCCCCTTCTTTCTTAAGTGAATTTAATGGATTTTTACCGCTGGCCTCTCCAAGATTTCTGAGAACCCCTTTATTCTTTACAAAGTTTTATGGATTTTTACTTATGGCCCCTCTACAATTTTCGAAAATCCAGTTTTTCTTTAGAAGAATTTATAATTTTTTATATATGGAACCCCGAAATTTTCAAAAAAGCTATTATATATTTTGAAAACTACGTAAGTTTCTCGCATGTAGGATCACAAAGAATTTTTTACCTTCATAGTGGCCCCCACAAGAAAGAATTCCTGGGTCCGCCCTGGCTAAAAGATTTCCTTTCCAAAAAACAAGTGAAGAAAAGAAAAAAAAAATTGTATCAAGGTTCCACCACCTCAACCCTAAATGCAACTTTTGTCTATACTTTTATGGGATCCACAGTGGGACCCAAGCAGGACCATTCAAGCAGTGCCTCACACGTGCTTTGCACGTGGCTATTGTCTGGTCGTAATATAGAAGGAAAAGGAAAAGGCAAAGGCATGCGTGTGGATGAATAATGAGTCTCATATATATCATAATTCATGATATCTTCCCTTCCATTTGGGGGGCATTAATGGTTGCCACCTTGCCCCAATGGCATGTCCTCATCCAGTGGTGGCCCACTTCATACAGGCCAAAACCGAATCACTGCACCACGCACAAAAAAGCATTCAAGGGATGCTGCTGATAGCTTTTTCCCTCGTCTCTCCTTGTCATACAACCTTTATCATCCTACACCTAAGCTTTTAGTTGATAATGAAATTACGAACCATCATGTGCCGACCCACATTCCATTGAATTGCTGTTGTAGTAGGATGCAACACCAAGCTCTCAATCACCAATTGAATGGATTCTATTTGATTCATCATCAGTTGAACATTAATGAAAATGGGTTGGGTCAATTTGGGTCAAGTCCACACTGATTGCAGGCTGAAGTTATTATATGGGGACCAGGACCTACATAGGTCCATAGAAAAGGACCTATAACCATACCCAAACCTAACATAAGCAGTGGACCCTCATATCATTTACATAAACCTACTCATGTACTTGATGTACGTAGGGGTCGATTGTTCACTCTCCTTCATAATATTATTAAATAATTTTTACATTCATCATGTTTGATTGTGCCGAGGCTTGAATATGGTGTATGAGTCTGGCCATTTTCACATTAAGATTTTAACACCTAATTAGGTGCGTGTAAAACTTGCAAAAAGGCAACAGTATATGCTTCACACTTTGACATCATTTGCTTTTCCAGTTGATCAGGGGAACAAATCCCATCCAATCACTTTTATTTTTCTTCATTTATTTGAGCTCGATATTTGTTATCTAAACGGTTTAATTTATTATTGAACTAATAAACCACTAGTCCTTTAAGTAAGACTTTTTCTCAAAATTTTCAAAGTCTATGAAGATTTAAGATAATATACTTGTAAGAACATTAATTTTGACAAGTACATGAAAATGTATTTCACATGTGTAACATTTATATGTATAATATTTACAAGATGTAAAATTCACTTTTCCATTCCATTACGTAAATGGCCAGCTATCCCTTAGTGCCTGGCACCTAGATTTATTGGGTCCTTGGTTTGCATTATTTATTTTTTGGCCAACGGAGGATTTCCAATCCTTTGGATTGGACTAGTCCCTCCGGGCCCAGAGAGAAGCCGAGTAAAACTCCTGTAGCCCCTAAGTGGTAGCAAAAGTGGACTTAACCTTTGGCTCCTGAAGAGGAAAGAATCGAGACCTTTAACTCCGGAAGAGAGAGAAACCATGGTTTTGACCACTCGGCCAACCCATTGGGGTTAAATGACTTCAGCATTGACACAAACTAAAAATAGATTCAAATCTGAAACCCATGCCCAACTATTTGTAGTTGGATCCTTTGGGTATTTATGTACCAGTTTCCAACATCCCAAGACGGTTCTTTTATTTAACCCAGGGAAAAGGAAATGGTTCTGATGAAAGGAACTTCCACTTCTATACAATGGTCTAAGGAAGATGTGTAAGGTTAGGTTAGACATCAAAATGTCACATATCATGCCAAGCTTCTTGCTATGCTTTTAGGGCGTGATCTGGACGAAGCCTATTTTCTGGTCCAGCGGTTGGAAAGGTCGGACGTTGGCCAATTTCGGGTTGAATGGTCAAGTATATATCTATAACAACATATATAAGTTGCGTCTCTTTTTTTTTTTTTTTTAATCTTTTCTATGTATTTATAACGATATAGATATTGTTAACAACATCTATAGGCAAGATGTTTATGAATTTTCAACATCACAAATTTCCGTAAATGATTCTTGGAAAGATACAAACCCTAACATCAGTTTTATCAAAACCTTTGGGTTCCCCCTAAATAGCATTACTTACTTCCTTAGCATAGGACAAAACATGAATATTGGAGAAACTTTTACCTTTTGCTTTCACTGCCCTGAGCTTGTCTGGTTGAAAGCATTTGGGGATAAGTTGGAGAATTCAAATCTTTGCGCCCGCAGTACCCCCTTAGAAGTAGAATCTCAAGATGACAATGGGAAGATAGCATTTTGAATTTCAGAATCTAGAGAATTTACATGGCCCAAAGTGACTTTTCACTTGGCTACCTTTGCAGATTCTTACCTTCAAAACCCAATGATTGCCTCTGTAACATTGTTAGGGCATGTTTGGCAAAGGGCACGACTAGGGAATCTTCGCCATTTTCCGTGCGTTCAAGGATTTCCCACGTTTGGCTGTGCGAGGATTTTGAGATGAATGACATGAGATATCCTCTAATGGTATTAGTTGAAAAATCGGACCCCCCATGTCGGACTGAGAGAATCCACTCAATGGAGGAAAAGCGGAGCTACCATGTTTACAAAGTGTTGTGAGACGGTTATGTGGATTAATAGGTTTTTGCTTTGGTAATGTACCTTTTGGGTCCCACAATCAAGATCTAAACCGTTAATAATGTTTAAACCATCCAAAATGGCTATCTCACCAAATTTCAGCTGTTGATTCCTATTAGATCTTGAGATATTTGCAAGAATGTCTAAACCGTTAGATTGCAATCTCTGAGATTCTGTGGGCCAAAAATGGGATTAAAACCGGTCCATTCTTTCCAATTTTTTAGTTTCTGTGGGCCCCAAGATCATGGTCTAAACTAGTAGTTAGTTCTGGAAGGTCAAACACGGCTAGTTGACCAAATTTCAACTATTGATCCTTAATATATCTTTAGATATTTGCAAAAAAAGTTCAGATACTAAAATATTAATTTCTTATTCCTGTTTGCCCCTGTGCACGATCTGAATTGTTCAGATTCTCTAGATGACCGCAAACAAGTTTGAGGTGAAAGTCAAGGTCTTGATTTTTCATGGATTTTGGAAAATTTTATAAAAATATTTATAATCATTGGATCATACATTCTACAATTTATAGGAATCCTCCCACTATCCAAACATGAAACTCTAATTGGGAATCTTATTTAAGGAGGTGTTGGTTATTTGGAGATGGAGAGAACCCTCTAAACTGAGGATTCTTCTACGTTTACCAAAAGTGCCCTCGGAATAATTCCCAACACAGGAGGAATTCCTATCAGAAATGAACACTACCAAACAGGCCTTGTGCTAAATCACTTGAACTACAAGCAAAAGGGCTTTACTGAACCCAAGTTGGTAAAGTATGAATTTGGTCTGGGCTGAATATTAGGCTCCATAGCATTGTGCTGGGCTAGATCACTTTGCATTTGAGGTTTGAAATTTGAACCGCTTGAGGCCCAACTGTTTAGCAGTAAGATGATTTGTTCCAAGTGTGTCATCTTCAAAATCAATGGACCCATTTGAGTTCTCTGAAAAAAAAGTTCCCACTATCTACACTCCTATCCATACTGTTCAATTTCCTGACTTCTTTTATGCTTTTATATTCAATAAGATTTCATATCTCTACTGGTACCAAGAAAAGTTAGAGAATGAAAAGGCATTAGCTAATGGTAAATGGTTTGGGCTTTTGGATGAAGATAGGTACGTGGATACAATGAATTTTTCCATCTAGTGTGTCCGATGTATTGTTGTTGATCCTCTTCGTCTTCTTCTCTTTCTTCTTGTTGGATCCTCTTTGTCTTCTTCTCTCTGTTTTTGCTTTCCCCTTTTAGGGCTTTGTTTCTCTCTCCTTCTCTTTTCAATAAACTTAACCATTATTCAAAAAAAAAAAAAAAACGATGTATTGTTGTTGATGGATGGGATGAAGAAGGGATAGGGATGAGCAAAATGAATTAACTTTTAAATGGATAGATATTTCATAAGTGGGCCCTCAGTTGATTGTAATGTTGTGGGTTCATTGTGAATCCTATGAGAGTAGGCCGGGACAGGGACAGATGCTGAGAAAGTGGACAAGATGGATCTTTCATAAGGGGGCCGGGACCCTTCTCCAGGAGAGGGTAGTAGACCACGGGTGAGGGAAGTAGACCTCGGAAAAAATATCAAAGCCCTCGGTGAGAAAAGGTGGCATGTCTAGGTTCAAATCCTGATCAGTGAGGTTAGAACTACCACCACTTACTAGTAAGGTAAGTGACCGTCCTCCTTTATGTGAGTTTATGGGTGATAGAAGGTGGGACAGTTTAATATTTCTTTTAATAGGTATTAGATCTATGGATGGGTTGGATTGATTGTATGCAGTTAAATTGGAGACGCACACGATGTCAATGTAGTTTAATGGTTCATCAGGTGAGTTTGACATGGATGAGTATATGGATAAATGATGGTGGTGGGATTGGTTGGTCTCATTTAGTGGGCCTAATGTAGAGAGACAGATAGATGGTTGTGCTCGATGGGTCTTATGCAGACGCTAGCTCATGGTAATTAGTAAGGGTCAATGGTTTTAATTGAAATGGTATGTAGATAAATGAGAAATCCAATTTCGCAGATTTGAGGTCACTAGCTATTGGTGCTTGCATCTAGGTGATCTATTGTAGATGACCATGATGGTCAATATGGTTCAATGGTTCAACAAATGGGTCTCAACTCCGATGTGATTTCGTAAGCAGTAGATGGGTTGGATGAGTAGACCTTTTTTATTTAGCAGGTCCCATGACAACTAATATGGATCAATTGTTTTGATTAAGATGGCAGGTAGATCATTGGATTAATCTTTTATCAAGTGGCTCCTACATAGATGAGTTGATTAAGAGTGATCCATCTGATATTTATTATATGAAAAAATCAACAATCCTATTTTGACAAAAATAAGTTGTCAAAATTAAGTTCAATGATAACAATTGAAAGCATTAGATTGATGATCATAGAAATCACTGCACTGCAATAAAGTGTGAAAACAAAAAATTATATAATTTCTGATTAACTGTATTTAAAATATGATTCATTTATAATTAACAAGATGGATATTCTTCCAATCCCCAAGTAGTTTGGTATGAGCTACCATCCACCAAAATTCAATGAATTGTGTGAAATGAATGGGATGTCTAACGTCTGAACCAGCCTTTTTCTTAAGGGCAGGAAGGTGGCTTTGAAAGTTGGGACTTCGACCATTTTAACCGCTTCAGGACTTCGACCATCTTCGAAACAGGGGATCCGGACTCTTGTGTTGGGGTTACTTACACAATTGTAAAACCCACTGTAGGGCCCACCTATTTAGCCCCACCTTTTATCTCTACCAGTATGAGTTGTGTGCTCAATCTTAAGTGGGAGTAACTTCTATTGAAGTAAAAAGATCATCAACTATTGAAGTAAAATTTGAAGATTTTTTTTTATTGAATCCTTCATATTATATGAAGGAGAGTCCCACGATACATACATCATCTTCTCTGACTCAAATACTACTTTCTAAGAACCAAATGAGGAAAGGAATCTCATCTCCCAAAATAACCCCCAAGACGAGAGTCCGGATCCCCTGTTTCTCAGAAACTGGCATGAACTGAGAAATAGGGAGAAACTGTTTCGCCCTATCAAATTATGCCAACTATGTAGACAGGCCTTCCTTAAACCTCAAAAAAAGGAAAGTGGGTGGTGATAGATTATCATCATGTTCCATTTCAGAATGTTATATACTATGAGGAGCAATTCTACGCTGTAGACAAGGCCGGAGCTTTGTTGGCAGTTAAAATAGATCCTCAGCCCAAGATAACTAGAATAACACCGTGTTTGAAGAAACATACTGCTACCTGCAAGCGCTATTTGGTAGTGTGTTTAGGTGGATTGTTACATGTGAGGAGGCCGACACGCGACAATAAACCTTATGTGGACTCTTCTGGTGGTGAAAATAACGATTGGAATTGGGATGGAATTCCTAAATTCTATAACGATTGGAATTGGGATGGAATTCCTAACTTCTATAACGATCTCTCTCTATTTCAGTAGTAGTGACGACCATGATGATAATGATGATGTTGATGATGATGCTCATGATGAAGGTAATTCCACTTGGACTGATAGCACGGCAGTTTTCAAAGTTTACTGGCTTGGTCATTTGAGCAATTTTGAATACAAGTGGGAAAAGATAAAAAGTATAGGTATAGGTGATTATATGCTATTTTTGGGTGACAATAGCTCCTCCTCTATGTCAGTTTCCGAGTTTCCAAAATCGAAAGGAAATCGAATTCATTTTACAGATGACCATTGGGAATTTTATGATAAAGAAAAGGGGGATTCGGCAAGAGGTCCCTCAAAGTATGATTTTATTGCAAACAGTCCACAAAAAAAAAAAAAAAAAATTCATGCAGCCAAAGGTCCTCTAACACATCTCATTCCTAATATGTCTAATTTACCCTTTTTTTAAATCATATCCCATGATTGGTGGGATATCCCATTAATAATAGTCAACTACCATTTAATGGGTCACGATTAATGGAATCTCATTAATAAGATTTTCAAATAAATTCTAAAAAAACACAAATAAATCTCAAAATAACGCGAATAAATTTCAAAAAACGCAAATAAATTTCAAAAAACGCAATAACTTTCAAAAGAACGCAGATAAATTTAAAAAGACACAAATAAATTTCAAAAGATGAAAAACAATTTCAAAAGATCCAAATAATTTTCAAAAAAATATAAATAAATTTCAAAAGACTCAAATAAATTTCGAAAGACGTAAATAAAATAAAAAAACACAAATAAATTTAAAAAAAACGCAAATACATTTTCCAAAACTAAGATAACCAAATTTACCAAATTAGCGAACAATGTGGCAAAAAACTCAATTCTTTTTGTCAAAAAATTAGTTAAATTTAATTCAAAAAATACAAATAAATTTTAAAAGACACAAATAAAATTCAAAAACATAAATTGATCTAAGAGAATACAAATAAATTTGCCAAAAACACAGAAAGATTTGTTTAAAAACTCAGTTAAAATTTTTTAAAATGGAGATAAATTTGTTAGAAACTCACCTATATTTTTCAAAAACTCAAATAATTTTACCAAAAACTCAGATAGATTTGTTCCAGAACTCAGATAAATAGCTAAAAACTCGGATAGATTTATCCAGAACTCAGATAAATTTATCAATAACTCAGATAAATTTGTTCCAGAATTTAGATAAATAGCCAAAAACTTAAATAGATTTGTCCAAAACTCAGATAAATTTGTCTAGAACTCAAATAAATTTGTAACAGAAGTCAGATAAATAGCCAAAAACTCAGATAAATTTATCCAAAACTCAAATAAATTTGACAAAAAATACAAAACTAAGATAAATTTGACTTTGACTGGAATGGGAATGGACTTCTGGAACGGGCCAGGTCGAACCTGACCTGGAACAAATCCGGAACTGCTGCAAAGCCCAAGCCCACTTTCTTCTTATTCGTTCTGGAATCAGAAACACAAAAGCCATCATCATATTCGCCTTCTTCCTCGATTCCGGTGATGGCATGGCACAGTGTCCGGTGGCGATTCCCCTTCTTCGGCGACATGCAGAAACGACTGTGACTCAAGAAATCCGGCGATGGTGCAGAAGATCGTCCTTTTCTTCGTTTCGTGTTCTGTAAGTATGCAACAGAACCTGGACAAGGTTGTAGGGGTCTTCTTCTTCCTTTCCGGCAATGGCGTGTAGGCTAAGGAAGCAGCAGCGTTTAGCGATGCTACTTCTCTGAAAAATCCTAATCTCGTTCTCGGATTAAAAAAAAAGGTTGAAACTGGGTTGGATTCGCCTAACCTGCAAAGAGTAATTTCCTTGCCTTTTCTTGCACGCGCCATGAGGAGAGGATGTAACAGTAACACGTTGGACGCTACACGAACCTAAACCAAGAGAAAAAAAGGGAAAGAAAACGATTGGAATTGCTGCATGCTGCACGAACCCAAACCGAGGAGAGGAGTAGTACTTATCAACTAAAAAAAAGTCCTTTTCAATTCCAATGCACGGAAACCACTGTACCAGGCCGACTTCAAAGAGTGAAAATGCGCCATTACCGAGACGACTTCGATCTCAAGTGTTGAGAAACAATTTGTCAATCCCCAACTACGGATTGAAGAAGAAGAGGAGGGAAAATGGTAGATTTAAAATTTAAAATCTCATGCCTAATCAGTTGAAAGGGTAAATTCGTCATAAAAATATATGAGTTGGCATGTCTAGGGACCTCTCTCCATGAGGTGTCGTGTTTAGGGACCTCTCACCGAAATATGTCCAAGCTGCATAGACTACAGGCCTTGGAGGAAAAGTTGATGGACTGGAGGCATTACAAGTCCTATATGAGGGACGTTTCGCTAATGATCTCTAAAGAAAAAGGATGTCATGACTTAGGCATCTTCAATATGGAGGATAGGACATTTAAACAATTTTATCCAGAAATTTGTCATTCTCCTGTGTTGCCTCCAATTTGGATCACCCCTAATCCAACAAAATAGGGGACTGCCAATTGACATGTATCTTTACATCACTGGGTGTTTTTTTTTCTCTTTACGAGATGATTGTTAAGAGTTATTTCTTTTCCTATGATATTTTCATGTTTTATTTTTAAAATTTGAGTTTGAAAGAATTCATCCAAAGATCTGAGGCCTCCCTTAGCCATCATAGGAAACCTCTGGTCGTACAGTGGCATTGAGGGAGGCAATGGGCTGGATATCCATCGATATCAGGCTCTAGAACAGGATCCAAATTCCAAAAGGCACATTGATTGTTGACCCATCTCTTCAAAGGTAATCAAACAAAAACCCAAACTTGCTTGTCAACCATTCTGAGATTTCTATGCAGAAATAGATTTTTTTTTTTTTTTGAAGGAGATTTTAGAAATTAAAAATTGCAGTGTTGCTGCAACTGCGAAAGACGCTGATTTATGAGGTAGTAGCCATACTAGGAAACAAATAACAAAAATGATCGCTGGAAACGCCTCATTGTTTCAATATTTTATTTCAAATTTATGAAAATTCAGAGTGAATGCATGAAAACAAATCAAGTGAAATGATTACTAGGAAAAACTCTAATAAATGATTTTTCTGGAAGCTATACTTTAACCACGTAATCAGCAAAAACACAGAACTAGTAAACTAACAGAGCCAATGAAGAACTTTTATCCCAAAATTCAAAGAGTGGTTGATCAATTGGGGGGTGGATTTAAAGCCAAATGCATGATTTATTACTGTGTTTATGTTATCCTTACTTAAAAAATAATCACTTTGTTTCCCAGTTTTCTTTCTTTTGTTAATAAGAACATTAACCACTTAGGTGGCGTTTGACATCTCTATTTTTTCCCTCTATATCTCTTAACACTGATTTAAGACATCTTTAGACCGTTTGATAATGAAATTTTGCACCTCCGTTTCAAACCACATATAGAGGTAGGAGCTCTATTTGGGACAATCTCAGGAATCACACCATTTCAAACAGGCATGTGTGTCTGGAATCGCACAAACACCGTGCAAGAGGCCAGGGTCTCAGAATTCATTTTTAAAATGTAGAAGTGGGTTGTACCGTGCTGCGGGCCAGGGACCCCTCGCCCGGCACGGCCCAGGTGGGAAAATCAGGCTGTGCCGTGCCAACCGGTTGACAAGGTCAACTGCCCAGGCACGGTTTTTTCCTTATGGGCCATGCCAGACCTAGGTGGCCCGCCAAGATTTACATGCCTATGATTAGATACGTTGCTTACAAGCCAGTAAACGCCAAGAAAGAAATCAATATAAAATGCAAAACTTCCCTCTCCACACACACAAATATATAGTCATCCAGTGCATAACTCGCACATTGGATGACTGTGTGCACCTTAATGTGGGGCCCCACTGGGACTGAGACCAAGGGGGTTGAAAGATCTCTCATAACCCTTCATCTCTTCAAAAAATCAACCCTATCTATGATCATCACCGCCTCCATCTGGATCTCAAAAGTTTAATGGTGTACAGTCGATCCAACAGTGTACAGTCTATCGGATGGGTGCAAAGAAGGGCCCCATGTGAAACTCAGGGGTGTGTGTGATGGACCACCAGGTGGGCCCCACCCCCGGTGAATAACGATACATCTGAACCATCGACATGCATGGGACCTCCTAAGTACACCAGACGCATTTAGTTTTATTCTATCCAAATGGATTAGACCGTTGGATTGAATGTCAAAGTTTTTTCTTTAATATAAAGTTATTAAGTTTGGGTGCTATGGATAACGGAGTTAGAAGCATGGCATTTACCGTAAATTTGATATATGGGCTCTTCCGGAAGGCTCTTCCCATCCCCCTAACTCCTGTGATCAGTGGGGTCCTAAGTGGGCCCCATTAAATTTGTCCCTCACCATGCACAAGAATATCACCACACCCCCACACACCATAGATGTAAAGAAAGGTTGGACACAAGGGCATGTTTGGTTGTAAGAATTCCAAATTCTTATTTGGGAACACTTGTAGTTCGCCATATGCTAACCCCCAAAAATTGGAATTCCAAATGCTTATCACCCATCTAGTATTTTCAATATTCTGAGAGTTCTAGAGAACAAAAGTGGTTTTTTCATGCGTATGGGCATTTAGAATTCTACAATCAATCGAAGCACTTACAATCAATCAAAGCACTTGAAATGCTCAAGCGACAAAACCTAGAACCGATGTTAGGAATTCCCACAAGCCCAAGGATGGGTTTTGTTCTTCTTATGGTGAATTGTCACTATTGCAGGAAGATATATTGATTAGATAAGGGTTCTTTTTTGTTTTCTTATAATGTAGGTATCCACAGTTCCCTGACCCAACAAGACTATTTTCCCGAGTGACGACAGATATAAATCCACACAAACATGCACCAGGGCAAGTTAATTTGGACGGATTTGGAACACTAGGCGTGGCAGCAGACCCACAAAATAGTAGATAAGGTACTATCCTGGATACATTCTATCTGCTTTCTTAAAATGCAAACCCCTTTCTTTCTATTTTTTTTCTAAAGAATGGTAAAGAGCACTTCGTTTAACACCACCCAAAAAAAAAAAAAAAAAAAGCAGCCCAACCACAAGCCCAAACCCAACAAAAGGAAACCGCCACTACCATCTGCCCTACCCTAACAGTGACAACGTGGATTCCCTGTCTAAATCCTAACTTGCAGGAAAACAAAGCTTAGCCAAAAGTGGAAACCTCTTTCATAATTGTTTTTGCTCCACTCCTCTAATTGTTCTGCAAATCCTATCGATTTCATTTGGAGAAAGAGTTGGTAGAAAGATTGGCCCATGTCCTTTGGACCCGGTTAAAGAAATACTAGCAAAATAGGCCCGTGCTAAGACCAGGCCCAAAAACAAAATATATTTCAGTTGGGGCGCTTTTTGAGTTACCAATTAATGAGAACATAAATCTAAAATAAATAAATAAATATATATCATTATAGATTTTTTATATTAAAATTTAGAAAAAATGAAATATTTAAGAAAAAATAAATATATTATCTAATGGTAAGATATAAAAAAATTACTTAAAGTCTCTTGTCCCCTAAAATTTAGATATCCTCGAATTATCTCTAATTATTGTCTCCTAAATTATCTCCCTTTACAACTAACATTTGGTAACCTCTATCCCTCTTGCATAGAACACTATAAAAAAAAACTCAAATCGTGTCCTCGCTTATCTTACTAATCACGATTTTTTCAAAATCTCTCTCTCCAATCAAAATATAGAAATATGGGTTTAGATGCCAATAATTTACAAATCTGAAAACTCATTTTCTCGTATGAGTCCAATCTATTGGACTTAGTAGGGGAGGGCAATAATCAGATGCGATCCTAAAAGGAGGGTTGGGCTAACTGATAATTTGTGGAGTGGCCTAAAAGGAGGTTTTTTTTTTAAGCAGCTTTTTTTTTTTTTTTTTAAATTATAGATGGACCCCAGCTGTGGCCTTTACTCCAATCTCCAAAGAATATTAAATAAAAAGGGAGTTTCTATTGGCACAGCAAAAAATACTCTTCCCACACACATAATTTTTCTTTTTTTAAAATACCTAAACTACCCTCCTCCCTCTCTAGGTGATTATATATATATATATATATATTGTGATGGGGAGAGTAAATTTTTGTGTGCCAATAGCAGCTCCCAATAATAAAAAAAAAAAAACATGTCATCTTATCCGTGAGAGATGCATTGTCAATTTTTATTTTTAAAAAATATTATTTTTACTTTTTTTTCTATAATTCCAGATTGTTTTGGAGCCTTTTATTCTTTCCAAAGAATACTTAAACTGAGCATCATAGCTCCAAGATAGGGCTCATAGGATTCGCACCATAGTTATCAATTCCGCGTTGGGGATTGTCTAAGTCCGGCCTTCAAAATGAAGTATTTCGGTGTTTGGAATTTCGACAAAGCTTTTTGGAGGAATGTTTTGAAAAAATATACAAATAATTAAAAATAAAAAGTTATATAGCTAAGAAATCTTAAAATAAAGTTGGCACCATGATCAAGCCCAGGACTCAACCCCTTAAATAAAATCCACCCCAAACCACTCCTATTTTCCAAAATCACCTCATCAAGCGCGGGCGAGGTCGCTGGAGCAGGGAGAGAGAGGGAAGGAGGGATAGTTTAAGTTTTTTATTATTTTTTTGAAAAAAAAAGTGGGTGTGTGTGAAGTATTTTGCAGTGTGCAGGTAGCCACACTCTTTCTAAAATTGGATCAGCTCAGCCTGAAAAATAGAAAAGAGAAGAATCAATAGGAGATGAAGAAGAGGGGAGGAGAGCGCAACAGTGGGAGTAGTCAGTCCATGGTGGTGGCAATGGCGACGGCAGGGTACCTCTCCCTCTTCCTTTCTTTCTTTCTTTTTTTTTTTTCAGCAACAGTTCTTCTCCTTTCTTTAATGTGTAGATTTAGATTCTATTTTGGGATATTTGAGGAGATTTTTTTTGGATGATACTGAGATTAGGGAGTTATTTAAAAAGAAATAGAAAATACAAATCCTTGGAAATCCTTTTTAACTCAGGATTTCTTCAACTCTCCTCATGCTACCCAGATTCTTAAAAGAGGTGTTATTAATGCTTATTTAAACGATTGAAAAAGAACGTCAATCAAGCCGCAAGGTTTTGTTATTCTTCAATATATTCACCGCCACTTCGGTAAGTAAATCTGTAAATATGCTGCTTCCCTCTCTTTATTTTTTTATTTGTGTGTGCTTTCCATTGAAAATCAGAGGATTAGGTTGACAAATCAATGTGAAGCATCAATATCTTCATAACATCATCATCAAAATTGAAACTCCTATCTGCTAGTTTGGCAACTCTACTAATAGAGTCAAGTGAAGTAAAGTTGATTGATTTTGAAGAAAGAATAAAATATAAGTGGGCTATGATGGTATTTTATTTTTAGTTGTTTGTTATGAAATTTTTTTACTTTTTGTATGGAAAAGTTGAGTGCTCTTTTTTTTTTTTTTTTGGTATTTTAGTGGATAAAAGTGGTTGCTTTTTTTTTTTTTTTTTTTTTTTGAGAAAGATGAAAGGAGTTTTGAATGAAAGTGCTTTTGGTGTGACATCTTATCTGAAAAATGGAGGCTTTACTTGTTTTTTACTATGCTAGTAAAGTGCCAAACTCGCCCAAATCTGCATCCTGACCGTGTATTAGAGAGTTTTTTTCTTTTTCTTTTAGGTTGACTCGATTAGTGAATTTCCGTGCAATGAGCGAGTCGAGTCCGAGTCACAAGTTTTCCAACTTTAATAGCATGTTTCTTTTCTCAATTGGTATTTGGAGTGTATCAACGGTCTAGATTTTTGACACTGCCTTGTAGTTCTGCCCTATTAATTTTGATGGTGGGCTCGATCTAATGGGACTAGAATCATGTGCAGTCTCAATACGTAGAGGCTACATTAATTTTAGAATGTGTATATATCTCGACTTTCATTTAGTTTGCAATGAGTTTAGAGATAGATTAAGTTTTTCCTTGATGTCTCTTCTATGACTAGTTCAAAAGTAAATCATAAGGAGTCGGAGGGATTTTATCTTCTTTTGATGGTAACATAACGTTTTGTTTTACCATGTTTAGATTGGCCCTGCAATTGAGATTTCCTGTTGTGTTTCGTGGATAACATAAGCCCAGTGAATCAGTAATATTGGGGTTGGTGTGATGGGGATAATAAGGGGATTTTGGGGGGGCTCACCAGATTGTAGGTCACATAGTTTAAATGAGTCATGCTGCTTGGTCAACTGCTGATAATTACATGATTTTCTATTTCAACTTTCATTTGATGGTTGTATGTTAGGAGCTTGGTTCCCTTTCACCACGCCTATTTTTTTATTGGAATTCAGAGAATTTCTGTTCGGAGAAGTTATAAATTTTAAATATAGCGGAATTTCTAAATCCTCCTTTATACTAATACATTTAGAAATCCCACCAAAAAGCAAATGAATAGGATTTTCAAATATCTCAAAAGTTATTTGAGACGTTTTACGATGGCTGAAATTTCAGAACTCTGGTGAAGGAATATGACAATTAGAAATGTGAAGAAGATACAAGCCATCACCTCATGCCATGAGTTACCTAACACATCAATTTCTTGTGAGAAATTTTAGTAAAGAAAAAGGCCCTATCAACAAAAGGGCGACTTTTTTGACGAAAAATATAACCATTTCTATTTTTGAGGAAGATAATTTTGTGTGAGCATAGCTAATGAAGGCAACTAAGATGAGTTCCTTGGATTGGTCTGAACTTTCTACAGATGTGCTGGAGTTGATTGCGAGACGGCTAGATCTTATGCAATGTTTTCGCTTCGGTGCTACATGTCACGTCCCCCAAAATAGGAATTGGGAAAACGTGAAAAATTAAAAACAAATTCAAATTTCCTGTGTTTAATACAACACAAGCTTCCAAAAGTGGACCCACATAAAATTTCAACATGTGGTGAGTCAAAATAAATTTCATTAAATGCAACGGAAGCTTTATTCAATTGGTATTGAAGATTCATAAATGAAACCCAACATAAAAATCAGATAAACATTAATAATTAAAATTGCAGAATGAATTCAATAATTTCTAAAGGGTCTCAATACTAAAAGAATGTTTATTCAAAGAGAATTTCTAAGATGACGTTCTCTCGTTTGCTGGCTTAGACGGCTCCAAAGCCATCTCCGGCATCCCACTCGGGTTCGTCAGTTGGCTCAAACGTTTGAAACGCTTGATCCTCCTCCGTCTCCTGGGTAAAGTAGGGCTCGGTACCTATGCACCAATTATTACAAAGTAAATAGCAAGAACATAATCATAATTCGAAATTTAATACGATAACGAGAAAATATAGACAAGTGTGATCATATCGAAGTAATGACAATGACAATGACAAAAGAACGTATAGAATAATCCAAATAAAGCAAATGGAGCAGTATGATTCACACGAAGACAAGTGTCCCCGTTTCGGGTGGTCAGCCCTAAATAAATCGGGAAAGCCCGTCCACAACGTCGGTGGTCATAAACCGATCAAATAAAACAAATATCAGGATAACCTGTTCACATTCATAGCGGATTATAAGTGATCCGGTCACATCGGTGATCAACCGTCCACATATCGATCTGCAGTCGTCCATAAATGACCCACATAAACATAAACATATAAACATAATAGACCCGAATAATAAAGCTCCGACACAAGAATCCTAAGTCAAAGTAAAGTGCTGGCTTTTCCACATTCTATATCATAATCAAATCGTCATACAAAATTTGCCAAGCCACTTTATAATCCATAACACACAATAGGGTATGCATCTAAAAGAATACACATCCTAAACCAACATATATGCAATCCTAAGGTCAAATATAAGGTCTCGTACCCAATAACTACAGGAATTTCTAATATATAAAAGATCAACGCATCTCTTCTCCATCAGTGGTGCATAGACCCAATTAAGGGTTTTCCAATAGAGATTGGTTGAACTCGAATCCATTAGAATTTTCCCGAGGTTATACTAAGTACTAAACCCCACATTAGTAAGATACCGTGTGCCCAGACAGTATTTACTCAAGTCCATTGATCCAAATATAAAGTCCAAAAATATAATTTTAACACATTCAAATCAAAGATACCATTTAAAGTTAATTTGCACATAATAATAAAAAGTAACAATCCTTAATTTATGATTTTAGAAAAACCTAAGGACCCATTCAAAAATATTGTCCACATTCACCTATAAGTCAAAGGGTCTAATTAAAGTTTATAAAACAATGAAGGCCTTTATTTAACTTTAATAAAAAAAAGATAAAACTAATGGGCAAAGTACCATTCCAACGGTACTTATCCCAGCACATCACTAAGTCAACAACTCCATTCTTTATTCAAAAACAAGTAAAGATAAGCATATAAGAAAAAAAAGGAGAAAGGACACATCACAAGTCATCCAAGATGGTACAACTGTCCTCTCTCTCCTTTTCCTTTCTCTTGTTCTTCCACCCATCTGCTCTCTGTGAAAATCGTTCTAACATAGAACGACTCCAGAACTCCATATCTGCCCATCTGGATCCTCTGGAAAGTGGGGCCCACTGATCACACCTCAAGATCAGCACGCATCATCAAGGTCGCCCAGGCCCTCACTACCAGATGTAGGGACCTGATCTCAGATGGGTAGGGTTCGGTGGTCCCACAAAGACTTGCTGCCCAATTGGTTTCTCTCTAAACACGCCCTCTCTCTGATCAATGGGCTGGATGACAGGCCAAACAGGGCCCATCTCGCACGGGTCCGCCATCTATAGGATCGCCCGTGGGTCCTCTTTCAGATCTATGGTCTTGATCGATCATCAGTGGGGTCCACGTGGGCCCCACACCCAATCCACATTAACAAAACCTCACTGTTTTCTGTGACAAGTTGGGTGACAGTAATATATAAAAGAACGAAAGAAATCAAATGGACAATCTCCGACCTTATTACAGAAACAATTATCATCACCAAAAGGCATCGAAGGGTTTCTAAATGTAAAACAATGGAATCAACGAAAACACAGGTATTAAATTCACAGATTATAATTAAGTACTTGCCTTTTACCGGGGTTGAAAAAGAAAGCGACAGATCCTAACAAATACCCAATCTGAGATTACTACGGCGCTCGAACAAAATCCGAACACCAATCTGACATAAGAGATGGGAAAGAAATACCCATGTGATCAGATCTATGGTTCTCTCAACCAGATCTACCATTAGAAGAAAAAGAAGATAAAACCCAAGAATATAGATCTATTCCTAATGATTTGAGGAGAGGGTTACCTGAGATGAGAAAGTCGAGACAATAACGGTGGTGTCCTCTGATCTTGGTTCTGATGGCTGGATCCTAAAGCTGAAATGGTCTGGGAAGCTGAAGGAAGAAGAAGATGAAACGGGAAGAGTTGCAGACGAAAGAGGGAGATAAGAACGTGCAGTTCTTAAAATAGAGATTAGGTTAAAAAGGGGATCTTATGGGCTTAAGTTATTGGGTCAAACTACGGGTCAGGTCATCTACCCATTAACCCAACTCACCGATCCAAGCATCTAATCTATCGTGTGTCCCAATTAATCCTACCCACTTAAATAACTAGAATACATTTAATTAAAATAATAATAATATTCTAATTAAAAATATAATAAAATATCATAGTGGGGCCGGGATCTTACATTCTCCCCCCGTTAGGACATTTGGTCCTCCAAATGCAAACATACCTCTGGAAGAAGATGCGGGTAAAGCTTCTTCACTTGGTCCCGGAGTTCCCAAGTGGCTTCTCGAGGACTATGGCGCTCCCACTGGACTTTCACCCAATGTATTGTCCGAGTCCTGAGAACTTGCTCCTTTGTGTCGATGATCTGAGTCGGTCGCTCAACATAAGTAACATCTGGCTGTAATTCCAATGGCTCATACTGTAACACGTGAGATGGGTCTGTGATATACTTCTTCAACATCGAGATATGAAAAACATTATGCACCGCTGACAACGCTGCGGGTAAGGCCAATCTGTAAGCAACTTCTCCAACTCTCTCCAAGATCTCAAATGGGCCAATATATCTCCGAGATAATTTCCCTTTCTGCCCAAACCTCAATGTTCCTCGCGTTGGTGAAACCTTTAGAAACACATGATAACCAATCTCGAATTGAAGATCTCTCCTCTTTAAGTCTGCATAAGTCTTCTGCCTGCTCCTAGCAATTTTCAACCGATCATGGATTTGCTTCACTTTCTCACTGGTATCACTAACAATAGATGGACCATGAAAACTCCTGACACCTATCTCCTCCCAACAAATTGGGGTCCTGCATCGACGTCCATACAACGCCTCAAATGGTGCCATGCCGATACTGGAATGATAACTATTATTATATGCAAACTCGCACAATGGGAGACTTTTCTGCCAGTCCTTCCCAAATTGGAGAATGCAAGCTCGCAACATATCCTCCAGTGTCTGATTAGTCCTTTCAGTTTGACCGTCGGTCTGAGGATGATACGCTGTACTGAAACTCAACGTCGTGCCCATGGCTTCCTGAAGTTCAGTCCAGAATTTGCCCAAAAATCTAGGATCTCTGTCTGATACAATTGATAGGGGAACACCATGAATTGTGACCACCTTATCCATATACATTTTAGCTAACTCATCTCGAGGTGTCTTCATATTCATCGGAAAGAAATGTGCCACCTTTGTCAACCTGTCCACTATCACCCAGATACTATCTTTGTTATGCAACAATGGCAACCCAGAGATAAAATCCATTGTTATGTGTTCCCATTTCCAATCGGGCACTTCCAACTGCTTTAAAAGTCCCGGGGGTTGCTTTCGTTCTGCCTTTACTTGTTGACACACCAAGCATCTTGCAGTAAATCCTGCTACGTCCTTCTTCATATTATTCCACCAATAATGATTACGCAGGTTCTGGTACATCTTTGTACTACCCGGATGAATAGTATAACGGGAATGATGTGCTTCTGTCATGATCTCATTCTTCAATTCTTCTATATTTGGCACACATAACCGATCTTGAAAGTACAACACACCCTCCACTATCCTGAAGTCTGGTCTGCTGTCAATCTGCTCAATCACTCGGGCTAGCTCTGGATCTTCTGACTGCTTGCTTTTGATCCTGCTCAAGATCTCTGGTTCCCAGACAAACATGTTAGCTAACATAACCTTGTCATCAATTGACTGCAAAGATACTCCCAAATCGAGGAAAATTTCTGCCCAAGACCATTCTGCCCTCAAGCATGCATTAGTTGCTACCCTTCGACTCAATGCATCAGCCACTACATTGGCTTTCCCGGGATGATATTTGATTGGAAAATCAAAATCCTTCATGTATTCCATCCACCGGGTCTGTCTCATGTTCAATTCAGGCTGGGTATACAAATATTGAAGACTTTTGTGGTCTGAATGAATTTCAAACTTCTCCCCGTAGAGATAGTGACGCCACATCTTCAATGCCATAACCACTGCTGCAAGTTCTAAATCATGAGTGGCATACTTTTTCTCATGCTCTTTCAATTGTCTAGAGCCATAAGCCACTACCTTCCCATCCTGCATAAGTACACATCCCAATCCAACTTTTGAGGCATCCGTATAAATAACAAATTTACCATTCTCCGAAGGCAATGTGAGCACTGGAGCTGTAGTTAACCTATTCTTTAACTCCTGAAAACTTACTTCACATTTGTCAGTCCACACGAACGGTACATCTTTTCGTGTCAATCTAGTCAATGGAGCAGCAATGGATGAAAATCCTTTCACAAATCTCCGGTAGTAACCTGCTAAACCCAAGAAACTGCGAATCTCTGTTACTGACATGGGTCTCTGCCACTTGACCACTGCCTCAATTTTTCCTGGATCTACTGCCAATCCTTCCTTGCTGATGATGTGACCCAAGAAAATCACTTCCTGAAGCCAAAATTCGCACTTACTCAACTTGGCATAGAGTTGATGATCTCTCAAAGTCTGCAACGCTGACCTCAAATGCTGCTCGTGATCTTCTCGAGACCGAGAATACACTAACACGTCGTCTATGAAAACAACGATGAACTGGTCAAGAAATGGAGCAAATATCTTATTCATCAAGGCCATAAATACTCCTGGAGCATTAGTTAACCCGAATGGCATTACTAGAAACTCGTAGTGGCCATATCTTGTTCTGAATGCTGTCTTCTGAATGTCCTGATCTCGAACTCTGAGCTGGTGATATCCGGATCTCAAGTCTATTTTTGAGAAATATTCAGCTCCTTGAAGCTGGTCAAACAATTCATCAATCCTCGGGAGAGGGTATTTGTTCTTGATTGTGACCTGATTGAGTTGTCTATAATCTATACACATCCTCATAGAACCATCCTTCTTTTTCACAAAGAGGACCGGTGCACCCCAAGGTGATACACTTGGTCTCACAAATCCCTTGTCCAACAATTCCTGCAATTGAGTTTTTAACTCTCTGAGCTCTGCTGGAGCCATTCTATATGGAGCTTTAGAAATCGGAGCTGTCCCTGGCACCAATTCAATAGAAAAGTCTATCTCCCTGACTGGAGGTAAGCCTGGAATTTCATCCGGGAAAACATCCTGGAACTCACAGACCACTGGAATATCCTCCACCCCTTTAGACTGTTTATCCTCCGTGATAAACGCCAAATATCCTTCACATCCGGATTTCAATAATCTTTCTGCTTTCAATGCCGAGATTCGGCATGTCCGAATCGGTCTCCTTCGCCCAACGAATTCAATAGTGTCCGAATGCAACGACAACTTGATGGTTTTATTAAAACAGTCCATCACTGCTCTATAGGTCGCTAACCAATCCATACCAAGTATGACATCGAAATCATTCATCGTTAAAAGAATTAGGTCTGCAGGTAAAATGAAATCCCCAATTTGAACTCGGGTACTTGAAAAATATTGGTGGCAACGAACCTGCTTGCCCACTGGGGTACCCACTATTAAAGCAACATCTAATCTCACTACAGCCTCATTGATATATCTAGCAAAATCATGGGAAACAAATGAATGTGTAGAGCCAGGGTCAAATATGGCCTTAGCTTCTATATCTGAGATTAGAACAATACCTTCCACAACTTCTGCAGAAGCATCTGCCTCTTCATGAGTAACTGCATATACTCTTCCCATCTGCTGAGCTGGAAACTGCTGCCCTTGCACTGGCTTAGGTGCTCTTGGTTGACCCATTGGTTGCTGCTGCCTCTGTTGCTAGAATGGCCTCTGCTGTACCTGAGCCGGCCTCTGCTGTCCGATAACTGGCCTTTGCTGCTGTGGTGCTACACCCCTGAATTGCTGGTATTGGGGAGCGGGTGCTCGGTACATTTGCTGCTGTGGTGCCCGAGGAATCTGCTGTGGTCCTTGTGGAGGTGCTGTCCTCCAAGGCTGCTGTATAGGAGCACGAGAAACTGCTAACTGGGATGCTTGCGACTGACTACCACCACTGGGACAATCGCGAATTCTATGGCCAAACTGCCCACAATGAAAACATGCCCCTGTCTCCTTGTAGCACTTCTCCGTAGGGTGATTCTTTCCACACCTTCCGCACAGATGTCTCTGACCAACCGAGGGTTGACCCTGAATCTTTGTTTTCTTTGGGTTGCCCTGACTAGAAGATTGCTTCAATTGATGTTGCTGGTATTTGGCTTGCCGTTCTGCTGCCTTCTTTTTTAGTGCACCCTCAGCCCAATATGCACTTTTCACAGCCTCTTGGAATGTCGGGCGTTGATTATCTCCAATCATCATGTAGATATCAGCTGATAACCCATCAAGAAAACGTCTGATCTTCTCTTCCTCTGGAACAACTAGTGTAGGTGCATACTTAGCCAATCTTGTGAACTGCTGTTCATATTGCTGTACTGACATATCACCTTGCACTAAGGTTTGAAAATCCCGCTTCCACTGGTCCTTGACATATTTAGGGATGAACTTATCCATAAACTCCTTGGTGAAAGTTTCCCATGCATTTTCTTCAGCCACTGCCTCTGCTTGCATTACTGCCTTCACCGAGTTCCACCATTGGAGAGATATCCCTCTGAACATATAAGCTGCCAAATTAACTCGCTGCCTTTGAGTGCAATTGAAGACTGCAAAGATCTGTTCCAACTGTTCAATAAAATCATCTGCTACCATAGGATCTTCGGACCCGTGAAACTCAGGAGGGACCCTCTTCTTGAATTTCTCATAGAGGTCATTTGGATCTACTTCCCTGGGAGGCATGACCACTTGCACTGGCTGAGCGGCTCTGTCAGTCAAAGTTAAGATCTGAGCCTGGAATGCTGTCCTGTCTCTATCTGCTTGTGCTCTCTCAGCAGCTCGTTCGTCCCTTTCTCGTTGTTTTTCTGCAGCTTGTTCAGTCTCACGTTCTTTCTGCTGCTCATTTTGAGCAGTCTGGGCTTGCACAAAAGCTTGCAGAAGTTGATTGAAACGATCATCTGGGTTATTCGATCCATTTCCCGGTTCTCTATCCTGAGATCTGGTCGTACGCTGTGCCATGATCTACAATAGGATAACGATGAGTTAGATTCTATGAAACAAGCTAACAAACAATTCTATAGACTTTACAGTTAGCACCTAAAGCCTGTCTAACGAAATTCGCAATCCTCACCACGTCCTATTATTTCTATCCATTTTTAATATCCGAAGATCGTGCTGGGCTCTGATACCAACTGTCACGTCCCCCAAAATAGGAATTGGGAAAACGTGAAAAATTAAAAACAAATTCAAATTTCCTGTGTTTAATACAACACAAGCTTCCAAAAGTGGACCCACATAAAATTTCAACATGTGGTGAGTCAAAATAAATTTCATTAAATGCAACGGAAGCTTTATTCAATTGGTATTGAAGATTCATAAATGAAACCCAACATAAAAATCAGATAAACATTAATAATTAAAATTGCAGAATGAATTCAATAATTTCTAAAGGGTCTCAATACTAAAAGAATGTTTATTCAAAGAGAATTTCTAAGATGACGTTCTCTCGTTTGCTGGCTTAGACGGCTCCAAAGCCATCTCCGGCATCCCACTCGGGTTCGTCAGTTGGCTCAAACGTTTGAAACGCTTGATCCTCCTCCGTCTCCTGGGTAAAGTAGGGCTCGGTACCTATGCACCAATTATTACAAAGTAAATAGCAAGAACATAATCATAATTCGAAATTTAATACGATAACGAGAAAATATAGACAAGTGTGATCATATCGAAGTAATGACAATGACAATGACAAAAGAACGTATAGAATAATCCAAATAAAGCAAATGGAGCAGTATGATTCACACGAAGACAAGTGTCCCCGTTTCGGGTGGTCAGCCCTAAATAAATCGGGAAAGCCCGTCCACAACGTCGGTGGTCATAAACCGATCAAATAAAACAAATATCAGGATAACCTGTTCACATTCATAGCGGATTATAAGTGATCCGGTCACATCGGTGATCAACCGTCCACATATCGATCTGCAGTCGTCCATAAATGACCCACATAAACATAAACATATAAACATAATAGACCCGAATAATAAAGCTCCGACACAAGAATCCTAAGTCAAAGTAAAGTGCTGGCTTTTCCACATTCCATATCATAATCAAATCGTCATACAAAATTTACCAAGCCACTTTATAATCCATAACACACAATAGGGTATGCATCTAAAAGAATACACATCCTAAACCAACATATATGCAATCCTAAGGTCAAATATAAGGTCTCGTACCCAATAACTACAGGAATTTCTAATATATAAAAGATCAACGCATCTCTTCTCCATCAGTGGTGCATAGACCCAATTAAGGGTTTTCCAATAGAGATTGGTTGAACTCGAATCCATTAGAATTTTTCCGAGGTTATACTAAGTACTAAACCCCACATTAGTAAGATACCGTGTGCCCAGACAGTATTTACTCAAGTCCATTGATCCAAATATAAAGTCCAAAAATATAATTTTAACACATTCAAATCAAAGATACCATTTAAAGTTAATTTGCACATAATAATAAAAAGTAACAATCCTTAATTTATGATTTTAGAAAAACCTAAGGACCCATTCAAAAATATTGTCCACATTCACCTATAAGTCAAAGGGTCTAATTAAAGTTTATAAAACAATGAAGGCCTTTATTTAACTTTAATAAAAAAAAGATAAAACTAATGGGCAAAGTACCATTCCAACGGTACTTATCCCAGCACATCACTAAGTCAACAACTCCATTCTTTATTCAAAAACAAGTAAAGATAAGCATATAAGAAAAAAAAGGAGAAAGGACACATCACAAGTCATCCAAGATGGTACAACTGTCCTCTCTCTCCTTTTCCTTTCTCTTGTTCTTCCACCCATCTGCTCTCTGTGAAAATCGTTCTAACATAGAACGACTCCAGAACTCCATATCTGCCCATCTGGATCCTCTGGAAAGTGGGGCCCACTGATCACACCTCAAGATCAGCACGCATCATCAAGGTCGCCCAGGCCCTCACTACCAGATGTAGGGACCTGATCTCAGATGGGTAGGGTTCGGTGGTCCCACAAAGACTTGCTGCCCAATTGGTTTCTCTCTAAACACGCCCTCTCTCTGATCAATGGGCTGGATGACAGGCCAAACAGGGCCCATCTCGCACGGGTCCGCCATCTATAGGATCGCCCGTGGGTCCTCTTTCAGATCTATGGTCTTGATCGATCATCAGTGGGGTCCACGTGGGCCCCACACCCAATCCACATTAACAAAACCTCACTGTTTTCTGTGACAAGTTGGGTGACAGTAATATATAAAAGAACGAAAGAAATCAAATGGACAATCTCCGACCTTATTACAGAAACAATTATCATCACCAAAAGGCATCGAAGGGTTTCTAAATGTAAAACAATGGAATCAACGAAAACACAGGTATTAAATTCACAGATTATAATTAAGTACTTGCCTTTTACCGGGGTTGAAAAAGAAAGCGACAGATCCTAACAAATACCCAATCTGAGATTACTACGGCGCTCGAACAAAATCCGAACACCAATCTGACATAAGAGATGGGAAAGAAATACCCATGTGATCAGATCTATGGTTCTCTCAACCAGATCTACCATTAGAAGAAAAAGAAGATAAAACCCAAGAATATAGATCTATTCCTAATGATTTGAGGAGAGGGTTACCTGAGATGAGAAAGTCGAGACAATAACGGTGGTGTCCTCTGATCTTGGTTCTGATGGCTGGATCCTAAAGCTGAAATGGTCTGGGAAGCTGAAGGAAGAAGAAGATGAAACGGGAAGAGTTGCAGACGAAAGAGGGAGATAAGAACGTGCAGTTCTTAAAATAGAGATTAGGTTAAAAAGGGGATCTTATGGGCTTAAGTTATTGGGTCAAACTACGGGTCAGGTCATCTACCCATTAACCCAACTCACCGATCCAAGCATCTAATCTATCGTGTGTCCCAATTAATCCTACCCACTTAAATAACTAGAATACATTTAATTAAAATAATAATAATATTCTAATTAAAAATATAATAAAATATCATAGTGGGGCCGGGATCTTACACTACATGCAAGTCATGTTGGTATGTAGCAATGTCAAAATGCTATCAAGTTCCTTGGCTCATGCTTTCTAAGCATAATGATGACACAGATGCTCATTCTTTCTTCAGTATCTTTCGCCAGGAGGAATGCTGGCTTAAGGTCCCGGAGCTTCGTGGAAGACGGTGTTGTGGGTCTTCTTACGGTTGGCTTATTACGACTGATTATGAAACATTAGATTTCCATCTGTTAAATCCATTCTCCAGGCGACAAATCAAGCTTCCATCACTAATGACATTCCCATATCCTTATATCGAGGAAGTGCCACACCTTAAAGTTAACTACATTCAAAAGGCCATTCTATCTGAAGATCCATCATTAACAGATGATTATATTCTATTGGCTATCGTTTCTGGAATGGCTAGACTCGCCTTCTTCCGACCTCAAAAAGAAGGAAAGTGGATTGTGATGGATTGTCATCGAGTTCCATTTCAGAATATCATATACTTCAAGGAGCAGTTCTACGCTGCAGACATGGCCGGAGCTTTGTTGGTAGTTGAAATTGATCCTCAGCCAAAGATAACTAGAATAACACCGTGTTTGAAAAAACATACTTCTACTTGCCAGCGATATTTGGTTGATTGTTCGGGTGAGTTGTTACATGTGAGGAGGCCGACACATGGCAAAAAACCTTATGTGGACTCTTCTGATGGTGAAAATAACGATTGGAATTGGAATGGATTTCCTAAATTCTATCATGATAGATTTCTCGAAAAGAGCGAAGACAGTGACAATGATGATGATAGTGATATTAGTGATAGTGATAGTAATCGCATTTGTAGTGAAGATCTTAAGGTAATTTATCACACAGCTGTTTTCAAAGTTTACAAGCTTGTTCCAATGAGTGATTCTAAGTACAAGTGGGAGAAGGTGAAATGCATAGGTGACTATATGTTATTTTTGGGTGATAATGGCTCCTTCTCTTTGTCAATTGCTGATTTTTCAGAATCTAAAGGAAATCGTATTTATTTTACAGATGACCATTGGATATATTATGACAATGAAGATGGGTGTCATGACATGGGCATCTTCAATCTAGAAGACGGGACATTTGAACAATTTTATCCTAACGTTTATCATTCTCCTGTGTTACCCCCAATTTGGATCACCCCTAATCCAAAATAAAGTTCTACCAATTGGCATGCATGTATCTTTACAACAAAAGAGCTGCCCCTCTAGGCTCTATCTTTGTGTTTTTATTCTTTGTAAGATGATTGTTAAAGTTATTTCTTTCCCTTTGATACTTATATGTTCTATTTTCTATGTTTGAATTTGAAAGAATGCATCCTTATATGTCACCCCTTGAATTTTAAGGAGAGGCTATAGTGTTTTAAGCATTAGGATCTTGAGAAAATGGTCTTCTATAGACTATAGCTTTACCCTCCAATTTTGTTGCAATCTTGGAGGGAATATGACCCTCAATTTTCAGTCACATCAATGATTTTACCGGATGCTTAGGCCCACTTGTATGTATGTATGCATTTTGACTTATTTTACTCTTTTGTTTTTTTGACTTATGTAAACTGTGACACCCTGAGCCTTCTCAAGTATCATCAAATGTTCCAAAAATAGTATGAGCATGAATTTACACAGAGCTACGTGCATCCCTCGGCTCTTGATACTTACAATTACTATGCAGGTCGGCTTAAATCCAATTAAAATTTTACTTGAGCCTAGCTTGAATGTCACTCTTGCTTTTGAGCTGTTTGGATGCAGAATCAAAGGATGGTGCGAAATGAATACCCAGCCATCCCCTTTTGTATTTCATATATAATCTTCCTTTGATTCTAATTCAATTAAAAAAAGGTTATTTGATGCGTATTTTCTAAAATTCACCTTTGCTCTTCATTTTTAATCACTCATGGCACAAATCCTATGTATGCTAATGCAAACAAACATACCCAACATGATCTGTAAATAAGCTGATCTTTGCCTAGCTTGAGCTCCATCCTGCCATGCCCTTTTTATCCAAATTCAATTCCTTTAGGTACGTTTGTGTACACTTTGTGGAAAACGGGTTCCACGGATTTTTTTTTGTCCGACCATTCCCATAAGAATCTAATTTCAAGGAATTATGAAACATCTAGTCCATTTTTATGCTTTTCCACAAGAATAAGTAAGCTGCACCAAACATAAATTTGATTGTAGTGCAGAGTTTAATTTCCGCAATCCTCATTTTTTATGCAGAAAATCGGCTACACAAATGTTCACTTATTATTATTAATTTCTCCCCTAAAAGACTGATTTATTATAAGAATTGAGAAGGGAGGTCTTAAGCGTTATACAGAGCATAAGATACTACACCTCTAGATGTCAGCCAAAGTATCCTTCAAACATATGTACATTAAAACTGGATACATTCACTCATTAACAGTATAATCCTGCTGTGGGCTCTGTTGAGAATCCTCTCCTGATGTGTGCCCGGACCCCTTAATCCTTCCTGTTACCTTTAGGGCCAAATTATCTATTCTTTTTTCTGTTTTTTTTTTTTTTTTTAATTTAAGTTTTGAGCACCTGGATTTGTATTTTCCAACAGATATATCCACATATATTATTAAAAAAAAGAGAGACAAAACCAAATCAATAAATCCCTAAAGAAGATTGCTTTAGAAATAAATAAAAATTGGTGAGATGGCAGGGAGAGGTTGAGTTGTGTTGGGATTTTATAAGAGATACTGTGCAGAGAAAAACAAGGATGACGCAGTTCCTTTTAATGCTTTTTTGGAATGTGAAGAGTTGGCTTTAGTGAAATGTGATACTAGTTACTGTCATGGGGTCTTATTTTTTGGGGGAGAAAAAAACTACGATAGTTACTTTAATCATTTTTTAAAATGTGAAGAGATGACTTTAATAAGTTGTAATACTATGGGGCCTTTATCTTTTTGGGAGCTTAAAGCAAGGGCTTCTCGTCTTATGGTCGAGCTGCCCCTGGACCCTATCTTGTGTCTTTCCCATAGGAAACTGTTGAGTAAATATTAACATTGTAGGTTAAAATATATAAGCAAGCGGGAGCGCTACTTGGTTGGCAAAGAGCGTCAACATTGGAAACTTTCCCATGTGGAATGAAGGGCTCCTCTTTCCTGAGTTTTTCATGTGCATTAGTTTCCATGATAAAGTTCCTCCCTGGCCTTTAATATCCATGATTTGTCAACACTCTCCCTCAATTACCAGGTCTGGTTTTTGCTTGTTTCATTCCCCTAGAGTAGTGCCTGTAATTCTGCTTCCACAGATGAGGTTGCATTCGTTTGACCTCCAAATCTCCACATGCTAAGATAGGCTTACCTCTGCAATAGCTAAATATGCTTGCAATCGCTGAACATGCTTATACGCATCCTATGGAAGACAGCGCACCATTATAAGGTGGGAACGGATCATGATCAAAATCAAGTTTTTTCGTATTTGGTAGTGAGGCGCCCATTCTTTCTCTTTAAAGCTGCAATTCTGTCCGCCTTAGGAGAAAACATGTCTGCTTCTTGGGGCCCAACTATAAATGTTTCTCTTGAATGTGTCTTTCCAAAAATACATATGTGCATTTTCAATAAAATGTTTCCCTTCTTGGGGTCCATTTGTGAATGTGTCCTTTTTAAAATACATATATGCCTTTTCAATAAAATGTGTCTCTTGGGCCCATTTCTTTGGATGTCATTTAATTCAAAGAGATGGCTTTCAACTCCATAAATTAAGGTTATTTTCAAAAAAATTATATAATATTCAAAATGAGCAAAAATGAATACGAATGGGATATTAATTTTAATATATTATTTAGGTCACACGAGACTTAACCCGTGCATCACAAGGGGGCTTCATGCTAGTTTGTCCAAACCTATTACTGTTGCATAGAAATAGTACTGTGAAACCATTCTCTCTCTTTAAAGTTGTACTAGCACAAACCTCTGTGTGATGCACAGGTTAATCATAACCCCATAAAAGCTAAAGTTAAGATGGATCAAGTTATAGAAGAATATTTTATTTATAATATCATTAAAATTCTTAAATAATTTAAAAGAAATTAAAAATGTTGTAACCCAATGATCAAACCATCCATCCTAACAGACTTAATAACAATACTCAAGCCACCAAAATCAAAATGAGAAGTGTCAGATTATATGATTCAAATCAATTTCTTAAAAGGGCGTCGATTAATCAACAGACAACTTTAACAGGATTAATCACGAGTGATGGATCAAATCAACAAATTGCAACAATAGTTAATAAAAAGAAGAAACAGAGGAATTATTATGAACCAAACTATCAGAAATCAAAGCATTTGAACTTAAATAGGCTTTCTCCACATCCAAACTGAGTCCAAAGAGATAGGAGCATAACAAATAGAAATCTCATTCCAAGTTGTATAAATAAGAACAATACTGTGGATAAAATGATAAAATTAGGTGAGATCAACAATTGCTTTCTTAGAAGAATATCTGAAAAAGAGTACCAAATGCTAGAATGTGCAGGAACGTGAAGGCTGCCGGAAGTTACGACGTGAACTTCAGCGGTGGAGAACTTGTTATTTTCTGTGGAGAATGGCCGGAATATGTAGAAATAGACCAGAATTGTCGTATGAGAGTTAACTTGCTTTTCTCATTTCATGTATTTGTTGTGTGCTGCCCATGAGACATAAATTGGAATTTTGTAGTTGAGGCATTTCTGGTGAAGGATCATGCATTTTGGGGTTCGGAGAGGCATTGATGAGATAACCTATAACGAGGGGATGTTTCCTTTGAGTGGAATGGGTGTGGAAGAGAAAGATGGAAATAAACGAAAAGGCAAGATGGGATAGTGCCGTTTCTTTGGCATGAAAGAAAGATACCAGAATGTTGATGTGAAATTCTTTCTCTTTAAAGCGAAATAGAACGAAAAGGGCAAAGTCTTAGGACAAAGAGAAGAAAAAATACATCCAATGGAAAGCATAATGAAAGGCCAGCCTCAAAACAGGGAGGGCTAAAACCATCAAAAACAAAAGAAGAAGAAACAGGAACCTGTAATACTCCTTGAAGCTCTGAAAAGGATAAAATCCATGCTAGAGCAAAAGAAGAAGCTACTGCAGGAAACTGAAGCTCCAATCAACAGAGAACTAGCTGACGGAGGAAAGAGGAGGGCTACATTTCTCCCAGAGGCAACGAAAACTGCTAGAAGAGGATGGAGCAAGAAGAAGGGCAAAACAGAGATCTACTCCCCTACACTGCACACGAAAGCAGACTGCAGCAAAATGCAGATCAAACCACCAGCAGCAGCTCATTGCTGCACTTCTTCCAATGCAATGCTAGGACAATGGCATTGCTACACTTCATGCTTGGCTTTGCAGTAAAAACAGAACAAACCAGCAGCAGCAGCTCCTGAAGGGGCACCAAAAGGGGCAAAGAGATTGGATTCAAGCAGCTTGAAGACAGGAATCCACGGCACACCACTACAGAAAAGGCTAAGGACAACACTACTTAACTGCACTTCGTAAGAGCTTGACGAGGACCAAGAGCAGCCACACAAAAAAAAAAAAAACAACACACAACAATGCCTCTCCCAGACTACACAACAACTGGGAAAAGCCCACAGGAAGAACAACACTGCTCCTCTTCCACAACAACAGCTCTGAACAGCACTGAACTCTCATCTCCGGTGCAGAAAACCAACACTACTATCCTCTCTGCACAGCAACACTCTTGCTGCCAAACAGAAAGGAGGGTAAACCAAGGGACTGCTCTGAAAAACACTTGCCATAGAAGAGCTCACTGACAGAGGAAAGATGGCTTGGAAGAAGAAGATAGAGCCTGCAGACTGACTCCCTTGGGCCAGACTGAGAAAGAAGAGAAGAAACAGAGGGATGAAGTCCTCTTGGATTGAGATGCCAGAAACTCTGTAGGCTAGCAGGAGAACTGATCATGCAGACTTTTATATAGGAAATCTGGCACCAAAGAGATTGCCACTGCAATACCAACCTTTCAGGAAATCGGATACAGCTCCAGCTAAAGCACTCTGCTCTCCAACAACAGGACTAAATGGAGGGCCCATCATCCGGAACAGAGCTTCTGCTACTGCAAGAGGACTACCTGGAGCTAGACCAGAAAGTGCTGAAACCAAATAGAGACTACTCAAATCCAGGCTGCTGAGAGAGAAATCAGCCAGCATCCCACCCTAACGCCCTCAAAATTGGATGAGAGGGCTGGGACTTACCTAAAGAGGAGCAGGACATTCCGCTGCAGAAGTCAATGAATAGGCTCTGAGCTTTCACCATGGACGGCTTCTTACTGTTGTGTTTGGCTTCACTCCTCAAGAACCAAAGGATATAAATGGTTTGGAAGAATATAGCTGCAGCGGAATTTTTCCCTTTATCTTCGACATCTTTAATAATAGTTGTCCATATAGAAGTAGGCAAGAGAGGATGAGGGGTTGAAGTATCCATAAGGCTCAGAATCCAGGACCACAGTTGCTGGGTTGTAGGACAAGAAAAGAAGATGTGCAAATCTAACATCTTGATGCCATGGAGATCCCCTTGTGCATTGCCCATAAATCTGTTGGAGTTTTTCTTAGGAGAAGGCGCCAGCTGAAGCAAGAGAGTCTTGGGTTAATGTGCTTGTTCCAAACTAGCCAATATCATTGAACTGCAGCTTTTCTAGTTTACCAGGATGCTGATGTGAAATTCTTTCTCTTTAAAGCGAAATAGCAGTTGGAAAAAAAAAAGAAAAAAATTAAATAGAAGCCACGTCAACTATTTGGGGCCCATAAAAAAACTCAATTTTGATGTGAAATTAGAATGCTATATTACCAAATTGCTGATGTGAAATTAGATGATGATGTGGCTTAATGAGGTTTAGACTTAGAGGTTTTTTAAGGGTAGTTTTCTAACCGAAGTTCCCTTTTAAGGTATGAGAAAAGTGGTTGGAAAAAAAAAACCCTCAGTATTGGCCTTAGGAAAAGCCACATCAGCTTCTTAGGGCCCCTTTGTAAATGTGTCTTTTGAATGTGTCTTTTCAAAAATACATATGTGCTTTTTCAATAAATGTGCCCCTTATTTGAGCTCATTTATGAATGTGCCTTTTTAAAACTACATATGTGCCTTTTTCAGTAAAATGCGTTTCTTGGGCCCATTTGTGTGGATGTCACCAAATTCAAAGGGATGTCTTCCAACTTTATAAATTAAGGTTACTAGCATTAAAGCTTGTACGATGTACAGTTATATCTTATGCCAATTTAATAATAAATTAAAAATATTTATAATAATAAAATCCTTGGAATGGAAATCACAACTAAATCTCTAAGCTGAATAATTTCTAGATTTACATTTGAAACTCTGAACCTGAGTATAAAATTTATACACTAAATTGCAAATCAATCTCTATCTTACAATTACACTTCCTCAAATATAATTAATATTCTTAAAAATTCTTAAGTAAATAATCAAAGCACTTATCGTAACCATGATAAATCAAACCAGAGGAAGCATAATTTTGACAAAATTGATCGATGATGACAGCCAAAGAATAGTAATTAATCCAAAAAAATTAAACATCATTAAAGGAAATTTTCATAAAAATGAAGGGAGAACTTCAATCCACACTCACTATACACTCCCACTGTTCCCAAATTTTCTCTTATTTGCATTGTTTAATCTAGTTTCAGCAATTACACATGCCTCCTATTTAACAACTGAGGCTTCCCCTTTATCCAACCCAATTCTCATTTACTATATAAAAATAAAGTGAATAAAAATAAGAGACTTAAACTTACATTTCATCCATCCATCAAGGGCACCTGAAGGGAAAGAATGGCCCACAAACCAAATCTACCACTTGAAAAGGGCATGTTCATCCTTTTGCACGGTTAATATGAGTCATCGAATAAGGCCCATCTAGAAATTTTCATGTACATCTTCAGGAAAGATGTTACCTGTAAGACCCCGCCCCGAGTTAATCAAGATTAACTCTAATTAATTGAAATTAATGCTAATTAATCACGTTTAATGAGGCTAATGATGGCTAATGACTAAGCTCGATGAGATTAGTCTCAAATGATTGAATTAAGCTTAATGAAATGATAATGAAGGGGATTGAATGAATTGAATGAGATTTTAGACTCAAACTAAGAGAACAAGGCATTTTCCGTAAATACGGATTTATACGTATTTTGTCGAATACGGAAACTCTTGATACCAACACGTGTATCTCGACGAGTACTTTAACTTTCATAATTGGCTCGAAGTCGTTTGACGAGGATTTGGTCAAATGACCATCCATTTGACTCAAGATGTGAATAGTCTTGATAATGGGGACTTAACTGCAAAATGTCCCTTATAAGACTTAAAATGAACTTCCTTGAGTTCATTTCCACTCAGCTCCATTGCAATAGAAACCCTAGGCAACTTTCCTTCTTCCTCTTCATTTCCCCTCTCATTCCTTCCCATTTAGAGTGAAGATTGAAGGCTTGTCAAGTGGTTGGAAGGAGGTTTCTTCTTCCCCATCTTCTTCCTCATCGTATTTCCCCATTTGGAGTGCTTGGAACTTGAAGAAAAGCTCAAGGATTCCTTTCCTTAGAACTACAAGTAAGTAGATAATCATTTTTGTGAGTTTCCAAGTTATAATGAGTGATTAGATATGGTTTATAGCCAATTAGCTCATAGGATAGTGTTTCTTGTGTTTTTATGGAAATAGGGTTTGGATTTGGGGATTTCTCATCTTAAAGTCAAGCTATCAAAGGGGTTTCTTGCTAATAGGCTTTAAAGGCAAGTTTAAATGTTCATTTATGATTCAATGCTAATCTATAAGTTTCTTTGAGTTATAAAGAGGGGTTCTCAAACCCTATTGTTAGAAATGGAGATTTTATGGATTTGTTGAGCTCTATGGATTTTATGATGTATTAATGATAGAATAGAAGTGATTTTGGTGTTTAAATGGTGAATGAGGAGAGGACATAGGATCCTCTAATGTATATGCAGATGGTTGTTGAAATGGATGAAAGGAAGAGTGAATGTTCAGAATCCGGAATCTGGGTTCTGGACAGTTCGCTCGAGCGAACCAGTTACTGTCTGACGCGAAAAGTGTCTGCACGAGCGAACATTATGTGCGCTCGTGCGATGAAGGTTCTGTTTGGGTCCGATCGAGCGAACTTGGATCCGCTCGAGCGAACCTGATACTGGTCAAACATGAATTATAAGCAAAAGTGAGTCCAGTGGATTTTGATATTGAGGGTGGAAAAATTTTTGGGGACTAAATGCACATATTAAATGAAAATGTGATGTCCATCGAAAATAACACGTGCATTTAGTAACTAATAATTACACATATAAATTGTCTAAATTTGGGATAGAGACAAGTAGGACCGTGAATGATTAAAGATTCATCTAATCTCATTGAGTCTATAATGACTGCATACAATGAACCGCTGAATACTGAATAAATGTAATAAACCATTGAATAATGAACAAAATGAATAAATGCAATGAATAATGAATAATCCTACTGCAGCAGATAATTGGGGTGTTCCGGAGCTCCGTGGTGATGCCAGTGATCTCTGATCAAGACACTGGTAGATCCCACACATATAGACTAAAAAGTCAATGAATTGATAAGCCATGTAAGGAAAACTGAAACAATATTGAAGCCTTGGCCATGAATGGTTCGCCCTTCCGCCTAGTGCTTAATTGAATTGATTAAACGAAAGTAAAATAAAGCCAGGCCATGAACGGTTTGCCCTTCCGCCTTGTGCTTAAGTTTCTTCCGTTGGAAGACACGAAATGACATGAAATAAATGAAATGAATTGAATAATGCTTCCTTTGGGAAGACATTGAATTGAATGATAGTAACACTATTGTAATTGAAAATTTAGCTATTGAGTATCAATGGGCTACACTGTACATGATATTGCATTAACCTAGATGTAAGAGTCTAGGGTTGTTATATTGATAATGGACAAGTTTAGCATGTGTTATCATAAATGTGTTTATACATTGTTGAACCGTCGTGTTCATAGTGTTATTGATGGCATTACAGGCCCAGTTGCCCCTCCCGGTCTTGCAGAGGCAGCGCCGCGTGCGGAGGAGGCGCCCCATCCGATACCTCCAGGAGGTTTAGCCGAATGGGCATAGTTCGGAGGGCGTTGATTTTGAATGTTTTGGAGATTATTTTGGGAATCACTTGATAGATATTTTGTATATCATTTTGATATGTAATTAGATGTCCCCTGCATTGTATTGTGAATATGCAGTGGTGGACTTCATTGGATTATATTTTTGTATATGCGAACTTTACTTGTAATGTAAAGTCAATTATTGTCAATCTATATATATATATGTTTCCGCAAAATTGTATATTTGACAGGTATGTATGTTAGATCTCTTGTGAGTCTTCGTCTTAACTTCGGTTAATTTGAGATTTATGGGAGTAAGTATGCTGACATCGCGATCCGGGTTATGCTCCGATTAGTCCGGCCTCGGGCCCGGGTCGTGACATTACCCCTATTTATTATATTGGGTGACAGACAAGTAACATGAATTGCAGCTCCCTTTTCACACTAAATGTGATGAAAAACAAATGATTCCATATTAAAATAGCATTGATGTAAAGAAGAATACCAAATGTTTGTCAATAACTCTGATCACCTTCTCATAATGTTTGTGCAGTTTAACTCTTTTCCACTATTTCTTAGGCATTTGAACCATTTCAATTGTTTTTCATGCATACATAAAATACACCTGCATCAAACACCAAATCCTTTGAAAGTGAAAATTTTCAAATCATTTAGGTATTGAACTTGGATGTGAGAATTTCTGGAAAATAGGTTCCCACCTTCTCGATTTTTAACGTTTCTTTGTATTGAAGGGCCAAGGTGATCATACGAACTTTCTTGAGGACTCTGACTAATTCAAACTAACAAAAGAAATAGTAACCGAAAAGTAATTAAAGAAATAACAACATCCATGTAGGGCCCCTGTTCATGCAGAAGTAGGCACTCGATGAATTATTTCACATATCACAGGGCCAGTGTTGTTTTTTCAAAAAAAAAACAGAGAAAACGCCCAAAAGACTCTCTGTGATCTAATGATTATACCTTTTTAATATGACAGTGAAACGACAACAATAGTAGAAGAGAATTTTCAAGGCAACTAGAAAAGCTATCACAATAAAACAAATGATCTCAAACATCACTGAAAGGGTTCTATAACACAAATTTCTTGTGATTAAATCGAGCGGTAATTAATAATCAGGTCATTGTCAGATTTTGATCAACACACATATCCAGCAAAATCAAACAACCAACTGTCAGTGTCAATAAAAACTGAATTGGAATTGTGGAGAGGAGAGAGGAGTACTATCATGGTCGCGGATGGTGGCATAACGACTATTGGCAGGAATCATGAACTTCACCTGCATATATACTCATGACGTTCTATGGGCATAAATTGATTATGGCAATTCTACAAACACCAAGAGAGCATGCACAGAGAGAGAGAGAGAGAGAGAGAGAGAGAGAGCTACAAACACCAAGAGAGCATGCACAGAGAGAGAGAGAGAGAGAGGGAGAGGAGTTGGGAAGTTTTTTGCCTTGTTGCTTGGTCATGAAACTACAGTGTGGTCGTGTTTGATTACTTGCCATGTGAGAGAAGATGTCTTTAGATAAGAGATTTTCCTTAATTTTATCAGTTTAGTGAGATGAGGAGGCGGGAGGGTGAGAAAAGTGAGGCTGTGTCACATCCCGGTCCCGAATCACCCTGGCCTAGGGTAATCCCCGAGGTGAAACACACGTACTCCCGTGTGATTGTACCTGTCGCGAGTCAAACACAAGCACACGAAGGAGAAGACTATTCCACTCGTGAGTCGAACTCACTGATAACTATCAATCAACAGTTCATATAGCGGAAGCTTATAACAAATGATCATCATAACCCTGTACAATCCCATAAATAACATTCAAGTTTAAAATCAAAAGAAGTTATACATTGGTACAAAATGTTTGTCCAAAAGAAAGTTCTATACATCGTTATCAAAATACATAACAAAAAGAGTTGAATTTGGTGTGACTTCACAAAAACATTAGTCACACATCTACTATGCTCTCAAAATGTCTTGGCGCTCTCCGAACCGAGGAGTCTCTACATGGGCCCTACCCCAGGCCACTCCTCTAGTCCCGAAGGTACCTCCTGGGTACCCTTATCTCCCTCCGCGGTCTCTGTAGGACCGGGGGCTGCGTCTGTGCCTGTGACACCAAGAATAGTATCTCAATACAACTATTTAGCAAGCATAAACAGTAAACAGGGATACAATGAAGTTTTTAAGGACAATAACAATTTGAGAATAAAAATAAGACGAGTAAAAGAGAAATTAAATAGTCCATTTTCATGAATAAATCCTATATGTCATTCCTTTTAAAACCATTAAAGAAACTATAATACAAAAATTGGCAACTACATAAAGCTCATCCTCTCATTGAGAGCAAATCGTGTTGGGATGTCACTAGGGGTCCGGCCAAAGATCCTCCTAGCTACCCGGGTCCTGGAGTTCCGGTGCTCCAGTCTGTCAACTGCGCAGCGACGTTCAATAATAAACCAAGACTTAACCCCGTCGAGTACCGTCCGGTCGAAGCTAAGTAGTGCCGACTTATTCAAATCAATTTCGTTTGCAATTCAAATCGAGTGACTATTCAAATATTTGGATACACCCAATGGCGTTATCCATATCAATATCACATAATGTATAACAATTGGAGAGCAATATATATATAACCATTTATCGAAAATTGATGTAAATACAATTCTCGTTTTCAATACTTAAAGCAATTACTTAACGACTATAACAATTGATAATAATTTATTATTCATATAATCTATTGTCATCCAATACAAGATTAATTTATAAAATCAACATGTTATTGTTTTCTTAGTGTCACTTATGATGATCTCATGTTGGATTTCTAAATTAATCCTCATGGCTTAACAATAGGTTAATGATTTCATTTGGGCTTAATTAGAAGGATTAGGGTCCCAATACTAAGACATAATGAAACCTAAGTTCCTATGGTAAGGGGTGTACATCCTAATTATCCATTTGGGATTGATTAGGATGGTTAATTATGGACTAAGAGTAATAATATACCTTTAATGAGCCATAAAGAGGTCCAGCAGAAAGGTTTAGGCAGTTCTACCGGTAGAAATTCCGGTAGAAGAAGTTCTACCGGTAGAACTACCGGTTGAGGCGTTTCTACCGGTAGAACTTCCGGTAGAGACAGTTCTACCGGTAGAACTACCGGTTTAAGCATCTGGATTTCCTTCTCCAGGCTCTCTGCCAGATTTTTGACTGTTTCTACCGGTAGAACTTCCGGTAGAACAGGGGTTCACAGTTTTCTTCAACTCTCTGTGTGATTTCGAGCCGTTTCTACTGGTAGAACTTCCGGTAGAACGTCTCGAGTTCAATTTTTCTTCTTCTTTCTATTTTAATCTCTTCCAAATGAGCTTCCTTGCTCTCCAAACACATACATAATACTTCCATACTTCCCAAAACAACTACAAGAAGAAATCCAACTCATTTACCTTCTTTAAACATAGAAACCCAATTTTATGGAAAGAGAAAGAGAAAACTTGAATAAAATGAGAATGTATAACAAATGCAAACCCAATTTATGTTTATACTTGCCTCAAGGAAGAGCTTTTAACTTCTCACACACTTGGTTAGAAGAAAGACCCAAAATCCCCAATGCTCAAACCCTAATCATCATAAACACATGAAAACTTGATGAGGATGCAATGCATGTATGATGATGGGTCTATTCATCTCTAAGATGCTCAAAATCATGGTCAAAGGGTTTTGCTACTCACCTTTAGTAGAGACTCCGAATTTGAGACGGAATAGAGAGAGTTGGAAGATGTCTCTTGTCACAAGATGAAGAAGAAATGGAGAAGATGAAGATAATGATTCACCCTAAGTTCTCAAGCACATGCCATAGTTCTTGAAGGATTGAATGAGGAGAGTGATGAAGAGGAGAAATGGCAAGGAGGGTTGCAGAGAATGGGAAATGAAATGAATGAATGAAGGAAGGAAAAAGGGTCTTCATGCCTTATATATGGAGTAAGAGTGGATTTTTGCTTTTTAGCCCATTGGATAAGAACATTTACAAATTAAGTCAATTGAGAGTCAATCTCTTCAAGGAGTGGTCAAATGAGGTCAAGTCCATTATGAAAGTTGATAGGGTCGACAAAATACACGTGTTAGTGGCAAAATGACGTGCAAATGATGCAATTTGTGAAAATCAAGAATTACGAAAAAGCTCTTAATTGCATTAAACCGAGTCAATCGGTGTCAACTCATCTATTTAGGGTTCAAAACTCACCCAACTCAATCAAATGCATTAATCAATACTTATTCATCATAATTAGGAGTCAAGCATAGTTAATTTGGCTAATACCCAATTAATTAGCAATAATCAAGGTTAATTAGGCTTGGGGTGTAACAGGCTGCAAACTAATGAGATTGATTGTAATTAGAGAAACGGAATGGTCTTACGAAGATACAGAGATGAATTTCTATTTTGAGACGAATCGTTTCAAATGTGCATTGGCCATTGAGTTGTGGTGAAGAGGAGAAGAGGCGTTGAGGAAGATACGTGAGCACTGAGCAAGAGGAAGAGGGTTTTTTTTTTTTTTTTTTTTTTAAATCTTATCAAAGAGGAGACTATGTGGGCGTGGATAAATGAGGGTGGAGAATGATGCAGTTTTTTTGCAACCGTTTTCCAACTTTGAAGACGAAGAATTTTCATAGTTTTAATATAGTATTCAAAATAAGTAGAATTGTATACCAATTCTTTATTTTTAAGATGAAATGTGTACGCTGACGTAGATTAAGGGAAGAAATGTTTGATTTTTACTTTGTTTTTTTTTTTTTTTTTTGGCTTAATTTGAATTTTTAATTATTTTATTATAAATAGATTTATATGAAAGGGATATTAATTTTAATATATTATTCAGGTCACTCGAGACTTAACCTGTGCATCACACAGGGGTTCATGCTAATGATTTTTATAAACAAACTTCATTCATAGGGAGAAAAACAACAATAATAAAACAAGCCTGAATTAGGGTGGAGGTAAACAACTCCAAACCCAATCCGGAACATAGCTTCCCCTCGAAAACTCATACTAAACCTAGCACATTTCTTGGGGAAAACATGAGCAGCCACACTAAGAGTTCTAGGCGAAATAATAATTAAAAAAAACACTAAATAGATGAAAAAAAACTACATTGACAATAAATGTCTAAAATAATAGTGTTGATGGTCCAGTTCATCTCCCTATTAATACCATCGATCACCTCGTTGTCATTGGAATAAATCACAATCCTCCAACAACATTTGTAAGACGTTTTTTCTAATATAAAGAGAATAGCTCTCACCTTTGTTTCTCTAGGGGCTCGTTTGGATACATGCAGAATAAAATATTTTTAGATTTAAATAATCAAAGAATTAAATATTGTTGAATATAATAGTATACTATTATAATATTGCAACGCTGTTGCTGTTTGGCATTGTTTTGAAGAATTCAATAGATTTTAAACAAGTCGTTTGACAATTACTAAAGATTATAATATATACTGAAACAAAGTCATCGCAGATTTAAATCCAAACAATAATGATCAAACAACAAAGCCATCACCGTTTTCTTGGGTCTATCAAATTTATTTATTTTTTAATAGTTATAGGAAACTGGGTTTGATTAAGGGGGCAGAACTATGATATCAAGAAGAGATCATTTCCCACATATGCTTGATTTTACATTTCCAAAAGGCCATGGAGAACTACTTCTGAGTGATATTGAGCATCCACTTCAAAGTGATGTCTCCTCATCAAAATAGAAAATTTCTCAAACATTTGTCCTCAATCAGATCACCGTGGCATGTGGGGGTCCTTTGGTTCCTTTGGTTGAGAAGACATGGTTGAGTGAACTGTGCTCAAACTTGTAGAGATGGACCGTGGATTGTAGAGAGGAAAAAGAGAGGCAGTTGAATCCACATAGGGTATTGTCAAAATACAAAATAATTTGTTGTAGTACTCGATGGACCGCAGGATAGATGAGATTGGGTGGGCCATGACTGTTTCGATTGCAGAAGCCTGATTAGACAAGGGTTATGTGTCTTCGGTTCTGGTTACAAAGATCGGAGTCGGAGGAGAAGATCTGATATAGAGTATTAGACTCTGAAATAAGGCTAAGTTCTAAGTGTTGATCGAGGTGGGCCCACGCCGGACCGGATCAATTGAAGGAAGACTGGCAGGGTCTATGCTTGAGTTGTAGAACTTGGACTTGTAGGAACTCGTCGCTACCAGAGTTCCTGCAGCAGACACTGGTCAGAGAAGATGATCGGAGCTAGTTGCAGCGCCGCCAATAGCTGAGAACATCGGAGCAGAGACTTTCGTCTTAGTCTCGCCCGAGGAAGAAGAATAGAATTCCGTCGTCGCTGCACGCCGAAGAAGCATCGCCGAAACTGGAAGAGAAACATCTTCATTGTCGCCCACTGTCGTCGCCACCTGAGCAGGAACAACAAATTGGTATACCTTTCTTCTGTGAGGAAAAGAGGAGGGAGAGAAGGTATGGGAGGGAGAGTGTCACGACCCGGGCCCGAGGTCCGATAATCCCGAGCCGTAAACTCATACTTACTTCCTTAAATCCCGAATTAACCGAAGTTAAAACGGAATCCACAAGGGATAACATTCTTAATTTACCTGTCAAATACACAAATTTACGGAAACAATTATATTTGACAATATCAATTTACAATTTACATGTATACAACATAATGTTCTTTATACATATATCCTTTCCATCAATTACTTGTCAATCACTGCATATCCAAAACACAATGCAGATAGTAATTAATTACACCTCAAAATGATTACACAAAATAATTTCTCAAAACGTTTATCAAAATGTTATGATCCTTCTCGCACTCGGATACCCATATCAAATGGTATTCCGACCATTCCATTCGTTCAGTCCTCCCGGAGGAACCGGAGCGGTCTGCTCAGCTGCCGCCGAGGGCGCTGCTGCACCGGCATGGGCAATCGGCCCTATAATGCTATCAATAACACTAGTGAACACGACGGTTCAACAATGTATAAACAAATCTTGTAATAGCATGTGTTAACAATAAGCTAAACTCATTCAATCTATCAGCAACAATTTCAATTTTAGACAAGTCTAGAAAATTCCTACAGTGACAATATGTGAATATAAAAGTCAGTCTCGTGGACATGTTTAAGATGGTCACTACGATTGCATTCATTTTCATTTCATTTCATTTACCATCTTCCATCAAAGGAATGATTCATCTTCCAAATGGAAGGCATCAATCAATACCCATAGATATGATCGGAAATAGTGGGACTTACTGGTGTCCGGGCCAGGGACAACTGGCATCACCACAGGGCTCCGGAACGCCCCCAAATCCATCTACTGTAGTAGGATTAACCATTTGTTTCATTTATTAATTCATTAAAGTCATTTAGAGTTCTAATATAATAGTTAGGTAGTGCCAGACTCAAAGGTCAATACTTTTCAGTTAACAATCCATTTCTGGATTTGATTCAATTTAATAATTCCCTTCATAACAAGAAAAGGAATAACAACAACACCAATCTCATCAGATTGGAACATAATGACACAATGAGGGTATTACTAATCCCTCGTGGTTCTACTCAATTCTTTCTCAAATCTAAACAACCATTTAGGTGTAATAATTGGTTACTAAATGCACGTGTTATTCTCGATGGACATCACAATTATGTGTTTTATGTGTGCATTATGGCACCCGCAATTAACAACCATGGAAGTTTAGTCCATAATTAATTAACTGTGAGATTCTTCCTCCATTACCCATAACTCTTAACAGTCTCATTTTACCTCGTGATTAGTCTTAAAACTAATTTAGGGAGCATTTATACTCACAAGGAGTGTTCTAAGTCCATTTTTCACTTACAGTTAATGTATTGGCCAGTATCAGGTTCGCTCAAGCGAACCCAGACAGAAAGTGGTTCGCTCGAGCGAACCCAGACAGAACGATGTTCGCTCGAGCGAACCCAGACAGAACGATGTTCGCTCGAGCGAATCCATCAGAACTTCAGTCCGAAATTCTGATGCTCTCTCTCTTCTTCTAATCTCATTTCTCCATTAAACTCCCACAACCTGCAATGAAAATTGGAACCTCCTGTTCCTTCCTCATTCCTCATTTATCCACATTTAATAATACTTCTAATCATCTAATCAATCTATAAATAACTCCAAAACTCAATGGAAAATATGCAAAATCCATGGAAACTCTATACATTTCTACAATAATTAATACTAATCACAAGTAATGTTTATACTTGCCTCTCTTGAAGGTTAGCTAACTCAAAGTCCTTTGCTTAGCTTGCTTTTGAGATGAAACCCCCAAATTTCAAACCCTAAATCCATGAAAACATTGAAATGAACTCCCATGAGCCATTTATGCTAGAAACCTTCACTAACCAACCAATGGAACTTGAAAGTTCTACAAAAGCACTTAACTACTTACTTGAGGCTCAAAGGAAGGGATTTTGAGATTTTTTTCAAGCTCCACACTTCAACAATGGAGAAAACAACTTGAGGAAGAAGATGGAGATGGAGCTACACTCCTCAAAAACCCCCTTGAATCACTCCTGGCCTCTCTCTTGATGAAGGAGAATGGAAGAGAAAAAAAGAAAATGAAGGAGGTGCCTAGGGTTTGGGTGAAAATGCTTGAATGAATCCATTTCATTCTAATATAAGGCTCTCTTACACTAAAACCCCCATCTCATTAAGCATTATTAAATTTTGAGTCAAATGAAGCCTCATTTGGTCCATTTGATGTCAAATGGAATCGCGTCTATTATGAAAGTTAAAGTACTATTCGAGATACACACGTCGGTATCAAGAACTTCCGTATTTGACGAAATACGTGAAAACTCGTATTTACGAAAAAGTCCTTAGCCTACCTTGTTTGAGTCTAAACTCATTTTAATCAACTCAATCCCATTCAAATTTATTCCATTATGCTTAATGCATTATTTGAGACTAATTTGTCTCTCTTTGATCTTTAACCTTCATTAACCCAATTATTCATGCTTTATTAGCACTAATCTGAATTAATTAGCCTTAATCATGATTAGTTCGGGTCAGGGTGTAATAGAGAGGGAAAGACGAGATCGAAGAGGGAAAGAGGAGATGGGAGGGGAAAGACAAAAGGAAGAAAAAAGAGGAAGGTGATTCGGAGAGGCATTACCGTAACTCCCTCGTCAATAGCTAACCAACTCGTGAAATCTAACAAAATATTCTTGCAAGATTCTTTCCTACAAGATAGGGATGTAGGGAGAAATCTTTGGATATTTTAATAGAAAAGAAATGATTCTTTTAATTTATTGAGTTATCCAAACAGCCCAAACTTGAAGGCTAAGATAACTTTCTTAAAAATATAAAAATCTTGCACATTCTTGTGCATCAAAACGGACCCTTAGGAGAAGAGAGCGATAGTCCACATCAAGCAAGTGTAAAAGTACGTAACTTATTCATTATCATAACCTAAGTATAAGTTGAGTCCAACCGTTGAGATGCATGAGAAAACATTGTTCAAAGAACGTTGCTGATATCTCCTTTTACCTCGTCTCTTTTCCCCCTATACTCAGATGCTCTTAATGTTGGCATAGGTTTTTTTGTTCCGCTAGTGTGAACTGAATGGCCTCAACATTGGCCTGAATTAGGGGTTCGAATCTGGGACCCATACCCAATTGGTTTGAGTTGGATTCTTTGGACCCGTTTTCAACATCCCAAGATTTGAATTGTTGGATTAACAAAAGTTTGGAAAAATTCTCAACATGATCCCTAGATTTGAAATTTGAATGTTTGGATTCACTAAAGTCGATTTGGATGTTTAAGAAAGACTGCATTAAATAGTTAATTCCGAAATTAGAGCCCCTTTAAGACTTTTAGTTGGTTCAAAGGAATGTAAACTGTTTAAAGTCAATTACAAATTTTATTTTAATTTTTTTTCTAAATGATTAAAAAAGTATTTAATGTACACATTTTATTTACAGAAGTTTTTTTTTTAATTTTTCTCTTATTCAGTTTGGTGGACTTTATATTTGACCATAGTTGTTTAAATTCACAATAACGGTTCATAACTAAATGAACAAAATGCTCCAGGCTTTAATAAAGTTCAACTAGTACAATAACCCATGCTTCATTTAATTATTTTTCAAATTATTTTGATAATTAATTACACATACATATTTTATGGTACAGTGGTTAAATTAGTTTATTTAAAAAAATAAAAGATCATGAGATCAAACCTCTTAAAAGAAAATTAAATCAATACAAAACATAAGACGTATATGATCTTTATTGATGGCGAGAAACGAGAGTTGATTCCATGCATGATGGTAGATATAGATGGCCATGATGAGTAGGTGGTAAATGGATTCGTTAAAGAAGAGAGGGTGGGTAAGATGAATATTTCATCAGGTGGGTCCGATCGATGTATATATGTTTGTAATCGATAGATTGATCCCATGTGGATCCTCTGGAAATGATTTGATTGTAATATTGTGGTTGTAGGATCTTATGCTCCATTGAGCTATCACTTATCCTAAAATCAATTGGGATAGGAAGTTGCACAACAATAATTTTATGGAGGGCTCGGGCTCGCAATTATGATCGTTTATCGTACGCAAATCTTCTTTGTATGGCAAGTCCTTCCTTGGCCAACAAATTTTCAAAGAAATAGCAAGGTGAGTGAGATTTTTGGTGCTTTCCATGTGCAAAATTACAATCCCGAGTAAAAATTTTAACACCAGTTTCTAGAGGCCACATCTTCCTCGTTTTGGCTCCGATTTACACGATCTTTGGTTCTAAAGATATCCACTCGAAAAGAGCTTTCTAACAGTGTATGGATTGCACCAATCCGACGGCTAGATTAAGAGTTATGACCATTATAATCTTGCTACCCTGAAATCCGAGAATATTTGTGCACATATGGAATGCTAGTTGTGCAATGGGATGTGTGGGATCCATGTGGACGTCCAAAGAGATCTTAGGATTCTTCTTTCCTTAGTTCTTAACTCCCCTTCCATCTTTGGTTTGCTTCCAAGTTCTTTTGATTGACTAGTCAACTCTTTTAGCACACTTTTCTTTTTTGAATTTCTTTTTTGATTTTTTATTTTTCAAACTTAGTAAAAATTAGATATTACCAAATCTGAAGTTTCATTTCTTGATCTTGAAATCAAGAATTTAGGTTTCTATTGTTGACTTTTCAAACTCTCCAAAAATACCAAAATATGTGGGTCAACCATGAAAGATGTCTTACCCTTGATCTCTCTCAAATTTCACCAATGTGGGTCCCATTCTTAATTTCTCGTACACAAGTTAAAACAAATGGATTCAAGGATAATTCTATGTAAGGAATTTAAATAGACGATGAATGTGACCCTACTTGATGCACCAAAAATAAATAACTTTCCAAAAATAAATCTCCAAAAATGGAAGGTTTGATGAATTTATGCAAAAAGTGTGATTTTTTTGCAAATTACATATGAATTCACTACAATGGACCCTTAATGCATAAAAATATGATTTGATACTAAATAAAGGTTTGTAATATCAATAAGCCCTTAAAATGGTCCAAAATGTGTATGAAAATGTACGCTTTTCAGGATTTATCAATCGGTCAAGAGCGAGGGTGGATGTTGACCTCAACTGTAGTTCTATTGCGAACCCTACGAGAGTAGCTAGGTCAGAACGAAGATGAGATGCAGCTTGCAGGTGAATAAGATGGATTTTTTTTTTTTTTTAATATGAATTGATGGGTATAGATGGTGGGGCGGTTTCATCTTTCCTTCAGCGGGTTTCAAATGGATGAATCGATGGATTGGTTTTATGTATTTGATCTACTGTAGATGTCAAATGACGGCTAATATGTTCCCATGTCTCATCAAGTGAGTTTATGGTAATTGATGGGGGAGTTCGTTGATCTAATTTAGTGGGTCTTGTTTGGACTGAAGGATAAATGGATTTTATTTGCTGGATCTCATGCATATGCTCATGACAATTAATATGAGTCATTGAGTTTAATTAAGTTGGCACTACATAAGTGGATGAGTTGACTACAGAGTAATCGATTTGAGAGTCACCATATGACAAATCCAAAATTCCAATTAAGACGAATAATCAAGAAGAAAATTGAGGAGGAGATTCCTTTTTAAGAGTAACCTTTGCCTAATCTTGAAGATTTGTCAGGAATTTTAAAAGATTAGTAAATTTAAATAAGAGACATTCAAGTGAGAACTAGTTCGGGTCATGCCATATCATTCAATTTAAATAAAGATAGTGAGATTTAACACAAATGGTAAGTTAGAGATTGATTCTTCTCTTATTACTTACCCTATATCATATCCTTAAAAGTAGCTAATCTAATCAATCTTAATTAATTTCTCCTTTAAAGTAGCTATATTCAAAATCCTATCAATCACGTATGTGTCTTGTGACATCTATCGTATTTTTTTACGTGGCATCGATTATGTACGTCATGTGTTCAATCATATTGTAGGACTTGCTCATATTAAAATAAGGGGAGGGGCTCCCCTAAGCTGCAGCTTAGGGTAATATAAGCTAAAGCGTGCCACTTACACGTGTGGCACCCAAATAGTTTATTTTTTTTCACACCCTTCACCTCCCTCATTTTTCGTCCTACCTAAACCCCAGCCCCTCTGCTCTGCGTTTCCCCTCCCTCATTTTCGTTGGGAAGGACCCTCTCGATTTCTTTGACGCGAAGAACCCTCTTGAGCTCTCTGCTAGATCCTCGCCTCAGCCCTTCTCCTCAGCGCCTAATCACCCATCTCAATCAGAGATCTGCAGCAACTCCCCCCCATTTTTCTGCATCTGTGCCCAGCCCCATTCCCATTCACATATCTATGCCCAACCCCATTTTTCTGCAATCCTCCCCCCACTTTTCTGCATTGTTCTTTCAGATAAATTATGGCTATGGTTCCAATATGCTCAAACAAGATGATTCTTTTGTCATCCATAAGGTTTCCAGGTGCAGTGGTGCTTTTGTTTTTCTATTGCTGGTAATGTGGGCTAGAAATGGCATGCCATAGAACATACAGGCGAATTGTCTCTGAAAGCAAATACAAGAAAAGGAACTTATACATTTTTCAATATTAGACACCAAAGACCTAAGACTGAATGTGTCGAAAAGAAATTGGTTTTTTCTATTTGCTGATGAAGGCATATAAATTCAAGTGAATTGTAGGTTTATCACGGTTGTCACAAAGATTGAGTTAAAAAGACTCTTGCTTTCTGTATTATTTTCCTCGCAAAATGGAAGCCCAAGAGGTAGTCCAACCCACGTGGTGGATTGCTTCACTAAACACCAATGCATACCGGATAGTTAAAAAAGAAGGCATCACATAGAGTCCATGCTAAAAAATAACCTTGGCTCGATCATGATCATCGAATTTGTTGTCCAGATTTTTTATTTTTCTCACGCCCAATTACATACTGCGTCTAAATTGCATCTTATTCATTCTCAACTTACCACACTTCAGTTTGCAGCAAAAATGACATGTTTGAATAATATTGAAATACTCATTACAGTCCGTTGGATAATGTAGATCAGGAAAAGAGACAAGTTTGAACTTTGATTAGTTCATATAGACGACGGCACCCACATCACTTGTCATGGAAATCCTTTTCCACCCAGTTAAAACAGGAATGGGGTTGGGCGCATATGCAGAAAAATGGGGAGGGGGGTTTTCCGCAGATCTCTGATTGGGATGGGTGATTAGGCGCAAAGGAAAACGGGTGAGGCGAGGATCCTTCGCAGCAGAGAGCTTGAGAGGGTTCTTTGCATCAGAGAAATCAAAGGGCTCCTTTGCAGGGAAGATGAGGGAGGGGAAACGCAGAGGAGATGGGATTTAGGTCGGACGAAAAATGAGGGAGGGGAAGGGTGTGTTGAAAGACGGTTTAAGCTTCATTTGAGCGCCACACGTGCAAGTGGCACGTTTCAGCTTATACTCCCCTAAGCTGCAGCTTAGGGGAGCCCCTCCCTAAAATAAGATTTGAATGATAAATCCATGTAGGGGTCTTGATTCAAGATGAATGATTTGGGTTATCATCATGTGAATCCGTAGTGGGACCCTCTTATTTTTGTTGCATAGGGCTTTGCTTAATCCAAATGTGTGCCCCACTTTGCAAGATAAATCAGGGCTAAAAAGGCAAATGACATATTACATCCACGTGAGCACCTCAAGAGAGTCTCTCTCAAATTCAATCTCCTATTTTCTCTCTTTCACATCTCCTATTTTCTCTCCTACATACTCCTATAATAAAGGTAAGTAAATAAATATGAGTTGGCATAAGCAATGTGAAGTGGCATTATCGCATTGGACAAATCAAAAGAGGTGAAAACACCCCTTTTGAAATGGGGAGTTTTTGAGAATTTCCCTTTATATATATATAGGGAAATATTCAAGTGCATCTATCCCTCACCATGTAGTGAGGGACGCTCCCCTTTTTAGGAAGTTTCAAGTACAAAAGTACTTTCTTTTGTACTTGAAACTTCCTAAAAAGGGGATAGATGCACTTGAATATTTCTCATATATATATATATATATATATATGCATCGATGGGTGATAGATAAGTGGGACATGTTGATCTTTCGTTTAGTGGACCTCACATAGATAGATGTAATGATAGGTTATATCTGGGTGAGCTATTAAAGATGCCTATGATAATTAATTTGGTTTAATAGTCTATCAAGTGGGTCCAATGTGGATTGATTAATTGGTAATAGATGGGTGTGGCGGTTAAACTTTTAATTCAGCGGGTGCCTTGACAATTAATATGGATAAATTATTTTGATTAAGATGGCAGGTAGATGGTTGGATGAATCTTTCATCTAGTGTCCTTACATATATAGATCATAGAGGAGTTGACTGTAACTGACCGATTTGATACTCATCGCTTGAAAAGATTGACAATCCCATTTCGACTAATTGAGATGGAAATTAGAAAGGAGAGTCCTTTTTAGTTTTTAAGATGAACATTATTATTTAACCTCGAGAGATCAACAATTTTGACAGGTAAGTAATTTTAAAATATTGATAATTTCTTATATATTAAGTGGATAGAATGGGCAATATGGTTCATTGGATGAGTCTTTCATTAAGTGGGTCTTATAGAGATGCTCAATTCTGACTATGTAGGTCCCTTGTGAGTCCAACGAGTGTAGGTCTGAATGAAGATTAACAACACATGGATAAGATAGAATTTTCACAAGGTGGTTTTCATATACATCATAGTTGTTAATTTTATTTTGGACCCTATTTCTGTTTGCCTCCAAAATGATATATATTTTAGTCAATTTAGAATTTCCATGAAATGTTTTTGAATTACGTTTCAAAGCAATAATATAAGAGATAATTAGCGAAAGGTCCCTCATATAGGACTTGTAAGGCCTCCAGTCCATCAACTTTTCCTCTAAGGCCTGTAGTCCATGTACCTTGGACATATTTCGGTGAGAGGTCCCTAGACACATCACCTTATGGAGAGAGGTCCCTAGACATGCCACCTCATACATTTTTATGACTGATTTGCCCTTTTAACTGATTAGGCATAAAATTTAAAATTTTGAATTTTAAATCTTTCATTCTCCCTCGTTTTCTTTTTCTATCCAGACTTCTGCACGTGGATCTTCGTTGCAGGAACAGGACAGAGATCGGTTTCAATCTCGAGAGTGCCACACGAATCAGATTTGTATAGAAATCCGAAGTTGCTGCATGACTTTTTTTTTGTGGATTGTTTGCAACAAAGTCACACTTTGAGGGACCTTTCGCCGAATCCCCCATAATATAAAACCAAATATACATATATGCTTGTAAAAAATAAAAAATATATTGTATGCATATAATAAATTATGATAAAATATCATTTAACATATAAGCATAAAATCTAAGCACACTCCTTACCACAATAAAGTTTAAGCACAGTTTTTATAATGACAACAATTAAAAACCTTCAAGATTGAAGTTTATACACATTCCGCACAATATTTTGAAAATTCCAAAACTTCCTACCATTTCGATCAATTTCGGCTGAAAATATTTATGGGTTTTTTTTTTTTTTTTTTTTTTTTTTTTTTTTTTTTTTTTTTTTTTTGTGCTGAAATTGACTGAAAGTCGAGTCGAATAGTTATATTTTACATTTTGTTTCGATTTTATGACCGAAATGAAAAACTTCGATCATTTAGTCAAAACGAAATGAAGCTGATATCTGTGAGATGTACATATGTTGATAGGTAATTAATGGAGAATGCTAGAAAACTGCCAAAAAAACCTCCCTTTTTTTTTCTGAAAAAACACTCCTCCCAGTTGGGCCCACTATGGTGTATGAAAACCATGGAATGTCACTGGATGGAATAACCTAGAAGAGATCTACCTATGTGAAGATTTTCAACTTCATTAGATTACTCTAAACCTTCATCCATGGCCCCAAAATTTAACGGTTTTAGAGGCATCGCTTTCTTCTGATTTTAATCTCTAACGGTGAGTAAAAGTTGGATGATTGTCAATTTTGGATTTTATACCAATTCACGGGGGTGGTATGTGTGAAATGACTCGATTGGCTCAAGGTGGGCTCCATGCCCTTAAAATTAACATAGGGGAGCAAAAATGGGAGTTTTTAAAATGGGGAATTTTTTGAGAATTCCCCATAGGTGATAGATGAGTGTGGGCCGGGTTGATTTTTCCTTTAGTGAGTCTCACACAGATGGATGGATGGATGGTTTTAGGCGATCTATTGTAGATGCTGATAATAGTTAATATAGTTCAATGGCTGTAACTTGATGGGTAATAGATGGGTACGATAGTTGATCTTTCATTTAATGGGTCCCAGGTAGATATAATGGTAGATGGATGGTATCCAATTGATCTGATGCAGATGGCTATGACTATTAATACACGGGCCAATTGTTTTGATTAAGATGACAACTAAGAGGAAGATAATGCATCATCTTTAAAATGCAATGCCCTCACTTTTTCCTAATTTATTTTTTGTATTTTTTACTCTAAACTCTATGCATGATATTTACAGAATTAAAAGCATGACAAAATTAATTGGAGATGCCAATAAGTCACACAGATAATTGGTGTAAAATCATAAAGCAAATAAGTGTCAAATTTTATTAATGGTAGCTAGTTTAAAGCATTGGATTGATAATAGTAGAATTCAATTTTTTTTTCAATGTTGGTTAGTTGTATTTAAACTATAGCTAGATTGATATAAACTTGAAAATAGACATTCTTATGATCACATTTAGTTTGATATGAACCATTATCCACCAAAACTCAGTAGATGTTGGGAAATGAATTGCACTCGGCAAAGGGGTAGTGGTTGTCATTCTCCAAGTACATTTTCATGCATTTGGAATGTGGTTTGGATATTCTGCATCTCAACCCTCAATCCATACTTGGCTCAGTCTCATTAGTCTAACTCAGATACTTATTATAGTAGTTTTTAAGATGTACTATCCTCAAAACTTCAAATAAGTCTTTAAGTTTTTACCTTATTTAAAAAAGGACACAAGTTTGAAAATTTTTCAAATTAGTCACTAAGTTTTTCATGAATTTTTCAATCAAGGACATTCATCCATTTAAAGCTATTATTCAGTAATTTTATTCTTCAATTTTTTTGAAACTACCAAAATTATCTTTCAATAAAATAAAACCCCCTTTCACTTCCTCTACATTTTCTTCATTTTTTTCACTGACAGCCTTATAGTGATCGAGAAAAACTAGCATTTCCACTTAGATCGACTCAATGTAGTGGCTGCCAGAACCATGTCATGGTTTTAAATGAAGGTACTTTTGGTATTTTTAAAAAATTGAGAGAAAATGCCAAAAAATTGCCTTTAAATGACCAGATGGCCTTAATTGAAGTTTTATTGAAAAACATAGGGACTAATTTGAAAAGTTTTAAAACTTTTGTACTTTTTTGAAATAAGGGAAAAACCCAAGGACTTATTTGAAAATTTCCTTGGCTAAAATAACAAATAAAATGTTCGCTGTTTTCATGCATTTCCAGTGTGGGTAACTGTATGTTTACCTGGCTCAATCTCAACCCTCTAAATCAAAGAGTTATATAGCTGTTTTTAAGATGTACCATTCTGGTAGATAAAAGGAACAAAGGGCATGTTCATTGCAGTTCGTGTGTTTTTGATAAAGAAATCTTAACCGTTGCTTAGTTTCAAGAAACTCTTTAAATACTAACCACAATAAACACATCCATATATCAGCACCACCATAGTCTATTTATTACCATGTCTACTACTATAGATTGTCATCTTTGTGACAATTTCTCCAGTACAGACTCTAATGCTGTAAGGGAATCACATTAGAGGCTTGCATAAGAACGCCAAACATGAATGTGGAGTAGGAACTTGTCCATTTTTTTTCGTCGAGAAAAAAGAGCTGGACAAACACAAACAAGAGCGTCTCACACTGGCACAAAGAGAGATCAGCTGGTATATTTTTATAATTAATCATTAATATTTAATTAAAAATATATTATTAACTAATTTTTATTTATTTATTTATTTTAACAGATCTCAATTCGTGTGAATCAATTGAATGGAGAACAAATCACTCTAGACAATCTTCACCCAAATACCACGGTTGAGAAGATTAAAGATATGCTTGGAGAACAGATGGAGAACAGATCGGGAAAAATCCGTCTATCTTATAACGAAACAAACTTAATAAATTATAGAAAGTTTGACAAGTTATGGTATTGTGGATAAGACTGAAATCGATATGTCTTTTTATTAAGTTTTCTAGCTTTATTGTAATGCTTTATGATATGAAAATCTATTTACTCTATTTACGCTTAATGAAAATCTAAGTTAATTTTAATTATAGTGAATTTACAAATTAAACGGTGAGGGTGAATGCTGGATGAATAATTCCATTAAACGTCTGTATATTTATATTCATTGGAAAAACCTTACTTACTTACTAGTAAACTCTACCCATATTTGAAAAAAAAAAAACACAAAAATCTGATCAGAAATGCTTCATCAAACAGGAATAATCAGAGAAATCAATCAAATATGTAAACATCAATGATAATGAAACTAGTTTTTGATCATCAATTTATCATAATGACATGAAACTAGTTTATGCGGAACTCTCCGACTCGGCAAATCGTAACATCAATTTATCCCTCTGACCTCCAAAGGATTTCAGATCAGAAATGTCACGACCCGGGCCCGAGGCCGAACTAATCGGGGCCTAACCCGGATCGCGATGTCAGCATACTTACTCCCGTAAATCTTGAATTAACCAAAGTTAAGACAAGACTCACAAGGGATCTAACCTGCATACCTGTCAAATGTACATTTTTGCATAAACATATATATACATTGACAATAATTGACTTTACATTACAAGTAAAGTGCCCATATACAAAATATAATCCAATGAAGTCCACCACTGCATATTCACAATACAATGCAGGGGACATCTAATTACATTTCAAAATGATATACAAAAGTATCTATCAATGAATTCCCAAAATAATCTCAAAACATTAAAAATTAACGCCCTCCGAACTATGCCCATTCGGCTAAACCTCCTGGAGGTATCGGATGGGCCTCCTCCGCACGCGGCGCGGCCTCTGCAAGACCGGGAGGGGCAACTGGGCCTGTAATGCCATCAATACCACTATAAACATGACGGTTCAACAATGTATAAACACATTTATGATAACACATGCTAAACTTGTCCATTATCAATATAACAACTCTAGACAATTACATCTAGGTTAATGCAATATCCTGTACAGTGTAGCCCATTGATACTCAATGGCTAAATTTACAATTACAATAGTATTACTATCATTCAGTTCAACATCTTCCCAAAGGAAGCATTATTCAATTCATTTCATTTATTTCATGTAATTCATTTCATTTCGTGTCTCCCAACGGAAGAAACTTAAGCACAAGGCGGAAGGGCAAACCGTTCATGGCCTGGCTTTATTTCATTTTCGTTTAAGCAATTTAATTAAGCACAAGGCGGAAGGGCGAACCATTCATGGCCGGGCTTCAATATTGTTTTAGTTTTCCTTACATGGCTTATCAATTCATTGACCTTTCAGTCTATATGTGGGATCTACCAGTGTCTTGATCAGAGATCACTGGCATCACCACGGAGCTCCGAAACACCCCAATCATCTGCTGCAGCAGGATTATTCATTATTCATTGCATTTATTCATTATTCAATGGTTCATTGCATTTATTCATTGCTCAGTGGTTCATTGTATTTATTCATTGTTCAGTGGTTCATTGTATGCAGTCATTATAGACTTAAGGGGATTAGATGAATCATTAATTATTCACGGTCGTACTTGTCTCTATCCCAAATTTAGACAATTTCTAGGTGTAATTATTAGTTACTAAATGCACGTGTTATTTTCGATGGACATCACATTTACATTTAATATGTGCATTTAGTCCCCAAAAATTTTCCACCCACAATATCAAAATCCACTAAATTTTTGCCTATAATTTATGTTTGGCCAGTATCAGGTTCGCTCGAGCGGATCCAAGTTCGCTCGAGCGGACCCAAACAGAACCTTCATCGCACGAGCGCACATAATGTTCGCTTGTGCGGACACTTTTCGCGTCAGACGGTAATGGTTCACTCGAGCGAATTGGGAGTTCGCTCGAGCGAACTGTCCAGAACTCCATTTCTGGAACTCTGAACATTCACTCCTTCATTCGTTCATTTCAACCACCATTTGCAAACACATTTAAGGATATCCTATCCTCCCCTCATTCATCATTTAATACACAAATAGCACTTCTATTCCATCATTAATACATCATAAAACCTATAGAGCTCAAACAAATCCATAAAACCTTCATTTCTAATAATAGGGTTGAGAACCCATCTTTATAACTCAAGGAAACTTATAGATTAACATTTGAATCATAAATGAGTATTTATACTTGCCTTTAAAGCCTATTAGCAAGAAATCCCTTGCTAGCTAGACTTTGAGGTGAGAAATCCCCAAATCCAAACCCTATTTCCATAAAAATATGAAAGACACAACCCTGTAAGTCATTTGTGTTAAATACTACTCCAAAATACTCAATAGGCTTGGAGAATCCTAAGACAAGGTTATCTACTTACTTGTAGATCCAAGTTCAAGAGATCTTGAGCTCTTCCTCAAGCTTCAACACTCCAAAAATGGAAGACAAGCCAAGGAAGGTGATGAAGACGATGAAGTTTCTCCCAAAACCCCCTTGAATACTCCCAATCTCACTCTTTTGATGAAGAAGAATGAAAGGAAGAAATGAAGAAGGGAGGTGCCTAGGGTTTCTCTTCAATGCAATGGAAAATGGAAGAGAATGAACTCAAAAGAGTTCATCTCATCTCTTATAAGGCCTTTTTTGCAACTAAACCCTCTCTTTCTTTCTTATTTTCAATTCAAGTCAAATGGGGGCTCACTCGAGTCAATACTCGACGGATGGTTTCGAGCCTATTATGAAAGTTAACATACTCGTCAAGATACACGTGTTGGTATCAAGAGTTTCCGTATTCGAAAAAATACATATAAATACGTATTTACACAAAAGGGTTTGTTTTCTTAGTTTAGACTCAAAATTCATTCAATTCACTTAATCTCTTCATTATTACTTCATTAAGTCCATTTGAGACTAATCTCATTGAGTTGGATCATTAACCATCATTAGTCTAATTAGACTTGATTAATTAGCATTAATTGTAATTAATTAGAGTTAATCTTGATTAACTTGGGGCGAGGTCTTACAGGAAAGGACCTGTGATGGACTGTGCCAATAAAAAACAAGGCTTCAGTAGGGTTCCTAGAGTATAAAATTACATGAGGGAGGGACACTGATTTCTGTATTTCAGTAACAGGGTCACACACTTTCCCGGCCCTCGATCCCTTCCCTTGTCTCATCTATTCTACTTCAGAGCGAGTTTCCATTTCTGCAACTCGTTCTCTTCCATCTCCATCGCTTCACACTAATTTCTCTGCTTTGGGTCGACGAGTTTCTGCCCTAATTATTGAAGAGTTTGCTTATGTTGTGCAGAAATCGTTCCCTTCACACAGTGCCCATTTACATTGATTTTGATTTCGCATTGTTTCGAACATTCTTCGCCATTGGACTATATCACAATAAATTTGCAATGTATGGCCATGAAACTTGAAGGACTTAAAGCATGGGGTTTGTATCAATTGGTTGGATTCATTTCTTACACCTCTGATCCACACCCAGATCTTTCAGAGTGTTGTTCTCTGTTGTTTTGCATCCTTCTAGAAGTGTGCATTTCTGAAGACACATGATACCCTGACGCTCTGGATTCTGGCTCATATATCACCTATTTAAATGGTAAACATGTAATGTTCATATAGTTATCAATCATGGGTCAAATAGTTACCAAGCATGGATGCTTAAATTACAGTGGTCGGCAATCTGAATTGAACAGGCAAATTAGATAGAGATATCTTTGATAAGTAATTCGTGGGGTATAATCAAATCCAAAATATTCACAGGAAATTTGTATGCCCAAGTTCTTCATGTGCAGCTTGACATTAGAATGCCTCTTTTACAATGCTAACTCTTTAAGCTTTTTTTTTTTTTGTTAAAAGAGAAAAAAAAAAAAAAAAAAAAAAAAAAACACTTGTTGATACTTCTCAGCATGCCAGTAGATGTTTATTTGCGTGAAATGATTGATACAAACCCTCAATTTCTTTCCTGTCTCACTTTATTGAGCTGACATTTAACATTTATATAATCTATTATTGCAAAGGTTATTTCACTTTAAAAATGAATAGTTATTTCACTTCTTTTTTTTTCTAAAAGAAGAGTTGTTTCACTAGATATTTTTCTGGTTGGGTTTTGTCTCCTCGCACAACACTCAAACAGACAATATTCAGACAGAAACATCTGAGAAGCAATCATCTAAGTAGCAATCCAAAACTGTAAAGACTCCTGGATCACACCATCATCTTGATTACACATTATTCTTGTCAAATGCTAGAGATGTGGAAGTATAAGAAATGGTAAGTGGCAGAAGGGCTATGAAAGGCCCTTGCAGAAGGGATGTGGGTTGTGGCCTGTGGCAGTTGGCACCCAACTTTTCTGGGACTGGTGGCGAAGCCGGCCGGGCATGTGCTCTGCCGCTTTTTAATGTCACCCAAAACACAATATTTGGGACTGCCAGGGTGTGGTCCTCCTTACCTAAGTAACATCACATAAGCTCTTGTGGATTGGTTGGAGCATCTCCTGAAATTTTGTCACGACCCGGGCCCGAGGCCGGGCTAATCGGGGCCCCACCCGGATCGCGATTTCCAACATACTTACTCCCGTAAATCTCGAATTAACCGAAGTTAAGACGAAGACTCACAAGGGATCTAACATACATATACCTGTCAAATGTACAATTTTGCGGAAACATATACGTACATTGACAACAATTGACTTTACATTACCAGTAAAGTTCCCATTTACAAAAATATAATCCAATGGAGTCCACAACTGCATATTCACAATACAATGCAGGGGACAGTTAATTACATCTCAAAATGATATACAAAAGTATCAATGAAATTCCAAAATAATCTCAAAACATCCAAAAGCTACGCCCTCCGAACTAAGCCCACTCGGCTAAACCTCCTGGAGGTATCGGAAGGGCCTCCTCCGCTCGCGGCGCGGCCTCTGCAAGGCCGGGATGGGCAACTGGGCCTGTAATGCCATCAATAACACCATGAACACGACGGTTCAACAAGATATAAACACATTACGATAACTCATGCTAATCCTGTCCATTGTCAATATAAGAACTCTAGACAATTGAATCTAGGTTAACGCAATATTTTGAACAGTGCAGTCAATTGATAATCAATGACTAGATTACAAGTACAATAATATTACCGTTATTCAGTTCAGTGTCTTCCAAAGGAAGCATTAGTCAATTCATTTCATTCATTTCATGTCATTCGGATTACATTGAGCATTTATTAGATGGCTTTTGGGACTTTTCAGTCCAATACATTTTTCATTCAATTCATATTTCATTACATGGCTTGTACATGGCTTTTCATTGACTTTTCAGTCTATATGTGGGATCTACCAGTGTCTTGATCAGAGATCACTGGCATCACCACGGAGCTCCGGAACACCCCAATCATCTGCTGCAGCAGGGTTATGCATTATTCATTGCATTTATTCATTTGTTCATTATTCAATGGTTCATTACATTTATTCATTATTCAGTGGTTCATTGTATGGATGAGATGATTCTTTAATAATTCGCGGTCCTACTTGTCTCTATCCCAAATTTAGACAATTTATAGGTGTAATTATTAGTAACTAAATGCACGTGTTATTTTCGATGGACATCACATTTTCATTTCATATGTGCATTTAGTCCCCAAAAATTTTTCACCCTCAATATCAAAATCCACTGGACTCAAACTGAGTCCCCCGATCGATCGGACCGTTAGGTCCGATCGATTGGACAAATTTTCACTCACAATAAATTTTAAGTCAACATTAAGCTCACTGGCGGTTAGCCGGAACTTGGCCCGCGGCTAGCCGAAATGCAGTCGGCGGCTAGCCGGAAGGTGGCTGGCGGCTAGCCGAAATTCCAATTTCGGTTAACCGCCATTTCGCGGTTAGCTCACGGTCAGCTTTCCAGAAGCTGATATTTTCTGTCTTGATTTTCGGTCACCTTACGGTCACCTTACGGTTACCTTGCGGTTACCTCACGGCTACCTCACGGCTAGCCGAAATTCCAATTTCTGCTAACCGAAAACTGGCGGTTAGCTTTCCAGAAGCTCGCCATTTTCACAGGATTTGGCGGTTGGCTCCACGGTTAGCCTTACGGCTAGCCGAAATTCGCCCAGAACGTCATTTTCGAGCTTCAGAACTTCTGAAGCAAATCCTAGAAACTGAGTTCTCAACTCCAGTCTCTTCAATAATCTATAAAAATCCAAGGAAACAACCTCTTGGACTCTTGGAACAACCATTAAGCATTCACATTCAATCTAATCTCCATTTCATGAGAAAGAAAAAGGGGTTTTGAGAACCCATCTCTAATGACTCAAGAGAACTTGAAAATTAGCATGTTTGATCATAAATGAACATTTATACTTGCCTCTTGAAGTCTCTTTAACAAGAAATCTTCTTCAATGAAGCTCCAAGAAGGGATTCTTGAGTTCTTCCTCAAGCTTCAACAGTCCAATATGAACACAAGATGAGAAAGGAGATGGAGAAGATGAAGCTCCACTCCAACCACTTTCCAAGCTTCCAATCCTCACTCTAGATGAAGAGAAATGGAAGGAGAAAGAAGAAAAAAAGGAAGAAAGAGCAGTGCCTAGGGTTTGCCTGAGATGGGGGGTCGTTGGAAATGAACTCAAAGGAAGTTCATTCCTTTTATATGAGTTCATTTTGCAACTAAGTCCATTCCACTAAGGCTATTTCCGTTCTGAGTCAAACGAAAGGCCACTTGACGAAATCCTCGTCACACGACTTCGAATCTATTATGAAAGTTAACGTACTCGTCAAGATACGCGTGTTGGTATCAAGAATTTCCGTATTCGACAAAATACGTATAAATCCGTATTTACGGAAAAAGGCCTTGTTCTCTTGGTTTGAGTTTAAAATCTCATTCAATCCCTTGAATACCCTTCATTATCATTTCATTAGGCTTAATTCAATCATTTGAGACTAATCTCATCGAGTTGGGTCATTAACCATCATTAGTCTAATTAGACTTGATTAATTAGCATTAATTTCAATTAATTAGAGTTAACCTTGATTAACTCGGGGCGGGGTCTTACAAATTTTCTCTGTGATATTAGAGATAGTGAGGGACCTGTTGTTCCACTCCATGTTCTCCTGGAATTCCATGTGAAATCCTTTTAAAACTGCTCTTACATTCCTCCATATCTTCTTTTCCATGTGGCGAGGATGAGAATCAATTCACCATTTAATGCCACTGGTGCTAACATGAGCCCCACTGCTGGTGGGTTTCTCTCTTCTTCTTATTCAATATTTTGGCCTTCAGTAACTTCTTAACTGCTTAGACTTTGTGGTTGGTTCTGTAGCTGAATTTTGAAGGTCTGGTCAACACGGGAGAAATAGTCTTAAAGGCCAAGATTAACAGTGGCAAGGCAGATGAAAAGTACTTGGGCTGAGAGAAAACTAGCGCAGTAGAAGAAGAGTGAAGTGACTACTGGAGAGATCTGATGTGTTTGGTTGGCAAGGGTAATATAGGATAATAAAATTCATGTACGTACCTCCCATTATCATTTGAAGAGGGAAACTTCTTAACAGTAATGAGAAAGGGTTAAAAAAAAATTATTAATGAAATAGATATCAAAGAAAAGTAAAACATAAAAATGAAAAAAAAAATATAAAGCAGAAAAAAAAAATGGCCTAGACGAAATAAAATAGAACTTCACAAAGATCCAATGTAAATCATTCAAGAAGTTTGTTCAAGATTTCTTCATTTTTTTTTTTTTTTTTTTTGTGAAACTCTAATAAATGCAATTCCGAAAGGATTAAACACATTTACAAGGTCTGGGTTGTATTTGTTCGGTTGGATCATGGATGACCAAACATATGGATTGACCTAAATCCACATGTATTAATCTTACTCCTCTAAGCCGACCTGCAGTGGACCATGCATATTGCAATGACTGTGGGATTTGTGTTGAACTTTTATAAAAATGACAACTTTGCCCTTATACCAATTATGCAAATATGAGTATATTATTATTTACCAAAATTCCATTATTGTATCTCAATTTCCAGCTGTCTCTCTCAATAACTTTTTAATGCACATGAAGCCTATTTATGTATTTTGAAACTTTCATCAATTTAATAGTGGATCATGCATGCATTGGATCAATTGTAACTAATTATAAGCACATGCATTGATTGTCATTATAGTAGATTTGAATTTAATGAAATAGGCCCTCTATTAATAAAAATAAACTTACATACAGTTATTCTCTCATACTAAATGTAATTATCAATACTACAAGGTTTAGAGAAAAATAAATTAAAGCCTTTGAATTTAAGTATATAAGGATAAAAAGATGGGTAAATGTGTCATTTCACGCTAAAAACTTTTGATAGTTGGTTGGCTACTGATTTTTGGGACATGAAAGGTAATAAAATGAAAAGGTAAGGGCCTATCTGTAAATACTAAAATCATAGGGGTCTATCTACAAATCCTACAAACCTTACTGGGTATATGCAAAAATCTCTAAAATAAAATAAAAGACTTTGAAATGCTGCCATTGCATTGTCAATCCCTACGTAGACAAATACGAAGAGTTAACATTAGGTTGGACGCCCAACAGCATTGCACACCTTCGTACCTGGCTTTATAGATTTCGTTTCATCAGATTGGATCCAGTTGAGAAAGAGAGAGACCTCATTGAACATAATAAAGTTTTGGACACAGAATATTATATCAACTCGCATTGATCTTAGGTTTTTCTGTCTATTATTAAACTGACTTCGTCAAACCTAATTCCTTCGATTCGTCTTAGATACTTGGATCCAGAAATAAATCTTGGTATTAGACCAAGGCATTATTCAACCATTTTGACTGTTTTAAACTAACCCCAATACTTTTCATTTGATATTTGTTTTGTATTTGCTCCATCACTGTCGGACCTGTTTGTATCACCTGTTGGAATGATTTAGACTGAGTCTTCCAGCCCCAACAGTTTGACCCCAGGCTCAGGTTTAGCTTTCAAAACATTGGAAACAAACATTCATTTGGAGCAGCCACATGACTACAAGAGAATGTATGCCAAAATATAGTCAGTATAGGCTGGCTGATTTGGTCTGGGCTACCTACCAAATACCATTTAAAAGATATCGTACATTGTTAGGCAGGAAAGGACCAATACAAGATGCCAAACTAACTTCTACATGGAAAGATGGTTGACATCTTTTATTTATTTGCAATATGGTGCACCTCATTTTGAATTGGGTTTGACATTTTCTTTCTTTAATAATAATGTCAGACAGTAGAAGAGTTCTCACAACGGGAGTTACAATGTGTAGGGCAGGACCACAATGACAAGTAGAGCAGCCCTGTCATTTTAATTGTGAGAAAAGACAAATGGTTAGATTAAATGGATTGTGCATGTCTCAAAACATTTATTTCATTTGATGATGATCATAACAATCTCACAAGGGGTCCTCGAACTAAATGGCCAAAATCAATTCATCCATTAGTTTATTTTGTGTGGTCTTGATTTAACTTTTATAATGGTTAATAGCCTAATAGAAAATTTATATATATATATATATATGGAAAATATTCAAGTGCATCCATCCCTCACTATTGTGATACCATTGTGGTGAGGGATACCCCCTTTCAATTCTCTTTTAAACTTCTTTTTTGTACTTGAAACTTCCCAAAAATGGAGTGTCCCTCACTACAATGGATGATGAAGGACCCGCCAACCCCTTTGCAGTTGATCATTGGTAAAATCCCATACTAAACTGCTTGGAGTTCTTTTTTTTTTTTTTCTCTAGCGAGCTAACTTCATATGATTTGTATGCATAAGGAAAATCTTATCTTCGACAAGAGTAAGACTAAAAAAGAAATTACTTCTTAATTTACAAACTTTAAAGTTTAATGGCTTTTAAGATTTAATTCAACAGTGAGTAAAGTTAGAATAATATCAAATTGAGTGTAATGTCACATTGAGGGGGTGGTTAGTGTGAGGTTATAATGTTATTATGATCAGAAATTCTTGAGTTAGGTCTGTGCCTCTGCATCGAAAAGAGATTTCTCCTGACTTATGTGGATAGTGCAGTTGAACAAGATCAGTATGTGGGCAATATATAAATAAAACTGATCTTGTCCTTTTCCAGCAAAAAAAAAAAAAAAAATCTGATCTTGTCCACGATGGTGCAATGTTTCATTTCAGACTGGGCTTGTTGTAGCCCACCGCATGAGTACAACAAGCGCAGTATGACTCAACTCAGGGAGTTCTCATGGGATGGGTTACAACAAGCCCGATCTGAGACCGCGATCCATTGGGCTCTGTTTACAGGGCTGTGTACTGTACCTGGGCCTAATTCTTGCCCAATTATTAAATTCGTTAGAAGTAGACAAATATATATGGATAGAGGCCCAATTTGGAAACGTACGTTACACAAAGTGAGTAATTTAGCAAATTGTTACACCCTGACCCGAACTAATCGTGATTAAGGCTGATTAATTAAGATTAATGCCAAATAAGCACTAATAATTGAGTTAATGAAGATTAATAACCAAAGAGAGACAAATTACTCTCAAATGATGCATTAAGCATAATGGAATGGACTTGAGTGGTATTGAGTGGATTAGAAGTGAGTTTAGAGTCAAATAAGCAAGGCCAAAGACTTTTTCGTAAATACGAGTTTACGCGTATTTCGTCGAATACCGAAATTCTTGATACCAACGCGTGTATCTCGAATAGTACGTTAACTTTCATAGTAGGCGTGTTTTCATTTGACCTCAAATGGACCAAGTGGAGTTCCATTTGACTTAAAATGTGATAATGGTTAAGAGAAGGGGGCTTTTGTGTAAAAGGACCCTTATATTAGAATGAAATGAATGAATGAACGATTCATTCGTTCATTCTATCGTCAACGAGCCCTGGGCAGACCTTCCTCTTCTTCTTTCTTCCATTTTCTCTCCATTGGGTGTGGAGATTTGGAGCTTTATGAAGTGATTGGAGTGGAGTGGGCTACTCCATCCATCTTCATCTTCTTCCTTGAGCCTTCTTTCCCCATTGTTGAAGAGTAAAGCTTGAAGAAGACCTCAAGGTTTCCTCCCATTGAACTACAAGTAAGTGCTTGGAACTTTTTAATGAGTTTTCAAGTTGTAAGGAGTGCTTAGGAGAGGTTTGTAGCACAAATAGCTTAAGGATTTGTATGTTTGCATGTTTTATGGATTTAGGGTTGAGATTTGGGGATTTAGAGCTCAAGCCAAGCTATTAAAGAGGGCTTTGAGTGCATTGACTACAAGAGGCAAGTATAAACATCTTTTTGTGATTAATGTTAACCATTGTAGCAATTTGTAGGATTTCTATGGGTTGAATGTAGAGATTAATGGATATTAGAAGTATTATTGTGAATGGATGATGTGTGAAGATGAAATAGAAGGTTATAGAGGTTACTCCTAGTATCCATACGTTTCCTTGGATTCTTATTGATTGATTGGAAGGACTAGAGTTCAAGGAACTCAGTTTTCAGAGATGCTTCAGAAGTTCTGAAGCTTGGAAATGGGATTCTGGGTGGGTTTTGACTAGCCGCGAGGCTAACCGTAAAGCTAACCGCCGGAATCCATAAATGGGCGAGCTTCTGGAAAGCTAACCGCCATATTTCGGTTAGCCGAAATCCAAATTTCGGCTAACCGTGAGGTGACCGCGACCTGACCGAAATTTAGTCAGAAATTCCTGTCAAAATGACAGTTTCTGGAAAGCTAACCGCTGAAATTTCTGCTAGCCGCAAGGTAACCGTAAGGTGACCGAAAAATCGAGACAGAAATGTCAGCTTCTGGAAAGCTGACCGTGAGCTAACCGTCGAAATTTCGGCTAGCCGCCAGTCGAAATTCGGCTAGCCGCCAACTGAGTTGCGGCTAACCGCCGGGTAACCGCCGAGCTGACTGACATTGGCCAACGCATTAATTGTGAGTAAAAATTTGGCCAATCGATCGGACCTAACGGTCCGATCGATTAGGGGACTCAGTTTGAGTCCAGTGGATTTTGGATTTTTAGATTTTTGCATAAGTTTGGAGCACTCCTTGTGAGTATAAATGCTCCCGGATTAGTTCGAAGACTAATCACGAATAAAATTGAAATCATTGAGAATTAAGGATAGTGAAGGGAGAAATTCACAATTAATAAATTGGGGTCTAGACTTCCATGGACGTTAACTACGGGAACTATAATGCACACACCAAATATAAATGTGATGCTCATCATGAATAACACGTGCATTTAGTACCGTTGGTTATATCTATATGGTTGTTTAGATTTAAGATAGAATTAAATGGAATCATGATTGTCTAGTGATTCCTTATTATAACATTGTGTCCTAATCTAATGAGATTGGTAACACTATTATTCCATTCCCTTGTTATTATGGGAATCTTGGAACTGAATTGAATCCAGAGATGGATTGCTCACTGAAAAGTATTCACCCTTGAGTCTGGCACTACCTAGCTATTGTTTTAGAACTTTAAATGAATTCAATGAATGAATAAATGAGACATATGTCTAATCCTACTGCAGTAGATGGATTTGGGGGTGTTCCGGAGCTCCGTGGTGATGCTAGTTGTTCCTGGCCCGGACACTAGTAAGTCCCACTAAATTCCGATCGTATCTATGGGTATTGATCGATGCCTTCCGTTTGGAAGATGAATCCTTCCTTTGAGGGAAGATGGTAATAATGAATCCTTCCTTTGAGGGAAGATGGTAATAATGAATTCTTCCCTTGAGGGAAGATGGTAAATGTAATGAAATGAATGCTATGGTAGTGGCCACCCTATACATGTCCACATGATTGACTTTCATGTCGACTTATTGTTATTGTAGGAACTTTCTAGACTCATCTAGGATTGGAACTGTTATTGATATATTGAATGAATCTAACTCATGAATTAACATGCTATTGCAAGAATTGTTTATACATTGTTGAACCGTCGTGTTCATTAGTGTTATTGATGGCATTACAGGCCCGTTTGCCATTGCCGGTGCGGCAGCGCCCCAGGCGGGAGCGGAGGTGACCGCTCAGGTTCCTCCAGGAGGGCTAAACGAATGGAATGGCCGGGATACTGTCTGAGATGGGTATTCGAGAGCGGAAAGGAGATAGAAACATTTTGTGAAAATATTTTGAGAAACAATTGAGAGATTATTCTTTTGTATAATCATTTTGGTATGTAATTAATTGACCTTGTATAATGTTTTGGACAAGTATGATTGACAGGTAAATGGTTCAATGATACATGTATAAAGGACATTACTTTGTATACATGTAAATCATAAGTTGATATTGTCAAATGAAATTGTTTCCGCAGAATTGTAATTGACAGGTTTTTGAGATGTTATCCCTTGTGGATCTCGTTTTTAACTTCGGTTGATTCGGGATTTACGGGAGTAAGTATGTGCTCACGGCTCGGGGTTACCGGATCTCGGGCCTGGGTCGTGACACAAATGGACTACATATATATAGGGATGTAAATGGGTAGCCGATTCTCCGATTTTCCGGAGGTTCCGACCAGTTAAAAACCGGGTCTGGGTCCTTATTTAGACCCCGATAAGTAAATGGGTCCTGGTCCGGTTCCACCTTGGTTCGGACCCGTGGATCCGAGACTCGACATATTTTCTCAATTTTCGAAAATCTATCCTAAAAACCATGTTTTTTTAATATGATTCTCTATCTAGACCCGGACCAGATCCAAACCCGTATTATATATGGTTTTGGTTTCGATTCTGGAACCAAGAAACCAGTTCCGGGTCCGGGTCCGGGTCCACCATGGGCTCGGACCAGAAACGACCCGTTTACAACCCTACGTATACGCCTAGCTTTTAGGCTGTTGGCTGGATCTGGGCCAGTATATTGGTCCAATAAATTAAAGGACTGGGCTGGGACAAACCTTAGGTCAGTGATCAATTAGGTGTTTAATGGATACACGAATGCCTGGGATCTGATTTCAGTTATGGGGCTAACATCTGGACCCATTCTTAATTATGGTCCACTGATTGGATGAAAATATATTCAGGCCTGGGCTCGAGTCCACTGAGGATCTGAGACTGAATACCATATGCCACAGCCATGAATATTATGCATTATTGTGTATCTTAAGAATACATACGTATATTAGGCCGTGGTTTGGGCCTGATTCATGCCCTTAATTGAATCTGTGTCCAGGTTGAAATCTTCAGTTTTTGAATCAGCCACGAGCATGGATCCTGTATCCTGGACTGGATCGATCTTAATAAGATCCTTATCAGTAATTAGGGTTTGAGTTCAGCACAATCTGGGCCCAACCCGACCCTGACCTATTTTCATCTCCAATAATGGTCCTCACGTACTTCCATACTGACCCAACCGGAACCTAACCTTCTTTTTATCTCAAAGTATGGTCCTGATGCAAGTAGGAGATGGCTTGATTTGGGGTCCCAACAGGCCTTCTCCTTTAATGACACAGGCGTTCCCCACTATTCTGATAGTGATCCAATGGGACCATGAATTAGCACACACCCCCACTTTGTTCCCGTAGATGGGTCCATATGGGCCCACCATGGAGACCATAGCCCAAGATGACTCGGTCTTGGTCGTGTCGTTGACGGAGCCAAGAGCCATCAACAACTCCCAACTGCTTCTCCAAGTTTAAGGACATTTCAACAAAGTGGTCCTATCCATTGTTGGAAGTAGATGCCAATAAATGGGCCTCTTCCCCTCTAGGTAGGTGCGTACAAAAGACCCGAGAAAAATCAAAGGAAGAACTATGGTCTGAAATATCTCGGAGTATTCAGTGATCACCAGCTTAACTGCATCAATCTCTCCATTACATACTGAACAATGAACATCACTCCATTCTCACTTGTACATATTGTCCAACACATAATTGTAGAACAGTTTAGTTTCATCTATGACAATCTTCAGTTTCTATACAAAACTATAATCCATATCAAGACCTTGGTTCCTCGCCTGTGCGCCATTTTAAGAACGAATCTTAGTTTTAAGACTAATTACATCATAAACACGTGATCAAAGAATATTAGAACTTGGAAGAACTAGCACAGGCTCATCTTAATGTAAATCATATTTAAAAAAAAATGAAGGGAAGATATCCAAGTAGCCTGTCGTCTAGAAAAGGCATTGACTTAGTAACTGAAATGGAGTATTAGATAAATTGAAGAGTCTAATCACCAGTGACATGGAGAAAGAAAATAAACAAGACAAGATACTTAGTCAAACCCGCCGTCTCAAGTGACTTTCCATTATTATCCTCAACAAGTAAAAAAGAATACAAAACGAGGCCTACAGCCACAAGAAAAAAAAAAGTGGGGGTGGAGTAAGGACTAAGGAAATGAAAGTAAAGTAAAGTGATACATAGAAATGCCGCTCAAGTCCTCTATAATGACAACACTAGCAATAGTAGTAGTAATAGTAACAGTTATAGTAATGTATTATGTATGAAGGTGTGCTGGAAGAAGGTGGTGGCGTCTCATTTCGTGGTGGTGGTGGTGGGGCCCAGCTTTGAATGGGATGGATTGGGATGACGGCCATCAGACGGTCAATATGGGCGACCATCATGTCGTCAAATGGGTGGTCCGCTTCGTCTCACGTCAGCAATTGCTCGGGTCACAGCTTCCTCAAATGCCTCTTGGTTCCATTCGCTTGCCTAGAAACATCGCAAGCCACATCTTGTTAATTATCTTCTTTCCATGACTCTCTCTCTCTCTCTCTCTCTCAAAAGAAAAGGGTCCCAGGAACAAGGTTCTTATTCCCGCCCACCGCTCACCAGTCAAGTAAACAAGCAATTTCCAAGTAGAGGGACCCATGAACATGGAACCAAATAGGAACTTTCTTCAGAGGGACCAGCAATAATTGAACCCATTCCATTCCTCATTGTACCCCTTTTGTCAAGGGGGGAATCGATGTGAAGCATGTACATGTTCGTGATATTTGATTAAGGAAAAACATTGTTCAATACATAAAAGATAAATATTTAAATAAGATGTAAAAGTGTGTAAATGCCATAAAAAAGGATATATATATATATGGAGAATATTCAAGTGCATCCATCCCTTACCCCTTTTTTGAGAAGTTTCAAGTACAAAAGAGAAGTGTACTTCTATTTTGTACCCCTCTTTTGTACTTGAAACTTTCCAAAAAATGAGTGTCTCTACCACATGGTAAGGGATGGATGCACTTGAATATCCCCCTATATATACAATGGTGAGGGATGGATGCACTTAAATACCCCCCTATATCAATGGTGAGGGATGGATGCACTTAAATATCCCCCTATATCAATGGTGAGGGATATTCAAGTGCATCCATCCCTCACCATTGTGGTGAGGGACACCCCATTTTTGGAAATTTTCAAGTACAAAAGAGAAGTACACTTTTCTTTTGTACTCGAAACTTTCCAAAAAAGGGAGAGTCCCTCACCACAATGGTAAGGGATGGATGCACTTGAATATTCTCCATATATATATATATATATTAACAAAAGGCATTAGAAGTCTCAAATCATAAAAAACTAGAAAAGTTTTATTAGTAAAGATATAGAGTTTTATAAAGTAGGAAAATGGATAAATAATTTTGAATGAATAAATAAAAATATCAAACCTTATCAGTGTGAACGAGAGTAAAAAATATAGATACAAGAAAATTTAATGAGAGAGTAAATTGATAAAGAAAATGTAAGTTAAAAGACGTAAACTTACACAATGCATTGTAATTTTTTTAAAAAAGAGAGATTTTGATCCTTGATTTCTTCTCGACATAAGAATAGATTTGGGACAATTCAAAAATAGGTGATTTTTAATATATTATATGAACTTTGAGAATTTTTTCGATGAATTATTCTAGATCAACTTAGTTCCTACAACTTGATGAATGTTGTCGTCAAATTGATGCTTATACATGTAGTCACGATACTTAAATATATAGTTAATGATAATCTGAAAAAAAAAGTTTTGAAAAAGGACACCAAAACAAGGGTATACAAAGGAAAATATATGAATATAAAACTCAACTAAATGTGTTTTCAAGATAATTAACAAATGTCATGAATCAACTTGGATTGGTTGGGGGTCATGGTCGAAAATAGGAAATATCATGTAAAATTGAGGTTACTAAATAAATAGTTTAGAAGTTTTTCTCACAAGATAAGATCTGAAAATTGGTGTGAGAAAAAGAAGCACAGCTATACAATTAGAAATATTAATGGTGTTAAAGAAATTAACTGCATTTGCATAGAAACTAATTGAAGAGAATTGTTGATAAAAACTAGAGATACAACTATATAAGGATGGGGGGTTACACATAACTACATTAAATAAAGAAACTAATAGAGAGAATTGTGGAGAAAAATTAGAGTTATAATTGTATAAGTATAAAACGTGGATAGAGAGACAAATGAGAATATATCTAATTATCCAAATGTTTGGAAGGGCCAACCAAACATACTTCGTAGTGATTCTCCAAATGTTGGAGGGGGCCTACCACTCCCGGTCCCTCCCTAGTTCCGCCTCTAGTGATTGGCATGTATCTAAGTAGGCCCTAAATAGACTAGAGCATATTTTTTAAAAATATTTTTTATTTTTAAAATATAACATGATTTGTCCATATGAAAGCTTAAACTCAGAGGGTTCTCTCATAGAAAGAATTCAAGTTGTTATCATGATTCAATCCAATTCCAAATAGTATATCATGATCAACACACTGCCAAATTGGGATGGGAGACAACTTGTGGGTTTGGCGTATAATAGAGAGCAGTACAATCCTCCTCACCCTTGGCAAGAGAGGCAGTGTCTAGCATTTTAGAGTAGAGGGCATGAGTCATGTGTTGAGGGTCTCTAGCCGCACCAAATCCAACTAGGCAAACAACTTATCCATCTACTACAAATAATGAGAATCATCGGATGTTAATTACTAGCTTTCGTTCTAAAGCGCAATTTTATGGATGATGCCCTTTGATTAAACTCGTAGCATCATCCATTTGATCTATTCTTTGTATTTAACTATTAACAACCTTCATTCACCTCACAAGGTAAATGGACCCACAAACATGTCATTTGCCCTCCAAGAGAACTCCACTCGTATATGTGCAAGATTTTTTCATATGATGATGGTGAGCATTGCCATGACCCATGAGGTTCGCAATCCCTGCCAATAATGATCTATTACAAGATCTAAGATAAGAGGGATGAATGAACTCTACAAATGAGTGATTTGTAGTCATCACTCTTACCAGAGATTGCCTGCCTTATGCAATGCTATCCATCATTATATATACCTAGGAGTTCCTACACACAAATTACAAGAACAAGCAAAGCTAGCTAGAGTTCCTACGCACAAATTACAAGAACAAACAAAGCCTAGCTATGTATCTTTAGAATAACAAAAACTGAATAAATTCAGATCTGGGTACCCTTTTGGGATAGATAACCAATAACTGTTTGCAAACTAATGTCAGAAAAAAAAAAAAAGATGATATAATCAGAAACAAATTGCTGTTATGGTTTTGTCACAAAGAAAATCCACTAAGACCTATAGTGGTGAGTAGAAGAAGAAGAAGATGAAAAACAACAAGACATAAATGTAAACAAGTGTGTAATATTTTCATTACACAGGAATGATCCAATGTACAATTTATACAAGGGCACAATTAGTCCATTTGATATCACCGCTATTTCGGAGGGATGTGATGATGAGTTGAGTAAAGGCACCACCTTTTACATGTTTTGGTCAAATTAGGTGCACTTCACAACTCCTTTGCTGGCAATGGATCCTACTCATCACAGCTGTCCGATTGTTTATCACTGTGGAAGGTGTGGTTCCTAATTTTTTATGTACACACTATACACCAAATCATCCCTTTGCAATATACTAAGCAATATTGATTACTAAGTCCTTCACATACTGAAGTTTCTAAAATTATTTCCAAAATGAATGTAGTATCATTCTCAGTTTCAATACCTTAATTTGGAGTCTGAAGATGGCTCGATTGATTTGATTCGTTTCCTGCAGATGGGTGTCAGCATCAATGGATACTAAGCTCACATCTTGCATCTGCTTCAGACATTCTAGTACGCGAAGAAGAAGATCGGTCATCTCACAATCTTCTTCCCTCACAATCACACGCAGCTCAATTCGCCTTGATTGGGATGATGACTCTGGGGCTTCAACAACTTGTACTACTGTTCTTTCACTCAGGACTTCTTGGAAAGGTGCTTGTAAAGGTTCTTGTAAAGACAATAGGCTTGCTTCCAATGAACTGTTCTTCTCTTGGAGCTCAAGGACTTGTGCTTTCAAGGACTTCAAGTACTCCATTGTTTTGGAAAGCACAGATGCCTTGTATTTCTATTGAAAATGAGGGGAAAAAAAAAAACAATATTTAGGGTGGATCTATCATATGCACCTGATCAATCCCAACTAAGGTGAGAATGTTAAAGAAATTAATGTCACACGAAATCAAAAGAAATGTACGTTGTCTAATGTAAGAAACCATTGTAATGGGTTTAAATCGGCCTATTGGATGGAGATTTAGTATATATTAGGTAAGTTGTAATTATTATTTCTTTGTAACATCTAGACATAGTAGGATTATGTTAAGATCAACCAATTATAATCATCTCAATTCAAATTTGGACGCAATTTATATATATCTAGGTATTTTTTCTATATTGCTATGCCAAGAAACAGCTTTTGAATAATTCAAATTGTCAAGCATCCTTCTTAATATGATCTTCCATGGAATTTGATCTACCCCATGAACAATTCTGCGTACCTTAATTCCTGGAGGAAGCAGTGCTCTCAATGCTTCAAAACTTTCATTGAGCTTCTCTCTCCGCCTGCGTTCAGATATCATATGGCTTGAACGGATTTCTTGCATCTGCGGTCTAATAGTTCTCAAGAGGGCAAGCATACGCTTCATATTGATTTGGCTGTATGAGCTGGGCCTTCTTTCAAAATTGGGACCAAGAGCTGAATCATAAGCTCTGAACGCAGTTCTTTGATTGCTCCTTTGATGTCTGTGGGTTGGATTTTGTGGGTTATAGGAGGATGAAGAAGAGGATGGAGATGAGATAACAGCAAGCATGGCTCTAGTCATTGCTGCATCCTCGATTGCAGGTCTCGGTAAGTATACATTGCGTTGTTGGCTGTAGGCTTGCATTATGAGATGGTGAGGTGGGCCAGAAACCGACGTAGGTCTGATTGCTCGCTCGATTGGGGCTTCTTGGGTCGAATCGGACACGAAAGAGGCGCTCACTAGGTCAAACAGGGAGGAGTACTCTGGGCTTCCTACAGAAAGTGACCTAAGTGATGAGGAAGATGAGGAAGGTCTGCTCTGATCCGGCAAACGTGGGTCTCTCAATTGTTGATGTGGGATGAAGTCTTCAGGAAACCACTTTCTGATCTCCATTGAAATGTTTTTCTGATTAAGAAAGCCCCAATCAAAAAGCATATGAGATTAAGACAATGATTTTGCTGATGTGAGAGAGAGAGAGAGAGAGAGAGAGAGAGAGAGAGAGAGATTCATACTTGTGTTGGAGACGACATGCCTATTTCCATGACTCCAGTTCTGCACCCATTAAAAATAGCGGTCTGTAATCACACAACACCATTGTCACGAATTAGAACAAACCCAATTCATAGATTAGTGTTGGTGAGTGACCGACGATATGCGATACTGACCTGAATCCGAGCTTCCTGATACAATCACAGAACACCATGATAAGCATCTTTCCACAATAATGAATAGTTCAATTCTCTTTCTCTCTAATGTTCATGAACTCTTACCTGATAGAACTGCTGTTGGATTTCAATAGAAGCCAAATTCAGTAGTTCCAGACCTCTAAGCTCCAAAGAAGGCAGTCCTTCCTTGAAAGCTTTTCCGGGGACGCTGCTGCGATCATCAGAAAGACACCCACATCAGGAAAACTTACCAAGCCCAAAACATAAACGACTCTCCATTCCAAGAACATTATGAGATCTCTACCCATTTTCAATACTGCAAAAACATTGCCTATACGCCTCAAAAAGACTCCGAGGGAAGCTCCCGGCGGAAGAGCTTGGCCTGTTACTATCGTCATCATACCATCCTCCTTTGGAGATGAGAACGCTGATGAAAATCAAACTGTTAGTGATTCACAAGATAAACCAAGCCACAGTAAAACTATTTGCTTATCATATGTACACACATAAAAAAAAAAAACAAAAAAAAAAAGAACCTTTCCTTCTTACTTGTGTGGGGGAGGAAGGTAGGACCATAAGCAAATGTATGAGCAGCCCAGGGTTTGTCCAAGGGATTGCAGGAAGTTGGAAAGAGCCGTTCCTTCCAGCAAGAATAAAGAGTCCATGAGACTTGACAGGAGAGAAATAGCTATGGCTGCTCCATAGCATCACTGCCTTGGGAAGCTGTTCTTTGCTGTTCTTGTGATTTCTTTATTCTTTCTTGTGGTTTTAACTTCCAAAGACTTCTGCATCTGGGTTATTTCTTTTCTTTTGCTTTTTTAAGAAGAGAGAGAGATAGATTTGTTTTGTGTTTGAAAAGTAGGTAGAGAGAGAAACGTAGAGAGGACCGGATCACGGATGGGGAAGCTCCCGAAAAGTAGTGGTCAAAGTCTTTGCGCGCGAGCGTTTGAAAAGAGTCAAAGTAGGTGGCAGAACCATGCACGTCACTTTCTCTACTACTTTTCTACGATGATACACGTACATAATAAAAATACCAACCTGCGAACGCACATCAAGTAACGTACACTTGCCAATGTATGCATCAATCTCGATCGCTCAATTTATGGCAAGAAAGTGTCCATTCGATTGACATATGATTGATGGACATGGGAATTGCAAAGAAAATGGACAGGATCCAATTTCATTGGTTGAGATCAGATGATTGTACAATTTCTTTCAGAAGGGGAACCAACATTTAAATTTCTCAGCGCACAATCGGTTGCAAGTGTTGAGAAATTTCTTCACTGAATCATTTGGAGATCTCTAAAGTCAAAGTAAAGTTAAAGTCAATTTAAACATTCCATCAAAAACACATTTTACCAAAATTCCCTTAATCTTTTTCCCAAAAAGTCAAAAATCAACTACCTTTACTCACTAAAAAAACAATACTCCACTTTTCCATACAAAAGTAAAAAAGATTTCCTAACAAACAACTAAAAACAAAATACCATCATAACTCACTTATATTTTATTCTTTCTTCAAAATCAACTTTACTTCACTTGACTCAATTAGTAGAGTTACCAAACGGACCCTAAAGGGTGTCCTCCAAGCTAGAGGAATTCCAAATGCTCCAGGTCTGTCAAAGGGTCTGAAACTTGGATTTCTAAGGGCGTGTTTAGATGTGTGGTGAAGTGAGGTGAGGTGAGGTAAAGCCTCCATTATCCAGACAAGAAAAGACAATGAGTCATATCAAAGTACACAATTTCAAAATTCCCTCCATCTTTTTCAAAAAAAGTCAAAAAAACAACCTCCTTTTTCCACTAAAAGATAAAAAAGCTCCACTTTTCTATACAAAAAGTTAAAAAAAAATCCATATCAAACAACTAAAAACAAAACACCATCATAACATCTTATATTTTATTCTTTCTTGATTTGATGCTTCACTTCACCATACTTTAATTCACCATACATCCAAACAGGCCCTAAAAGTACTCCGTGGCAAAAGTATCATTTGGAATGCCAAACTTAGCAAGTTCTTAGAAATCACAAGAATTTTAAATCCCATTAATACATGACATGCATTGCATTCATTAATGCTTGCAATCAAAGAGACCCAGTATAGCCTATTGTACATGAATGATAGATGCACATGTACGGCTTATGAATTGCTCGGAAGTTTCACGTTAGTACATCAGCCAATTTTCCTCCAGATCACCATGATCTTAGAATTCACTTTCATTGGGCAAAAGGTACCTACTTATTTCTTCTCCAATCAAATTTCTCGGTCTCTTAGATCTTTTCCTTTGACCCATAAAAGCTTGTTTCTTCTGAAGACTTTTTATAGATTTATAATAGATTTGATAGGCGTGCCCTGTGTTTGGTTTGGTTTTGTTTTGTCTTTTTTTTTTTAAAACAGTAACAAAGCTTTATTAAAAAGAAACAACAAAAACAAAGCTAAAAAAGTAAAAGAGAGAAAAGGCAGAGAGAAGGTACAAAGAGTGTTATACCACCCTAACCATGGAGACAACCTATCAACCACTTGTTTGGTTTATGCATCCACGATTGAGTTGGCCAATCTAGTCTTACGACAAAAGAGATATTTAGAGTGACCAATAACTCCCTAATTTCATTGAAATGGAATTGAGATTTCCAAGAAAACCCTTTCCGGTTAGATACCCAAGGTTGATAGGCATGCTCTTTGTGAAAAAGATACAAGCGCTGCTCAATTAGGAAAGGGAGAAAAACCAAATTAACATAATATTTTCTTAATTCTCCATCTTTTGTCCTTCATTTTTAGAATTTTTTTTTTTTTTGGCTACAAGAATGACTCAAACTCACTCACTGACACTGGTGTTATAACCAACTGAAGTGCAATTAGAGGCCATTGAAGCCTATTATTATTAGTAAAAATGTATGATTTTACTACAAATTCGACAAATATATCCTATCTGAAAAAGGACATCATGAGTAAACTAGAAAGAGGCGAAAACAGAAAAACCATAATTAATAGACCATTGTTTAACCTCTTTTTGGGGAAAGCCAAATGAATTTAGTCCAAATCTGATAGGCATTCCTACTTCGAGAAAGTAACAAGAGTTAACAAAAAATTGTAAACAAAAGATCAATTTGTCTGATTCCTATATTTTGATAAGCATGAAGAGGTTTAGGTTCAGATCTTACAACTTCATGGCTTTTGAAATTTTTATGAAAAAGTCTAAAGAACATAAACACATCTAAAAATGTTAGATGTATTCCTTTACTCATAAAAATGATGGTTTTTACAAACACGTACGATAATGCATCTCACATATGTAACATAATTTGCTTATACAACATTGAATATGTAAAACTAATTTTTCCAACCAATGCGTAAAAGCCAAACAAGCCCTTTAAGATGTATTGAAGGTGGAAAAAGTGAATGGCCAATGAATGATACCTATCAGTTTCCCACAATTTAATTTACTAGGGTAAAAAGTAGGTCATGATTTCTTATAGGAAAGATTATTTTAAACTTCCTTTGACTCTTTTATCAAAGCACATTGCTTAAGATTTTCAAACAATTTGTATACCCTTTGCTGGGTTTAGATTTTGGATATTTGGAGGAGAATGCTGGGTGAGAATATCATCTCACGGCTCGTTGAACAATATAGGGGATTTGACATTTTAATGGCCCTTAAACACTAAATCCTAATGTCATGACTAAAATCCTGTAAATATCACCAGAATCGTTTGACGTTAGTAAACTTTTTTTAAACTTTTTTGCCCTAGATCTCATGATATCAAGAGAGTTTAAAAAAGTATACCAAAGCCGTTTTATAGAATTTTAGTCATGAATTTGAGAATTGAATATTCTAAGAGCATTGAAATGTCAAATCCCTAAAAATATATAGCAAGGCAGCTTGGTTTAAACCCTCCATGGAAACCTCAATATAAAGGAAAAACAGTTTCAGCCGTTCACATCTTCGGTTGAGATTCCAAACCATGTTTTGCACTCATATTGGTCCGCACACCTACTACTAGTAGTATGGATAATATCATGCATGGTGTTCATCTTTAGATACGTACGGTATACAGATTAAATACATTTAAATACTCATTTAAAGATTTATGGAGGAATGAGAAACACGTCATTCACAAGGAAGTTGGTCCTACACAATACAATTTCACTTTGTTATTATCTCTAGATGACACTAGCTAAGCTCTCTTTCTCAAATCGTGGAAACTTCCTTTCATTTGGAAAAGATAAGAAGAACATCCATCCCTACAAAGGAAAGAAAAAACAATGGAAAGCACTCAAAGTTAGATCCATGGAAACTTCCTCATCCCCTAAAAAAAGAAAAACAAACCCCAGTGATTTGCGCAGACGTTGGAAAAATCTCACTACCACTGTGGATAGTAAACATAGATGACAGATTGTCTAATGATAATAATAAACAAATTATCATTTCTTCTATGGATGAAAGTTGGGTCGGTGCCCATAGAACTCAGTCCAGCATGTATTTCCTAGCTAGAAACGGACGGCGTTTGTGTGTAATTTCATTGAATGTCACCCAAAATAGAAACAAGATGGAGGTTTCCACCCTTCCCTTTTTTTTCAAAAACAGTAGAGAAAAGTCTACAAGTTGACTAAGATGTTTCATTCCCATGGAACGAACCGGGACAGGTCAAGGGAAACGATTCCTGGGACCATGAGCTTGTTTTTCACAACATGCATTAAATGGTTTCAGACGCCAATGGAACCTAGAAGCTGCATCCTTGCTGTCTTGTGGATTCCACCCCCCTTTGTTTTGATTCATGAACTTTCCCAATGAAACAATGCGGAATGGTCTAAATTCGATTCATGAAATTTTCTCAATCATCAAAGTCCCACAATGTAATTTCATAATCTAGTGTTTGAATGCCATAAAGTTGCCGGATGTGTCCCAGAATAAGTACCTGCTGCTTGAAAATGATGGCCTCCGTGATGGTAGTATCTATGCATTTGGTAGTTGGGGTCAAATATATGGGATTGAATGGATCATGACTCATGAGAAAGTGACATTGAGAATAGCAAGATGACAATTCGACCTTGTGTTCTAGTGTTTATATATTTATTAGAATTAGTCCATCCTTTCGTATTACGAAAGAGTTCCTTGCACAAAGACACTCGGTTTTCATATGTGTACGGTAAAAGATTTGATCTCTTTCCTATGTCTGACATTGAACGTTGACATTTTTTCTATTTTGGTTAGAGCTTTTGTATATACCCCCTAAAGGGCCAGTTTGGTAACTCTATTAATATAGTCAAATCAAGTAAAGTTGATTTTGAAGAAAGAATAAAATATAAGTGGGTTATGATGGTATTTTATTTTTAGTTGTTTGTTATGGAATCTTTTTTACTTTTTGTATGGAAAAGTGGAGTTTTTTTGTATTTTAGTGGATAAAGGTAGTTGCTTTTTGACTTTTCGTATGAAAAAGATAGAGGGAGTTTTGAATAAAGTACATTTGATGTGACATCTTGTCTGGAAAATGGAGACTTTACTTGACTTTAATTGTATTAGTAAAGTCCCAAACGGGCTTTAAGGTTTGTAGGATTTATAAATAGGCAATTAAGGTTTTAATATTTGCAAATAGGTCGTTGCATCTTCATTTTAATACCTTTTGTGTCCCCAAAATCAATAGTCTTCCAATCACCACAGGATTTTAGAGAAAAATGACACTTTTTTCCCATCTCTTTTATCCTTATATGCATAGTTTTTAAAGCTTGGACTTTATTATTTTAATAAAACATGTAATATTAAAAATTGCACTTAGTGGGAGAGAATAACCCTACATAAATTTATTTTTTCTTATCAATACATAGTCCATTTTATTAAATCCAAATTGATCATGATGACAATTATTGACGCTACTTATAACCGGTTATGATTTACCCATCCATACATGACCCACCATTAGATTGATGAAAGTTTCAAAATACTTTATTATATTTCATGTATAGGGGGTTTAAAAGAAAATATTGGAGAACGAGCAAATGTAAAATATATATATATATATATATATATTAATTTTTAGAATTTATGGCGGGGGGTGTTTGGTTTTATGTAAAAGAAATATTGGGGGAATGAGCAAATTTAAATATATATATATATATATATATATATATACACACATTTATTTTTAGAATTTTTTTTGGTTGGGGGAGGTATTTTAAACTTTTCTCAGAAATGGGTGGGGGCTCCAGTTCCCAGACCCTTATACCTGGGTCCACCCTTGGTCATGTGCATGAAAGAGCTATTGAGAAAAAGCATTGGAACTTGAGATAAAATAATGATATTTTTGTAAATAATAATGTACTCATTTTTGTTTAATTGATTTAAAGGCAAAGTTGTCATTTATATAAAAATCCAACACAAATCTCACGGTAACTGCCCATTCTTAATAAGAATATTGATTTTGGGGATATAAAAGGTATTAAAAAAAAAGACAATGGCCTATTTACAAATACTAAAACCTCATGAACTTATATACAAATCCTACAAACCTTAGGGGGTTATATACAAAAAGCTATTTTGGTTATTTTAATAAGTAACAAATTTGATCTTTTTAAGGAGTACTTTCCTATGCACATGTCTAAGACTCAACGCTCGTGCCTCGGAAAATCAAAGACAATTTATGATTTAAGAGGCTTTCTGTGAGACTTGGTTTATACCATTTTTTTAATGTAGTGTATGGCAACTGATGATAAACTTTTAACCTTTTTGTCAAGCACGTGATGATAACTTGATTCAATGTACCACCACCTCGGGGCTTGGCTCTTGTGGTTAACCACCTAAATTGATTGTCTATTGTGTGAATGATCGTTATGTTCCACATCAGTCTTGTCGACAACATGAAAAGGTCATATAGTAGAACATCATTAAAAAAAAATTCTCCTTGGATTCTAGGAAAAAATAAAATTTGGATGATCAAATGCGACTTTTCAATAATGAAAAGATCCCATTTCACTCTGCCGGCCTTCTCAAACAACATAGTATAGAAACCCCATTTCTCTTACTTACCAGTGGTATGATGTTCAGGTAAATATGTGTGCAACAAATCTGAAACAAACTTTATGAACTTGTTAGTGCATCCAATTCTCATTCATGGGATGGATATGTTTTAGCACAGGCAGCCTCGATGAGTCTCATTTCTCAATGAGAGATAACAGCTTTTATTTACAAGAATTCTCCATTGCAGGCCATACACTAGCACGAAGGCTACCTGTTATGATTGACCTGCACTGCCTGCCTAAGAAGGCATGCACTGTGCACTGTGCACTGTGGCCAATTGAAACAATTAAAAGGTTAAAGTATCCGTGGTTTACTAATGGCAGTGACTTGATGTTATGAGATTTATCACAAGCTTCTCCATGAAACAACTGAAGTGACCAATTATAGAAGTTTCCTCACAAGTGATTGTCTTATTAGGGACTTAACTGAACTACAGAGCAAGTTGTATTGTTTACCATACTCTGAACACATGGCGATTAGCGACTTTCATGTGTTCAGTATTAGTGCAACCAATACCAATGGAGAACCCAAAACTGCAAAATGGAATGCTTGAACTAGTCCAGAATTTACTCAAACAGACATGGCGATATTCAACACAACGACCAACTTTTAGATATAAGCATGATCTTGGATATCTTCCATTCTTACCCAACTACAGGCTACAAGTATAGAAGTCACAAAATGAGGTTGGATATTCGAGCTTAATAACATAAAATTCTCATACACTGCAATATCTTCTCAACACAATCGTTGAAGAGTTGCAAAGGAAAGAATGAAAAGAATGCCACACATTCTGCCCAAACAATTTATAAAGATATTGAACATATACAGTGTAATGAGAGTGTACCGGGACTGCTTCAACAGTCCTCGACGGTATAGAGAGATTGGACTATCTAGGGTGGTTTCTGCAGTCCACAGGATCAACAACTCCAAGAAGGTTGTCTTCAACGCCCATGGCTGACCCAATGCTCCAACGAGCAGTACTGTGTCTTTCAATGGCTTTCCTTATTTTCTGAAACTGTACAATTATATTGGGTGGTTAGATCAACAGAATAGAGATGAGAGGGGAAAACAAAACAACCAAAACAGTTAGATCAACAGAATAGAGATGCCGAGATGGTCATTTACAGTGACTGCCTTTTCTTTTCTTTTCTTCTTCCCCCTTTCTTCGAATTTCCAGTAGCACTACTTTGGGGTTAGAAACAAGATGAACAACTTACAGATGTATTGTCCCCCCAAAAGCCAATACACTTGAAATGAAAATGAAAACATTTTTATACTTTCTGAAAAGTTGCAGGCCTAAACATCAGCGAAGGGTATGGTTTCACAACTGAACTTTTAAGGTTAAGCTGAAAGGTCCGCACTATTGCAACTTTAAGGTAGTGGGTTCTAGTCACATTGCCAATAAATAAAAAATAAAAAAACTAACTTACAAATCACAAAGAAACGCAATAAAGAATCTCAACTCTTTTTATTTTTATTTATTGGTGATCATAACTCAATATATCAATAACTCATAAATCATAAAACATAAATGTTAAGATGAAGTCATAAATAGGCTACAAAGCTACAATAAGAGATTATGAAAATAAATCCAGAGTCCATTCACAGATCTATACATGCAGATCCATAGATCAAAGGTCAAAATCCATGGATATATACTCCAAATAATGGTATAAACACATATAATGGGAATTTTAAAAAATCAAAATAGATGTAACTGTATCTTACTTTTACAAAACAATGAATTTTGAATTAAAAAAGCAATATAATTATATGTACGCATACTCAAAACTAGGTCTACATGGTACTACCACCAATTACATGAATCATTTAAAAGAAGAAGAAGAAGAAATCAAACCTCAAACATACTTTCAAAACAGAAAACCCAGAAAGAGAATGGGGTGAGTATCTTCGAACTTCGCAATTATGGGTTCTAACCTAGAAAATTCAAGCTAAAAGCTCCCGAAAACCATTCTCATGCCCTCCAAGGTAAAAGGTGGGCAAAAAGCCTCAGATCCGAGCATTAAAACCTCATATGTTTGTCAAGTAAAGACAGTAGCATTCCAATTCTAACTAGTAGAGCGAGTCCTAGCCATGTTTTCATATCAGTATCAGAATCAACCATCTGGGAGTTAACTACGACACAACTTGGCTGATTCAAAAAGATTAAAAGGGCCACAGCAGGCAAGTGAGACGGCCAGATTTAACATAAGATATTCAAGTACCAATTGTTTAAGTTAAGAAATTATAACTGCCACCAGCAGCAGCTGTAATAATAATAATTATTATTATTATTATTATTATTATTATTATTATTTGTTATTCATTGAACAGATTTTAGTAATGATCATCATCAAATGGTAAGTATAGTTGCCTACTTACAAAATGAAAAAGAATAAAGAATAATCATTATCTACCTTAGCCAGTGAACAGGAAAAGGATTCCAACTTTCCATCTGTACCACGATAGAAATGGAAATAAGGAAGCACCTTCACATCAAAACTCTTGCACATTGGCTTATTCTCATCAAAATTCACTTTGAGGAATAAAATGTCAGGGTGTTCCTGAGCAGTCTTGCAAAGCTGGAAAATCCACAAAAAAATCAATATTAAGAAAAGGAATAAAAAAAATCATAGCAAACAATTGACGTAACAAAACCAAAGCCCTTTAAGCTCTTTGCTTTAAAATGACTCGATGCAAGAGCATGATTATAAAATGTTCTAAAAAGCCAGACTGGATCTCCGTTCTGACCAGTCAGGTTCGACTAGAATTGGCCAGTCCAAAAGTCAAACCATTCAAATTGGCCAGTCCATTTAACCAACCACAAGTAGGTATAAGCATCAACAGAATCTGTGTTCCATTGAAGAAATAAGCATTAATGCACTTCAATTTATTTTTTGACAGTTTTTTTTTTATGTAGAGAGCTAGTCCCCATTGGACCCATGTAGGCCCAAATAAGGCCTATCCATTGAATGAGAATGCTGGCCCGTGTACGGCTGAAGGGATCGTGTTAGAATAATTAAGAGATTTTATTTTGCAGTTAGTTGAATTATTATACAAGTAGCTAATTGGTTTGTGACAAGTTCAGTTGTTTGGCCAATCAGTTACTTTGTATACACATTACACACTGATGGGGATCAATGAAATAGAAAGTTTTTTATTCTAATTTTAATATGATTTTTTCTTTTACTGAGTTGAGGATCTCCAATCAAGTGATTCACTTGGCTTTGGATTGAGAATTATCCAAAAAGTGACATGGGGGATTGATGCAAGTCGAGCCAAACCCAAGTCTATTGGGCCTAGCCTGTGAGTTATCGGGTCAATCAGATCCAACCCATTGGAAAAGCCCACAGATCCAACGAGTTTGAACCGACTGTTGTGGGAAAGCTATCCTATTTTAGTAGTCTTCTAATTACTTTAGTAGTTTAGAAATTAATAGGTTTCTATGTTATGGATAGGAAAGATCGTTGGAACCTTATTATAAATATGTAGATTCCCCTTTAGGGATCATCATGATCATAATATTGAATTGAGAATTGAATTCCAGTTTGTTATTGCTTTGCTTAGCTTTGTGCGTGAGTTCCTGGCTGTTGAATCCATCTTGGATTCGGCCAAATCCCTGCTGTGGATTTGGTCTTCTTCCCTGGCTGCATCAGAAGAGCGGAGATCCGTTCCAGATCGCCGGTTCCGATTGCCAATCGAGGTAATCCAATATCCACCCTTCCCTGTCATCCTCCCCATCATCGATTATCACATCTAACCCTCATTCCCAACCCTAATTCCCACAGCAGCCACCGTCTCCACTCCCACCAGAGCCCTACAACCATCATCGATCCCAAATCCCATAGTCCCAGAATACCATACCCAACTACAGAACCACTCCAAGAACCAAACTCCCTATTCCCAGACCCATCCCAACTCCACTTATCAAAACCTATGCCTCATTCCCAAACTCAATCCACCGAACTCCGTCTCAAGCCCCAATCCCAAATCAAAACCCTAATCTTCCAATTTCCCCAAATCCAGAACCCCAAACCCCACATCCCCAAATCACACGCCTCCTCCGCTCCTTCTCGCTTCCAGACACCACCACCCAGAGAGAAAAAAAAAAAAAAGGAGACAGAGAGGAGGGAAGACTGCACATCGCACAAAAAAAAAAAAAGGTACCTACCTGTGCCAGTCGCAGTCGCCGATCACCTATGCCGTCGTCCTCGTCGCCACCGCAAGCCAGCTCCACTGAAAGTTGCCTGCGCCCATCTTCTTTCTCTCCTTCCTTTTCAAACAGCAACGAAAAGGGTTAAAATCAAACCCTTTTCTCCTCTGCGCGCGCCAAGCCCGAGGCAACACACGTGGGCCACTTCCACTGGACCACTTTCGTGGACCTTTAGTTCCGGCTCATCTTCTGGGATTTAGTTCAGGTCGAGTCCGGCCCTCCAACAAAAGCAATTAGCAAAAAAAGAAAAGAAAAAAAAAAAACTCTCAAGAATGCCTACTCGCAACGGTCAGACTTTACGAGGAAAGATTTCTGACAATCAACGAGATACTCTGCTATCTGAATTGTTGCAACGGGTTCATGCATTTGAGACCGAACTTACTGACAGGGCACCTTTATCCCCACAGCAACCCATTTACCCATCCATCATGTTCTCTGTCAACTCTGTTTCCTTTTCTTATGCCAGTGAACCATCATCGATTAGGGGCGGACTCAAGTACAATCATGTGGGGAGAGTCGCACCCATTAGACCTCAGTCCGCATTTAAAATCATAATGAAAATTCTGACTCTACTTTGAAAATTCACATAAAATTCCTATGCCTGCCCCCAAAACCCGCATGAAAATCCTAGATTTGTTCCCAAAACCCAATTACCAGTTTGGGTCTGCACCCTCAAACGAAAATTCTGGGTCCGCCACTGTCACCGATGGGGGTACTTCTTCCTATCTTTGATACAAGGAACCAACTTGTTCTGGTAAATATCAATGACATGAAACCACAATACCATACAATGTGTTGGTAAATATTAATGACATGAAACCACAATATCATACAATGTTTGAAGACTATAATTGGTTTAGTAGAGTAGCAAAAGAAAGTTGGCAATGGGCGTTTGATCTTTCATGATGTAGGCTGTGTTTAGAAAGTTGACAATGGGCGTTTGATCTTTCCAATATTGATATTCATAACCAGCCCAAACAGATCAGGTTCTTGCATGCATGTAGGATCTGATCTGAGTTTCTCATATTTGATGCTGGCTGAAACCTGCAATACAGAAACTATCTATAACAAACTGAAAGTTACATTGGCCCACTTCAAAACCATCTTTCGTCTTTCCTTTATCTGTCCCAGATCAATGCCATTCAAACCAATGGCTTTGCCATACCAGATCAAGACCATTCATGTCCTCCCCATATATGGTTTTACCCCAAATGGATTTAAGATTTCAGATCTAAACTGATCATAACCCCAGCCCATCCACTGAGTCATATTTTCCATGTCAAAATCCCACCCATTCTTGCTTTCATCTTTGATGCCATTACCTTCTTCCTTTTGGCTCATATCCAACACCTCCAATGCACATCTCTTCACATCATTACAGTTTGCAATCAAGAAACATATCAGCACTTCTATGTGAACCTATCACAGCCGACACCATCTACAATTGAAATCCCCATCATCACAACCTCCAATGAAGCTTCCAGCACCCCTACAACAGAACTGAACCAGCCCTTCCTCATCATGACCAGCTTACAAACCATCAGCAAATCAGAAAAAGAGCTCTGATTGGTATACGGTGGTCATCTAATAGTGGACCTAACATTGATTCTTGCCAACTGTCCATCTAAGGTCATTAACAGATAGCAAGCACAGTGCATCTCAAGGCCAATGATCCAAATCATGTGGGATGGTTAATTTGTCAATGGGCCCAACTTCAAATTTATGTGAGATTTCTCATAAAACTAATATAAAGGATGATAGTTATTTTGAGTGATTTGAATTTTAGATATGGGCTATATTGATGGATTTATAAATTATAAATGATGAAGGTTAATGTATTTACCAGTCAAAGATTAAACAACAATTCAGGATGTTGTGACTTTAGGGGACTGATATTTTGGATATAGTACTAACAAGAAAAACGAAAAAATTATGGTTTCTGGTATTTTCCAACATTCTAAATCTTTTGAACAATTTTTCAAACTTATAAAAAAAAAAACCTTCAAGAAGCAGCAAGCTTCAAGTGTTGCGAAATACTATTTCAACTTTTAGTCAATAAGTGAGCCATATCAAGTTGTATAAAGATGGCAATAAGTGAGCCACATTCTTTTAGTCACAATCATTGTTAGGAGCACATAAATTGTCCATTAATATTGATCATTGTTCAATCTATTTACAACATTCTTATACAGGTAAAATAAGTAAATGACTCAAACCTACAACCATGTGGATGCAATAATGGATACCTTCAAATTGTGTGTATACATTTACTATAAAGTAACAGTTACTCTCAAGGTTTTTGTTCTAGGATAGATTAATTTCAAGAATATCAGTTAGAAAATTATTACAGGGTAAAAGAAATGTCACCTTTGGGAACAATGCTCTACAAGAAGGACACCAAGTGCCATAAAATTCAACAATCACAAGTTTATCACCAGCCTGACTTAACGCACTTTGAAATTCTTCTGTGGAATGGATGTGAACCATATTTGGGGCACCATTTCTTTCCCACCATTTTGGCTCTTCATCTTTTTCAACAGCTGTGGCATGTACCTAAAAACAAAGTTACAACATGGACACCAGAAGAAACAGTTAGGAATCATTTGCTAAAGAATTCTCCATATCAACAAACCAATCAAGGGGTTAAGTGTCATTGATATCTAACAGACCCAAGTAAGGGGTTTTCAACAAAAATATGGGTTTTCAAGACAAGAAAACAAATTTACAAGAGACCCAAAAAAACAAGAGAAAGATTAATAAATAAGAGAAGGGGGTTTTCAATAAAAGATACCTTAAAAGAAGGACAAGTCTTTCGATGATTGAAGAAAAGTGGGGGAGCATTGGAATCAACAGAAACCCTTGTCCCATCTGGGTTTCTTCGGTGATTCAAGGGAAGCGCTATTCTTGTAGTTTGTGGGAATCGAAAGGGAGAGTGGAGGAGAAGAGGGCGGTATGATGATCGAAGAACATCAGCCATTGATTTGATTTGATGGAGAAGTGGGAAAGTACAGAAACAGGGTCTCTGAAAGCCAACTCAACAACAGTTCGCCTTCAACTTTAATTAGAAAAACCCTAATTCTCTCCTTCTTTCTCTGTTGCATATGCATAGTTATAGTAGATGTATAGGTATTTGAATGTGGCTCGGATTTGGGAGAGAGCGAGAGAGAGAGTTTCCAAATTCGAAAACGATTAGGGGACGGCGTCACGCAGCAATATTTGAAACAGAGATTTTTCAGAAAGACGAAAGAGATTCTCTTCTTTCAAAAACAAAAACAACTCCTCTTCCTCGTGCTGTACGGTGGGCCCTGCTTATTTAACGTGTGCAAGTCGGCTCTTTTTATTTTTATTTTCTTCTATTTTCTTTTTGTTTCTTTTCTTTTTAGTCTAAAAAAAACATATTAGGTGACCAATAGAAACAAAGGTAGATAGGAACCCTTAGGGCTAGTTTAGTAAAAAAAACTTATATAGTCAAGTCAAGTAGAAGCCTGTCCCAACGGTCAGTAAATCGACTTTAACACGTTTGGTTGAAAAATGGGACTACTGGCAATGTAGACCAACTTTACATCAAATAAGTCCTACTTGATAGCCTCTGCTACTTTACTCTTCACGTCTCATCAACATCAAGTCTGCGTCAACGTAGAGCAGATCTTTCAGCCAAAGATTTCTAGTTTCCAACTATCCCATCGTCTACTATTCCAGAGGGTTGGCCTTAACTCAAGGGGGTTTAATGGCAGGTATTCTTCATCAATAGGCAACAAACCATGTCCGGGATTTACTGGATGCCAATACTGAAGGCTAAATATCAGGCAAAGCAGATGGTGTATATGACATATTTAGGTCATCAAAAGAGACAGGCACTTCCTCCCCTGTGATTCTATCCGGTAGCTGCCTTGACTATAAGTGCAACAAGAAGCCTTCGCATGAAACCAGACCTAAAATGAGCCGATTAGCTCACTGTCAGCAGGTGACCGTCTCCGTCGCGTCCAGTCAGGCACATGGTGCTGATTCTATGTGATTACAACTTAAAAGCAGATCTACGCTCTGTGATAGGTTATTTACTCCTTCAATCCGCTCTCTCTCTCTGATCAAGTCGCATAGTACATAGAGATAAGAAAGGGTAATCAAGGCGCCAACACCCGCTCATGATGAGAATCTGACTCTTTACATCTATAATCGATTTGGGGCAGAAATTCAACGATCGGGGGATTTGCTATTTAATCCTCTGAAAATCAGTTTCGAGCGCCTTCAATCAATTTGGGGCAGAACACTGCCGTCAAAAACTAGGATGAGTTGAACGACTCAACTCCACTAAACCCTCTATAAGAACCATCCACAACGCAGATAGCGATGCAGCACTTTCGGGACACATTTGTCGGATACGATGGCTTCCGAAGCAATGGACAACATGTCAATCAAGAATCAAGGTATCCGTTTTTAACTCTTTCTCAGTGAAACTCAGTGTCAGTTTTTTGGTGAATAAGCCATTTTTGATTGAATGATAGTAAGTGATTGCATACATGATGCTACAAAATGCATGGCCTTTCACTCTCACTTCTAAATAGGGCATGTGTTTCCAAACATGGAATGATCCACAAAAATGCAACCCACTTTGTCAAAATTGGAAAAAATTGCGTGTGGAAACACTGTGTCAACTAGTGAAAGCAATGTTCCAAGTGTAGGAGAGGTTTTGTTGATACAGCATTTGATACCACGCTCGGTCCATAGGGCTACTTCCATAACATATGATTTATATTGGTCAACTGGGTACCTAATACTGTCTTATTTCCACTATTCATACAACTAAGTTGCACTTTTAGTGACATTTTTTGGCGACGCTTTTATAAAACGTCGCTAAAAGTTCCCTTTCACCGACGTTTTTAGCGACATTTTAAAAAACGTCGCTAAAAGTGGAATTTTACCGACGTTTTTCACAAAAACGTCGGCAAAGTTGAATCTTCAAATCGACTTGACGGCTGAGAGAGGTTAGAATTAGAGATTATTACCGACGGATTAAAAACGTCGGTAAAATTGAATTTAGCGACGTTTTCTAGGTTTTGCCGACGCTTTTATTCGTCTTTAAAAGTGTTTTTATTTTTATTTATTTTTCTTTTTTTTTTGGCAGACGAAAAAATAACGTCGGTAAAAGTATTTTTTATTATTTATTTTACCGAAGAAATAAAACGTCAGTGAAAGTTTTTTATTTTTTATTTACTTTTCTTATTTTTTTGGCCGACGAAAATAAAACGTCAGCAAAGTTCAAGTTTAGCATGAACTCGAAAATAGATACTAAAATGAACTTTTACCGACGTTTTATATTAAACGTCGGTAAAGTTTAAAAATTATTTTTAAAAAAAATAAAAAATAGAGACATTTATCGTCGAAATTTTTTTTTACCAACTGAAATATGTGTCGGTAAAGGTTGTTGATGTTTTACTAATTTTTAAATAAGAAAAATAAAATACTTTTTACCGACGTTATTAAACGTCGGTAAATCCCTTTTTTGGCTCTCCCGCCCTCGAAATCCCTATTTTCCCTCTGCTTAGTCATTTTTCCCTCCCGCCTTTAGAACCCATCTCTCTGCTCTCTCTCTCTCGCTCGCTCTCTCTGCTCTCTCTCTCTCTCTCAATCTGCTCTTTCTCTCTCTCTCTCTCTCTTTGCTCGGACCCTCTCTGCCCATCTCTCCCATCGCCCTCTCTGCTCGGACCCTCTCCAGACCCTCCAGATCTCTGCGCACTCGCTCTCTCTGCTCGGACCCTCTCCAGACCTCTCCAGATCTCTACGCACTCGCTCTCTCTGCTCGGACCCTCTCTGCCTATCTCTTCCATCGCCATCTCTGGCCCATCTCTCCCATCGCACTCTCTGCTCGAACCCTCTCCAGATCTCTGCGCAAGACGATCACAGAACCCATCTCCATCGCCCTTCCTATCTCTCCCTCGCTCTCCAGATCTCTCCACAGCAGCAGCCCCCGGACGCTTCACTCGCGCCGCCAGACTCCTCCCCTGCACCACAAAACCCATCTTTATCTTCCTCTTCATGCCGCCAGACGCCTCCCCTGCACCAGGTACACCCCTCACTCTTCCTGCATTCTGCACACACCTCACACCCCATCTCTTTCTTCTCTGTGAAATGCATCAAATACGCCACTGGGGAATGGATTGGCCTTTTGTGTGTATTGGATTCAGTTGATAAATTTTGTTCTGTGTGATTTGATTTGGATTTGAAGTTTTTGATTTTGTGCGATCGGATTTTGCGTTTTGATCTTGTGTTTTGTTAAAAATTTACAAACTTTTGGCTTTTGCTGCTTGCGATTGATTTGGAGCTGGTATTTACATGGCGATTTATTGATGAAGTTGAATCTTGTATGCGCTGTGGAATTGTCAGTTGACTGTGAGAGGTTTTGGTACACGCAGTGTAAATCTAATCTGATTTTCCTTTTGTTGGATTCAGTCTTATACTATTTCATGGATGGGTTGAGACTGTGATAGAGAAGCTTGTGGTCCTCATGAATGCTGCAATCCAATTTAGCTAATAGATATAGAACCATTGTGATGATTTTAATGGAAGTTGTTACTGTGAGCTGGTTGTTTGAATATATCTTTATAGTGTAGTGTGTCACAAACGAATAAGGCTGGCAATGCATTACATGCGTTTATTACTCTATTCACAATGTGGGCATATCAATTAATTCTTTGTATCGATTTGAATCACCAATTCCATACTTCCAATCACAGCAAGGAAACCGCGTTCAAGGGCAACCAAAAATACATAAATTTACAAGGATGTATTGACACTATCTTTTGGACTTGTGAATCATGGGTTTTCAATCTTGTATACAAACTTTTATGGTTGTTGAAGATTTCCCAATAATTGTTGTTTTTCATTTGACTTTGGTAGATTGAATTTCTGAGGGAACAGGACATCTTAGACTGTGGAGTTACTGATAACATGGCCTGTAATTGGGTGCAGTGGAGAATTTGGAAAGTCGACCCTGTATAGATTCACTACACTCCCTCATTTCTCCTGCTCTTTCCCTCCCTTATTTCTCTTGCTCTTTCTCTTTCTCTTTTGATTGCCGTCAATTTACTGCTCGCTGTACATAAAGCAACGAAGATCGGCCCCCAAAAATCTATCCGCTAGGGTTTTCTCTTGGGGTCTTCGTCTTTTGTCTCAGGTATGCGTTCTCTGCTGCTCGATCGCATCTCATTGCTCATCCTTTCAACGATAGATTCAGGTTGATGTCAGAAGGAAGTCGACCGGTGAAGCGATTCCACGAGATGTCTAGGTACTGGAGATTGGACCAGTTGGAGAGATGGTTGATTGGGAAAGGGCCAGGGATGTTGTTCAAGGAGAGGTCGATTTTGGTAAGGTTTGCGAGGTCGCAGATGGAGGACAGGATTGGGTTGGAGAGACCCATGCCTGAAAGATCGATTTCAGTGATGGGGCCATCAGTGGTGCATTTGATTCCAGGCCAGGAGCAGTGGTCTCCATTCGACTCCGTCGTCCAGCTGGAGAGGGAAGGTGGGTTTCTCCATTCTGTTTTGAGTTTTATGAAGATTCGCTGCTCTTTTTGCTGTTGAGTTTGAGGTTGGGATCTTGACTGAATGGGAAATGAGTGGAGGAAGAGTAGAATTAGAATAATGAGAGAAAGAGAAACCAAGTGTGTGTTTGCCGTTGCCATTCTCTACTTCCTTGGTTTGGTTTGCATTTCTCTAATCCCGGTTAAGAGGAAGCGGAAGGACACGTGGGCCTGAGTGAGTGTTTCTTTGTTCTTCAGTTGCGGTCTTTGACTAAAACTCAGAAGTCGAAATTATGATTAGAATTTTTTTTTTGGCATTGTTCAATGCGTCACGTGAACTGATATCCTCATTCATCTTTTCGCTACAAGTGAATTCGTTTCCGTTTTAGAGAAATGTCTCATTTTTAAAGGGCAGATTCAATCGAAAAACTGAAACCGTATATAGTTTGATTTATTTGGTTCTTAGCTCTGTTTTAGGCTCTATCAGATTCCAATCCTTTTTAGTTCAATTGTTCATTCACATCTACACTTTTCTTGTTCTTCTATGTATTGATTTTCTTCTGGTTTCTTTTATTTGTAGAGTGCAGAGCTTTAGATATAAATGGAAATGTTTTTTAATTTTCTAGATGTTTAGTCTAATATGTTGAATGTTTTGACACTTTCATACCATTCTGAAAAATTTAGCTTATTTTTATGCTTTTTGTTGTAGAAAAACCTTCCACTAATGTAAATTTTAATGTGGCATGGAAAAGCTTGCTTTCTACATCTTCTCTTGTGGAATAGCAGGTACACAAATGTCCTCGCAACTCTCGAGCAACAGTAGTTCAGATTTTTGGTTGGATTTCTAGTATGCTGTTGATTTTGTCTTTTCTGTAATGAATTGATGCTTCTATTGTCTTCTTGATGTAGGGTTTAGTTTGAGTTTTCTGTTGATTCTGAACTATCTACATTGTGTTTGTCAAAATGCCTCTATATTCTGTTTGAGGATTGAAAATTGGTTCTCTTAATTAATGGTACACAGTTAAAAAAAAATGAAAAAAGAAGAGGACATTTTAAAGGGAATACAATATAATATCCAAATGTTCATTTCCTTCTTGTGGTTAAAACTTCGAGTGCCCATTCTCTAATGTTGTGTGTTAGAAGAGCATTAATGTCTTTATGATAAAATCATATTGGAGGTTTTAGGGGCTGTGTATTTGTTAATATCACTTGTTTGATTCAACTGATGTCACGTGGCTTGAATGGAAATGGGGTGGTTGGATTTGTCACAGTCACATGTTAACTTGTTTAAATCTGCATCTTGGGCATCTCATATGGGTTTGGAATTTGAATCCATAAAAAGTGGTCCTCCCTGTATGAAAAATCGATCATGGTTTAAAATATTTATGCATGATGAAAAAGTTTCTCAATACTATGATGAAAGTAATACCTACGCAAGTGGGTCTTGGTTGGGTCCAGTAGTGTAAGAATGGGTAAAATTCAACCACCACCTTGAAGCCCTCTTTCAATTGAGATGTTTGAAAATGCCTATGGCCTGAGAGGGAAAATTTAGTGAAAATGCTAGCGAAGCCCGTTCCATTGTTGGAAATGATTTCGTTTCAAGCAACATGGGTTGTTTGGAGAAGAACCCATGTCGGTTTTCACCTCTTCTATACTTCTTCATAAACTGTTCTAGCCTCTTCTCAACCATAAATGGCAAGAACAAGGTCTAATGAACTGGGTCTGTCTCCTTGTCTTCATCTATTTTTGTTTTTGTTTCCTTGAATTTGTCTCATACTGTTTTTGTCTAAATTGAAAATGGTCTCTCATTGGCGAATGTTTTACTTAAAAAGCTATAACAATTGGAAAAAAACAAAATATGATCTATAACACTGAGAGCCATTGAGCCAGAAGTACAAATGGAACTTGATCATATCTTTTATGCTGCTTCAGTCAAACAATGATATTGAGGCATATGACCATTCACAACATGTGCAATGGTTATATATCTTAGGTCAATTATCTTCCTCATATATAAAGAATGTACTTTAGTTAAAGTTTCTTTGTTTCTATTATTCATGCATATATAGCATGTGTGAATGTGTGAAAATCTAGCTAAGCTTCAGCTAATAGTTTGTGAATGGTTTGCATGTGCAATGGTTATATGACAGGGCATGAGCGCATGTGGTACTTACATATAATAAAAAGTTTCTATGTTTCTATAATACATTCATATACAACAAACATGAATGTGCGAACATGTTAGAAGAAAAATAAATGAATCTACTTAGAATTTTTTTAAGTAATCTTTTGAATATTTTAAGTTAACTTATTGTATGTTAGAAATATATTTAAACCCTGCTTTATTGAACTCAATTAAATTATTTCATCAAAAATACTCCTTAACTCAAATACACACATTGAGCCAAACCAAGTAGAGCACGAGCCGAGTGGAGCCTCAAACTTGAGTCTAGCGGAGCTAAGAGGGACTTAACTTGAGCTTGACTTGTAAGACAACAAGCCAAGCTAAAACCCAAGTGGAATTAAAACTAAGCCAGGCCATGTTGATGCTCTAAATGGTATTGGAAAAGGAAGTAAAAACAGGGGTGAAAGTTAAAACAAAATAAATAAAATTAGAGACTGAGAAATATGTTAAAACTGATTAAAAACATAAAATATTTAATGATTGAACCTTGTTAAGTTGAAGTAAACACCATGAGAATATCACAAGAAAATCATGGCATTTATGTCTTCCCAATTTCTTCTCTGCCAATGAAGAAGAATGTGGCATTTCCTGGTCCTACCCGCTAAATTGACCTAAGCTTGATCTATTTTATTTTCAGTTTGGTTTGGCAAAGTTGGAAAAAATTAGGAAGTGATTGTTTATGAGTATTTCTATTACATGTGCATGGGTATTTTTTTTTTTTTTCATTATTATGGTTGCTCTCTTCATATGATATTATAATAACTACATGGATTTATCATGGATTTAAACTTAAATTGACATGTAGCTATGTCATGTGGCCATCTCTTTTGCTTGAACATGAAGTTTCTCTTCAATTATACATCTTACTTTCTAGTACTATTGTCTTTTCATTGTAGTGAACTTTGATGTGTACCCTTTGTACTCAAGCTCAAAGGGAGCTAGGGAAGCAATGAAAAGCCGCACACTGTTGGTAGAAAGGGCCAAGCTCGTGTTGCAGAAGACTTGGTGAGACCTATTTCTTCATCAATTGGTGGTATTTTTCCGTTGAATTTAATGTGCACTTAGAATGTTTGCTTCTTGTACTTCCAGAGAAAAAAGAATCCAAATAAGGTGATTACTTACACGGATGTCTGTTGAGACCCATGCTAGGAAGGATGGGTCTGCCACGTGCGAAGAGTTGGTGAGAATATTTTCTTATTCATTCTTATAGTGTCATAGAATATAGTATAATCATGCATTCCATTTTATAGCTTTAAAGGAATTGCATGCTTTGCATTCTTATTGTCAATTCAATTTGCAGGACAAGATCAAGAAAGCAAATATGGATGACCCCTCCACTGCATACAACGATCTGGAGAACAACGCAGTATATTAGCGGATTATGGGTTCTTTTTTTTCTTTTTCTTTTTTTAAGACATATATGCATGCTGGAGGAAAGAAAAGCTCTAATAATTAATAATTAAAGTATCCAAGATTGTTTGGTTAAGCATAGAGATATCAACTTATTATTTTACTTCAAATATTTTATAACTAATTCTAAATACAATAGGTCATAAACTAGTAGTTATATATCTTTTTATTGTGTCTCATTTTAAGAAAAAAAAATCCTCATCCTTGATATATCAGGAGAGATCTAAACATAACTTCTCAATAAGGCTTAGTGACAGAAATTGAAAATTTATGTCTCTCCATAGTCAAGGTTGAAGAGTGGGTTTATGTTTTCAAAGTACCTGTGTTGAAGAGAGATAATTCATTCTTTAACATAATTGTGGCTTCAAGGAATGAACAATCTTTATTTTTACAGGCATGTTTTCCTCTGTTTTAATTGGTTAAGTAATATGCATAGTGAGACAACTTTTGTTACCTGGCCAAGTTATGTAATAATTATTTAATTTCCTTGTTCTTAGGACCTGTGTGTTTGCGAATAATATGTAGGAATTAACTTTTAAATCTCTGCGTTCCCTCACATCTTCGTTTTTTGATCTGTTTTTTTTTTTTTTTAATAGCAACAGTTTTTTTTCTTCTTTCTTTCTTTTTCCTGAGAGCTTTATGTTAGTGAAGAAGAAACAACCCACCAATTTACATGCACATTTGGACAGCCATCAACAGCCCACCGATATGCATACACATTTGGTGATGGTGAGAAGAACAAAATAGTAGTTGGTAGGCGTCATATAGACAAGTTGGTTAATGGCAGTAGTGATAATTTTTCTTTTTGGTGAGGATGAAGATGAGGTTTGTATGAATGTCAGTTGTTTATGGTGATCAGGTGGAGCCTAGACCTAGAGTTCCAAGGTTGATGGATGAGGCCAAGGGTGCAGGATGATAACAACTTAAATTAATTTTGTTTTGGTATTCAATTCTCTCTCTCTCTCTCTCTATCTCTCTCTAAGCATACATTGCATGAATTTTTGTGCAGGGAATTGAACTTCTTGTTTCCTCAGTCGCAACTAAAGTTCTGCTATACTTTGTCTTGAAAATCTTATAGGACTTGTAAGTGCTTTTAAATTATCTATTTAAAGGACTACAGCTTTAATTACTTTTCCACTCCTATGAAAACTCCTATGAAATGAGGCTGACTTTTTCCTTTTTCCTATATTACTGATATTGGTTGCAGGAGTGCTTCCATGGCCTTGATTATTTCCTTGCAGGTGAGTTCGATAAATTAATTTAAACTCTTTTTCCTTGCATGTATTTTAATATCATTTAAGTGGGGTTTTTTTTCTGGGACATGTTCTAGTGTCTTGCTTTTGCCCTTCTGGTAGGTGTTTTGTGAATCCTAAATGCTTAGATTTTTTTTATCAATGTAGTTTTTTGATTGGTCTGCAAGTTGAATGCTTCAATCGTAGATAATTTTTGTGACTATTCTACTTCTTGAAGAAATGAGTTACTAAAAGGGGCTTTTGGCAATCCATGTTGTAATATTAATTTCTCTAGTTTCTTAGTGTGCTTTTTAAGTGGTTAGCTTGGACAGCAAAAACCTCTCTCTGTTCAACTTGTAATGTTTGATTGATCTATGTGTTGACTGGACTTTCCTGGCTATGAGATTGTAGACTTCACGGAATTCACATAATCCATTGTAATGTTTTGATTGATCTATGTATTGAATTGGGAAAGGTTTGTCAAAATAGTAGTGTTTGATTTTCATAACTGGTGTATTGTTGTGTTGGTGATTGTGTTTTTTTTTATAATCTGCAGTGGTGAATTGGTGTTGTGCACGAGGTTTGTCAAAAGGTGTTTTTTTTTTAACAGCCTGATGAAGCTCCAAGCTCTCAGATTTAATGAACTTCTCTCCACAGTCAGGACAAGAACAAATAGTAGACTTGAGAGAAGGATCCTCTGTAGCTCCAGTTCTTGGACCCACCACCATATGACATAGCAACCTGAAAGTTCTTTGAAGTTTGAACTTTCTATTATAATGGTTACTGTGCTTCTTTCAATCCATGGTAGGACTATCTGATCCACTGGTTGTCACTACAGGTAGGCCCTTAAATTGACACCCATCCCCCCCCCCCCCCCCCCCCCCCCACCACCCAAACACACACACCAAAAAAAAAAAAAAATCTAATGGCAGATTCAATTAAATGTTGAAAATATGGAAATCAAAGCAGTGCTAGCATTCATTCATTCATTCAGTGCTAGCTCTCTCTCTCTCTCTTGTATCTAGGAGTGATACTTGTGTGTTTTTTCATGATCTGTGTTTGATTTTGATTTTGAATTTACTATCAGCGATCTTAGCTTTCATTATTTTTATATACTTTCTGTACCTATCTGTTATCGAATTTTTCCTTCCTGGTCTTGGATGAAAACCATTTTGTTTTATATAGTTATCAAATTGGCAGAGATTAAAGTGTTACAACATTCCCATAAATAAATAGGAGGGGAGAGAGCATTCACTGTACTAGGAAAAAGGCTTTCAGGAGACCATATTGATTTGCCAAATGCATTTATCACCATTGGTTGGCAGTGAACGACAAACACCACCACATGGTGACTTGTAGGAACCGACGCTTCGCAGATAGGACTCCCGGTTAGATAATTAGAAGCGTAAACATCGGATTTTCCAACACTTAGGCTCGAAAATGGCCCGCCGGAGGGCCGGAATGGGAACCTGCCCCCGGAAAAACTGGGAACCGAAACGAGCACCTCGCTGGAGGGTAGAGTAACTAGTAGGAACTGACGGTTTGCACATAGGACTCCCGGTTAGAGAATTAGAAGCGAAAATCGATGATTTTCTAACACTTAGGCTCGAAAACGACCCGCTCGGGGTCCAGAACGAGAACTGGCCCCCGGAAAAATCGGAAACCGACACGAGCACCTCGCTCTAGGGTAGAGTGAATTGTAGGAACTGATGGTTTGCACATAGGACTCCCGGTTAGACAATTAGAAGCGAAAATCGACGATTTTCTAACACTTACGCACGAAAACGGCCCGCCGGGGGTCCGGAACGGGAACCGGCCCCTGGAAAAATCAAAAACTGGCACGAGCACCTCGTTCGAGGTTAGAGTGACTTGTAGGAACTGACTGTTCGCAGATATGACTCCCGGTTAGAGAATTAGAGGTATAAACATCGGATTTTCTAATACTTAAGCTTGAAAACGGCCCGCCAGGGGTCCGGAACGGGAAAAGGCTCCCGAAAAAATCAGGAACCGGTACGAGAACCTCGCTCGAGGGTAGAGTGACTTGTAGGAACTGACGGTTCACAGATAGGACTCCCGGTTAGAGAATTAGAAGCGTAAACATCGGATTTTCCAACACTTACGCTCGAAAACGGCCCGCCGGAGGGCCGGAATGGGAACCGGCCCCCAGAAAAATTTGGAACCGGGACGAGCACCTCGCTGGAGGGTAGAGTGACTTGTAGGAACTGACGGTTCGCTGATAGGACTCCCGGTTAGAGAATTAGAAGCAAAAATCGACGATTTTCTAACACTTAAGCTCGAAAATGACCCGCCGGGGGTCCGGAACGGGAACTGGCCCCCGGAAAAATCGGAAACTGATACGAGCACCCCCCTCGAGGGTAGAGTGACTTGTAGGAACTGACGGTTCGCACATAGGACTCCCGGTAAGAGAATTAGAAGCGAAAATCGACGATTTTCTAACACTTAAGCACGAAAACGGCCCGCCGGGGATCCGGAATGGGAACCGGCCCCCGGAAAAATCGGAAACCGGCACGAGCACCTCGCTCGAGGGTAGAGTGACTTGTAGGAACTTACGGTTCTCGCACATAGGACTCCCGGTTAGAGAATTAGAAGCGAAAATCGACGATTTTCTAACACTTAGGCACGAAAACGGCCCGCCAGGGGTCCGGAACGGGAACCGGCCCCCGGAAAAATCGAAAACCGGCACGAGCACCTCGCTCGAGGTTAGAGTGACTTATTGGAACTGACTGTTCGCAGATATGACTCCCGGTTAGAGAATTAGAGGCGTAAACATCGGATTTTCCAATACTTAGGCTCGAAAACGGCCCGTCGGGGGTCCGGAACGGGAAAATGCTCCCGGAAAAATTGGGAACCGGCACAAGCACCTCGCTCGAGGGTAGAGTGACTTGTAGGAATAGACGGTTCGTAGATAGGACTCCCGGTTAGAGTTGTAGAGGCGAAAACATCGGATTTTCCAACACTTAGGCTCGAAAACGGCCCGCCTGGGGTTTCGGAACGGGAAACGGCACCCGAAAAAATCAGGAACCGGCACGAGTATCTCGTTCGTGGGTAGAGAGATTTGTTGGAACTGACGGTTCGTAGATAGGACTTCCGGTTAGAGAATTAGAAGCGTAAACATCGGATTTTTTAACACTTAGGCTCGAAAACGGCCCGCCGGAGGGCCGGAATGGGATCCGGCCCCCGGAAAAATTTGGAACTAGGACGAGCACCTCGCTGGAGGGTAGAGTCACTTGTAGGAACTGACGGTTCGCCGATAGGACTCCCGGTTAGAGAATTAGAAGCAAAAATCGACGATTTTCTAACACTTAAGCTCGAAAACGACCCGCCGGGGGCCCGGAACGGGAACTGTCCCCCTGAAAAATCGGAAACTGATACGAGCACCTCGCTCGAGGGTAGAGTGACTTGGAGGAACTGACGGTTCGCACATAGGACTCCCGGTAAAAGAATTAGAAGCGAAAATCGACGATTTTCTAACACTTCAGCACGAAAACGGCCCGCCGGGGGTCCGGAATGGGAACCGGCCCCCGGAAAAATCAAAAACCGGCACGAGCACCTCGCTCGTGGGTAGAGTGACTTGCAGGAACCGACGCTTCGTAGATAGGACTCCCGGTTAGATAATTAGAAGCGTAAACATCGGATTTTCCAACACTTAGGCTCGAAAACGGCCCGCCGGAGGGCCGGAATGGGAATCGGCCGCCGGAAAAATTGGGAACCGGAACGAGCACCTCGCTGGAGGGTAGAGTGACTTGTAGGAACTGACGCTTCACAGATAAGACTCCCGGTTAGAAAATTAGAAGCGAAAATCTACGATTTTCTAACACTTAGGCTCGAAAACGACCTGCTGGGGGTCCGGAACGAGAACTGGCCCCCGGAAAAATCGGAAACCGACACGAGCACCTCGCTCGAGGGTAGAGTGAATTGTAGGAACCGATGGTTCGCACATAGGACTCCCGGTTAGAGAATTAGAAGCGAAAATCAACGATTTTCTAACACTTAGGCTCGAAAACGGCCCGCCGGAGGTCCGGAACGGGAACCGGCCCCCGGAAAAACCGGAAACCGGCACGAGCACCTCGCTCGTGGGTAGAGTGACTTGTAGGAACCGACGCTTCGCAGATAGGACTCCCAGTTAGATAATTAGAAGCATAAACATCGGATTCTCCAACACTTAGGCTCGAAAACTGCCCGCCGGAGGGCCGGAATGGGAACCGGCCCCCGGAAAAATTGGAAACCGGGATGAGCACCTCGCTAGAGGGTAGAGTGACTTGTAGGAACTGTTGCTTCACATATAGGACTCCCGGTTAGAGAATTAGAAGCGAAAATCGACGATTTTCTAGTACTTAGGCTCGAAAACGACCCGCCGGGGGTCCGGAATGGGAACTGGCCCCCGGAAAAATCGGAAACTGACACGAGCACCTCGTTCGAGGGTAAAGTGACTTGTAGGAACTGACGATTCGCACATAGGACTCCCGGTTAGAGAATTAGAAGTGAAAATCGACGATTTTCTGACACTTAGGCACGAAAACGGCCCACCGAGGGTCCGGAACGGGAACCGGCCCCCGGAAAAATTGGAAACCGGCCTGAACGCCTCGCTCGAGGGTAGAGTGACTTGTAGGAACTGACGGTTCGCAGATAGGACTCCCGGTTAGAGTTTTAGAGGCGAAAACATCGGATTTTTCAATACTTAGGCTCGAAAACGGCCTGTCGGGGGTCCAGAACAGGAAAAGGCTCCCGGAAAAATAGGGAACCGGTACGAGCACCTCGGTCGAGGGTAGAGTGACTTGTAGGAACTGACGGTTCGCAGATATGACTCTCGGTTAGAGAATTAGAGTCGTAAACATCAGATTTTCCAACACTTGGGCTTGAAAACGGCCCGCCAGGGGTCCGGAATGGGAACCGGCCCCCGAAAAAATTGCGAACCGGGACGAGCACCTCTCTTGAGGGTAGAGTGACTTGTAGGAACTGACGGTTCGCTGATAGGACTCCCGGTTAGAGAATTAGAAGCGAAAATCGACGATTTTCTAACGCTTAGATTCGAAAACGGCCCGCCGGGGGTCCGGAACGGGAACCGGCCCCCGGAAAAATTGGAAACCGGCACGACCGCCTCGCTCAAGGGTAGAGTGACTTGTAGGAACTGACGGTTCGCAGATAGGACTCCCGGTTAGAGTTTTAGAGGCGAAAACATCAGATTTTCCTAATATTTAGGCCCGAAAACGGCCCGCCAGGGGTCTAGAACGGGAAACGGCCTCTGGAAAAATCGGGAACCGGCACGAGCACCTCGCTCGAGTCGAAGTTAACTTGCAGGAACTGACGGCTCGTAAATTGGACTCTCGGTTAACGAATTAGACCTAAAAACATTGGATTCTTAACACTTAGTCTTGAAAATGGGCTGTTGGAGGTTGAAAACGGGAATCGGCCATCGGACAGCTCAGAAACTAGCATGGGTACCCTTGTTCAAGGCCAAAGTAACTTGTTGGAATTTACGGTTAGTGAATCGGACTTCTGGTTATCGAATTAGACACAAAAACCGCCCGATTCTCAACACTTAGACGGGAAAATAGGCCACTGAAAAACTTAGGAAAAGATATTTATATATATACATGTTTATCTTTCATTTATAATTTAATTCGTTGAAAAGATTCTAATGTTGTTTTTTTCATTGCAGATTGATTGACGATTTGCGGTCGGATGCAGACTTTTGGGGGTGTTTTATTTTTTTTTTGTTTATTTGTATATGTATATATTGGATATTTATATGGTCTGTATTATTGTTGATTATAATATTTGGTTAATGAGATGAATGATTAGATGAAAAATGGCGATGGTTGTTGGGTAATTTAGCAACTTTTGTTTTAATGTATTTTTCATATTAAATATAGGTAAATGAACAGGTTTACTTCTGATACAGGTGTATAAACAGCTTTACAGGAAAATTATATAAAAAAAAACGAATATTATATTTTTTTTTATTTTTCCTATTTCTTTTACCGACGAAAATAAACGTCGGTAAATGTAGCTTTATTTTTTTTTTAAATTTTCTTTATTTATTTTACCGACGAAACTAAACGTCGGCAAAAGTCGTTTTATTTTTGTAGTTTTTCCTATTTATTTTACCGACGAAAATACACGTCGGTAAAAGTTGTTTTATTTTTATTTTTTATTTTAGCGACGAAAATAAACGTCGGTAAATGTTGTTTTATTTTACCAACGAAAATAAACGTCGGTAAAATTAGTTTTCTTTTTTTTATTCTGTTGTTTTATTTTACCGACGAAACTAAACGTCGGTAAAAGTCATTTTGTTTTAGTTTATTTTTCCTTTTTTTTTTTACCGACGTTTATTTTCGTCGGTAAAAGTGCAGAAATGTTTTATTTATTTATTTTTTATTTTTCCGACGAAAATAAATGTCGGTAAAAGTATTTACTAAATTTTTAGAAAACTAAAATAATATTTCCGACTTATTTAAAACGTCGGTAAATTTCAAAAAACCATCGGTAAAAGTCTAACTTTTGCCGACGAAAAAATAATTCGTCGGTGAAACTTTTCACTGACCTTTTCTTAGCGACGCCTGGCCGATGAAAGTAATTTCGTCGGTAAATACTTTTACCGACGTTTTTCGGACTTTTGGCGACGAAAAAATTCGTTGCTGAAAGTGCCATTTCTTGTAGTGTAACCTGTATCTATGTCACAAGCTCTTCGAAAAAATTTGAACTCTAGTTAGTACCATCAAACTTCGTTTGAAGGGTACGTTAAAATGGAGGGTGCAAGAACATTTGCTACCAGTTCAAATAAAAGGAGGAGAGAAACAAGAAATAAGAAAAAGAAGGCTGTGTTGGCAGTGTTATGGGCTACCCTTGCAGTCTGGCAAATGCAGATTTGGGTTGCGGCTGCGGTAATCTTCAACTCGCAGAAAAAATCAGAAAGCCAGGTGCAGAGGAGTGTTGGAAGAGCACACTATATGTCAACACTAACAATAGGTAGGGATGAGGATTGCATTAGCCAGCTAAGATTGAACAAAAACAGCTTCGATTATCTCTGTGAACTTCTAAGAGTTAGGGGGCTACTCAAAGATACTCGTCAGGTAACCGTTGAGAAAGAAGTGGCTGCGTGTTTGCACATTCTCGCTCATGCAGTGAAGAACAGAACGATCGCCTTGAGGTTTATGAGGTCGGGTGAAACAGTCAGCAGACACTTCCATGGAGTCCTAAACGCTATCTTAATGCTATCCCCAAATTTCATTCGACCATCAGGGGAGCATACGCCAAGAGGTCCTACCGGTTTCGAGGTAGAATATTGTTAATCTAATTTGAAGGCTATTTGCCATATTAAAGGAATTAGTCTCACTTTATGCGAATTGGCAAACAGGATTGCGTCGGCGCTATTGATGGCACACACATTCCTGCATTCCTACCACTAGAATCGCAGCCTTCATACCGGAATCGGAAGGGAACGTTGTCACAGAACGTCCTGGCAGCATGCGATTTCGACTTGAAGTTTCAGTATGTGCTGCCAGTTTGGGAGGGATCCGCAACAAACGCACTAGTCCTCCACAACGCACTTTCACTGGCTGGTCCACTAGTTATGCCCCCAGGTAAGTCTTTACATCTATATATGTTTCCATAGGACTGAGTGGATCCACAGTACCTATTACTAGAATGTAACCACTCATTATCCTCTCGTTTGGAATAGGTCGCTACTATCTCGTGGATGCTGGCTTTGCAAATGCACCGGGGTTCCTAGCCCCATATCGTGGCGTCCGGTATCATTTAAAGGACCACCGCGGGCGGAGACCGGAGAATGCGAAAAATTTGTTCAACAAACGGCATTCACAGGCTAGGAATGTCATCGAAAGGGCATTCAGTTTGCTGAAAGACCGCTTTGGTATTTTGCGGGTAGCCCCCCAATATGAATTCAAACATCAGGTGTCAATTGTGCACGTCTGCTACACATTGCATAATTTCATCCTTCATCAGAAACAAGGATCATCACCAAATGGGGATGACATGGAGGCATCTGAAACTGGTGATACTGACCTTAACTATGAGCCAGCAAATGAGATTGATCTTGTGAACGTATTCAGGCCGTATACCCAGCGAGAGAGGGATGAGTGGCATGCATTCTGGGATAATTTTGCGCACAAGCTGTGGCAAGATTATCAGTTTAGTAGGATGCAAAGAATATATTAAGACTGAAAAATGAACATTGCTGGTTTTACATGTTTATGTTTATCGTTTTTCTATCCATTACTAGATGTTGCAGCACTGTGTCAACACAGACTTATGGTCATTACTGAAAGTCCATGCACATCTGTTCTCTGACATTTGACATGAAATGGCCAAATTGTTTTTTGTTTATCCACAATACCTTTTTGCTATACATTCCAATCGTTATTGAGACAGTGTACTAATATCTACAATTGATTTTATTTAAAATAGTTGTTGTACTTTGATCTAAATAGCCCATTTAAGTTAATTGTTCACTATTGACTTTGATGTAAATAGCCTCATCAAAGTTACAGAGAAAGAACTGCGTATTTAATGCGGAGATGGATGAACTACTCTTGGAGCTCATGCTAGAGCAGGTAGCAATGGGACGGAAAGGGGACAGGGGCTTCAAGGACGAGGCTTATGTTGCAGTTGCCAACAAGATGACTGCAGCTAATGTGGCTGGCAGGGTCTTCACAGAGAGCACCATCCGAAATCGTTGTGCGAATCTTAAAAAGAAATATGCTGTGTATACCAAGTTGTTAAATGCATCCGGCTTTGGCTTCGATAATGCGACGAAGCGCATCGTGGCGAGTGATGAAGTATGGAGAGACTGAATTTAGGAAGGATTACCAATACGATGCTTTATGTTTAATATTGTTATAAATTTGTATCAATAGCATCGTCGTTTAAACATTGCAGGGACATCCCGACGCACATTCGTGGCGTTCAAAGACTATTGACTACGACAAACTTTTCAATTTTTTTGGGCGTGATGTTGCAACCGGTCACTTTGCAAGGTCATCAGTCAATGCAATGCCAATGAACGACTCCCAGTCAAGAACCAACACCCATGCATTGTTCGGAAATGCTGAGATTTTCTCGGACCATGTCGTGGAGGAAATGCGCATGAGCACGGGTGGTGGGGAGGGTTCCACAGGCTCACAAAAAAGCAATAGGAAGGGCATTGGTATGATAGAATTCATCACTGGTTTTAAGGAAGCATCCGGGGTTATCAGTAACGCGATTGAGGAGGTCGCTCGCAGAATGTTGGAGCCGTTTGAGCGCCTGTCAGAGATAGTTGCAGCCGAATTGGATAAAATCCCATAACTTTCCCCTGCTGATCTGGACATAGCGCATGAATTGTTGAACAATAGTGCAGATAGTTCGATAGCATTTCTCCATTCGAAGGACAAGTCGGCCTGGATTTTCCGCCGCCTAGATCGCATGCATAGGGAGACTGGTCTCTGAGAAATGCTCGGAATGGAAACCAAACAATTCGTTGCCATCCTAATCGTTGTGTTGACAAACTTGTTGGAAATGTTTAACTAGACTGTTTAATTTGGAACTGCTTTGTATTAATAGGGACTTAGCTTTAACTCCTGCACTTTCTCACATTGTCTCTGAGGACAGCTGCATATCATTTTATATAACTCTATAACGGTTTGTATGGTAGATGGCTATATGAGCCAGTTTTGCTACATGCATTCTATGCTGCATTGTTTTAATGTTAATAATGCGTATGGCGACGCACTTGCATTCTTCATACACATTATCAATTTAGATGGTGTGTGTGCAGTTGCAGTCAACGCTATGTGAATTTTCTTTTTGTTTAATGTGTTGCAGGCAATGGGATGATGTGCTGGAGTCTACATATTGAATAAAAACTGCTGTGGTTCTATCTTGGCACAACATGTTGGGTGATTTACATTTTAATATACAAGCAGTGAGCATAGTTGACACCAGTTTCTTCCTTTTTTAATATTTTTTTAGCCAAACGGCGTACAAGTTGCTGACTGGTTGACCTATTTGAATCTGTTGTTTTCCCTCCCATCATTTGTACAAAGATTGGGTCTACAAATAGGAAGGGTTCTTTGCCTTGTCTGCTGCTTGTTCTTGTATTCCAATGGCTGCATAGCGGTGGCAAAACATCCCCTTTCCTTTCTCACTGATGTTCTCCTTTGCAAACATTCTCCACACCTACAACCCCCTTCCCCTACAAATACTGTGTTGTTAAAACATTTAATGCCACCCCTATAGACTGAAAGAGATCCTTTCTAAACATTCTATTCCCTTTCACCCAGTGTAAGGTCCCGTCCCGAGTTAATCAAGATTAACTCTAATTAATTGAAGTTAAAGTTAGTTAATCATATTTAACTAGATTAATTGTAATTAATGACTAAACTCAATGAGATTAGCCCCAAATGAGCTTAATGAAGTGATAATGAAGAAATTAAATGAATTGAATGGGATTCAAACTCAAACTAAGAAGGCAAGACCTTTTTCGTAAATACGGGTTTATACGTATTTTGTCGGATACGGAAACTCGTGATACCAACACTTGTATCTCGACGAGTACGTCAACTTTCGTAATAGACTCGAAGTCGTTTGACGAGAATCCGGTTAAATGACCCTTCATTTGACTTGAATTGAAAATAGCTAAGAATAGAGGACTTGAGTGCAAAATGCCCACTTATATAAGATGGGATGAACTCCACAGTGAGTTCATTCGATTCATTCACAGCACAAGAGAAAAGAAGACAAAACCCTAGGCTACTTCTTGTTCTCCTCTTTCTTCTTTCTTTCTCCTACCGTTTCTCTTCATCTAGAGTGAGGATTGGAGACTTGTCAAGTGATTGGAGTGGAGTTTCTTCCTTCTTCATCTTCTTCTTTAACTTGCATCATTCCTTAGAGTATTGAAGCTTGAGAGAGAACTCAAGGATCCCTTTCTTGGAGCTACAAGTGAAGAAGTTTCTTACTATTTGACTCAAGAGGCAAGTATAAATCCATATCTATGATTCAAATGCTAGTTTATAAGCTTTCTTGAGTTATAATGAATGGGTTCTTAAACCCTTTCCTTGTTATAGAATGGATATTGTTAGGGATTGAGTGGGAATGCTTAAGGGTCATTCCAAGAGTATGTTTCCTTGGATTTTATAGTTCATTGAAGAGACTGGAGTTTGAGAAACTCAATTTCAGAAACTTGCTTCAGAAGTTCTGAAGCTCGAAAATGACATTCTTGGCGAATTTCGGCTAGCCGTAAGGCTAACCGCGAAGCCAACCATCAAAATCTGTAAAATGGGCGAGCTTCTGGAAAGCTAACCGCCAATTTTCGGTTAGCCGAAATTTGAATTTCGGTTAGCCGCGAGGTAACCGTGAGGTGACCGAAATTGAGTCAGGATTTCTGTCAAAAATGTCGGTTTCTGGAAAGCTGACCGTGAGCTAACCGTGAAATGGCGGTTAACCAAAATTAAAATTTCGGCTAGCCGCCAGCCACATTCCGGCTAGCCGCCGGTCAAGTTCCGGCTAACCGCTAGTGAACCTGTTGCTGGCCAAATATTAATTGTGAGTAAAAATTTTGAGTCCAGTGGATTTTGAAATTGAGGGTGAAAATTTTGGAAACCAAACGCACACATTAAACATATAAATGTGATGTCCATCGAGAATAACACGTGCATTTGGTAACCAATGTTTCCACCTAATTAGTTGTCTAAATGTGAAAGAAGTTGAATAGAAACGAAAATGAATAGGGAGTTCCTAACTCGTATGGAACAACATTGACTAAATACAACGCAATGTAATGATACAATGAATAAATGAACAGTTACTAAAGGTAGCAATGTAATGGTTAATGAACTAATGAACAGTTACTAAAGGTAACAATGTAATGATTAATCCTGCTGTAGCAGATAATTGGGGTGTTCCGGAGCTCCGTGGTGATGCCAGTGATTTCTGATCAAGGCACTGGTAGATCCCACACTTAGACTGAAAAGTCAATGAATTGATAAGCCATGTAATGAAAAGTGAAATACATTGGACTAAATAGTCCCATAAGCCACTTAATGAATGAAATGAACGAAATGAATGAATTGAACGAAATGAATGAATACTGAATGAAATGAACTGACTAAACTTTCTTTGGGAAAAAACTGAATTGAACAATGATAATACCATTATTGTAGTTGAAATTAGTCATTGATTATTGGTTATCTGCATTGTACATGATTTTGTACTGTTCTAGATTTAATTCTAGAGTTATTGCATTGAGAAATGAACATGCTTAGCATGATTTATCATAGATTGTTTATACATTGCTGAACCGTCGTGTTCATAGTGTTACTGATGGCATTACAGGCCCAGTTGCCCGTGTCGGCCTTATAGAAGCCGCACCGCCTGCGGAGGAGGCCCATCCGATTCCTCCAGGAGGATTAGCGGAGTGGGCATAGTTCGGAGGGCGTTGGTTTTGAATATTTTGGATTTGGTTTTGGGAATTATTTTGATAGATACTTTTGTAAAGCATTTTGAAATGTAATTAAACGTCCCCTGCATTGTATTGTGAATATGCAGCGGTGAACTTTATTGGACTGTAATTTTGTATATGTGAACTTTACTTTTAATGTAGAGTTACTTGTTGTCAATGTATACATGTATTCCGCAAAAATGTACATTTGACAGGTATGAAGGTTAGATCCCTTGTAAGTCTTGTCTTAACTTCGGTTAATTCAGGATTTGCGGGAGTAAGTATGTGGCATCGCGATCCGGATTAGCCCCGATCTCGGGCCAGGGTCGTGACACCCAGTTCTAATCCCTTTTTAGATATTTGATGATTATGTCATAAGTGTCTATAATAATTATTCTGCATAATTGCAGCATGTCACAGTCCGGATCCTCGAGTGCTGTAGCAGTACCCAGGTGTCGTTGTGGAAACGGTGATATGAGACTCTTCACATCACACACCAAGTCGAATCCAAATAGGAAGTTCTGGGGTTGTCCAAAATGGAGTGTAAGTGTGATATTTGCTCCTGTTTTTTCTTTTACCAACGGAAAGCATTAAAAAAATTCCAAGTATAATCTCTAATTAAAGTTAACGAAACATTGATTTGTAGGAAGAATATGGATGTGGTGCTTTTCAATGGAAAGATAGAGGTTCGGTAGAGCACATCTCAGATGCGGATGTAGCGGCATGCGAACGAGTTGACACCCGTGTTGATATGCAGAGGCTATCATCCAACGTTGAAAATTTACTGACAGAGATTCAGACTCAAACTCGACTTGCTCAATTGGCCTTGGAAGGAAAAAAAGAGCAGAAAAAAATGGTGGCTGCACAGCATATGTACATTCAAATGATTTTCTATGTTCTGTTGTTTACCGCTGTCCTTCAATTTGTTGGATTAGCTATGTAAGAAACTCTAGTTGCTACTAGCAGTATCCACTCATGTTAATATATGGGGATAGTACATGTATATTGGAATGAAATCCTCCAGGGGACCATATTTTGGAAGCCATGTTCTCGAATATGTGTAACATATGGTTTTAATATGTTGAATTAAAGCCATTTGGCAGGATCGCAGAGCCCACTTAAAATTTTGTATCTGCTTTGAAAAATCCACATGTCATCCAAACCATCCATTGAAAAGGAGTTGGCATCTAATTGTTAGACACCAGGCGAACATGGTCTTCACAGACAGCAGATTGGTCAACGAGGTATGGCCCCGCAGCAAAATCGTCCAATCCAACTTACATTTCTATCCAATGGCCACATATACATACATGTCCAAATTCAATTTTATCAACTGAATAATCCTACCAACAGATGAATGTTGACAGATAATTTCATCCCAAAAGAGGAACCCTATTCCACAGCCAATCAATCACAAGCGTTCAAACAGCCCACATTTCCTGGGACACAAAAATAGCCACAGAGTTTACTAAATTTTTCTACTGGCATATTTTTAATCAATGTGCAAAAACGGGCGATCAAAGTACACGACTCATTATTCCTGTGAACCATGTTCGCATGCGACAGGAAGTTCTGCAGAAGAAGGCATCGTCCTCGCCTTGCCTATGTTATTGAAGAGGATGTGGTTTACTGCTAAGTTATGAAAGAGACTATTTGGGTTGTAGAATCCAGTACCGACGCATAAAACCCAGTCACATGGAAATGCACATTTTCCATTTATGAGTGGCAAAAAAAAAAAAAAAAAGGGCAGTGCTATTAATATGTTGGTGGAGGATTAGCCTGTGGGACGATGTGAACACCCAATCAGTTTTGATGGCTTTCCATCTTGCCACGTCGTTGGGCCGACAAAATCTCTAGCCCATTGAAAAAGATAACTATGCATTTTTACATTCTACGCCAGAGACTCTATAATTCGTTGTCTGCTTCTCTCGATTATAATTATGACGTCATGTCTTGATTCCGACGCCCCCTGAGTTATTGATTCTCACGTGTTTGGCTCTTTGGTTTAAAAGGTGATAAAGGAGCGCCTTGGGAATGACTGTTGTTCATCCAAATGCGGTGTGGTTAAAAAGATACGGACGCCACTTTATCGAATGTCACACTATTTACCCAGAAAGTAGGTAGGTATACTTAATTTTACTATGCTAGTAAACAGCCAAACAAGCCCTTAAGTTATAAAATAGTGATCAATGGGGACGCTAATAGAGAGTGTTAAAAAAAAAATACGTTTTCGGGTAAAATGATTGATCTGGTGCAAGGTCTGTTAAAATCATCATTTCTTTTCGGTCCACTGGTTACCGAATCTGTTTTTTTTTTTTTTTTTAAATCCTCTTTTTTTTTTTTTTTGTTTCTTTTCATTTTACTCTAATATTTTACCATTTTTTTACTCCAAATGCTTTCACTTCTTGCTTCAATGCTTTAACCCATAGAACTATGAAATGTTCATCCCCAAAACTTTTAAAATAAGGTTAAAACTTAAGGCCTTTTTGAATTTGTCCACTCTTTCTCTTTTTTTTTTTCTTTTCTATTTTCTTTTTTTTTTTTATACTTACTCTAATGCTTTGGCCTTTTCTTCTTTTAACAACATCCTAGGAGGTAAACTTGCAGAGGATTCAAACTTTAGGTATAATAGTTTTTCTTACTTGTGCGGTCTTTCTTCGTGCTTGTGTGGGTTTCTTTACCACTAGCGAAAACCTTCTTCCCGTTTATGTGGCTGTCTTTTTGTATGTGTGTGGACTCTCTCTTAAATCCTAGTATAAGTGGTGGAACCCAAGAGAGCCCACAAAAGTGAGGAGGGAAATCTCACAAATTAAAAAGATAACCCACGTATGTCAGAAGAGTAGTATATCAAGACGCTGAGCAACGGATGATATATCGGGGTTGCCAACCACTTGTTGTCTAATGCTTTCACTTAGAACTATCTTGAGTTAAAAGAGTGGAACTGCACAGTAGGTCCCACCTAATGAAGCTATGAGCTATTCATCTCCAAAGTTTTCCCCAATAGGAATGAGATATTCTCCTTGTTATAAGATTGAATGTTTGATTAAAAACGTGATCAACCCAACTTATGCATATTTATTGATTCGGATATTCCACACAGCAGACTCAAATGCCCCATATACACACTGCAAAGTTAATGAGGCATTTTGATGGAAAAGTTTCATCTTTTTAAAATGGAACCTAAAGAATGAACCGATGGAATGGATGGTTTGGTCCAATCCCTAAGAAATTAAAAACAGATTCAGCCTTTGTTTTTATACAGGCAGACTAGTAAAGACATCAACAAATCGTTCAACTAGACACATCTGCACAACTGCCGAATATCTACAAGCTACAAAATGCACAATTAGCAACACAAAAGCTGAAAAGGGTCTAGTTATAGTTTAGATTAGTGAACTAGTGAATCCCTTGTAATTGTCCAATGTCTACTTTTCTCACCCGAAGGCTCCATAACCTCACCCGAGGTCTACTACCCTCAACTGGAGTCCCAACACCCAGCAAAGTTGATCACATGGCACACTACGCTTTAATTAGTGGCAACTCTGGCACTCTGAAAAATGGCATGTGTCTGTTAATGATACAGAAGCCACCAACAGTTAGACCCATCTCAGAACACCTGGATCATTATAACTTAATTGTAACTGCTTTTGGGGTTATCTCCATCTAATTATGTTTTCTGGATGTGTATAAATATGTGATCCCTCTCGTTGTAATCCATCATTAAAAGAAATAAATTCTCAGAGCTATAAAGGCCCTTTTCTCCTTTGGTCTTCTTGTTGCTCTATCTTCATGGTATCAGAGCCCTCAGACTTGCATCAGAAGATCCCTATCTCCACTTAGCTTCCTCTGCAAGCTACATCTGCGAAGCCTTCTCTACAGGTTTTGTCTCTCAAGGTGTGTTGGAGAAGTCGTTCTCCTTTCTTCAACAAGATATCTCTGCTTCAAGGAATAATCTCCAAGCAAGATCTGTTTTGATCTTTAGAAGCTTGAATCAACATCTCGATTCACAGATCTGTGTTCGTCTGGCTCGATCAGCACTAATTCGTCGAGATTTGAGATCTTTCTCAAGATTCGTCAAGATTTGAGATCTTTCTTAAGATCTGTATTGCCTTCATCAAGTTTCTTCTTCTTCGTTGAGTATTCATCGAGCATCTTCAATGGCATCTTTCAGCTTTTCAGATGCAAGATCTTCTCCTGCCTTCTTGTTCTCCAACATTGGCAGCCTGATTTCCATCAAACTGGACAATCAGAACTACCTGCTATCGAAGTCTCAATTCGTACCGGTCTTACGCGCACACGGTATGATCGGCTTTGTAGATGGATCTCATCCTTGTCCTCCTGAATTCATTCTTGATTCAACTAGACGTGCTTCCAAGGAAGTCAATCCACAATATCTCACATGGATTCAACAGGATCAAAACGTTCTGTGTTGGATCAATGCAACTTTGTCTGCACCTGTTCTTCATCTGTCATATCCCCTTTTAGGTGTTTATTAGGTGGCCATTTGCATATGGCTATATGCCACTAACAACATAAGAAATGGTGATGAGAAAAGGAAGAGACTATTCATCTCAACTTCATTTAAGAACCCCAAAATAAAACAAATTTAGCTCTTCTTTGAAGAAGTGCTTACATTAATCTTCATTGTTATTCGTCATTGTATCCCTATTATATATATTTAGTGCTCAACTTTATCCCTATTCATCTCAACTTTGTTTAAGAACCCCAAAATAAACCTTAAGAAAGGTTGACTTCATCCATTTGGTTCTGATCTTAAGTTGAGTAGATCCTTTGGTTTTAAAAGCTATCCCCCTCTACCGGAAGGGTTCCGAGTGCATGTGCATGTCTTGAGCCAAATGTTAAAGAGAGAAAATAGGGTCCTCCCTAAATTTCATCATAACCCACTATTGGATGTGAATGCCGCATACATCTAGGCAACCAACAATTAGCAAAAACCTAAAAGTTGAGGTCTTTAAGCTAGAGAAGTATTTTGGCAGTAGAGATTCAAGGCTAGGACATTAAATGCTCTAATCAAGAACATGAGAGTTGAAGTCTTTAGTAAATTTTATGAAGCTGGGACCTATGTTTCTTGTAGAGCCAGTCGCTACATAAGTAATGGCCAATCAACTGGATTTGCTAACTAAGCTTGCTATGTTTTGCTCATTTTACTCGCATTGTTGCTGTGTTTCTTTGGTCTTTCTGATATTTTTGCCCTTTGCTTTTGCCTTCTTGTATGGTTGTGCATCGGGTTGAGTTTTCTATTTTTAATAGGGGGTTGAGTTTTCTATTTTTAATAGGCAAGCATATGGGTGGTCTCGCAACTGGTTTGGATTTTGGTGGTTAGCTCTTCTTTTTTGCTTTTCTCTGTCAATAGTAGGTAAGTGATCTTACAGCTATCTCTCAATTCTTTTGTTCGTTGTAATCTCTCTTTGAAAATACAAACTCTTAACTTAAAAAAATATTAAAAAAAAAAACATCCGTCAAAGGCATTTCTCATTTTTCGTGTGAGTTGGGTGCAAATACTTTACTCATTTCTTGGCAGTTCTCTCTCTCTCTCTCTCTCTCTCATGGTAAATTATTCTGAAGTGAAGTGTGAGTTTTTGAGCCCTCATGTCCTGTTTAGGTGCAGTCTACGCATTTGCACAATGGGAGGGCTTTTATCTTTCTAATTCGAATTTAGTGCCAGAGCCCTTGTGACAATTTTTCTCAAGAAATTAAATGGTCATTTCCTTAAAGGGCCAGTGTGGTTGTGTACGTTCGCGCATGGAATTTAATTCATAGACATTCTACAAAATGTATTTCTAAAAAGTGGATAAATTTGAGTAAATAAAGGTGAAGATCTATAAATAGCCATATAATTTACTCTATCCGAGGAGAAAGGAATTGAAGAAATATAGGACGTAATACCTAGGCACCAACTTAATAGATCAAATCCTAAAAAAGTTGAGCTCTAATCTATATCTCCATCTTATATTCTTCATCCCTAAACTCTTTAATAAATAATTTCATTTGAGCCCATTTTATCATTAATATTTAGAAATTCAATTCCATCCAACCAAACAATCCCTAAATTGATTTTGGTTTATTTGAGACTTTCTAATTGCTCCTTTTTTAAACATTGATTCAGAGTTTGATTGGACAAGTTATTTAAATCTGACTGGTTGTCTGATCAAACTCTTCTTTCTATGAACTTATAAAAACTATTCAATAATGAGCTTTTCAAAGAAAGTCTCGTGTTGGGGAAAAGGATCCCCTGTTTGGTCCAATCAGGGGACCAATGAAGGGGTGCCACATGAGAAAGAAATTTTTTTTTTTTTGAAGTGGAGAAGATGAGATATCATTAATATGATATCTCTCCCCCATGTTCCCCTGTGTGGTCCAAACAGGGAAACAGGGAATCCCTTTCCATGTTAGGGTGTTTCAACTTTCACACATGGGTCAGAATCGTCAAATGTTGTTACCCACATGGGAATAGTAAAATGTAAAACCCAGAAATATTTGACCATTTCTATTGAAAAGACTCTAGGGCGTACTTGACACTTAACTAGTTAAAGTAAAGTAAAGTGAATCCAGACAAAGAATGACAAGTGGTCATATCAATAGTACATAATTTCAGAATTCCCTCCAGATTTTTCAAAAAAAAGTAAAAAAAGCACCCTCTTTTCTCCACTAAAAGACAAAAAAACTCTACTTTTCAATAAAAAAAAGTCAAAAAGATTCCATACCGAACAACTAAAAACAAAACACCATCGTAACACCTTATATTTTATTCTCTCTTGATTTGATGCTTCATCTCACCATACTTTAATTCACCATACATCCAAACAGGCCCTAAGAATATATAAAGGGACAACACGAACTGCGCCTGAACAGTGATAATATATATATATATATATATATATATAAAACAAAGCAGGCCTCTCTGAAAATTTAACTAGTTTAGGAAAAATAACATAAAACTTCTATTTTTCAGGAAAGAGGTCCCATTAAAAATATACATCTTCAAAATTCTCTCATTCCTTTTATAAAAAATAATAAAAAAGCAACATCCTTTATAGAAAAAAAAAAAACTCACTTTTTTCACAAAGAGTCAAAAAGATCCCTCACTGATCCACAAAATACAAAATACCATCATAACTTTTTTATACTTTATTCTCTCTTGATTTGCTGCTTTACATTACTTTAACTTTAATAGTAAATTGCCAAATGGGCCCCCCAAAGGATAAGTACGTGCACATCCATTAGTTTGAAGGGGCTCATTGCATTATTTCAGTGCAGGGATTGGTTAAATCCAAAGAAAGGACCTCAAATGACAGGAAGCCCAGTTTTCAAATGCAATCATATATAGAATAATTGAGAATATGCTTAAGGAGGTTTACTTCTGCTGATGTGGTGAGTACTGACTTTGCTGGCTGCTGTTTACTGCTAGTAAAATCCTATGGATATGCCACAATAACTGATTGAATAGCTATGATGGGAATGATCTCATGGCTCCTAAAACCAGCTATATCCAGGAGCCTCTTCCATTCCTCCTCAGTTCTCTCTCTACCTCCTGAAGTTATCATCATGTCTATGTCGAGACTAAGCTTACTATAAGTCAGATCACTGTTTTCCATCTCTGAGTCGACCACAATGTCCATGATAATGACTTTTCCTGCCTCTTTGGGGATGGCTTCCTTGCATTTCTTCAGAATCTTTACACACTCATCGTCTTGCCAGTTATGGAGCATGAACTGCATGGTGAAACATATTATATAATTATTATTATTATTAAGAGGAAGGATGATTGATGTCAGTGCATTACCTGCCTGCTAGCCTCATGACCACAACCTCCTGTAGCTAACTTGGGATAAAAAGGTCTTATCCGAGTAAAAATCGTTTTCTGTTTTTATGATGATAGCTATAAATTTTTAAGAACCCTAAAGATTATATATTGTAGAAGTAGGATGACCAAATCCCACAATGAATATGATTTTGGCGAGGATCAAAGTTGGGCTATTGCCTATACATGTGGCCGGGCATCCCATTAGAGTGTGAAGGGGTTGGATTGACATCAAGAGACTCTTCTATACGGGCGCAAATTCGTCACAAGGGGCCATTTTCTTAATCTGCATTGAATACATAAAATTCCTAACCTATTCCAAAGCATTAAAGAGAAATACACTAGAGGCCCTCATTTGATAGAAAATGATTACCCAGGTATCACCTTTATAAACTAAAATCTCAAAGGAGTAATGGTCCAATTTAAATTTTATATTTATACCCTTTACTCGTTACCTCTTTCGAAGAGTGCATTGGTGTGACGAGAAGATTCTATTCTAGAGAAAAAAATTATTCTGATTTTCTTTGAGGCCACTATTCATTGTTTTGCATGCAATTTTTTTCTTATGAAAAGAAAAATAAATTGATTTTTCATGATGGAGAGGATTTCAATTTTTTAAGGAAAGGGCAAGTTTTATCTCTCGGGCAAGACGCATCTCACCCTTGAAGATGGTGAATATAGAAAACCGTGCAAGCGTGAAATCCTCACATCACACAAAGGAATACTTCTCAAAACTTTATTTATAATTACCATAAGTTCCTAAGAATTAAGCAAGATGTATGCAAAAATGATCATAAATGCAAAAAGTTTCTAACCCATGAGATGAATTGGAAACCGAGATGAATGGTAATAATACCTTCAATAAAATGGCATCAGCACTAGGCACGGATTTGAACATGTCTCCTCCAACCATGGACACATTAGAGAGCTGGGTTGCAGTTGCTACAACATGTGGTAGATCGAAAACCATGCATTTTAGGTGAGGGAAAGCCTCTGCCACCATACTCATGGCCATGCCAGTACCACCTCCAACATCAACCATCGATCCTATTCCTTCAAGAACACTAGAGCAACCTTGAATAAATGCAGGCATGACCAACCTTGTGTCGCCAGCCATTGCATCATTGATTACCCTGTTAACCTCTGCATCCTTTGCCGCAAGATCCCAAACACTGGCCCCATATATCCTCTCAAATGCCGTCCTTTGATCGCCTTTCGACAAGCAACAGGTGCTCAGTTGATGCCAACAGCCCATGTCGCCCTCGTCGATAATCGCTAGAGCCCAACTGGCAAGGCTCTTCTCTCCATCTTTGAGGAGGAATTCACCCAAACCAGTTAATGAAAACGCTCGCTCTTCCTTCCTTCCTTCTCCTTCTACAGCAAAAGTAACATGTTTTTGTAGGAGTCCCATGTGCACTAAATAGTTCAATAGAAGGTATAGCCTGTGGGTGGATATGGAAAGAATGGTGTTGGAAATGGAAGTTGCTAGGCTTGAGAGAGTCATTGGGTTGCCCCTGTTGTTGTGAATTGTGTCGAAGATGCCCAACTCAATGGAGCACTTAAGAACAAAGGAGTTTACAAACCCAAAAGTATGTTTCAGGATCTGGGCTTCCCAGAGCTGTTCCTGTGGATCTTCCTCTGCCATGGTTTTATGCCTTGATTCAATCAACGTGACAATGTCTCTGTTTTAGGCTTTTAGCTGAGAGTAAAGAGAGAGATCCAACTCTTGCAAATTAGGAAGTAGCAAGGGGGCATATAAAAAGAAAGAAAAAGTCTGCGTGTCCCGGATTGTGTCCCGAAATTGGAACAGATCACACGTGGATGACATTAAAAAAATGCTTTTTGTGAGTTTTTCAAAATGGAGAAGGTTGCATGATGCTCCACGTGGGGTTCGGTCCCAAATTCGGGACGTCCCAATCAGGACATGTAGCTGGACTCAAAAAGAAAAAAGGTTTTTTATTTTTACAGACAACCCCCTGTATGTTGCGACACATACAAAAAACTACCTTCCGTTTCTATTTTTATTGATACCAGCCTTTATACTTGAAAATCTCAATCAACCATTTCCACTAACACTCAGAGACTGATTTTTTGACATTTTAATGAAATATAACACCTTTTCTAAATAAAAAGATGAAGATTTTCATTGGATCTAACTTATTGAATGAAATTGAGAGTGTTAATTGATACTGATTAGATTGACTCAAGTGGAATGATATTCTCATATTGTTCCTGCCTTTTAAGTATAAGATTCGATTGTGATAAACCTAAGCACAAGCTTGATCTGATTAATCTTGAACATTACCAATAGATCAAAATACAATCTCTAACTTTCAATCATGGTGTTTGGCAGAGATTCTCAAATTAAGAAATGGAAATAAGGAAGTCATTTCATTGTTTCTTATTGTTCCATCTAATTTATCTCAAGGGGTAGTTCAGTTGACTTATGATCACGATTTGCATTCGGAGGTTGTAAGTTGAAAATGGCACGTGAGACGATACTGAAAGGTCCCACTGTGCCCTAAGTTTCTCCTTCCGCCATCTACCACGTGGGATGAAATACTATGGGGTCGAGGAGTCACGGGTGGCACGTGGGTTTGCAGCTAGGGATCCATTTTCAAATGGCGAACGGTCCAAAGAAACTTAGGCCATTCCGGATCATTCATCAAATGGGTCCCACCTGTCTTTTGGTTTTTTTTTTGTTTTTTTCCACTCATCTGGTCGTTTTAACATATTCGTTGAATAAGGACAGTGGGCATATATGGTATTTAAGTGGCCATTGGCCCTTGGGAAATGTTGAAATTAGATCGGTAGAGCCCACTTTGATTCCCATTATGAATGGGTTGGGATCACCAATTTTTTGTCATTTACCAGGGTAGCCCTTCATTCGTCCATCTAGCTCTGAGGTGCTATCTTTTTATATAGGGATAATAGCAGAATACCTACCTGTACTTTGATCATATTTTAGATTACCCCCATGTATTTTGGTCTTTTGTACTAAACCTACCTGTAGTTTAAATCACAATGCAAATAGAGACGACCGTGACGGAAAATATAGAATGACAAATTTACCCCTCGATATATAAGATGTATCTTTAGTGTTTCCCCAAATTGACTCTTCTTCCTCTCTCGTCTGCATATCGAGATCAACTCTTCTCCAACCTCTAAAGCCAATCCTCTGCCATCGATAAGGTGAAGATGAAGATATCAAAAAAAGTTGCAAACAAAGAAGTTGAATATAAAAAGAGTCCAGATCCCCTGTTTCAACCAAACAGGGGTTTACTGTTCCGGCTACTTCCTTCTCCGGTTCTTTTCCACGGCTCTGATGACTAGATTGCTACAAGGATGACAACCGACACCCCAACAATCCTTCTTCTCCGGCAAAAATAACCAAGCACTCCAGCCCATCCTAATCAGTCCAACCCTCTTTTTTTTTTTTTTTGGGTAAAAACCCTCCTCTGTTTGTCTCAAAAATGTCTCTAATCCTTTTCTCCCATGAAACCCCACAACCTCTATGATAAAATCCCATCAAGTTGAACATGAAAACGGGGGCAAGGAAGAGGTGTTCGGCGGCATACAGGGCGGAGCGCTCACTGCCGCTGCCATTGCTGAACTTGAAATGGGTGAGGATCTGCATATTGAGATGAAGAAAATCGATTGGCACGAGATTCTCCACGCGTCAAAGCAAGGTGGACGGTTGAGATTGAAATTGATGAATCAGGATGGGTCATTACCCAACATGAAAAAAGACTCACAGAGAGAAAGATGAGCGATGTAGAGAAGATGATCGCCATCGGCCTCGTCTGGGGTGCCACGAATGCTATAATGTGTCGAGGTGGAACATTTGGGATCAGAAGCTTTGATTGTCTCCATCAATACCCCATCAATCTTCTCCCAAACCGCATCAACTCTTCCTTGGTTATTTGCAGAAGTGGCTCGATCTCTTCCTAATCTGGCAATACTCAGTCCCTTTTCTCGTAAATCTCTCAGCATTTGCTGATTTCTTTTATATCTTGAGCGACGCTCCACCGACGGACTCAAACATGGAAACGATTGTAATCCGGATTGTTGGTGATGGGGTCATGTGGATGGTCCATATGAGATTGAAGGGTGGAGCGTAGGCCGGAGATTTTCTGTATTCGCCAGAGAGAGGGAGAGTTGCAGATCGATTGCGTCTAGAAATTTGGAAAGGGGGAAATGAGAAAAAAAAAAAAAAAAAGAGGGACTGGGATTTTTACCCCCAGGGGCAAATAAGTCTTTTTGGGCGAGTAATTTGTCGCCAGTATGCACCAGACACTATTTATACGATCTACGCCGTTAATACTAACAGAATCCGTGAGTTTTGCATGCTAATTAAAACTACAGGTAGGTTTAGTACAAAAGATCAAAATGCAGGGAGGTAGTCTAAAATATGACCAAAGTACAGGTAGGTATTCTGCTATTATCCCTTTTATATATGGTGGGGTGGGTAAGAATAAGATACACACGGAGGCTTCAATGGATGTGGTATTGAATTATGCAAGACCTATATATGGTATGAATGGCATTATTACTTTTCTCATGGAATCTATTGGACTAATGAAATAGTTGATCCTTGCTTAGTGGTCAAGGAACTTTGGCATAGATGAGTCATGAGAGATTAACCATTTTAAAGGTTCTCTTTGGACCAGATTTTCATGGGACTTGGTGTATTAACGCCGATATGATTACACCTAATGTTCATATTTGGCATCTATTCGAACAGACTTAGCTCTCATTCAGGGAATGCTGTTGCCTACATAAACACAAAAGGGTTGCATGAAACTCTGAAATTTTTAGGAAACGTCAAAAACTGGCATCAGCTCTTGATTAGATTATCAGACGTAACCTTCAAAAACTGGTTGCAACCCTGGTTAGAATATTTATTGTCTCCTGTCAAAAGAGTTTCTGTTAAGCTTTCAAATCATATGATCATGAATAAAAGAGAGGATATATACCAATCCAATTCAGCAAAATAACAAGCATTTTGCTGGAATTTCTCGAAAAACCTACTGCTCAGAAGGACCATACATTGAACAAAGTTCCTAATTCTTCTCTTTCTTGTTTCTCTACAGAGAATCATAACATACACATTTGAGCACCAATAATCAACTGTCAATTGTCAACAACATTGCCTAATGAGAGGGCCAGGGAAACAAACATTTCTGTGAATTAAAGTTGCTATAAAAACAAGGGACAAGGAAGTTGTTTTTATGACATGGTTATCTGGTTATCTCGGTGGTATCTATACCCTTATTATAAAAGAGAAGAAGTTGTGCACCTTTCACCTGCTTAACAAATTCTCTCCACAACCATGGCCCCACTTGTTGTGCAACTTTCACCTGTTTAACAAATTCTCTCCACACCCATGGCCCACTTGGCTGACATACTCTTAGATCAGCTTTCACCAGCAACAGAGGTTTGTATGAGTGTGTGAAGATTCACACCTTCAGATATGTTGCTGTTACCAGAAAACGAATGAAGTAGATAACCATTGGTGTTCCCGGAAGATGCGGTCGTCAGTATGAAAACTCCTATCTCAAGCCAGTTTTCCAAATCCTTGTTGCCCCTCTGGTATTCCAAATCTTGCCTTTTTAGGGATTTCAAATACCTATAATTTCAAAAGCCAGCGAATTCTAAGTAAAGAAACACAAAATTCCTAATAGGAATTCTAAATTCCAAGACACCCTAAATTTCCTTCGGAAATTCTTATAAAGAAACAGGCCATTTGTTTTTGTTTGACATCTGCCCATCCTAAAGATGGCAGGGTACAGAGGTTGTTAACATTTGCCCATTCCTATGTCCTCTCGTGGGACCCGCATGGGATGGATGCCACTTGCCACTTTTATGCTTCGATGGTCGCCCTTGCATGTTCTCGACTCTCTCCCACCGCCTCAAATCTGCCAAATTCTCTACACCACCGCCACCATGGCCCACTTGATTGTGGGGTCCACTGGATGCAAGTGTTTATGTTCTCTCCGTACATCTGTTCATGGGTCAACTGCCCACTTAATGAAGTCTCTCCCCTTCATTCCCCTTTCCGTTCTTCAGTGCACCACCCTAAGAATGGGAAACCAGATCCATGGGATATCAGATTCATGTGAAGGATGCCCAAATCAAGAAGCTTGTGCGGCTGTGCAACGGCTCAAAAAGGGCTGGACCTAGGTTCGAAATATCCATCTTTTGTTGTGTATTGTCTTCTATTTTATGCTTTTTTTTGGTGCCTGCCAAATGCAAAAGGTAATTCCCTTTTCACTTTCTAATTTTGTATTTGTATATATATTGATTGATTAATCTAAGGGGTAACTCAGTTCACCTAGGACCACAATTTGCACCCAAATGTTATGAGTTCGAAACTGTACAACTACAATGGGGCTATAAGGGAGTTTACCCGGTTTCCCTCTAGGCCCAAAGGAATTAGTCCAGCCAAAGGGTTGGGAACCCTCCAATATCAAAAACAAATATATATATATATATATATTTATTTATTTATTTATTCCTTGTTTAGTGTCTTATTACTGTTTAGATTAATGTGTTACTACTTATTCGCTTTGTTAGAAATATCTTAGAGAACAATGATGGGAATAGAAAGAAGGAACAACATTATTGGTGGGATATGAGAGACAAAATAAGGATTCAAACAAAACAAATACTTTTAAAGACATAATTTCTTAAAAACTTTAAGGATAGTTGAACTACAAAATAATATGGTTCACCATAATGAATCCACACCGCTCAAAATAATCATTTTCTCATTTAGGACTAAGAATTGTATCTCACTTGAGATAAAGTAGGACACATGCCAGATTGATCACTTGTAAACATATCCAATCATAATTAATTAACAAATTGATTGGTTAGTCATGATTGTTTAATTTGCTGCAACGATTGCGTGAAGGATTGAAAATCCATTGATTAGTTATTTTTAATCTTTGAATGGGCCATGATGCTTGCAATATCATAGATGATTGAGAGCATACCATCAAGGTGTAATATCCATGTTACTTATAATAAATGTAGTCCTCTTAAGTACTGCCCCCAAATTTCCCTCCAATAGGAATTAGCCCCACCATAAAATCGAGCACATCATATTTTTAATCATATGTTCAATAAATGGGACCAACTCTTATTTAAATAAAATTTAGAAAAAAAAATTTAACACCTCGAATTTCTGTTGAGATTATCTCGCTAGCCTTGATTTAATAGCCACCCAATTTAGTGGTCCTTTTGATAATTAGGGATTTCTTTGTTATTCCATCCTAGATAAGGCCTTGAAATTCAATGTGGAGAAGAAGCCAAGATGGCCAAATATATTTACAATGAAAAGCTTCTTCATAATTGTTGTGGAGGATAAATGTTTGGGAGAGAAAGGGGGAAGAAAGAGATTTAGTTGATTGATTGCAACTTGAAATCTATCCTAAAAATTTGGAAACTGATTTACCTACTTTTCCTCCTATCAAGTAAACGAAAAAAATATCCTCAACCCCCTTTTAAATTCTCCCATTGTGTAAAAGAAAAAATAGATGAGTGGGGGCAAAGCTATAAGGGACCATAAAAAAATTTAAACTACTCTCATGTATTCAAAGTTTCAAACGACCATCATAAGTTGAGTGGGGGCAACCCCTCCCTCCGCCCAAGTAAGAAAAATGTTTACTAAAGTGGTAAAAGAAAGGAGATCAGGTGAGAAACATGTTTCAACTTTCAAATAAAATTCGCAAAGAGTAATATAAACAGAGTTTAATAAACACATAGCCATATCCAAATCTATGAAATTGATTATTGGATATCTGTGATCATTTCGCATTTTGGTATCCATATTATATATTATATTATTATATATTTAAAAGCAGCATCCTCTACATCAAAGAGTGACACGTGGCAACAGGCGACTTCCTGGGAGAGGGACACATGGCTCATTCTCAAACTTTTTGCAATCCTACATTCCGGAATTACCTTTCTAATCTAATCTCATCACCTAAACTATCTCAATGCAAATTTAAAATATTCTTGAAATAAGATACTTGTCCATTTCCTAAAACATAGCATATAATAATAACTTTTCTTTAGTTATAAAATCCAAGTCTTCTTTATTTCCAAACTCACAATTTACGGGGTTCACTTTTTTTATACTAACACACTAAGAGCTTTTTTCATACTAGAGCGCGGGCCACTTTCATAGGCTATATTCTACTACTTTTTTCTCCTCATTTTCCTTTCAATATTTAGTAAGATTAATCTGTGGGGCCCATTGTGGATATTTTTCCCCTTATTTTTCTTTAAATATTCGGTAGCATAAGTCTTGACTATTTACTTGATCTTTCCCTAAATATTTCCACCAACCTAAAGTTTCTCTAATGAGTTTCCATCTTTATTATAAATTATATATTAATATTCATTTTTAATTTATTTAAATATTTAGATATATTTCTAATAATTCAACGCAGGCCTATTGCACTAGCAATAGCAGCCTTTTCACGGGGGAGCGATACGTGGCAGCAGGGGACTTCCTGGGAGAAGGACACGCGGCGCATCTTTAAACCTTCTAAAATCACACATTCCGGAATTACCCTTCTAATCTAATCTCGTCACTTAAAATATTTCAATGCAAATTTACAAAAAAAAATTGAAATAAGATACTTATCTCTTTCCTAAAATATAGCATACAATAATAACTTCTCTTTAGTTATGAAATCCAAGTCTTCTTTATTTCCAAACTCACAATTTACGGGGTCCACTTTTTTTTTTTTAAACCAACACGCTAAAAGCTTTTTTTACACTAGAGCGCCGGCCACTTTCATAGGCTATATTCTACTACTTTTTTCTCCTTATTTTCCTTTCAATATTTAGTAAGATTAATCTGTGGGGCCCATTATGGACATTTTTCTCCTTATATTTCTTTGGGTATTTGGTAGGATTATTTAATCTGTGGGACCCATTGTGGGAGCCAATTAATTTCAAAATCCACATTTAATTATGAAACGGCACTCAATTTATGGCTAAGTACAAATATAATCAAATGAATGTTCTAAAATCTTTACTATTTATTTGATCTTTCCCTAAATATTTCCACCTACCTAAAATTTCTCTAATGAGTTTCAATCTTTATTATGAATTATATATTGGGGCCAGCTCTCCTAAGCTGCAGCTTAACATATCCTAAGCTGAAACATTGATGGTCCCACAAAATCAAAGTCGATTATGCTGTTTTTTGGATGATGATCGTCTCCAAAATCAAGATAAATCCAATCAGAACTGGATTTTTCAGTTCCATTATGCAAAAAACAGATATAATCAAATTTGATTTGTGGAACAAATACTATTCCAGCTTAGAGCCCTACTCTTATATATTAATATACATTTATAATTTATTTAAATATGTAGATATATTTCTAATTAGAAATTCTAATAATTCCTTAATTATGGCCTACATTGAGCGCAGGCATATTGCACTAGTATATATTAAAGTAAACGGGAAAGAGGGTTGTGAGGGTGCCACCTCATCACCCACATGAGTTCTTCTTTCAGAAAAATACTTATAAAAACACACAAGTTTTGGGTTTAATGTGGGCCACTCCAAATCTCTCCCTCTAAATACTTCCCTAAAATCTTTCATCCTCCTAAAATCGTTCATTCTAATACCTCCTGAAATATCTCATACTCTTAATTGGATTGAATAATTGCTCAATAGGGCCCATAGCTCAATAGTTGTGAAACCTTATCACTACATCTATATTTTCCTAACTTTTCTCTCGATCATCTCTATTCCTAAAATCTCTATGATTTGGGTAATCATCCTATGGATAGGATTGAAAAATTGATTTCATTGTTTTTATAAATAAATAAAAAAACAAAAAAACAACTACTCCGTGGCTCTTTCAAATATTTCAGCCATTAGTTCCAAAATCTATCAAGAACCGTTGAATTGATCCCGAGAATTTTATGGCCCAGTGATAGACGGATGTTCGTTATGCTGATACAAGTTGTGAGACCATGATTTTGTATAGTCTGCTCTCACAGGAAGGAACGGAGCTATCAAAACAAAAAGCTTGGATTGGATATCAAGGTCAAGAGCCCACCAAACAATGTCACCAAATTAGAAACCTTTCACACTCTCAAAGGTGTAGTTGAGGTTAATATTTATATATAACCCAAACCGTTTAAGTTATGTACCCCACTCTCAATCGAGAATGGCTTGAAAAAGGAGGGGAGTGGATGGACCAGCGGGGGCCGAAATATGTCTAACAACAAGCCTTTCATATAATCCTGATTATTATGTAAGAATCAAAATTCAATCCAAGGTGGGTACAATACAACTGAGATTGTACGTAACATCTCAGATAATGTTTGTGGGCTTTGTTAGTTTTTCTTTTTTTTCTAAGACGTGAAAATCATATTATTATCCATTATATTGGGCATTTTCATTCCTTTGAGTTTTTTGGATTTTCTTTTTCAAAGAGATTATAATCACATTCTGTGAATTTCATTTGGGTTTTTTTTATACATTATTTTTTATCCAAAGAGAGCAAGATCTTATTTCTATTAATTTGTTAGGATTTTTTTCCCAAATCTACTAGCATATGGCTTTTCTTTCTGTTTCTATGGATTTTTTTAAAAAAAATAAAGATATTATTTTTAGTGGATTTTATAATCCATCGTAATATAATTCATTTCATCTATTCTTTATAATATATTATTTTAGATTTACTTTTTATTAATTATATTTAAAAACTCTTAAATTTTTATATATCTTAAATTTAAGCCCGGGGCTTTGCTGCTAATCTAAGCATTATGGGAATGTGAGAGAGAGAGGTGGGGAGGGAGAGAGAGAGCAATGATATAAATGGGAACACAGCACCAAGTTCAGAACCTCCTTTGGTGAGACCCATTTAGTAGCAATAGTTACAGGGGTAAGGTCGGTTTAGGGTTAAGGGTTTAGAGTTTATGATCAATCCAACCTACATCCAATGCAAATCAACATCATTCAGGTTGGATCGACCCACCTCGGGGAAACCTAATCCTAAAATGGGTCGGATAAGGGTTGGGTTCCAAAACATAGACCCTACCTCTTGGCCTGATCCATTTTGACTTTACCCGACCCATTTTCCACCCATGCAATACAGCGGCATAAATGGGTATGATTTGACAAATGCAGGGCTCATTCTTTATGTTGGTCTGTCATTGATATACATTCAATCACATGGGTCATTTAAAAGTATAATGTGACTTAGCTCGAAAAACTAGTTTACGTGGAACCAACATAAACCAATTAGAGACTAATGCATCCGAAGCTTGAGAGGGGAAAGTAAAATCAAGAAATAAGAAAGTTTAAGATGCAAACTATAAGCTCATCTCAACCATAGAGGAAAAAAGCATTGATATTTCTGTAGGGTATAGCACAAGGTTAAGGAAACCTCAAAAGAGATGAGGCATAAAGGAAAAAAAATAAAAATCAACCACTTGTAGATGATGGGACTGATCTGTGGTGATTGGAAGAGGATAGGGTTGCTGATCTGTTATGGTCGTCTCCTTTGCTCATTTGATATATGTTATTTATACCATCCACTTGTTTCCACTGTTGGAGTTCCTGAATGTGGCCCAATGACCACATGTCCAATACTGTGTCATTTGTGTGAGACCCACTTATGTAAGATGCACATATGTCAAGGAATTTATTTAGACAGAGCTGCATGAAATAGATCTGCATAAAAAAAGATATTTTATAAATAGAGTGTTTGGTATGAGAAATGGCTAGCTTGAAATAGACTTTTCTTAATCCAATGGGTTATCATTTTTCTCAAATTTCTTGAGATCTATGATGAATTAAGGCGAGAAATTTCGTTCTCTGGCTGTTGTCATCCTTCCAAAGAGGATCAACGGTTTAGATCATGATTTAGGAGCCCATAGAAGTCCACGAATATAGATCTAATGTTCTGAATTTTTCACAAATTTCTTAAGGTTCATGCTAGATCGACGGCTCAAATTTGACATTATTTTTGCATTTGAAGCTCTTAAGTTATCCTCCGGTTCAGATCCTATATAAGTGGCCCAAAATTAAAACAAAATAGACTAAAACAAACTGAGTATTATCATGTCAGAACCCAGCCATCGACATATCAATAAATCAACGGGTAATATATTTTTAATGATTCCTTAAGATCCATATGGAATTAATGGATGCAATTCGGACTGCAAGTCATTCTTACCCTTCTAAAGAGGTTCAACCATTCAGATCTTGATCATGGAGCCCACGAACTTCAGATATTCAGATCCAATGGGTCACTTTCTTCACAAATATCTCAAGATTCGTGAAGAATCAACGGCTCACATTTGGTCCCATAGCCGTTATAATGATGCTGAAGACTTTCAATGGTTCATATTATTATTTAGATCCATACATCTTTTAGAAAAACGAAAAGGTCAAAAATGAACTGCCAGATTTTTCATTATAGCAACGAGGTCTGTCCGCTTTAGATGTTTTCGTCTGTATGAAAAGGCATCAATTTTGGGCCCATATAAAATAAACTTTTTTTGTCTAATGTCTGGTTCAGACAGACATATCAAGTGTGCCATCTAAACAGTCTTATACGTCTAAATCTTTATTTCAAAATGCATTAAGAGAAATAGAAGGAAGAAGTAGTGGAAGAGTTAGAAACCCCTAAACAAGAAGACGTTTCACTCCGTGCCGATGGATCTGGGTATTCATATCTAATCCATTAAAGATGATGGTGTGGTTGGGGGTGTTCATGGATCGGGCCAACTCGAGCTAGGCCTAGCCCGCTTTGGGCAGGGCCTCGACGAAAAGTATTCCTGCTAGGGTTGGGCTTGGACAATTTTTTAGGCCCGTTTAATAGGTGGGCCAGGCCTAGGTTCAACGGTGAAAAGCCCAAGCCCGGTCTGAAAATAAAGAATTTCTACTCGAGTGCTGGAGAGGGGACTCGAAGACATTTCATCTCAAATGTGCCTGCGTGTGTCACCACCACCACCACTTGAGATACCACTTGAAAGTAGTACTAAAAAAACCTATTTTGCTTTTATGAAGTCTCATTCATTTTTGGACTGGCTGGGATTGGGACAGCCACTCAAGGCCCGACTCATGGTTAGGCCAGGCTTGGACAAAAACTTTAGAAGTCGGGCTGGGCCTAGATATAACTCAGCCCGGCCCAACTTGGCCCATAAACACCCCTACCTATGATTTGGCTAAAATTTAACGTCCACAACAAGATTACCACTTTCCCACAACAAGATTACCACTTTCCTACTTAAATCTTTGCACTTGTGCCCACCAAAGTTCACATTTCTCCTCATGCTTTCGACTTTATTTTTTACAGGATCCAAATCCTACATCTACATGTAGCTGCAAGGGTTTCGGTTAATGAATACTGAAAACCATACTGAAGTAATGGGTTCGAAACTGCACTACCACACTGAGGCTACAGGGGAATTTTACCGGGCTTTCTCTCCTGAGCCCGTAGGGATTATTCTGGCCCAAAGGGCTAGGAACCCTGCGTCATCAAAAAAAGAAAGAAAACCATACCGACCAGATGTACAAAACTTTTGGGTGCATATAACCAAGTTTCCTTTGATGGAAAAAATTAAAAAAATGGTAATGGAAGCTGAGGATGGCTATAAAAATCATGAGTCATGACTAAAACATTTTCAAGAGCATAGTATATCAGGACCACAAAAAAGTTGTCTTCTTTCTTCAAGTATCAATCATGCTCTTGAATTTGTGGAAAGTTCAAATAAGCATTTTGAAGACTTGAAGTTGGTGGTTTTGCTAGAAAAGAATTACCTGATTTTAGACTAAATGAGCTTCTGGGAAATTGTGAGAGCAACTCTTCTAGATTCTCTACCACAGTGGTGGGATTTCAAGGTCGGCAAGAGCCATTGGAGCTTGAGAGGTGGCTTTCAACTGGAATGCATTAAGGGATGTATGGTTCTCTTATTTAGTGGAATATCATCATGTTTTTAGAGAAACTTAGTTGGTAGTGGATTTATTTACCACCCTGTTATGATGGCAATGAAACAATCTCACAAAGCTTTTTTTCACTAGCATAGTTAAAATGCCATGCCAGAAAAGTCTTAGGCCCTTTGGAGGATACCTTGAGAGGTACCTCTAACTGTCTCTAGGAGAGGTAAAAAACATCCTAGCCCCTTGGGGCAGCAAAAAGTCTCAATGCGAAATAGGATTTTTTTAATCGAAACCCTAATTTAGGGCATCATGCCCCTCCACTTGTATGACTACTGAGTCCCACCACGATTAAGGGTTCCTTGATAGAAAGAAACTATGATAGAAACCTATAAATACATGGGTCTTGGGTGATTCACTTCATCTCATTGGAATCGTTTGGCATTCCATCAATAATACACGCATTAGATGAAGTAATTGTCTTAGGTTAGGATCCTCATCTTGGAACATTGAGGGATTCTGCTCCAAATCATATATACGTGGATCTGGATTTCTCCCGGACCCAGAAATAGGATCCATACTTGGTTTATTCAGAACCAAAGACTTCAAATACTCATAATCGTGTGGGTGTTCATCGAGCGTGTCTGACCAAGTTGAGGCATATCCACGCCTACCCTAAATTTTTAAACACAAGCCCATATCCGGCCCAAGCTGACATGAGCCGTAATTTCTTGGTCCCGACCCATCTCATTTATGTTGGGCCTTAACACACCCAATTTGTCAATCAGGCCAGGCTAGGCTTTCTATCACTTGTTTTGGAAAATAAGTCACTATACCATGATGATAAACAATACTTATTTGGTCCAGGCTTCTAATGGCCTTTATTACATAATCAAGCCAGGCCAAAATATTAAAGAGGGCCTAGGTTTTAAATCCGGTCTCCGCCCGAGTACTAAAATTGAGGCCCAAATCAATTTCAAAACAGGCTGGGCCCAAGCCGCGCCTGGCCCTACCCATGAGCACCCCTAGGTAATTGGGCATCCATTTGCAACACACACATATCCATCACTCATGCCAAATACACATGTGCATTATCACCTGTGATGAGAATATGGATATGATTGATGAATAAGGCAACTTATGCTGTGATTCCTCTGCTGGAGAATCTAAAGGCAAAAATGCAGAGACAAAATACACAGTTTTCGTCCCAAAAAGATGTACTCTTGATTTGTCATTTCAATTTCTTTAGGTGGGGACCAAAGCTTAATTATTATAACCTTTGGTGCCGTGGGCCCCACGTTGGATGGCCCATGAAAAGGTAGGACTCAAAGTGGTGGAATCGTACAAGCAAGAACTCCCCTTCTTATGCTGTCGTCGCCCCCATTCAGGAATCAGAACTCGTCCACATCAATTTTTGGTCAGCCCATTTTTGTTGGCTTCTTTTTTTTTTTTTTTTCAAGTATCGTTAGCTAGCTAGATAATTGCCTAATCTAATCTAAGATCATAAAATGGACGATTGAAATAATTCTCTTTACTATCACTTTATGACATTAGATTATCATCCTGTTCTCAACATTTAATGGCCCCGAACATTTGTAGTTGCCTGGATTTAAAAAAAAAAAAAAAGGAGCTAACACATTCTTCATACAAACTCGATACATTAAACTCTATTCTAAACAATTTTATACTACATTTTTTTATTTTTACTATTTTTGGAAATTATCTCTTAATAAAAAAAAGGGTTAAAAGAAGCAAAATATCAATTAAGTTTGGACTATGCATAACCATATTTTAATCAAATGATTTAACCGGCCCAAGTGGTCTAAACTCCGTGCGAGCTCGAACCAGAGTTCTAAAACTGTTTCAACTCGTCCAAGTCAGGCCTAGTCTACTCGACTCAATGGATCATTGAGTTGGTAGTTTAATGGGCTAGATCAAACAGAACGAGTTCTCCTCAGACTTGCCTGAGTTACTTGATAAAAATGACTTTCCTAGTCAAGTGGGGTTTTGATGTTCTTAAACACTGAATTAGACATTGATTTCTATAAAATTTGGTAGAGGTTCAGGTGGGAAAAGAGAGAAGGAAAAAAAAAAAACACACACCTTTCGGTCCAGGCCCGGAGCCTGGAAAAACACATGATGGGTGGGCCCTTTTAATCAATTAGGACATTTGATTGAAAAGGGCCCTCAGGGATATTCTCTAATCCCTTGTATCAGTGTTTGGATGGTCTTGCAAGAATGATGGTCAAATAAGATTTTGGAGAAAATGATAGGGTCTAAGTTTACAGTTGACTTTTCTTGTGGAGCTCACTTCTGCCAGCCACATATTTTTTTTTTTTTTTTTAATGTGTAAAGTTAGATTGGAAGAGAATTAATTGAACTACATATGCCATGATTTGATTTGATGGCCATCAACGTAGTATGAATATATGAAATGAACGTTTGAACCAAATTGTTCTATAGCTTTCTGTCCAGTATCTTCATTAGATACTTGTGATCATTGAATCAAAGGTGACATTTGACTATGAGCAATCCATAGAATGTCCTTCCTATTTAAGTGCACTCAAGTGGGCCCTACAATCTCTGCTTTACTATAATAGCAAGCAATATACTTGTTGGATTCAGGGTCCAAAGCTTGGCCAGTCGGATCCGTCCACGGGTCTGAAGTCTGGCCCAGCCCATTTTCAAAGTGCATACATATATATGCTAAATATGTTGGGTCAGACGGGCATTTAAACATATGCTAAATATGTTGGGTCAGGACAGGCATTTAAACATGCATGAGTCCATTTAACTATAGGCCTTAACATTTTTTGGTTGGGTCCATCACTTTGGGCTTCGGTAGCTCATTGGGTCAGTCTCGTGCACGTTCGGCCCATGAGATCCCCCATTTAGAATGCTGACATCTACGCATGTTTGGATGTACGGTGAATTAAAGTATTGTGAGATGAAGCATCAAATCAAGAAAAAATAAAATATAATGGGGTGTGATAGTGTTTTGTTTTTCGTTATTTGGTATGAAATCTTTTTGGCATTTTTTATAAAAAAGTGGAGTTTTTTTTTATCTTTTAGTGGAGAAATAATGTTGCTTTTTAAACTTTTTTTTTAGAAAATTCAAAGGCAATTTTAAAATTGTATACAGTTGGTATGACCCTTATCATTTTTTTTTTGTATGGATTCACTTTACTTTTAATTAACTAATTAATTATCAGAAATGCAAAAAAAAAAAAACCTCAACTGCAGCTCCGTAAGTTAGAGGTTGCCGACAAAGTTGTCTGAACGTACCACAAGTATTTCTCAATTACATCTTCCAAGAAGTTTCTTACTTTTTGAGTCCACAGTAAATCTGTGATGGCAAGTGCATCAAGTTCGATTCAGGTCATATCAAGAACCTCTCAGTCTCAGTCACAATTGTAGAGAAGACAAGAAGAGCTCTTAATTCGACCATAAAAGCTCTGATTGGGGGATTAATTTTCAAACAACACTAATGACCAGACCAATCCGTCCAGCATCATGGTTGGACAGGACTGAAACCCTGGTCAAACTGCTTTGGACATCCACTCTGATGGCCGGCTTGACCTGCTGTTCTGTTTTCAAAAGATACTATCATAAACATGCCTTCTTTTTTTTTTATTTTATTACTATGATAATGGTTAAGATCAGATCTGATTGGTGTGACTGTTCCCCTTTTGGTGGATAAAGTGTGAACTGATGCAATTAAAAAGTATGAAAGTTAGGCCTCATCGAATAGTTAGAATTCCACCAACTTGGAGTCAAGGTGGTTTTCATCTTTTGCACCAAGTAACAAGGAGACATTTCAAACCCTACCACAATTGTGCTTGTCAATATTTTATATATATGGATTTTGTTTGGAGTGGAGCGCACCTGTGGCGATTTCTGATAAATCCAATCCCATCACACACCGCTCCTCTCTTACTTGCTTTTATTAAGGATCCCATGCTTTCTACACTGATTCAATTGGGAGTTGACTGTTGAATTAAAAGAAATAACATGTTGCATTATAAAATTGTTAAATTTAAGGGCTATGGATTAAGAAAACATGATTGGTGGGCCCCAAGGGTAGTAATATTCCATGCGAGACATACGCACCTCATGACCATGGCCATATGTATATTTTTGCAGCAAGAGAATATGATTGCAAACTATTGTGAGGAAATCAAAGGTTCCATTACAAAACATTTCAACGCCAAGAAGCCTGAAGCATGCACTTCCTATGTGGAGAAGAATGGGCGGTTATGAGTTCGAGCAGAAGGAAACTACACTGATTGAATAAAAAAATGAGTCATGGGGTGATTCGAATTATAGTCATCAATGGTCAAAGCAAACCAAAGGGAAAAATTAAGGGATTCTATCAAAAGAGCACTTACAAAAGGAGACCCCACATGTATTTGAGCTTAATAAAAGAGAGAAAGATGGGAGTGAAAGGTACATGAGAGGATAGTTCGGCGTTGCGGATTGAGTGTTCATCGATCTTAGGTGAAAAAACTAAGAAGAGAGAGAGAGGGAGAAGGAGAAAAGGGCCGTCAGATGATGATGAAGAGTGGGTTGGATTTATTCAAATGACCTCACATGTATGCACGAGGCAAGCAATTGCAACTACTAGGGACTCCCAATACACTGTGGCACGAGACAATCATGGACGTGGGGACGCTCACAACCTTTTATATTCTCTTTCTTCTCTACTTTCTCAACCGATGGTTTGCATCCCAACACCAGATTATCCCCCTTCTATTACTCTCACTGTTACCATCTACATGTTTTGGCCTTTACCTTGTTAACCCATAATTCACATGTTAACAACAAGATAATTATCTCTCTTGTATGATTAATTGCTTTCATCGTCGTCGGTGTCGTCACAATAATAATCATATAGAAGAGCAGAAGAAGGCGGGAACTGCATCACAAAAGGGATCATGGACCATTTATGGGTTGTTTGTGTGGTGGTTATGGTGATAGTGACGACAATTCTCTGCAGGAGTTGGAAAATCAGAGGGAGATTGAGAAGCCTGCCGCTTCCACCGGGGACTCTTGGGTGGCCTTTTATCGGAGAGACGCTTGAGTTCATCTCCTGCGCCTACACTGCCCGCCCTGAAAGCTTTATGGATAAACGAAGAGTCAAGTAAGCTTCCTTAAGTCTGATATTGCTGATGGTTTTTCATTCATCTTTTTTTTTTTTTTTTTTGTTTGTTTAATATATTTTTTTGTAGCAGTAGGAAACAAGCTTGTCATATTGAGAATGACAATTCACTGTTGTGGTTAGTTGTTTTGAGGTGGTGTTTTTGTTTTTTACTTCTTGTTTGAATTCTCTTTCGTGTTGATTCCAATTCTATTTCCTGGAAGGGTTATCATGTACCACTTACTTATATCATCTTGTGTAGAAGAGAGCTATAGCTTGTTAGTTAGGAATTGTAGTTGTATAACAAATACTAACTTGGTCTCCTCAAGTGCTTCTGTATTAATTGTTTCTTATATATATTTTTATTTGATGCTCTCCTATTCATTCTTTCCATTAGACAAAGTACAGTGATTTACTATAAATTGAGCACACCACAAGATAACTTCAGCATCTTGCTCATATGCTTGCAAATTGTACTATAAGGAAAAATAAAAAACATTATTTTCATGTGTGGACGACTTGCAATGGATTTGACATGAATTGGGTGCTTGACTAATGTGCTTCAGAACAAAATTGTGACAGGATAAAATACTTCTTTCGCAAAATTATCATGATATAGGGTGCACCCAGTTTGTATTAATCAAAAAAAATTTGGTTGGGGATTTGGATTTGAGGGGGGTGTGCAATATTAACTATGCCTTTGGATGTGTATAGGTATGGGAAGGTGTTCAAGTCTCACATCTTTGGCAGTCCCACAATTGTGTCTACAGACGCAGAGGTGAATAGATTTGTTCTGCAGAGTGATGCTAGAGTATTTGTGCCTTCCTATCCAAGATCACTCACTGAGTTGATGGGAAAATCCTCCATTCTTTCAATCAATGGAAGCTTACAAAGGCGGATGCATGGTCTAATTGGAGCCTTCTTCAAATCCCCAAACCTCAAGGTTCAAATCACGCATGACATGCAAAACTATGTGAAAGAGTCCATGAAAGGCTGGAACGATGATCAGCTCATTTACATGCAAGATGAAACTAAAAATGTCAGACTCTCTCTCTCTCTCTCTCTCTCTCTCTCTCTCTCTCTCTCTCTCTCTCTCTCTCTCTCTCTCTCTCTCTCTCTCTCTCTCTAGGCAAATTTCCTTGCAATATCATAACATATGATTTAGTATATGAAATTAACCTCTCAAGAGTCAAGAGTCAAGACAAATGTTTGTAACTCAACGACACTAGAGTTTGAATGAATGAATGACATTGAATTGGTAATTTGTTTGCGTGGGATTTTAATATGGCCCCAATTCAAACTTGTGGTATGATTCAATTTCATAAACTTCTCTCAGTTGCTAGTTTGGTCACAATAAAATTGCATTTTTTGAGTATTTATTTCCAGGAAACATCACTTCTTTCACATGAGATTAAGAAAATGTGATTACACAGATAGGATGGGTTGAGTTTTAGAGTTTTGAGTCCCTTTCTGTAACATACGAAATTCATTATGGCAGTTTGCTCTCATTGATATTCTTCTTTATACCAAAAAAAAAAAAAAAAACATTATATTCTTCTTCTTTTTATTATCTTTTAACCTATAAATAACCATTGACCTTCACAATAGTTGTTAACATTTTTTCCTTCTTATTTTTTTCAGAATGTTCCAGACTAGTAAATTCTCATGAACATTTCCATTTTTTATCAGATTGCATTTCAAATACTGGTAAAGGCATTGATTAGTTTGGACCCAGGTGAAGAGATAGAGTTTCTGAAGGATCAATTTCAAGAATTCATTGCTGGATTGATCTCTTTGCCTATAAATCTACCTGGGACTAGACTATACAAATCACTGCAGGCAAGTATAGAATTATAACCCAACAGCTAGAAAGGTTCAAATTATTATAGCCATATATAACTCATGTTGATTCTCTTGATTTTGGTACAGGCAAAGAAGAGAATGATGAAGTTGGTTCATAAAATTATCCAAGAGAGAAGAGAGAGCAACATGGGCCGCACGCCGCGTGATGTAGTGGACGTCTTGTTGAACGATGGAAGCGATCAACTAACAGATGAATTAATATCAGAGAACATGATTGATTTGATGATACCTGGAGAGGATTCAGTTCCTGTTCTTATGACGCTTGCTATAAAATACATCACAGATTGCCCTCTTGCTCTTCAACAATTGACGGTACAACCCAACTATTTCTTTTTCAAATTTTCTTAGTCATTTCTTTCTTAGGGCCGCTTGCCTTATTCGAATTGAATACTTAGATATTCATAGTAAAAGTTCTTTTCAAAATGTATTAAACTGGTCTACTGTGAAGATTTATATGCGACCATCACCTTCCTAGGATTTAGATTACGAGGGATATGAGAGAGTAATCATTTCCAATAAAAGGAAAAGTTATTTGATGGTCATTGGCGGATCTTCACCTTCAGTCTTCGGTCTTATTCCTTCTAAGAGAGTCATTGCTTAGAAGTCCTGGCAATTCAATACATGTTAAACAAAATGGCCCTCAGGGCCTATTTGTTTGCATGGAATAAGATAAATAGGAATTTATGGTCAAATGGGGCTCCAACAAAAGAGTATAGAAGAGGTGGGGTGAAGATGGAGATGAGACCATTGTTGTAAGTCTGATATACATTGTTAAATTGTTCTCTATGAGCTTAACCTTTACAGCAAGTGATTGTCAACATATAGTATCAAAGTGGGAGGTCGCGTGTCCAAATCTCCTCGGCTGCTATTGTGCCTTGTATTCTCCCAATATAGAGGAGGGAGGGGATCAGCTTAAGCTTTTAGAATTAGTGGTTGTCAACAACCATGACTTTCATAAGATTTAGTTGCAATTTTTGGATATTCGCCATTGTTTCTTCAATCACTTCTAGAAATATACATCTTAGAATACCTAGGAATTTGATTACATGAAACAAACGGGCATTTAACTAATTACAACTTGGTTGTGCACCCTAATGCCCCCTCATAAAAACTTTGGTGCAATCTCAGGAGGAGAACGTGAAGTTGAAAAGAAGAAAAGATCAACTTGGTGAACCTTTGTGTTGGAACGACTACATGTCATTGTCATTTACACAAAATGTAAGTTTTCCTAAGTCTATACAAATCAAACATAATTTGTACTAAAGATAATTTGTACTAAAGAGAAATTATATTTTCAATGGTCTTAACTCGCACTTATTAACAGGTTATCACCGAGACATTAAGGATGGGCAACATAATCATCGGTGTTATGCGTAAAGCTATGAAAGATGTGAAGATAAAAGGGTATACAATACCCAAAGGATGGTGTGTCTTCACCTACTTCAGATCTGTTCACCTTGATGAGCACCTTTACGAGGGACCTTACAAATTCAATCCATGGAGATGGCAAGTAAGAACCATCTTTAAATAAAACTTTACTAATTTATTTGCTCAATTATGTTTAAGAGTTTTCATAAGGTGTATTTTTAAAACCTAGATCATCTTTCGAGACCAGAAGGATATGCCTTTTTTGTCCTACACATCCCCTTCCTCTCTTTTTATGGTTTTTTTGTACTTTATAGCATCTTTTCTTTTAATGAAATCTTTCGTTACCGTTAAAAAAAAATTACTTCTTTTTGTCAAGCTAACAGTTAACCCAATTTATTTTATTTTAAAGAAATTTCTCATTTGGTAAGTGACCAATGGATTTAGTAGATAACATGAGGTAGACATGAAACAAGCTCTGATCTACAATATCATATGCATATATTTTTTGTGATTCCTGTTAAGGTTATGTTCATTGTACTGATTGTTTCTGTATCTTTCTCCACCTCTCTTGGAATTAACAGGAGAGAGATATAGGTAGTTGTACCTTCACTCCATTCGGAGGTGGGCAGAGGCTTTGTCCAGGACTAGACTTGGCCAGGCTGGAAGCTTCCATCTTCCTCCATCATTTTGTTACTAACTTCACGTAAGAACCCCTGTATCTTATCCAAATTCAGCTACCTTCTACAATATTTTAAAGTTCCTAGACTATTACAATCATATGCAACCAGGTGAGCTTGAAAAGTGGCCTTGATCCATCCACTAACACTATGGTCCCCATTTAAGAGGCCCCAGATTGCACGGTTATGTGATCCAAAAAAACTCCGGGAATGAACCATATTTAGTCCCCATTGCCAGGTCGAATGTGGTCCATAACAGAGTACTCACTGCTTACTTTATTATATAAAAAAAAATTACATCTACATACATACATACATACATATATATACACGTAGTTTAATGAAAATGTACATTACATTAGGAGACCGTGGGCGAGAGCCATGAGGGACCCCACCTGGGGAATGGGAAAAGAATGAATGGTTGGTGCATGTTTAAAGAGGAGGATGATGCTGCATTTTCATATCTAACATAACTATCATGATCAAATTATGGATCAAGTGACATTAATAGTTAGAAATCCTTTGACATCAAACCCAACGGTGATGAGGCTTGCCCCCACAGAGCTCAATATGGGTCTCACGAGTCAGGGCCATATAAGGGGATATCTTTGATTTGAGGAAGGAGGGCACTCTTATGATGATGAATCCAGACCCTCAAATATTTTCCACTCCACAGATTTATGACAGTCGTCACCCCATTTTTACACCCATCTGCAGACTAATACAAAGCATTGGATTTACATAAAATTAAAGTTGAAACACGAAGCCCCCTTAACCCGGACCATTAATTTACAGCCTTAGCCCCATCAGATAATATTCCCATGGCCCAATTGCTTCTTGCTTGGAGCCAGAAGATCGACCTTCTTTATTTCCTTCTTATTTGCATAGTATATATGCATGAATCATGCTGTGACTTTAATAAAACTTAATTGCTTTTCTGGTTTCATCTGCAGTTGGGAGGCCGACGAGGATTCCATTGTCAACTTTCCAACAGTAAGAATGAAAAGAAGATTACCAATCAGGGTAAAAAGGAGAAGGGACCCATCCCACTTTTCCTAGCTCATGCCATGAGTCATATCATACTCAACACAACACACAGAGAGAGCAAGAAGATGATGCAAATTATCCAACAACATGACAAGAGAATAGAAATCACCCGTACCTCTCCACACGTGTGGGGTACGACAAAGTCACGCCACAGGTCCCAACCCTTTTTCCCATATGACCCCACCTACATATGTTTCTCACTTCTACTAAAAAGATTTATGTTAGATTTTATGTGGATGATTTGCAAGCATTCCAATTCCATCTCTATCTCCTTTTCCATCTTTTGGCTTCTTACCCTCTGTTGGGTTTGGCAGATCATACAAAAGCCATAAGTGCTATACGTGTGGTTGATGTGTGATGTGTACGTCTGATTTGGGCATGTGTGGCCCACCACCAGTGGAGATGGAGAGCGACCTTGCAATAATTGAATTTAGCTGGCCCAAGTCGGTGAGGATGCCAAAAGGGGGTTATGTTCTCACCACCTTATTCTTTTTTTTTTTTTTCTGCATTATTATAATATCTCTGTACCTGATGATAAAGATGAAGGAGTCAGTTGTATTTGAGGAGGGGTCCACTGTACGCTGAAACGTGCGAGTGGGCCACACATCTTGTCCTCATCAAACATGATTGCACAATTGTGAGAGATAGATGTGATGTGGGGTTCATTCAATAATGCACATGGAATGATGATTTTGATTTGACTGATATCCGGATGGGTCTTATACTATAATGAACTCTTTAATTAATGCACATGGATTGCAAATGATTAGCACCATGTCATAGGATTTAATCTTATTAATCAAGTGAGCTTAAATTAATTTGTGCATGTGAGAGTGGTCCTTGTAAGTTTAGGACGTTCACGTGATGGTTTTAAGTCATTTCTATTTCAAACACACATTCAACTTTCATTAGGAACAAGTTTTAATCATCAAACTGAGAAAAAGGATGTTTTAATCACTCCTTCCTCTATCCTCCATCATCATCAGGCAGCATCTAAGCACTGAGTGAGAGTAGAATGAACTGGTCACCTGGTTTGGAAGAGAAATTGATTGATTCCCAGCTGCTAGAGTAAGATTGATTTGCAACCATGTGCTTATCCATTTTACATGTATCATAGCACATACTCCACCAAAGTCATAATCATCACTAATTCTTCAGTAAATCTCACCATCTCAATTGTGTTATTTTAATCTTTATGATAGTTTCCACACTCCAATCCTCGTTAGGCTTGTTGTTTGATTGATCAAGTTTTATATAAAACTATGATGAGAAAAATAAAAGTATAAAATCATGTGCTTTACATGTTATTAATCTGATAGGCATTTCAGTTCATGTGCCCAAACATAATTGGTTTGTTTCATATAATTGAATTCTAAGTCTTTTATTTCTTAAAAGAGTTGAGGAAACAAGAGCGAATTATCTAAAACTAACAATCAAATAATCTCCCTTCCACATAAAATGTAGAGAGATGGAAAATAAATACCCAGTGAACACTTTAGCAATTCAAATCCTATAAAAGTCAAAGTCCCCACCTTTTATTCTTCGCCCTTTTATTTCTTTAATAATCATACGGTGAATCTCAATTGACTATGAATTCATATGTATTCAATGTCAAGCAATCAAACAAGGCCCTTCTTAATAAAATAATGTAAGCTGGTGGTGATTTTGAGTAGCTCAAACTTCAGGAGATGTATTCTTAGGGCGTGTTTGGCACTTAACTAGTTAAAGTGAAGTAAAGTGAATCCAGACAAGAAATGACAAATCGTCATATCAAAAGTATACAATTTCAAAATTTCATCCGAATTTTTCAAAAAAAAGTAAAAAAAGCAATATCCTTTTTCCACTAAAAGAGAAAAAAATTCCACTTCTTTATACAAAAAGTCGAAAAAAGTCCATACCAAACAAATAAAAATAAAACACTATCATAACACCTATGCTTCACTGCACCATACTTTATTGGAACAATTACGGTACGGACACTCTTAAAACTGACAATGGCCCTAGAACAGCCCCAAAATGTATATTTACTGCAGAGCGGTTCGATCCATAGGATATCGCAACTTGCGATATCCTAGGGATGTAGGATATTCCACAATCACTTGAATAGTCCGTGTATTTATTTTTTTTCCTTGACTGTGGGACCACCAAACTACCATCCAAGCCGTTGGATAGCTGTATGTGTGTAAGAACTAATATTGCACCAAATTTGAACAGTTGATCTGTCACGGTTATCAAGAAATTTGCAAAAAAAAAGTGGCTTATAATTTGTAAAACAACGTGACTTTCTTACAAATTTCTCGATAACAGTGACAGATCAACGGTTTAAATTTGGTGCGATATTAGTTTTTACACTCATACAGCTATCCAACAGTTTGGATGGTGATTTGGTAGCCCCACAGTCAAGTAAAAAAAGAAAAACACGGACCGTTCTAGTCTTCCCGCTTTTTATTATAGGATATCTTACATCCCTAGGATATCGCAGCCTGCGATATCCTACGGATCGAACAGCTCTGTGATAAATATATATTTTTAAACTTTTTTGGGGTAATTGTCAATTTTAAAACCGTTCGTACGGTAATTGCCCCTACCTTATTTCACGTACATCTATACTAATCAAAGTTCAGAAATAAGCGTGCTTGTGGATGGGGACCAAAAATCACAGCCAAGGATCCTGTCTAATGGCAGGCAGGGTGGAGGGTCAAAATCAAAAACAGCTCAATCATTCAGCTCAAATGATTCATAGTACGGGGCCAATACAACGGAATTTAGATCTTCTGACACAACATAAAGAGAAATCTCCTTTTGATTGGAAACAAAATATCTAAGATTGAAACTGGTCCAGCAATTCTCTCTCCTGTACTTGAATAGGAGTAGAGCTCAGCATTAAATTGGTCATGCGAAAATTAGGTTGAAAAAATAGACGTATTTCGAAATCTCTTCAATTTGGCCATAGAACTATTTCGATTAGGCCAAAAAAAAAGAAAAAAAGAAAAAGAAAAAGAAGAGTCTTATATTTAGTTGAAGACTTTCTCCATTTTTATAACTTTTGTTGTTTGTGGACTATATAGCTCTTGTATACTGTTTCAAGAAATATTAAGCTGGATACTAGTATAATTGAAAAAATTATTTTGACTGGTTTGAATTTAAGATGAGTTCAATGTATAGGTATTTTTGGCTGCTTGGGCATAATTATTCATCTAGGATGGATTATCAGATATCAATTGACTGCTTAGTTGAGAACGGCTGTTTACTGGAGTGGTAAGGAGCAGTTGTTCTCACCTGGCTATTCAGGGTTTGAATTTTAGGTACGCCATCTATTTTGCGTACGTGGGTTCCTTTTCCACATGAGTGAATTGTCTTCTCATATGCGTACGGGCTCTCTCTTATATGTCCTACCCCATTGTTGGGGTACCCAAAAAAAAACCTAATTGCCCAACTTTTATCCTACAAAATTAGGACTTCCAAATTTATGATCCCCTTTGATTATGCACTTTTAACCATTAGTTTTGCACCCCTTAAACTTACTCTTTCAAAGATTATTTTCTTGAATGACTAAATTGAAACTAAGCAAGCTCGCCTTAATTGTTTTTCCACCTCACTTTTCTACTATGAGTGCGCCAACAAGGGTGCTGATGGGTCAGGCCAGCTTGTCCCAATTGGGCTTAATTTAAGATCTACTTCTCTGCCTATTGGGCTTCATGTATACTTTAAGCTCAGCCCAACACCACATATTAAACAGGGTATGCGTTTTGCACATGGGTTGGCTATGGGCCTATCTTTCAAGCACACAGGTTGCATCGGGGCCTGAGTATTTGGCCCAATAAAAAAGGGCCTAGCTTAGGCATGCTTCAGTTGGCTCATCCCATGAAAACCCCTGTGCACAGAATCACTTAATAATACCAAGGTGTGTGTTCACACATACTCACATTCCAGCAACCTGGGTGCGCTCAAAAATTAGCGCAAACACTTCTAGTACATATAATGGGTCCCGCTTGTGATCAATGCAAACCCTCACATTGAGGGTTATCCAAATTAGACACCAATCTATCACCTACAGTTCGATTAATCAGTGTGCTAAACAAGGCACTAATAAAAACATTAAACTTCAAAACCTGGATGGTTAGGCTGACATGATGAGATAATTATTTGGCTATAGTCTCTTTACTTGTACCCGTGTGATTGGCAGTAGTCTAGAGGGATACACATACACAGGAAGAGAACCTAGAGATAGAACCCTGAGGATTAGATGAGAAAACAAGATATCCAACCAACTACGTTATCACTATGTTCTAATTACACATGTAATTATCACTAGTCTATTTCTTAAAGACCATTCAATATAGACCCACACAAAAAAGAGCCATAGAAAAAGGAGGCTAAAATAAAAAGAGGTGTTTGGTAATGCAATGGTCTATGCTAAATAGACATTTTTATATCATTCGTTGAGAGTTTTTCCACATATTTCTTGAGATTCATAAGGTATTAGGCCATGAAAATTGAACATATGGACGTGCTCAACCTTCCAAAGAGATCTCACGTTTGGATCTTGTGTTTGGAGCCCACATAATCCACAAAATTATACTTAATGGCTCATTTTTTTTTGCACATATCTAGAAATTGGTGATGATCCAACGGGTGAAATTTGGTCTCATAGTCATGTTTGATATGGTGAACGTTACTAACAGTTTAGATCTTATTTTACACGCCTCTAAATAATAAAAAAATTGAAAGAGTTTACTGCTCATGGACAAATGCAATATTAAGCATAATACATCAATCGTTATTTTTATTTTGCACATATCTCGAGATTCACAAGGTATTATGCAATCAAAATTGACTACATGGCCATTTTCAACCTCTCGAACATATCCAACGGTTTTGATCTTGTGTTTGGGGCCCACAGATCATAACAAATTATATTCAATGGCTCACGGTTTGTGGCACATATCTCGAGATTGGTGATGATTCAACGGCTGAAATTTGGTTATATTGATGTGCTTGACCTTGTGAACATTTTCAACGATTTGATCTTGATTGAGCCTCTCAGACCTGGAGAAAAATTAAGAAAAAGGAACTGGGCATGATTATGCATAAACAATGTAGCTCTGCCTCTTCTTTTTTTCCCTCTATTTCTCAATTACCTCATCAAGGGGGCTGTGTAAAGTAGATCCGTTGTCTCTCCTTCTCTAAAATATGTATAGGCTGAAAGATGGTACCAAACATTCTATTTTTTCAAACCTCATTCCATTTTAGAGAAATAGAGAAATAGATGAAAAGATTAGACCTCCCAAACATGCACTTAAAAGCACTAAGTTCAGAAATCCATCGCTATGGTCACCTTTAAAACTTAAACCACTCAAAATCATTGTCTATTGAGTATTATTAACGTGACAAGTTTCATTTAATCTCATCATTAGTTTAATTTTGTGCGAAACACGCTCTCATCATTACTATAGCTTTATTCTTGAAATAATGTAAGGTTCAAATAAAATATAAAAAATAAGTATTTTACATGTGATCAATCAAACAATAGATATATTCTAAATTGTAATACAATGTATTTTTTATCCAAACACAACACAGGTACAATGATTTTGATCCTGATTTCGACCAAGAGGTACAATACAAGAACAATGATTTTGATCCTGATTTCGACCAAAAGGTACAATACAAGATCTCCTACCTCAACTAATTCAACTGATGAGTCATTGCCTTTTTGAGCCCTCTTCTTTCTCTCCCAATGCTTATCGGCTTGTCGTAAAAAGTCGAATGGATCAAGATGACGAGTGACAGAAATCATGTGCAAGGAGGCCCGCCCAACAATCGCACTTGCATGACATGATATTTCCATGTAAAATTAAATGCAGGCGTTTCTTGTTTGAGCCATGTGACCTGCATTTCCCTCATCAGCATTTGCCTCCCTGGTATAATTGCCCAACATCATCTGTCCCGTGACCTTGGATCTGATGCTAACTTTTCAATGATTTGCAATCACAATCTTTCTACTCCAACTGATGGAATATTTTGGATAACTAGGGGTTGCCTGGTTTATCCAGTACCGGTTCTCAACCAAACGCCCTAGATTTGATCCTTGGATTTCTTTCTTATGTAAGCTAGCTTACTCTTTTTTTTTTTCCCATGTGAGAAGGCATTCTTACTAGGGACAGACTTTTTTCCTCAAGGCTAGGTTTTTTATGAGTCTGGTACCCTTGGTTGGGTAACAACAAAAGAAAAGGAAAAAAAAAAAAACTAACGGGATTTCGCTCATTCTAATGAATTTTAAGTTACTGTCACTTAATTTTCGCCAAAAAAATAAAATTAGCGTCACTTAAAGAATATACGTGAGCCCATTGGATGTTGTTGTTCGTTCTAAGGTTATTAAATAAGTAGTCAAAACTAGAAACTTTGCTAATCATCCCTTTCATGTGTTTATAGCAATTTCCAACTAGTCCTAGTTTTCAAAACCCCTCTTGTAATTTATAAGCAGCAGGTCTCGTGCTCAATTGTAAATAGTGCCGGGGCGCTTCTTGCTGTGGATCTGTCAAGGATCCATGTCCAAATAAATAAATATATATATGAGAAAGGAGGTTTTCATATTTTTACTATTGATATAAAGTGATTATGCTTAAGCAAAATTTGACATGAATAAATGCAGATTTGAGGTCGACCTTTTAACATGTTGTGACTGATTCCACTAAAAAAAATAAACGGTTTTGAATATAAATGCAATTTATGAAAATCCACAAGCATCATTCAAAGGGATGGCAGGTCCTCTTCCAACCTACCAACCTCAAACTGAGATTTTTTATTTTATTTATTTATTTATTTATTTTATTTTTTTGTGCTATAGAAGGGTTCCCAACCCTTTGGGTTAGACTAATCCCTCTGGGCGAAGAGAGAAGTCGCACAAACTCCTCTGTAGCTCCAGTGTAGTAGTGCAGTTTCAAACTTACAACCTTCAGGTGCAAACCGTATGCCAACTGAGCTACCTCAAATTGAAACTAAATTGGTAATTTGGGGTATGGGTGATCCTTTTTAATTTTGGCTTTGGATCAGGTTGAACTTGCTAATTGGATTTAAATATGTGTTTGATTTTGGTTTGAGTACATTGTTAGTGTTGAACCCACCAACCTTATCAAAATCCAACCCGGTCTAACCAATTGTGTGATGACCTCCTAACCCAATCCAAATCCCGCTTGGTAATTGACGTTTCAAATTGATCATTTTAAGCAAGGCCGGCTTGAGACAATTTGAGGCCTAAAGCGACAATCCTTAATGAGGCCTTTTCTATGTTTTAATATAATTATAAATATTTTATTTAAAATTTATTTTTCTTTCTTTTTTATGATGCAAAATTACTAATTAAGTTTGTATATTTAAGTTTTGCTAACCTATCTTAAGTCCACCTCCAAAACCCACATGAAAATTCTAGGCCATTCCCAAAGCTCACATGAAAATCTTGGGTCACAAAATCCAACTACTTATTTGGCTCCGCCCCCCACAATAAAAAAATATTGAGTATGCCATTGGTGGGATTCGAAGCATTTTCACCTACGCATGATACACATATGCACCATAAGTCAAGACCATTCAAGATGGACTTTAGAGGTGTGCCCCACATATTAGATGTTCCAGATGCACGGTGCTCATATGCACTATGGGCAAGTGAATAAATTCTGGTAGGGGCCCATTGTTTATCTTAAATTTTAAGATCTATTATTATGGTTGAAATCCCAAGCTATGGATCTAGTACAACCACAACATGGATCAAATTTGAATGGGCCCCTATTGAAATAAGATACACAAAAATAATGAAAAAGTCTTGTGAAGCAAGTTTCATGACTGAATGTATAATTGAGATTTGATACACATGGACTGCCAGAAATATAATGGTGTGCTAAAATCAATTGAACTCCTAGCAATAGAAATATAAGGGGCAGATTTGGAAATATAATAGGCCATAAATGACACTTTAAAGCCCCTTGATACTCTTGATATATCTTCTCCAAGAAAGTTATTATGGGGCCTTTTTTTTTTTTTTTTTTTTTTTTGAGAAATAAAAAGGGTTGTAATTGGCAAGTTTGCTTTTTAGGAATTTCAAAATATGTCAGCTACTATTATGGGGCCTAAAACAATGGCTTTGTTGACTATGTGGTAAAGCCGGCTCTGATTTTAAGTTTCAGGTGTGATTCTTCAACCCGATTAACAAATGGTTCGAGTTTGGATTTGAATTTATACATGTTATTACCATGTTCTAGCAAACCCCACCCTACCTATTGCAATTTGCAACCCCTACAGTAACCCACAGCGGTTTTTTTTTTTTTTTTTTTCATCAGCTACTCGGTTGGCATAAATGTCTTTCAATGGGGTAAGCAGAGTTCAGACAATAGTGCTCTCTTTGTGAGTGAATCCCATAACATAACAATTCTCTTGATTCACTTTTTTTTTTAACCCAGCCAAGAAGGCTGTAATCCGAGAGAGAGCCCGCACATATACAGAAAGACAGTCCGTACAAGTAAGAAGCGGAAAGAAAGCCAACACAAGTTGCAATATGTGGGGTGGCGTGCCCAGGGTTTGAACCCTGGACAGCCAGGTGAGAGCTGCCACCAATTATGAGTGAGGTAAGTGGCAATTTAGGGAAGATGGAGCATTACTAGATGATTTTAGAGGAGTTCATAAATAACTTTACAAGTTACCTGATCTTCCTAGTTTGTGGTTCAGGTGTGCAGATGAATGTTTTCCTCCAATGGTACGGTACTACCCGCTGGAAAGAAAATGGTCAATGTTCGCATGCTGATTTTGCTTGGGGGTTAGGCTTTTGGCTGGGCTACTATAGGCAATCCAGCTAGCACTGGCTACACTTGACTTGTGTCCATCAGCCTGTTTTGCTACGCTAGGTCCGATTTTGTTGCTTAACAGCTAAATGGGCTGGACCGATGGACCCGTCAGTCTCATTATATGGGCTAGGATTGACTTATGTCTATCCTATACCACAGGCACGGCGGGAATGGGGGGAATCTTGTGCGACAACCGAGGCAATCTCTTTCACACCATCGCCGCGGCGACCGTGGCGTACTCTGCTATGGAGGCTGAAATGCAGGCCTTCCTTCAGGGAACAAAACTATGCCAAAGACGGAGTGATGGATGTCATCACAGAGGGGGACTCCTTCATCACCTGGAGTGCTCTCAACTCGAACAATGGCTTCCCCTTGGACCATGGGCGGCTCAAATATATATGGGTGTGGGGCTTCCGCCCCTACCAACATGAAAGAAAGCCCAAAAGACTATAAGGCTGATTTGGGCCAACCCCCACTTAAAAAAGCCCTTAATCCCCCCTTCTTCCATTGCAAGAGAACTCTGTGTTGGTCTCTCTCTCCCTCTCTCAATTCTCTACTCAAACAATCATCTACACATATTATTCTCTTTTATTGCGGAGTGGGCTCCACCTTAGAGGAATATTAAAAAGTATTTAAGATGGTATCAGAGCCAACCGGTCGCGAATTCGAATCTCAAGAAGAACGACTCGGCGCTGGAAAAAAAAAGTGTGTCTCGAAAAGTGCGCCAAACTCGTAACCGTTTGACGCTGATACCATATTAAGTTTCTTTAGCTACCCATTCATACCAAAACCTCGAGGCTTTAGTAGAGGCAACCCACTCTTCGATAACATTTTTTATTCTTCTTCACTATTATCAAGTTCAAAAAAGACTCATATTTTAAATTGAAAAGTTTGATTTTCAATTTGTGGGTCTCCCCTGTAAATTGAATCTTTTAAAAACATATTATTCTTTTATGTATTTCATGTCTCTATGTTAAAGTTTAGTTTGTGCGCTTTCTCTGCTTTAAATGACCCTCAGTTACATGTTTCTTAGGTGGGTTATTTTTCATTGACATTTTCCTTTTATGGGTGGGTTGTCAAGATAACCTTGAGGACCTTTTTCAATCAACCATTGGCAGTCTCCTTCGAATGAAAATTCTGGATCCGTCACTGCCTAGCACATTAATGCCACTATCAAGGGGGATACGACACACCTTAGAAACTCTTCCAAGATGGAGGGTGGACCTTATCCACATATCAGCCAATTACACGTAGCCAAATTAGGACCACCCATGGAAATGTTATTCCATACATCCCTACCAATTCACATCTGACATACTTATTTACTTGAGAAATGTGTGCAGGGCTTACAGCAAGGGAGTAATGCATTACCAACCCAGGAGGACCATCTTCTGCAGCAGCATACTTCATGATTGACGACATATATATCTTGGTAGCGTCTTCTCATGTTTTTTGGCATACTCCTAACTATTCCTGCAGAGCCAACTTTCTATATATGGTCACTTTTGTAATCCAGTCCCTTTATTAAAAAAAAAGTTGGGCTGGACGTCCTAGGCTGTTACTAATGAAGGCCTGGTCCGGCCTGAAATGTTTTGACCAGGGAGACATGAATCCTAAGTTTGAAGCCCATGGCTGAATCCAGGCCTATATATTAAGACGATAATTAAACTGATTGGGTTTGAAAGGCCTACCCAATGATGTGGTACCATGCCATTGGACATTATTTCACGTATTGGCCAGTAAATAGCCTCAATCTTTAACAGAAAATCCCATAGAACATCCAATGAAAGCTCATCTGTGATCAATCCAATCTCACACCTAGCTTGGATTGACACGAGCTCTAATTTGACTTTGGCCTGGCCCGGGCATTTGAACCATATTGGATTCTATCAAAATAAATCTGTGCAATATATATAACCATTAAACTTTGAGTATGTGGATAAATGTTCGAATATGGATAAGGGCAGATGCAACACCAATTTAATCAAAATGATCCTAACCCTTACCTCCCTCGATCGTCATTAATTCAATTAAGCCCCTCAATAAGTATACTTTTACATTCGGATGCGACTTTAATCAAATAAGGCTGGACATGTTCTGGACCGAACTTGGATTTTGAGGCCCGACTGTTGTTTTTGTATCGTTCTGGCCTTGTGCCTCGGGTACCAAAATTACATATACATTATGCGAATGACCATATAGTGCGGTCAAATAAGGCCAAATCAAATTTACACTAATGGGCAAGCAAAAGATCTAAAAGCTGTTCAAGTTGTCATCCCCCTATGTACTTTCATTAGATGCCTCTCCTCTTCTCTATAAGAAGCAACATTCAGTTAGATTGTAGTAAACTAGGCTTAAAGCAGTAATTAAAAATAATTTATTAGAATGTCTCTGCTATAGAGCTCAGCTGGTATGGGACGCCAATGCCCACCTGTAGAGGATGAGAATGTGTGAGCTCGAGTCTTTTCTCTATAAAATGATGATGATGATGATGATGATAAGTTTTCTGTACGTATGATGGGGCTCTAGTTTGATATATTGTAAGTGCATTTTTTATCACATTTCAATTAAATCCAGTGTTGGACAATTGATAAAATGGGTGTCACAAAAGGATTGTGCGGTGCTGATTTGGCTACTAGAGTAGACTCAAATAGAGCTCTAATATTGGAGCCACATTTTATCATTATTTAAGTGAGGTTTATTGGAAATAATTTTTAAAAGGCCATAAAATGGACGGTTGAAACAAACTTTGTTGTATCTCCTGTTTACATTCTAAGTAATTTAGAATGGCTAGCAATCTCCAATGGAAATGGGCTTAATAGAAAACCAATTCACACCCAAATGGACCTGTGGAACCCATCAATGGACCTGAGATTCAATGCTTTCGACTATAGCTATATGACCAAACTAAAAGTATGTCCCATTAGGGCCAACAAGAAAGAGAATGTGAGATATGTTGTGGGTCTTGTAGGAAGGAGTGGGCGAAATTTTAATTGCCTTCTTCAAACAATTTACTTTTGTGACCAAAGTTCAAGATCTTCTAAAACTGCTAAAACTTCTGAATCGACAGTTTAGTCAATCCACTAATTAATTTACGCTTAGAAAAAAAAGCTAAATGATTTACTTGGATCTATGGAATCTAGTCATAGGCTTATTGTGGAGTGAGTTTACATCCAACGAAAACTGCTATTGAAGTTTCATGACAGAAATTAAGTCAGTAATTTGTATGCCTTAAGTATGTGTTTGTGCATTATATGTTTCACGGAAGAAGAAACCTAGTTTCCCTTCGGTACTTCTCATTTGTTCGGTGCAAATGCCATTCATCGCAGTAAAGAAGGCCTTTTTTACGACGTTTTTCATTTGTCATTTTCCCATTTTCTCCTCCCCAGCATTACGCAAAATGTGTATTAAAGGTCTTCCTATTTTCAATGACGGCTATTATTTGTTTCATGAGGTGAAACTTCACCAATGCGGCAATGCCCCGAAATTGGGAGTCCAACATTCTAGATAAGAAGGATCCTCCTAGGGAATATCTTAATTTAATGGTGAATACCACTCCTATACATGTGGTTGTCAAGCTAATCACCTAATCATATCTATAGGTTAAGATCCAAGAGTTTTTCATAGCTAAAAGTGCTTCCATGTACATCGTTTTGACTCAGCCTAGTCATAACATCGAGTTAATGTCATCAGTTTAACAAAGCAAAAATGGCAGCCTTATGACTCACTCCGGTCCTGAGCTGTTAGTGGTATTATAAATTGGCTCTTTGCAAAGCAATATCCATATATTAAGCATGCAAATTAAATATTAGTGTGCTACTATATATCAAATGCCAAATGGGGCTCATCTTATCAACCACCAATAAGGAGTGGGAGCTGGGAGGATCTTTAAATAGTATAGGAAGATCTACAGTTACAACAGTTAGTCAACTGTGTCAAAAAAATCCTAACAGAAGCCTCATGACAACCAATTCTTGGGACCCAAAAATCTAGTTGTGAAAACTCTTGCTGATTCAATGTACACTGGTAAATCATGGATTTTGAGAATTCATACTGTCTAGGTCTGGGTTAGTTCTCAGAGTCAACCATTGACTACAACCAGTCCACTTAGCCAGACTCATCCAATGATCTTCTGAGCTTACTCTAGTCTATTTTCTGAGTTCTAAATTATGATGAATGCACTCTGAATGGACATACACCAACTCATGCGGCTCTTGAGTATAATATTGGCATGATCATCTCACATGGACTCAAATACTGTCTTCATATTCTAGTAAGCACCAGAGGGATTCTTTGAATTCCATGACCAACATTTTGATTTTGTAGGAGAGACATATTAGTCATGATCATGGACTAAAAACTCTTTTTTTTTTTTTTGGTAAACAACTAAAAACCGATTTGGCGATATAAAGATGACTTTATAATAGCTGTTTATAATTTACTCAAATTATTCAGCTTTATTTCTACCAAAAATCATGTAACTTTATGTTTGTTTCTAATCTTGAGAAATGGAGTGTACGGATCAAATGAAAATTAATTACAAATTGTGCTTGCTATAAACTATTCACCCAAAAGAAACTACTAAATAGAGGCCTTAAAAGTAATAGGAACTAGAGAGAGAGAGAGGGAGATCAAAGTAATTAAAGAATGCAAGGGTAGATAGCCTAAACTCAAAACATATAGAGTTATTGTTCATGACCAAGTTAACCAACAATTGAAACTATATATATGATCATTAATTTTACTACTGACCCAGCTTTAGAGGTAAAACACAAATACTAGCTACTACTCAAATGATCACAAGAAAATGTTATTTATTTTATTTGGGCCGATTGGATCAATCGATCTTAAGTCGACCTTCATTTAAAACTGACTCTCTATAACCAACTTAGAACTAAAGATCCTGAGATTATTAAAAGAAAGCAAATCAACTGCAAACTAGGCCACAAGAAAGTGCCATTAACAAGATGGCTGCATCCCTCTCATCTTGTGGAAATACCTGGTGGAAGGATGAATTCTTGCTCAAACTCACTATGAAATCATCAAATTGGAGCTGCTTCTTTGTGCTAGGCCCCGCAACCTTGCACTTTTTCTTGTACTGAGTGGTGCAATTGCTATCTGGTGACTTCTCTTTTGGCATTTCACTATTCATAGATGGATCAGAAGACACCACTCCACCGCTCGCAGCTGCGGTGGCAGCTGCCATGGCCCGCCTCGCCTTCCTTTGTCGAATTCCACAGGCATTACAAAGAGACTGCAACAATGAAGTAGAACTTTATACCAAAAAAAGAAGAAGATGAAGTAGAACCAGTGTCAAAACTTGGAGCACTATTCTACCAAAAAAAAAAAAAACACCTGTAGCAGTAAGACTAATTAAATAGAGGTGTAGAAGAAGAAGAGAGTGAGAATTATTACCTTGGGGCCTCTAGGCCCACTCCTCCATAAAGGAGTCTTGGTTGTATTGCAATCAGAACATACTCTGATCACAGTGTTTGTGGAATTGTTCTGATCAATTGGACATTCCTTAGTAAGTTTATTCTTGACTGTCCGATCTGAATTCATCATCTTCCTCATAATCCTCATCTTCGACGACATCCACTTGATGGGAGCATTATCACATGGATCATTGTGTACATCATCTCTCTTAACGATTGATGATGGTTTGATGCAACTGTTACTGTAGCCGTGATCAGAGCTACCAGTCGAAAATTGAAAATCGGCCTACAAATCAACAAGAGAGATTTAGCGTGAAGACCAACTCACTAAAGTGTAATTACAAACTTTTAAGCTCAATATCACATACTTTATTAATGTTTGTTCCCAAGCACCAATCAACAAGATATGTAGAACGAAAAGAAAGCACAGTTTTTATCCAATTACACTTATATAATGAGTCTTAATTTTACTTGTTTTTTACAAGTACCTTTTGTTCTTACCTCGAGTTTGTGCCGTTGTGGTGGTTGTCGGTGTTCTTGATGATCTTCATCATAGTCTCCTAGTTCTTGTGTCGCTTTGAAGTAGATGGGGGATGAAGATGGAAAGGTTTCGGATGTCAAGGTGAAGAGCAGATGATCTTGACCTTGACTGCCCTCTACTAGGGGGAAAGGAGAGGGTGGGTTGAGATAAAATGAAGTCATAGAGAGAATGTGTGAGAATTGAGGATAGAGTGGTCTCTCGTCCAAGAGAAAACAGACGAGTGTGAGACAGAGAGAGTGTGGTAGGGCTACTAATATGCTAAAATACTCGTAGGGGTAACTAAATTATCACTTTAAAAGGAAGTTTGAAGGCTAGAAAGGCATTCACGTGACCTCAAATGCAAAGAGGTCCAAACACTTCAAGTTGAAATAGGAGAGAGAGGATGTTACTAGACAATCGAAAATGACAAGACCCTCTGCAAATTTCACCCAGAGCAGTTACAATCCAATAAATGAAGTTTTGGAGCCAAGGTATGGAATTTTTGGAGATTGTGCAGATTGAGAAGATGGGCTGGATTTGCATGGAGCGTATGCCTCGTTAGTCTTGCCAAAAGGCATTGAACGCTTGTGCAGGCAACAGACAGGGACAAACCGGCCTCAAAACACACTCCTTTTTATATCCCACTTGTTCCCATTTCTTTTACTTCCTACAGGTAAAACTGCTGGAATGTCAGCCTTTCCTTCTCATAAAAGGAAAGGTACAATGGTCTGCTGGGGTTTTCCTCCTCATCTTGGATAAATAAGTGGGGCCCACTAGCCATACAAAATGGTCTCCACTGTAAATGGTCTAAGCACAAAAGATCAACTACTTGAATTTGAGAATCCTCACATAGGATGATCATTCACTATATACAAGATGCCAAAGAAACATTGATGTGGCCTTTTTGGAAGCTTTTATTGAGGTTAAACTTGTACTCCTTTGTTACTATTTTACACTATAGGGGAAAGAGTATTGACATGAAAATGAAAATTTTCTGATATGTAAATTGAGTTTAAATTGCATGGAAAAATGAATGCAATGCAATTGGAATCTCATGACTAATTGCATGCAAATGGAGATTGGTGAATTAATGAGATGCATATTTTTCTTTAGTTTTTACAACAGCCCCCCCCCCCCCCCCCCAAAAAAAAAAAAAAATCCATTCAAATAATTCATCTAATATGACCAGTTTTGCAGTTTTGGTTGAACCAAAACAAAAATATAATGATCTTGGTTTATAGCTCAACGGAGGGACGCCAAACCCCTCTTATAGGGTTGTAAATGGGTCCCCGATTCTCCAGTTACCCGAAGGTTCCGACCCGTTAGGTTTCAGGTCTGGGTCCTTATTCTTGTCTCGATAAGCAAGTGGTTCCAGTTTTGGATCATTTTTTTAGAACTAATACTTAAACGGTTCCAATTCCATATCCACAGTGGCTCAGACCCATGGACCCGGGACCCGACCCAATATACACTAACATAAGGTAATTTTAGTATGTGAAAACATAACCCTTTTTACTTTTCTACTTTTCTATATTAGGGTTTCTACTTTTCTACATCTCATACCCGGAACCGGAACCAGACCTGCCTCACAAATGGTTCCGGTTCCCGTTCCCATTAATATTATATGTTTCGGTTCCGGAACCAATTTTCTAGTTTCGAACCGGGTCCAGTTCCGATTCCCCCTCTTAAAGAACGGTTCCAGTTCCGGTTGCAGTCAGGATCCAGATCGGAACCGACCCGTTTACAATCCTATCATCTTATTAGGAGGTAATAACGCGTGAGTTCAAGTCCCTTTTAGGTTTTTAAACAATACGCTCTTGATTTTTTAAACAGTAAAAATACTGGTACTCTATCCCTTTTGGGTTTTCCCACGACAACTGGGCTACCTATTGACAATCAAGAGGTGGTCGTCAGAAAACCCAAAAGGGTCAAAGTACTAGGATTTTTACTGTTAGAATGAAAGATTTTATCTTCTGTTTCCATTTTGAGCAAAATTCTCTGCAACTCATCCGTAGCTCTTACAAAAATGTCAGCGTACCAACATAGTGCTAATGCCTGGTAATTAAATACACGACACATGGTATGTAGATGGAGTTGACCACCATAAGAAAGCTAGGTGGATTTTGATTCACATACTACTTCTGCGTTGATTACTACTTCTATTTACTTTGATTACATGGGCAGTATTTTCGCTGTATGAGGTAAATTTTTATATATAACTAATCTGACGAACTTTCTTTGTTTGATATGGTTGTTGGACTTTAATACTATGTGTATTACATTTTTTGCCATTACATGACTGGGAATGGTAAACTATCATATATAATCTATAGTCCAGGGTTCATCCCTAGGGTGTTCCTTGGGTAACTCTACTCTTCCTATACTTCCGCCTTCATGCTTCACCTGATTACACTCCAATCTTCCTCCCTGGGCCCGTTTGGCAATTCACTTGTAAAGTACATTCAAAGTGAATAAGATTTCTTACAGTTTTTCCAGTCACTTATGCCTCTTTCTAGAAGACAATATTGCACATGTGGTCTTGAGGATCACTCATTTAAGTTACTTTCCTAGCTTTTGGTTTTACTAAGTTTATCTTGGATTCAATTTTAGTAAGCTCAATCAAAATAGGACTCTTGTTTAGGGAATTAAGGAAACAAGAGTCCTCTCTCTTAACCTACGAGATGTGAAAAGTACCCATCAAATCAGCCAACAAAGAGTCCTATTTTGATTGGGCTTACTAAAATTGAATTCCAAGATAAACTTAGTAAAACCAAAAACTAAAAAGGAAAAAATAATTTAAATTAGTGGGTTCAAACCGTGAATCCCTACAGTGTTGCACATGTGGTCATGAAGACCACTCATGTCTAATAGACAAATAATAGAACCCACATCATGATAGATATATAAGGCCTAGACTTGCATAAGACGTTTAGGACCTTCTTAATAATGGATATTATTCTCATTCAAACTCATTCAATCTCCACGTCCCGCGCATTCGAGTAAAGGTTAGCCAAGCATGTCGACCTATTGTGCATAATCGATCGGGCGGTGGTCTCCACTTTTATTAGAGTGATTGTGAGCCTAATAAAAAAGGCAAATGTTGGTTTGGGCCGCTTAGATTTACAAAGGCAGATCCCCCTAAGTGACCGGACAAGGACTCCATCCACTTGTCTTATAAGAGCAAAAGAAAAAATGTATTTATTTTGAGAAATTCAGATTTTCAATACATCTAAGTTCCACTCCTCTCCCCCGCGGGAAGTGCTATGCGAAGGTGTCATTGAGGGGGGTGGATGAGGTGCCTTTTTAAGGCTTGCTTAAATTGTACGTGTGGAATATGCACCTAGTTTACCTTAAACGACATGGACAAGGGACCTCAGGCTCAGGGAAAACTTTTCATTGCCGTTATTTGTAGGCATACGGTCCACCCCTCGATCTCACATAGAGAATTTAATGATTACATGGTTTGGACGCATTTCTGGTTCGATAGTTCAAGCCCATGCTTATGATCATGAGTGGCTGCTTTCTCCCTTGTCATTTGAAAAAAAAAAAAAAAAAAACAGTCCTTGTGACATTTAAAAGTGGAAAACAAGAAAAATCTATAGAAGTAATCTCTAAACTTATCTATGTCATTTGCTATTTATTTATAGTTTAAAATAATTTACTTTTTTGCAATATTTTCTTGTTGAGAACCACATATATTTGAAAGATGTAGTGACATTTTTCAAAAATATATGATAATTTTCTGAGAATAATATCTGTGACTGTGCTCATAATATTTTCTTGTGTGCTTTCTTTTATTGTTCTAGACTTTTGAATATGATGGATATTAGTTTGGGGAATCTGGTCTTGGTTTCCATATTGATTTTCTTAAAATTCTAATATCACATATATTATCGGCACAGAAAATGAAGAACAGTGATAGGAATGAAATTATCTTGATAATTTTGTGATAATAATGTGATATTTTTCCAACATCTTTACAATTGATTTGTGATAATTATGTGGCATTTTAGTGATATTTGTCCAATATCTTTACAACTGAAGATTTATGTATATTATATGAATATCATTCTATAACTTATCAATTATTTTAATTTTTTGGCATCTCTGCCTGAAAATCCAAGAGTTTGACAATATTTCATTAACAACTACTGATTGATTACTTCCAACCATTGCACAAAGAGAGAGAAAAACATCTGCATTGAGAGAGGTGGACCACCAAAATATAAGATCATCTTTGTGCATGGGATGATCAACTTAGTTATAACTCCTACTTGGGGAAGGGTTGTTAGAAAAATTGTGTGGCCCAACTACCATTGGGCCCACGCTAGATTGAGCCCGGCGGTGTGCCGCAGATGAACTCACAACAAATCTTAATCTAGTTGAGTCAAATAAGGATCAAACTCTTGGTAGTAGAGTTTGGACCAAGTTCAAACTCTCGGTTAGCAGAATTCCCACGCTGATCAGGAGATGTGGGATTTCAGGAGGGGTAGAGTCCTTAGTAGTCGTGACTCTTAGGGATTACTCTATATAAGGGAGATGGGAACGTTGCTTGATCATCCAGCAGATCTAAGAACATTCGCAGCGAGTTCGCAGGTTTATTCCACACCGGAACGCACAAGGTCCTCGGCGAGTTCAGTTCCAACACCCATCTGGGACTAACTAGTTCTTTCAAGGGTAAGTAGGGATATTGACCTTTAGTTTATAATCAAAATTTCATGTGTGTCGCAATCATTAAAAAAAAAAAAAAAAAAAAAAAGAGGCCAGAAAAGCAAACAAACAAATACAAAAGCGACATAAATATCTTGTGAACGGAAGAGGAGATCATGTACCGAATTGTTTTGAAGCTTTTGCTGAAACATATCTGTCTTCCCCTTTTGCATAGTCATCTCCTTATCTAATTGAAATATCGTATGATCATCCATCGATCATTCAGATGTAATTTCCGCGATCACAAATATAGCTACGTATGCGGCTTCTCAATCACTCCATAACCCATACAATCTCTTGTTTGTAGTAGCAGAGAGAGCTTTTGAATGGGACGTTTTGATCGTTTTAGAAGATACTTGCTTTACCATATAGAGCAAGTCCAAACCCAATGTAGTTTTCGCCGCAGTGGCTGCAGCTGCTACATGACAGTATCCTCGATGGCAAAAGGTCCCAATGTCCCATCTCCCATGTCAAAGGACAATCTACATATAAGAATATTATCTCTTGTGACAGCAACAAGTCCAACTGGCCATTTACCATCCATATGTATGTGATCTTCTCCCTAATACAATGTATGATCTTTTTTAGGAAGCTAAGTGCCTTGTCATTTATTTAATGACTCTTTTAATGATGGTCTGTTTTTGTGTCGTGTGTTGCTGTGAGTCTTCCCCTATTTCATACATAGGTAAATATGTGCATGCATGTACTTTTGGAAATTTAATGTGTTGTTCATGGGATTGGAACAAATTAATTTACTGACTAACCTTTACAAATTTAGAGGACTAAATGAGTGGAGGACAATGAAACAGCAGCAAATAAGATTGTGGATGTCCATGAAATGGCAAGAAGTCTGATAAAATGTTCCCATTTGTTCACAGCAAATAAGACTCTAAATTGAATGTTTCCGTCAAAATGCTCCACGTTGACCAACATACACTTTCTAAATCTTTAAAAGGACTCATGATAAAGTTCATGTAAGGCTCCCCAATGAGATCAAATCATAAACATCTAAACCACGCTCACAATAAATGCCACCTTTTTTATGGGGTCCTCGCCAAATTTCAATCAAATAGAAAATGGATCCACCATCATATTAATCACTATAGAAAAAATGAAAAAGAACTTAAGTTTTTCATAATATTCTCTTCAGTGTTTCATCAATCGTCAATACGTCAGTTGGCCCTAACTCTTATAGAAGTGAAATTTGGAGAGTAGTCATACATTATTTAGAGCTTTAGTATCAATAGATTAGATTTTTGTTAAGTTAATTAATTAGCCCACCGAGAGCCCACCAATTCTCATGAACTTATTTCTACAAAGCAGTCTTGGCTTACTTATATCATGCACTTTAATGAGCTCCGATACTGTGTCACAACTATTATATAGAACCGTGTAATAAATTTATAAAACTCCATTTTAAGGCTTACATTCATTCAGACCGTTAAAGATGAATGTCATCCCTCCAATCATATATCTTTAAGTTTCAGGTCAAAAGTAGATAGTCTCACCATAAGACCGAGCATCATGACAAGCGGCGAACTAGGATTTTGGTGGATTCTAAATCATAAATAAAGTTCAGGTTCGAGTTCCATAAATAATATGGATGGGATTGTCTATGCTGATATAAAAATGAAAGACTTCCCCATGATTCTTATTCATCTACTCGATTTGAAAGATATTTTGAAAAAGGGTTGGTTGAACTTGAAAATTCATTTAGTGAATGAGTAAATGATTGAGTTGGATTCAGTTGAATGGTACCAACGAAATCAAGCGCTAACTCCCATTTCTTATTTATTGAATTAACCGATCAACTTGCTATCGGACATTTATTTTTGATTCGGTAATATTCACAAAAAAAGTAGAGACCCAAAAATAGGTTCACGAAAACCATTAATATCTACTGGGAGAGCATTAATGAAGGCAATAATAAATAAAGAAGTTGCGGTCAATAATGTAGGGATCATCAAAACACCGAATCATCCAATATAAAGACGGTTTTCTGTGCTGGTTATCCAGTTACAGAAGCAACCCTATAAGCTTGTGGTTTCGTGTCTCTCTAAAATTGTAGTCATGGTAAGATCTTGGTTTATTCAATTCTCAAGGACTCCCAAGCACACAGATTATCTATAAATAGAAATAGACAATGGAAGGGTTGTTATTCACCAGTATAACATGACTTATATGTCGATGTCAACCAATAAGAGAAATATCTATCTGGATAGATCCATCAGAACGATTTGTAAATTAAGTGAATAGAGATTTATCCAATAACAAATATTTTTTCATATTTTCCATACAATTGGTAATGGGTTTCCCGGGGCTCGAACTCGGAACTAGTCGGATGGAGTAGATAATTTCCTTTTTGCAATATAATAGATCTAGAGTAAAAAGACCCCACAAAAAAGTCATACTTGCATTTTTCATTGCACAGGGTTTTACCTATGTATACATCCAAAACTAAGTTCCCTAAAAGGGGACCTAAAAAACTTGAAGACTCAATTGATTCAACCACTACTGTATGAACATTTCAGAATTCAAATGAATCTTCTTATTAATAGCTTGGATTTGTGATAATTTGTAAAATATAGATGCTTGTGAAAAGGAATATAGGTCACCAGAAACCTTTATTTTTTTATTACTAATATTAGAAAGAGACTTTTTTATAGTCTAAATAAAGTGAATTTTTTTTTATTTGTTTCATCAATCCCTTCTTTGTGAATGTAGGGGGACGAGGGGGGCGCAACGATAAAATATGATACATTTGCCAGAGATCAATCTCACAGTAGGCCTATATTGTATTGGAGGGAAGTTTCTCGTGGAAAATGGAGCAACTTTTTGTAGCACAATAACTATTTCAAAGCCCCTAATATCATCTATTAGAAAAATGAGGAAAAAACAATGGGTCACAAGAGTTCTACAATAATAGGCCCACTTAAAACATCTAAATTGATGGGCCAAGCCTAAAAGCCCAACTCATGTTACAAGCCCAAGGGCCCAACTCCAAGAGGTCTAAGCCCAATCCATCAGCTTGGTCACGTCATCAAGAGAGCATCCGGGAGCCTCACCCTCACCGCCTTGGAAATCTGCCTTGGAAATGGTCAACACCCCACCTCATCCTTTGACCGAATCTCATGGAGAGCACGTAGCTGCCTCGCACGTTGAGAAGAGCCCGCCAGATACAACAGACTAGCCAACTACTTACTAACAAGTCGCCCCAATCTGTTAGGGAGCGATTATAAATTGTAAGCCCCACCAACACTTGGGGGGCATGAGACAGACACCGGAGCACTACTATCCTCTCCCTCTCTAAGCTTGTACTCTCTGCTTTTCCAGCACTCCGGAAATAATAAAATATCCGGCTGCCTCAGCCATTCAGAAGTGGACGTAGGTCATACTGACCGAACCACTATAATTTCTCTCTCTCTCCACATTAATTACTGCATTAATTACTTATTAACTGACCAGTGGTGTGCGAAGTCATTTTGTGCATCATCATAAATCATTGATAAAATGGTATTCCCATGCAGTATAAATCCCCATCAAGCTTCACTCAACTGACCCACTTTCGGATTAATATGTCATATAAAATAATATAAGTAATTCAAATATTTCATAGAAATTAATCTGACAATGGGCTCAAATTGTATTGAGTTGAAATATTCATAGAAAATATAGCATTTCTTTTTGTTAAATTTAGTTTTTCACTAAGGGCCCCACTCAAGAGATCAACTCCAGAGGATCCACATTTTGACTCTATTTTTATTTTTTAAAGTGGACCCAACTCAAAAAGTCAAATAAAACTCTACTTGAATGAAGTCTGTATGTAAGTAACATGCCGTAAAATACAAGGAGAATAAAAACAAACTATCTGAAAGAAAAGGGGATAGGATAATCTAGTTCATTTTTATCTCTCAAAGAAAGAAAAAGACAAGAATAACCTTGTTATTTCCTAAAATTATCTCTTCTTTGAAAGTGCAAAAGAACATTTGAGGAGAGGCAAAAAGGCATAAAATTAAAATGCCCACTATAATTTCTAAAAATTTTCTTATTTGTACAAAGTGGAGAGGAAATTGCCGAGGGACAATTGACCTCCCCTCCCTCCTAATCAAGACAGAAACGTGGTTAACCACATCAGCAACGATGCCATGACAGGTTTAGTCACATTTCTATCAGGGTACTCAATCGGTCGGTTAGACCTACTCCTTTTGAAATCGAAACTTATGGATATATCAATTGAGGGGATGGGATCCATCTTGAACGGTCTAAATTATCTATGCACGGGCCTCACTATGAAGTTCCAAGAAAGTGTTACATTATTTCATGTAATAACTAGGAGAGATGATCCGGACTCCACTTTACTAGGAAGTCTGGATCTTTTGTGATAGGAATGTATGCTTGGTGAGTGGATTCAAATCCCACTCTCAACATTAACATTCCTATGATTCAAAAAATATATATATAGCAAGCCTCTACTAAGCTCAAGCTTAGGATAAGGTAAGCTCAAGTGTGTGGTGGGGCCCACATGGGGATGGGGGTGGGGGGGATTTTAAGGACTCCCAAAGATGTTTCACTCTGCAAAAAATTAGCCCTAACCGTGATTTCTATCATCTCCATATGGGCCCAAAAGTTTAATGGTCAATAGTCCATTCAGATCGATGCATAGTCGATCCAACGATCCAGTAAATTCGGATTTGACCGAAAGTTGATGGACATGTGCAATTTAAATGGGTCATGTGTTTGGTCCATTTGGATGGACCAATGGTGGGCCCCACAAGTATGAGCTTACAAGATTTTATCATAAGCTTGAGCCTAGGAGAGCATTGCTCATATATATATATATATATATATATATATATTATATATATTGAGACAGCTCTCCTAAGTTGCAGCTTAGCTTATCCTAAGATGAAACAAGGCTGGTCCCATGAATCAAAGTCGATTATGCTGTTTTTTTGTATGATGTTCGTCTCCAAAATTAAAATAAATCCAATCAAAACTGGATTTTTCAATTCCATCATGCAAAAAATAGATATAATCAACTTTGATTTGTGTGACCAGTACTATTTCAGCTTAGAATAAGCTAAGCTACAGCTTAGGAGAGCCCTGCTCATTTTATATATATATATATTGATAAAAGTTATGATTGGCGAGTTGAAATCCTCTAGCTTATATAGAATTTCTAAGTTGAAGGAGCAAAATTCTACAATGGGACAAGCTATGAATCACGCTATTCATTACTTGGTCAATTTTATGATGGGTTCAATTTTTATCGGAGTAAAATTTGGAGAAATCTCATACATGATAAAGGCATCGACTTTGACTGGCTTGGATTTTCAATAAGCGGGCTCTTCCTTGCGTTCCACTCCTTCAAGAATTTGCTTAGTCATAATTGGTGGAAGATGGGGAAAATCTTCATACAACTTTGAAATGGCTGGGCCACTCCCATCCGGGCTGGGCGTCCCGGCCTTATAACTGACAAATGTAGGACCAGGAATAAGATTATATCTACAAAGGCCAACTAGGTGGCCCAGCTCACTCTTAAATACGTAACACCACCGGCCCCAAACTGGTGACCTAAAAGTCCACTAGGCATGTTTGTGGCCTCCCATAAACCATACCAAAATGGTCTGGATCAAGCCCACAAGCTGGAAAGTGAAGTCTGGGCGCTGGCTGCTTGAGCATTTAAGCATATGTAGGCCTGAACACCGCCTTTTTAAAAAGGCCCAAACTACAGCCCAGTTCACCCCAACATGATACATGTGGCAGTCTGGATTTTCCACACATTGCGCCTAAATCCAGTAAGCTTGATGTTGTCCAGAAATTTGAATGTTGGCCTTCTTACTCAGCAGCAAAGACTTTTCAACCATGGACAAAGTCCATGTACTGTTTCGGCCAAGCCAATCAGGGCCCATACGGTGTGTGATGAATTTAGCTCTATTTTTTGCCTGTGGGCTATACCTAGGCCTACAACTCAGCCCAATAATTACATAGCACAGGCCTGCACCAATTTATTTTCAAAGGCCCAGTCCAGCCCTACAAATTTAACACCCAAGATGCATATATTTTGGAAAAGGGCTGGTCCCAGACCTGAGTTCTAAGCCCATTATCTGAATCCATGCCCAAAAATATGCTGGATACCTAAATTGGGCCATAAACAGCCAGCTTGTTGAACAAGAACTGCACATGCCAGATCTGGCCGTTAATCCAGAGGGTCCCAACTGTCTCTCTTATCTAATGATCATTCTGCTTCCTAAACATGCTGGTGGCCCACCTGACGATGAATCCCTACCATGACATACAATACAAGGATCTGGGGAGCGAAGTAAGCTTTTGCAACAAGAAGAAGAAGAAGAAGAGGAGGAAGAAGAAGAACACACTACTGGCAAGAAAAATGAGCGATGGTCCTAAGCTATACACCAACAAACCCAAGAAAGGTACTTTTTTTTTGCTCTCTCTCAATCTATCGATTGGATTGTTTCTTGTCTTGTTCGATTCTTTCCGTCCTCACAGAAAAAATGGGTAAAGAACAGGAAAGATCATACCTTGTTGTTTCTTCTGCTTTGATTTGTATATTTCAGGACAGATGAAAGCAAAGGGGTTCTCTTCTCCTTCAATGGGGTCCTCTCCAACCCCTTCATCTTCGTCTTCCTCTTCGTCTTCGTCTTCATCTCCATCTCCTCCTCCTCCTGTGAAGGAGTCTTTTGCTCGACGCTACAAATTCCTGTGGCCGCTTCTCCTGACCGTTAATCTGGCTGTTGGAGGTCAGTTGATTCGTCTTGATTGCTACTCTGCTGCTTAATCTACTTTATATATGATCTGCTGAAATGGGGTTTGAATGCTTTCCTTGATTGCCTTAGATTATGTGAAAACCGTAGGTTTTAATCTTGTATTGAACTGCAATTGTACTCTTCTCTTAGTTATTTTTGAATATTTTGATTTGGGTATTTGTGGGAGAGATTGAATCTGCTATTCTTTAGGGTTGTGGGGGTGTCAGCATGTTTAGAAGAAGTCTGGAAACCAGAATTCTCCATCCCAAATAAAAATGGAGGTGTGGGAATATTTCAGATAAGAGGGAAACCCAACGTTTTCTTGAGTTTCTTTATCCAGCCAATCCTACCAAAACCTTAAAAGGCGTTAGTAGAGGCAGCGGAAATACTTTTCAATATTCTCCCTTGGGTGGAGCCCACTCCTCAATACTCCCCTCAGGTAGAATCAGGCCGGCGCACTTTTGGCGACACGTTTTTTTTTTTCTTTGCACCGAGTCGTTCCTTTTGGGATTTGAACTAACGACCAGTTAGCTCTGATACCATCTTGAATCCTTTAGCTAGCCATTCCTACCAAAACCTTAAGGCGTTAGTAGAGGTAGTGGAAATACTTTTCAATATTCCCCCTTGCGTGGAGCCCATTCCTCAATAAGTTGAGTGGGAAAGCATCCTGATCATCCAGCTGTGCCTGGACTGCACATTAGTGTATTGAGTGTTGCACAAGTCTTTGTTTATGGACAGCATGGTTTGGGACGGATGGGGCTTCGATGTTTTCAGATGAAGGATTTGGCTGGTTAAACTTGCCAAAGAGGAGGGAATGTTTTACATTTGTTTTAAGGGAAGTAGAAGAATATCTAACAGCAATGACAACTGCCAACTCACTAATGGATCAGTAGCATACCCGTTTCACACTGACAACTAGGGATCCATCACTGCGAATGACAACTACAACCATTAATTATGGAGGTTCAGCTTTCCACTGCGAAGCCTGGGATATGATATGTGCCATCTTTTGTCTGTTAAAACCAATGCATATCCAATGGAACAAGGGCATTGCAAACTACAGAGTCACAGGCTTCCCATTGAATTATCTCTGAATGGGTAACCATTGAGATGACATTGAGAATGACTCCCACTCACCCAGTGACATGCTCATATAACAAGATAAAACATAAATGATTTGAGATTGACTCCCGCTCACTGAGCGACACACTTATGTAACAAGATAGAACAGTAAATATCCTAGTACACCTACTTTTCAAGAGAAGAATTTATAGAAACCAGCTAACCTACTTCAGATAGTAGCAACTAGTGTCACAAATATCAACTCTGACAAAGCAAGTTAAACAATTTGAATCCAATAATTTATTTCGTTTTTGAAGTATCACCGAGAACTGAGAATTGAGAATCTCGGAACACTTATACACGAGTTTGATTAAGATCTCAATATTTTTAAAGCACATATTCAAAGCTTGTATGTATATTTATATATTTTCTGTTTTTAATTTTTTAAAAGTTATTTTTTTATGAGTGCACCTAGTTTTATCCCGATAAAACATCAAAGTTTCAACACTTATCTATATTTTCCCAGAACCAGATATTTTCTAGATCAAGATTTGTGGCAATGGTAAGAACTTCACAACCACATCACGGAGCATGCCAAGAAGGCTATCACTCCTACCTTTACAAGAGTCAAATCCTCTCAAAGTTTTGGAAAGTTTTAATCTAAGTAAATATCTTGATTTTTTGAAATTTTTTAAATAAAAATTGTGAAGGAGATTTATGTTTAGAATGGAGAAAGAGCATTATGTCCTTTTTGTTAAATAAAAGAATGAGGATCGCGCAAACGATCAACGTAATAGAACTATGCTTAAGACAAGAAGGTAATACTTCTGAGAATCAATTCGGGTTTATGCTAGGTAGATCCATAACATAAACAATACTCTTATTAGGACATCATCATCATCATCAAAGCATTGACCCCAACCAACTCGAAAAAATTAAAGTTGGCATAACAAATTCACAAATGCTATGAGCTAGGATGCACGGATACTTCAAAATGGGCAACATATCGTGTCGTATTGTATCCTATACTTCACTTTTTATGTGTAAAATCCGCGTCCCTACCGTGTCTATATGTCCTTGCCGTATCCATACCGTATCTGTGCATCATAGGTTATGAGTGCAGAGTTTAGTGGTTCTGAGAGCACGGATGAGGTATTGCTCAAAACTGAAAAGCACCTAGTGCTATGGTGTGACAGGTTCCATTATCTACAACTATAGAACAAACTAACCAATGAAAAAGAGAAAAAAAAAAAGATTTTAAAAAAATGAGGGCCTCGCAGAGATATTTTAAGTAGGATCAGTGCAAGATACACGAATTAGGAAGAAGTTAGCAAAGCCTTATGTGATTGTGTGATCCCACTTTGATTAAAGAGGTCTTTTTTTAGACAGTTAGATTTGCATCTCAATATGGAGTTGAATTCAGGCAATAAGAACAATAAGAAGAGTGCATAGGAGTGATATCTGCATGTATGATGGATGCATGGAGTAGCAAGAAAAGATCAAATTTGGGAATGAATACTTCTAAGAAAATTCAAGTTGGCTCCAATATAAATGAAAACTTAGGAACTTCGTCTAAAACTTGATGGACTACAAGTTCACAGGCTAGATGGAGAGACCAATAAAGATATTGAATGTAGTTGCAAAAGACATGTTAGCCTATGGAGTTGCAGCTTGAGGAAGTTGCTATGACAATTCCTTGTTGCATTTCATTGTCTTGCATGTACTGTTTTCTTGATGGATAGTACCAGAGGTACACAAAGTACCACTTTATAGATAGATAAATCATGGTATGCTTATGACCACAATTCTTGATTAAGAAAGACAAAACACCATTTATGGTTGATACAGACCAATCTCCTTGATCCATTGCCATAACTGCAGTATTGAAATCAGCGCCGGTTTTACCAGTGTGGGCAAGATTGCAACTGAGCTTAGAGTTCCATTATTTAAATGTCTAACTAGAGCATGAACCAAACAAGGAAAAAGAACAGGCAAAAACTATAATGAACCTGTCCGTCAACAGGCCCCAGGGAGAAACAACTATATGGCAAATAAAGCAGAGAAGTGCTGCAATTTTCTAAATATATCAAATGGATGACTCTTCAAACATCACCATAAGAATCTAAGAATGCAAGATAGGGGTGTCCTCATGCCAGTTTTTCAGGTGTTCAGGCATAACCCATTACTATTAAGGCTCAGGGCACATGTATTTATAAATTACTAAAAAAATGTATACTAAAAAAACTAATTATATAAAAATAACAAGATAACAGTCTCCCTCACAACTTCATACATTTACAAATAAGTCCCTGAATGAATAATATAGCTCTCTAACAAGGCTGACCATTAAAAGCTCATTGACAGCCCTATGGGACAATAATGCGTGAATTTAATCTCAAGAACTGCGTTAATTGTAAATTATATTTTTAATGAAATCATATTAGCTCCATGTCAAGCAGTGACTTGTCAAAGGGCTTTTATTGAGCTGGAATGGCTTCCATTTTTTTGATATAGAAAAAAAATGTCTACTGTATTATTGGGGGGATTTTGTCCTATGGGATCCCGCACGGACACTGTGAGGGATTTTTGGTAAGTGCCTTTAATTAGGAGGGGCCCCGCTTTTATGGACAGTGGGGATTGAAAATCCCGCAACGCCCTTTGTGCAGCCTTTATTATTTTACTTACAATGTTGTGGTTTAACCTGTTACGTATTTCTACACTAATCTGTTTGTAAGGCTATAAAATGAATATCTTGAGACTTAATCCTCATTCCTCAATGCAATGAGGCGTCCCTTGCTCAAGGCTCCGTGAGAATGAAGGGCTTCATGTTCTTCTGACCGCTAATGTCGTGGTTGTGACAATGACCACACTCTAATTGCACTATGGACTCATCACAAAGGGCATCATCTTTTTATACAACCCAAGTATACCAGTACCCTTTTTCTTAGTTTACAGTGCTATTTTTTATGGTTATATCAGTTACAATATTTGGGTATCTTTCGTGATCTATATAGAAGCCGACCAGGAACCACACACCTTATGTGGGGGATACCTGGATGCTTGGCAACCAAGAGGAAGAGGGATAGATAGCTTTGAATGTGGATAAGGTGCATGCCTAACATCTACTGATAAGTGGTCTCTGTGGAGATAGGGAGTTGACCTAGTGCGATGAACTTGGTGATGCAGTGGGGGCAGTGAACTCACCTATGCCCACCTTGGGCCATGACAACCATGGTAAAGCTAGAGGATGGAAAGGTCTCAAAGAGAACTATGGGTGTGCAAAATATTAATCCCAGTAGATCATCCTAACCCTTTGATCTAGAGCCCTCAAGTATAAGGGTTTTAGGAGAGATTTTATTTTTATTTTTATTTTTTTGAATTTCAATATAGCAGCGAGTAACTGTTGGATGAGTGTGAAATTTGGCTTGTGCCAATTCTTTCTTTTTTTTCTTTTTGGGTATGAGCTACAAAGCAAGGGGTTTAGATGATTGGATGGACTTGAGAATTTGCACGGTCACATCCCAATCTTCCATTCCCCCCACATCCCCCTCGATCAGTGGGGCCTCAGGTGGGCCCCACAGGCCAGCCTGCATGAAATTTAGTGAGACATGAGCACCTGATCAAGGCACACAAGCACACACATATGTTTCGACTTTTTGAAATCCATTCAATGGGCCCACCTATGATAGTCCAACGCACTCATACCACTTCCAATGAATTGCCACTAATCCAAATTTCAATCCAATCAAAATAAAGTCCGGTATCAAATTGGTTGCATGTAAAAATGTGAGTCCAGTCATGCGAGTTTTTGCTGCCCACATGTCTGGAACTAAGGTTAAGGTGTTCCCACTGGGGAACAGGTCTCAGGTTTGCTATACTGGTTTCAATCTTTCCTTTTAACATTTTATATAACCAAAAGAACATTGCATCTTTTGGAATTGTCACCAGCTTTTTTATTTTTGTGGTTTCTTTGAATTTTCAGTCACTTTTGCATTGGCTTTGAAATAGTTAGGAATTTAACTGCAGGTTTAAACATTTTGCACTGACAAACATGTGGCATTGCAGCTTACCTGTTTGTGAGGACAAATAATAAAGAACAAGATGAGGAGGGTGGTGAAGTTTCCGAGAAGACTACTGCCCCACCTGCAAGTTCGACCCCTCTGGTTATTGATAAACCATTTCAAGGTTCTACCGCTACAAAACCCATTGAACGCCCACCCATATCTGAGGATGAGCAGCGTCAGCTTTTCAAATGGATGTTGGAAGAGAGGAGGAAGGTCAAGCCTGAAAACCCTTTGGAGAAAAAGCGAATTGATGAAGAGAAAGCCATTCTCAAGCAATACATTCGAGCAAAATCCATTCCCAGCTTCTGAAAATTAGACCCAACTTGACAGCATAAGCATTGATACATGCAGGTTTCATTGGAGTTTGCTTATGAAGCCTGTGGGCTTTTATTCGAGCCGCATATCAATAAACCCCATGGATAATGTTTTCCCTGCTGAGTAGGTTTGTTTTTTTTTTTTTTTCTTTTTCCCTCCAACAAGAGATCACTTCAGTGAATTTACATCAAATGTGTTTTAATTCTTTACTTTCCCCTGTTGCATGCCGTGCATTTTGAGATTCTTGAAACTGAAGAAATTTTGGCGCATCTCACATTGAAACTATAGTCACCTAGTAAATTCAAAGCCCCGATGTTTAGGCATGATCTTACCTGAGCCTACTAACGTTCCATGAGAGGGGGGTCCACTGGTCCAGAATATCTGCTGCTGCTACTGGCATGGGACTTTTTTTAACCTATCATATATGTGGTCAGGATCGGTTACCTGATGGTTTTTGTGTTACTCACCACCTCAGAATATATATATATATATATATATATATATATATATATATATGGGAAGTGCTCCTATGAGAGACTCTCACCAACTTGGTGAGAAATGGGTGGAGGCCTCACTTCCATATCCACTCTCACCAACTTAAATTACTTCTATATCCATTCTCACTAACTTAAATGCAATGGCTCCCATATATATATATATATATATATATATATATATATGTAATGAACCTTGCTTTTGTAACTTTTTATTTTTTTTGTTTTTGTAATATCATGAGACCGACCGGTGTCCCTATTACAAATTTAATGGGTGCAGATTTCTAATGAATCTATTTCATGCCCTAGGTTTGTTTATATTTTTGTTATGTGAGAGTATCTTGGAAATTCCGATTGCTGGCTTAAAATATCGATTGGTAAAGATCACAAAGGGACAACAATTCACTCTTCTAGTCCTGGGCTTCCTGCTGTTCCTCAAATTCACTCTTCTAGGGTCCTGGGCTTCCTGTTGTCCCTCAACTGACTTATTTAGACCTTTTGTTGATTGGATTTCCACCATAGTTGTTAATATCGTTTTAGATCTCATGTCGCTCTAACCTGCAAAATGAAAAGTTTCGGCCAATTCGGAATTTCGGCGAAACTTTTCAGAATTACATTTCGGAAAAAATATAACATAATATATATATATATATATATACATATATAAGTAAAGAAAATAGAAAAAGTAATAAGTATAGATTTAATCCATTATATTAATTTTTTTGAAATTATATTTTGTGAAAAATATAAGAAATACAAAATGTGTAAAAAAAAGAAAAAAATCAATTATGTAAAATTTCATTTCGGCAGAAATCTTTAATTTCGGCCGAGATTGACCGGAATTCAAACTGAAAAATTTCGGCCACTCGACCGAAACGAAAAATTTCGGCCAAAACGAAACGAAATTAACCACTTTGGTCTCCACATTCGAGGTTTCATAGACCAGACCTTGCACCCCCCAAACAATAGAAAACACAACAACCAAGCATATTCAGTTGAGCTCTAGGAAAATTATAAGGAATGCACTTTTGCATTCCCACATCCAATAAACTTTTCATTTCCTTTCATAGATATCATCACAAATTAGATGTATACATTTCTGAAGCCGTGCTTCTCTGAATCAAACACTTGGAAGAAGTAGTTAATAATGTGATTATTGTTGACCATTTCTTCTTTTTTTTTTTTTTCCTCTTTTTTTTTTTTTTTTTTTTTGTCATTGATCTTTTGTTTTATAAAAAGAAAATGTGCTACTCCTCTGTTTGTCTTCCACTGCACTTCGCACAGTTGTCCAACAGAGCAAATTTTCCCACCATTTTGGCTATAGGCTGTTTCCGGTTGAGCAAACAATCACTACTGAAGTAGATCTCTCTTGACATCATCCTTGGAACTTTTTATGTTCTTAGATTCTGCCAAAAGTGGTTCCAGTTTAGGAACACTAGGCTGTAAGAACTCAAGTGCCCTCAATGACCAAACGTTTTAGATTTCTCAGCGGAGATATAAGCTGGGCGAAAGAAGGGCGTAGATTTGGCTCCCTGCATAGTAGACCAAAAGGGTGTTAAATAATGAACATCCATCTTAAGCTTTAAAGAGTAATGAGCCCAATTTAAATAAATCATAGTAAGACTTTCAGCAAAAGGAACCGAAATTCAGCGATCTTCTCCAGTCACCTTCTAAGATTCATTTTAATTTCTGATTGGAACCAGAAATGATGGGAGTCGGTTCAAATCTCCATGAGCGCTCAAACCCATCTGGTCACTTTTATGGGACAATGAGGTCCCAACGAAACAAACATCAGGTAAGCCGGATTATCCATCCACCCATTACATATATAGCAACAGATAGTCACACAAAGGTCATACTGCATCATTAATGTTATGCAGCATGAATGTCTAAATCAAGAAACTAGAAATCAGGACGCATTTGACATCCTCGCAAATAGGATGGCGAGGACATATTTCCAATTTCCCTCCACAGCAACATCCCTTGCGTTTCAGGTCCATCCCAAAACATGATGGATGTACTAATCTAAGATGGATAATTAGAGAAGCGAACTGAATACATGTGGACTCTTGATTGATTTGTGCTACTCTTGACATGAAAACACAAGCCTACCTCTGCCAACAATCGTATATGATCTGCGCAACCATTGGGTCAACCTCTCTAGGTATATCGAGCCGTCTGTCTTGAAATCCAACAGCTCCAACTACCTGCATTGGGTTCATTCCACTCCATGGCATGCAAAGGGTAGCCAACTCCCAGAGTATCACACCAAAACTATAGACATCACATCTGCAAGACGAGACAATTGTATCCACAAAGCCAAAGAAAGTGTCAAAGATAGAGCTCTCTAATAAAAATAATAATAATAATAATAATAATAATAATAATAATAATAAGTGGACTCACTTCTCATTGGAAGGTTCATTTCGCAAAACTTCTGGTGCCATCCATTCTGGCTGCAGTCGAGTGGAAAACAATTTGTAATTGCAGAATAAACCTAACATTTTTTTTAATTGCAGAATAAACCTAACATTACGACTAAAAATGAGAAGGTGCAGATAACACCATTCAAGTAAAATGCAGGGCCTCAAATTTTGAAGCAAGATACTGGCATATACCACAGGCATACTACAGGAAGAAACTATGGCATATCACTATTTTACATGATACAGTGAGTTTATTCATGCATGGCAAGATCAAAATAATGATTTAGCAGGTCCTACCAATGACGGTGCGCAACAGCACTGGTCCTTAGTCGTGGTGGATTATGCAATATCACAAACCCATCATCCTGTCCAAGTCTACTATAAGCACGTCATACTAAAGGTCTGTCAACATCCCTCAATAGGAATTACCACAATAGGTCGCCATCCTATCAGAAGAGAGGTTGCAATAGTCGGAGCATTGCTGAAAATCACCTGATTAGACTAATGTTAGTGCAGCAGTCAATGAGGTTGTCAATCTCTCACCTGTGATGTATTTTGGTGTGCACTTGAAGGGTGCAAGAGTCCAAGGATCAAAATATTGGCCGATACGTATTGTATCAGCCACAATGGCTATATGGCCGATCTGATAAATAGAAATAACCGTTGCTCACATCGGTACCAGCTCGGATTGACCGATAAATAGGTGTATTGGCCAATACAGGCTGGTACGGGCAAGAGATGTTGCATGGCAACGAGCACTAATGTGGAGCGATAGTTACTATGATCTCTATGGAGGGTACTACTTAATTGGCAATCCAAGACAAGGGCAATACTTCAATTCGTACCCTCACGATGCAAAAACACAACAATCATCAAAATCAGGCTCATACAATCAAAAATGCCTATCCAAGACCCAGTGCATGAGATCTCTAACATCCATGAATGATTTATGGGTTATACTTGTATGCCCTATGCCATGTAGTAAATTTCTTATTTGAATTTAGAATTCACAGTAGTGACGAGATTTTGTCGAAACTATTTGATCATTAACATTTTATTAGTTTCTTACTTATTATAGCAAATCAACATGAATATATGTGAATAAATAGACCAATATTGTTATTTTAGAATCATACATCGATACAGGACCTATATGACAATGAGGGGGTCCGATAGCCCACTGATACAGTATTATTTTGGCCGCCAGCCAATATACCCACTGCAACCGATATTTTGATTATTGGGTGTGGCTACTAAAATATAGTGAAGATGCTACAAACACTGAGGATTAGAGGACTACAGAGGGTAATATATGGGACTGAGAAGAGGATCCAATTCCACAATTAACGATCCTAGGATGGACGATCCTAGGATGGACAACAATACGGGACTACAGCAAAAGAACAATGAGGGTCATATAATATTCCACATGCGACATGACCCGATACTGACGTTATCGTACTGACGGTGATAATGTGTAAGGAGACCTATCAAGAGTCCCACGCAACGCCTACTAGAAGAGACCAATTATGGTGAATAACAAGAGAGGAAAGATGATATCACCAAGATGGTGCTAGTAAAAGTCCCCAACGTTATGGAACAAATGGATGCAGCAACAAATGGATGTAGCATTCGTTGATTGAATCACTGCACTCAAGGACTATTTTGATTTTTGAGTGGTAAAAACATGGAGGATAAACATGTCCCATTCATCAAGATGAAGTTGAAAAGGCATCCAGAGGTGTGATGGCAAAGCATTGACGAGAAGAACATTCTCTTGAAAAGATCACCCATCACTACATGGGCAGTGATAAAAATAAAGCTTGAAGATAAGCTCTTGTCGATCGACTACATAGATACACTTTTCAAGCAACTGATTGCCTTCAAGCAAATGAATTTACTGATGGAGTACACTGAGAAGTTCCATTAGCCAACTGTGTTCCGCAAGCAAAGGAGGACAGTCAATCTATTTTGAGATATCAGGCTCGTCTTTCGCAGCAGATCTCATGAAACATGACCGCCCTTGCTTTTTGAAACTATGGAAGAGGAATATCGTATGGTGCCTCGCATCCAGAGATAAATTTGGCCACCGTACACTGAGGTGCCTTGGCCATCAAACTAAGGAATCCATTCAACCTTGAGGTCCCAATACATCTCATTCACAGTCTTTCCATCATCTGGGCAACAAGCAAGATCCTCCTTTGAGGCAAATCGATGCAAAGTCTTTCTCCATGGAAGCCTTCGCAAGACCCTTATCCGAAACCACCATCGAGCCTCAATAGCAGAAGGGAAGGTTCCATGTCTAGTCCTATCTCGTGCAACATAGAAAAGACAGACTCCTTTTTCGATTGCAAAAAAAGGGAGCACTATGCATCCGAGTGTTCAAATGCAAGGAATCTTCATTATCTTAGTAATGAAGAAAATGGATGACTAAGAGCATGTTGATGAGAACTATGTGATGGAAATTCCATATTCACGATGACCAAGCTATCAAGTAGAAATGAAAGGTCCTACATTGGTTATTCACCAACCTCTAACCATGATAGAAACACAGCAAAGGATTGACAACGAGCCAAAATCTTTCATACATGGGTGAAGTGTCATGGAAAGTTGTACGATTTGATTATCGAAGAAGTGCAATGAATGTAGTCACCTAAGAAGTGAGACAAATTGAAGCTCCTGACAAAGAAGCACCCTTGTCCATACAAGGGCACGTGGATCAATGACACATCCATTCCCATGACAAATTGAGCTTAGTGACATTCAAGATCAGCAGCTAAAAAATCATGATATGGTGTAAGTGTGTAACGTCATTCCAATGCACGCAACAACTACCAGAGAGGCCTTGGCTATACAATTGCAAGGTTCAAAGAGACTTAACACATACTGATACAATTTCAGGTAAGACGGATAATTGCTCTCTTTTTTTTTTCTTTCTTTCTTTGATTAGTAACATTACTTGAACCCACAACCTCAAGGTTGCAATAGTGGGCACCTTCCACTTGGCTACAAGCTCTTGTCGAGACAAGTTTACACCACTCAGCGAACTCCCGACTTGTTAAAAGCAAGTAGAGTAACAATTAAACTTCTAATATTATCATTGTGTACCCTTGCCACTTGAAAGAAATAATTAAGAGATTCGACAATCAAACTTCGCACAATTTTCCCCTATTATCTTTTCTTAATTATTTCTTTCCATACTTGAATGTAATTAGGATATTCTTTTATATGGTTTCATTATCATTAGGTTTATGATTAATGGTTGTAATTTAATCATAGGTTTAGGGTTTCTTTGTTGGCATGGCATATATACAAGTCCATTGTATGGAACAAGGGGAGTCTCAGAATATTTTATGAAATTAATTAAAGTTGCATGTGCACCTTTATTCTATTTTCTTTCTCCTTGGTTTGATAATCTTCCATTGGTTCGAAGGCATTGACGATGGATTTTTGCGATCAACGGTAAGCGAATCTCTATATTTCTCCTTGTGTGTGGATTTTCTGTTTGATTGAAGATCGGGGTATTGTGGGTTCACCATCAATTGGGATTAGTGCTACCCTGACTGCATCAGTATACCTTAATAAGCCTGTGTCATCTTCTCGGCATTTGTAGCCTTGGCCCGAGGAGTTGAAGGATATCCAAATATAGTAAAAGCAATCATCGGTCTGCAAATCCCCACTACCTCCATTAAGTAAGAAGCTCCAATGGGTTGGCCGGAGGTTGGCCGCCTTCTAAAGACACTTTATCCACAACTTCAGCACTGTCATGGCCAAAACGAATTCAAGATTTGATGTCTGCTCAGTTTCTCTTTTGTGCGTGCTGAGATTTGCTAACTCAGTTGCCGATGTCATTTTTCTTTTTTTTTTTGGTAGAAGGACTCTTGTGATTGGTTATACATTAACTTGATGCTGTCGGATAATCTTTGCCATTCATATCAAAGCGTGAACTCTCTCTCCTCTTTCTTCTAACAAATCCTTCTTGAGCACTTGATAAAATGTAGGGACGGAAGGTAATTGGTTCATGCAGGAGTGCCATTGAATAAAAATAAAGCCACCAACAACAAAAGAAAAATCTAAGTTTGCACCATAGTTTCCACTGAATAATTTATCCTATATTTGATACTTCTTAAAGTTGTCACCATAGTAGTCAATTTCGTTCCGGTCGCCATTCGGGTTTGCCCCTGTAGTGGAGCATTTCGGCATTCCAGTCAAATCCGGTAATCCATTCCGGAAAAGACCTGATTGAAAAATGAAAAAGCAAATATAAAAGAATACCTAAAACTGAAAAAATAGTTGAATGCTAAAAAAATACCAAAACTGCATGCTTACATCACTTAAATTAAACTACACTACTATTTACCATTTCCTAGTTTTCACTACATATGAATGGAAGTATGAAACCTTGGCCGGAATGGGGCGGAATTGGAGCAGGAATTGGGACCGGAATTGACTAGAATGACCGGAACAGACCAAAATCAAGACCGGAAACTTTTAGGAGGCCATTCCATTTCGCCCAAGACTAATTCCGGAACATTCCAGCCAAAGAATTGACAACTATGGTTGTCACTTCAACATAGAAGATTCCACAACTGGCCCTTAAAATTTAAAAATAAAACCTGAAAATCAATGAGCAATGGAAGATGCATTGACAATTATGATAAAATAATAATTGGACAAAACCAAACAATGCTTCTAGAGAAGAAAGGCAGCCCAAACAAAGTTTGGACCATATGCAATCCCACCTAAGCAAAAATGGTAATAAGATAAGGGTGCTGAATGCATAGCAATAGTGGTTTTGTTTACCGTTCCAGCTGTAGATTTTGAAGAGAGAAATGTGTGGTGCTTCAAGCGTGACAAGCCAAAATCACAAACCTGAAAAGATGAGTCAGTTGATACATGTTAGAACATCGAGCTGCTTTCTCAATAGTCCAAAGGCATGAGTAGTTTGATCAGCAGATGGGGGGAATGAGTAAATAAGATACGATGATACAAAATGGTTCATTATGGTTAAAAATAGCATAATTATTCGTCACCAACTGCAACTCAGGACTTAGCCCAATATTTCTCTCTTCTTTTCTTTTTCCTTTAGTTTTTTTTTTTTTTTTTTTTTGAATGGGAACTTAGCTCAAAAAATATCAATAACACACATACATATGCACTATAACAATATAGGACAAGAGAGAGAAGAGTCCTGAAGGCATAGGTCATAACATAGGGGCAATATATTAGATGCGCTGTTACCTCCAACTCCAAGTGCCCAGTGAGGAAAAGCATGCAGAATAGAACTCTACAATAAGGGCCCAAGTTATTGCCAGCGATGGAAAGAAGTCTGCCCCTATGGGTTATAAAGATCTATTTATTCGTTCTGCTTGCTTTTACTCTTTTTTTTTTTTTTTCTTTTTTTTTTTTTTTTGTTCTGCTTGCTTTAACTTTTTTTTTTTTTTCCTACACAGATAGAATGGATAAATTTTAAATATATTCTTTGCTATCAGATTTACAGTTTATTTGCCTACACAACCTAGGGGTATACTGCCTAGGCTATTGTGCTTAACTGAATACCCTGTCTATTCCACAACAGTTCAAAAAATACATAATCTAAGATACTAATATTTTGTACGAAACAACAAAGGTAAAACCTTTCAATGAAAGCAATCTTATATAGAAGATAAGCCAAGTTTGCCAATATTCCAACAAGACATATCAGGAGATGGGAAATTAGGTTGACTACGTACAGAACATGGGAATAAAAGAGTACCCATGCTTTCATTATCAACACCCAAACATAGACATATAGACAAATCCGTTCATATTTTTTTCAGAAAAAGTGATGGAAATCCGAACTAAATAATTGGGGGAAAACTTCAACGCAAGAATACCGTTACAAACACACCTTAACCACCCAGTTTTTATCAACAAGAAGGTTTGGGGACTTCAGATCTCGATGCACAATAGTTGGATGGCTTGTGTGCAAGTAATTCATCCCTTTGGCCTATGGAAAACAACCAATCATTAAGTACAAAGGAACTGCAAAAAAAATATTTGTAGATAAGAAAGTCTCAACTCTTACCACATCCAGAGCCATTCGCAATCGCCGTTTTTCATCGAGTTGAATGTTGGGGCGATGCAGTAACCTGTATAAACTCCCCCTGCAGATGATGGATGAATAACAATAGATTACAACCCATATTGACGTTATGTGACACTTCATCTCTTCAAAGTCCATGAGTGCAGATTAGGAACAAGTCAAGATGACACTGTAAGATGTTCTGGCCTGAACAATGAATGAGACAAGTTGAACTGCAGCATTTTTATCTTATCTTTTGAAAGGTATTACTACTGCAAATACCAATATGAAGAAAAAATCATAATAGTGGTATGAAGTGCTAGTGTATTCCAAATGTGTCAGCAAGCTGCCCTTCATACGTAAGTGTTACAAATGTGTTGAATTGAGAAGAAAAGGTAACACTATAGGCAGAAGAAAGAAAGAATTAGGGAGAGAGACCAATAAAGACCCAGAATGTTGGGCAACAAAGAAATGCTATGAAAACAAAGCACTAGGACTCGAATGCTTTTACTAAGATGGACATGCAGGAATTAAACTATGAACAACCTCATAGAGAAGAAAATCATAGGAATGCCATTTATAATGGGTTGGCCACAAAAGAAACAGATAGTTTTTGGTCCTCTTACAAAGAATTGAAAGTGCTCAAAGTTCAAGGAACAAGGGGGGAGACCAATAATGACCGGGAATATACAGCAAAAAAAACATGCTAGATTAAGGAGTTGCAGAGAATATGGCTTTAAATCTGATTAAGTGGAAATGTGGAACTCCGTCAGTATAGAGAGATTTATCATCCCTTCAAAATTCAAATAAAGAAGATCAAGCCCACAAAAATGGAAGGAATAATCTTGACAAACCTTGGAAGGAACTCCGTCAGTATAGAGAGATTTGGTGGACGGGTGACAGCTCCCATAAAAAGAACAACATTTGGATGTCGCAGCCTTCGCATTATTCTAATCTGCATAATGGCAGCAAGACATCAGTTAGAACAATTTTAAAGAATATTAGTATAACAAGGAATTTATCATATGATCATTGACATCTTTTTATGAGCACAATCAGGCACTATCAATTTATGGCATAGAATTCAAATATATTGATGCTTACTTCACATCTAAACTGCTCAAGTGCATCACCAGACAAGTCTTGATCTAAGAATTTCTTCACCGCAACCTCCTGTGATTCAACAGTAGCTACAATTGAAATACTAAAAGCAAACAGAATAGGTGCACCCAAAAAAAAAACACAGAATAGGTCCATCTATCTGGGGTCGGTGTCACACAAAAAACAGACTAGGTGCACTCAACATATATATATATATATATATATAATAAAAAGGCAAATGTACTAATAGTATTTTCCAGATACATTGGAAGTTAAAAAATATATCATAAATATTTCTTTTCTTTTGGATGGTGAAAGTAAATTTGTATCCCAAGGAAAAATATTCGAAGCCACAATACAATAAAAGAGGAAATACTGAGAGGCTACCCACAAAGCCAGATAAGTTACACTGCCATGCCGAAATCAAAACTCAGAATATATATATATATATATATATATATAGTTTATATGCAAGAAATTTAAAGAAGTTGGGATCAGATAATTAATGAGAAGTTTTAACTTACAGTTCCATTCCAATCCGCACGATAAACCTCTCCATATGAACCTGCATAATAAAGAGAGAAAATAAGCAAAAACGAAAAATGTCACCATACAAATTTTATACCTGCAATCATCACAAAATAAGTCCTATTTCACTTGAAAGAGAAAAGCATCAATAAGAATTTCATATGATTCAGTGAGCTTAGATCGACCACAAAGGAGTTGAATTTTTTATTTTATTTTTATTTTTTTGCTATGGCAAACCTTTATCCAGTTCAATACAAGCGAGTAAAAGTTCAATAGGTTGCCCCATGGGCCCTATTGTTTTAACAGCATAAATACAAATTGTCAGTGCACAACTCTCTTCAATGAGGGGAAAAAAGAAACAAACAATTTGTTCTCTACATGCACAAAAATGAAGATTTACAACTTAAGATGCTTCAATATCATGTCTAAAGTCACATGGACCTATTGAGACAGTAACAAACTTTGCAATATTCACTTAAATGAAACCTGTAGTTTGATGCATTTTTTTTTAAATGGAGTGGGCAAAGGGACAATCTGAAGCCAGTGTCAGAACACACGAGCCTACAATGGTAGAGGAATCACATTCCTAAAACTAAAACCTGTATTTTGATTATTTAACAAAGATACACTGGGATGGTAAAGCATTAAGTAGGAAAGGTAAGATGAGCTATTCATAACTCTCCAGTTTACAAATGTCCTAAATGGTTAACACTTTGGAAGGAAATCAAGAAACTGCGGGCCATTTCCTGATGACCTCCTTCTATAGTTTACAGGAGTGATTCCTTCTGTTTATAGTTGCACGTCTAGTTCTGACACTTGAAGAATCGCTGTACATCTCACTGAAATTCCAAATTCCCATATCTGGCTGGCATACTGTCAAATACCATGTTGTAGTAGGTAAGTTGGAACAAATTGAAAAGGTTATCTTATGCAGCACTTGAGAGTATAAAGAGTGTCTATAGAGTGATTATGTATAACATATGCTTTTTCTTCTTTTCAATCAGAAAAACTATTTAAAAAAACAAAAAAGAACAAAAAGAGTAAGCATGAAAAGTTACATTCTAACTGCCATTCATATCAGAGTAACAAATTAGAAAGAACCTGAATGTTTTAATCATGTTTCAATTAAGGGAGAACAGCAGCTCACCGAGACCAATACGTTCACCGATCTGAAGATCTTCCCACGGGATCTCCCATTCTGCAACATCATCCAGCATGGTGTTGCTCCTTTCACTATTATTGCTTGGAATATGTGGGTCAGTATGAGTTCTTTCCATGACTCTTTCTACAGGTTCAGTGATGCTTTCTTGACATTGTGGCAAAGAAGCACATACTCTTGTTCCCATGTGTTTTGTAATTATTCCTTCATTAACCTGAGAACTTTGTTCATGGCCTCCAGTAAAAGCATTTCCAACTTGTATGTGCCCACGGTCAGCTACATACAGAACTGAAAGTTCCTGAACTTTTTCCCCAAATGAAGTCCTTGGCAGCGCATTGGATGAATCAAGAACAGGAACAGCCAAAGAATCAGTTTGGACCATAAGCCATTCATTAGTAGGCCCAAAACTTAAAGGAACACCTGGATTAATGGCATTAGTATGAACTGGAAAATGAAGACCAGTGCTGCTTAAGCCCGGGCTATCTGTAGATGAATTTAGAATTGACTTCTCAAATCCATGACTATGGTCAGAGATACTTGCATCTTGCCAATGGTTTTGCATTAACTCAGCAGAACATTTTTCAAAATCAACATGGGATAAGGGTTTCACTCCCACAAAGGGCACAGGGGAATTTTCCATGTAGGGTAGAAATTGATCATGATGCAGTAGAACATCCCCACTTACTTTCCCCACTCCTGTTAAGCAGCCTTGACTGAGCACTCTTTGGTCTACCAGATCAGGTGAAGGATTTATATCGGAGAACAAATCTGGAGGAGGTGATGCACCACTTTCCAACAGAACAGCATGCAGTTTCTGGGCAAACTCTGGATTTTGTGCTGCACTGATCACATACTTAGAGACATCTTTAACTTTCATCTGTTGGGCAGGTGAATCTGCTTCTCCACTTCCAGTTGAGCCTCCACATGGTATACCTAATGAAGGAAGAAGCTTTCCAAATTCATGTTCAAATTTAGCAGTTTGGTTTTTTTCAGCAAGACGCACATCATCCCCCTCTTTTACAAGTCCTAATCTTGGTGCTTCCTCTGAAATTCTATCAAGTGGCAAATGTAAATCATTGACCCGTGCGATGTCACTGAAGCTAGTAATATCAAGTCCAGAATTTGGAAGATGACTACTAGGTATTTCGGCTGGGATTAATGTGCCAGGAGCTCCCATTAAATCAATAATGTATTCACTGTCACCATCAAACACTGAATTAGTTTACTTAACACATTGTTCTCAAAAGGAGCTTTTTCAGCATATAACATTAGATCAAGTAGGCAAAATAAATATGAACACAACAGCTTATAAACAATGATTACGACTATCAAATATTAACACAGCAATCAGGAAACAAGAAGCTTCAGTACATAACTCTACACTTCTGTCTCTACAAATAAGAGTTGTACTACATAAGTTAGCAGTGACCATAAAATTTTTAGTACTGCATCCATTTAGCAAGAATATCATATTCTCTGGTCAAACCAACTGAACAACAGCCATTCAAAAAAAAAAAACTGAACAATCAAAAATTTTATATAAAAGCAAAACAAGGAGGAAAATAATAACTGAAAAAATCTTTTTTTTAATTGATAGCATGATACCATTTCCCCGTATTTCAGGAGGGAAAATGAAAAAAAAAAAGGATGGAAAATAGCAGTTGATTCGTAAAACACCTTGAAAACTAAAGGGAATTGTCAGAGCAAGAGAAAGGGCTTCATGAGTTTCGCAAGCACGAGTAAAAGAAGACATCTTTGCACTTACTGTTTCATTCGTACCATGTTGGGGTTGGTCAGCTACATGAACTCTATTTCTCCATTCTAGTCTATCCTAAACCAAATCCTCAAATAGGTTGTACTTTCTTCATATCTAACATTCCTACTTCCATCCATGTCCTCTTTGGCCTACCACTTTTCCTAGGCGGGCCATCAACTTGCATCGAAAGACTTTTCCTTAGCGGCATCATAGCTGGCTTGCATTGGACAATTTATAGCCTATTATTACTAGTCTCACCTACATTCCAAACCATCTCAAACGAGTCTCTCTTAATTTATCGCCTATTATTACTAGTACTACTCTTAAATGCTCCCGAATGTGCTCATTGCTAATTCAATCTTTCCTACTTTTACCATCCATCCATCTAAACAATTTCATCTCTGCTAGACTCATTTTGTGCATGTATTGCTTTTTGACTAACCAACATTCTACTCCATAAGTCATAGTTGGTCTAATCGCTATCCTGTTAATTTCTCCTTCAATCTTACTGGTGCTGATGACAAAGCACCTCAGAAGCAACTCTCCATTTCAACCATCCTGCTCGTCTCATGTTCAACATCTTTCTGAAACTCTCCATCCTTACTCAATATTGCCCACGAATTGTAGGTGAGCAATCTCTACATCACTACCATCAAACTTCAGACCTCAAATGATTTCAAGACCAATTGATTTTTTAAATAGACAGCTTAAACCTTCGATAATGATTGAGAATAAATAGGAGCAGTGAAAATGGGTGAAAATGGATAGCCTTGTCTTACTCCCCTCAAGCTAGATAAGAAACCTTCTACAGATCCATCTAGAACATCGAGATGAATTTGTGATCTTACTCCATTCCCCACCAAATCCTCCTTCAAGAAGAAGCAATATAAAAATCACTAAACATAATTATAGGTTTTTACAACAATTGAATTATGATACAGATATAAATTCTTTCTTCTATATAAAATTAGCTATCAATTATAATACACCTCTTACCAAAAAAAAAAATTATAGTACACCTAACAGAACTAAGAGAAAATACAGTAATCCAGGAAGTTGTGTTAAGTGCTTTCTTGTAGCCAAGGCAAACTCTGATTATGTATTTAGCTTTATAAAGATAGTAATACTTAATTCCAGTTTCTATATAAAACATCACTGGTGATTTGAAAAGAAAAGGTAAGTTCAGAGAGGTCTAAAAGACCCACATAAACTCCCCACCTAATCCTATTTTGTTTTTGGTACTGAAACCAAAAGGCATTAGAACTACTATGATTAAAAGAGTTAACATGAAGAAGTCACCTTTCAGGAGCAACTTTAATTAAATTCACTGCTCCTTCATCTGTACCAGTGTAGTAGCTTCCTTTCACCAGCCTACATGGTAGATCAATTTGATCAGCAAGTACCTGGCAACAAGGATTACAATATATTTCAAAACTTGTAGGCTGTAGCTGCAATAAACTTAATAATGAATAATATCATAAGCATCTACAGAGATATGCTACGATATACACTAACTGGGGCATTCTTCTTTTTCCCATTTAAGAAAACAAGGTTCAATGAATTCCGTTACTAGAAAGTCTACGTAAACGGTTGAGGCATGGTTAATATACTTCTAATACTTACTATCACTGCCAATCAAGATGTTGAAGGACATGGGTTTGGTGGCATGTGGGCCCCTCTTGTGTCTTACCATATTATTAAAGATCAGGAGATTGGCCAACTCTCTCATCTTCTTTATTTTATTTTATTTTTCTGATAACAACTGTCCCATCTTCAACAGCTGCAGGAGAACTATGTTCCCTGGCTCGGAAGAACCGGAGGGTGTGTAAAGGCTCGATTTCTAATATGTTCTCTGTGAAATCATTTGCATCGCTGCCAACCCTGGTGGGACCTGTGAGCATCTTATCACACTTGTTGTCTATCCATGCACGTGATTGCTTTTAGATGGGTCGAAATGCGAAGACCGCATCCTAACCATGGATCATTTCTATAGTAGACAAAGGATTATTGTTAAATGGTTGCCCCTTTGTTTAAGAGATGAGGAAACAGTGAGTCATATGCTTCTCAACTGCAGTATGGCTAGGGTGGTTTGGAATGAGGAGTTGTACTAGTTCAGGGTATCCTGGGTATTCCAAGCAGATATTGAGTCTCATCTTGCCTGGTTTCAGTTGAAGCATAAAAACTTTCTTAGGAGATTATCTTTTGTGGCAACAATCTAGTTCCTAAGGAGAGGAATAGATAATGCTTTGATAACAAGTAAATGGACACCAAAAACCTAGCTAGCCCTATCAGAAATCATATAATCTTGTGGGAAATTGTTTTAGGTTTATTCACAAGAGTCACAGTGGATATGCCTGATGGGAGTTGGATGGAGCTGATAGAGGACTCCAGAATCCTGGATCGGCCTTTGTCCCCTTGGAAGCCCCCTCCGTCTTAAGTGATGGAAGCGTAATATATGAATGAGCATGGGGTAACCAGGGAACCACTGGCATCGGTGGCTTTTATAGTATGTAGAAGTTTCGCAGGTCCAGGTGGTTTTAGAGTGCAGAAGCATCAACAAAGCAGAGCTATAAGCTATGCTGGTGGAATTGCAAGAAGCTTGAAAAATATAAATCTCAAGTCTCAACCCATTGGTAATAGAGGGTGACCCAGCATGTTTTATTGGATGGACGCACTGCAAGCCCAAAGGTCCTTGGAGATTGAGGCCTTGGCTGGACGAAGTGAGAGAATATATCATATGGGCATGAGATGTCCTCCTCCCATGTTCCAAGAGCAGCCAACCAGGAAGCAAGTTCTTTAGCAAAGAGGGTCATTCAAAAAGATACTCCAATGCTTGATTAAATTTTCTGGTTTTAGTGTTGCTTCCTTGTATTGCCCAATGGGTGTCATCCAATTCAAGAAATGTGGGGAGAGAGAGAGAGAGTGATGATGAAGTGATATGCTATCCTACAAGGCATGGAAAAATGGCTATTTCACCCCTCAGATACTTCAAAGTTCATATGCAGAAGTCAGACATCGCCACAAGACAAGTTAACATGAATGACAAGGAATGAGGTTCAGGTTCTCCACGTAAAGATGTTGAATGTAGCAAGTTCTTCAGTGATCAAATTCAATAATGCACTTGGTGAAGGAAATTAATTCATCAATCGTCTTGCAAAAGATGGTTGTGTAATTCCTTTTGTGAATGACCAAATAGTAATGAAAACAGGCCAAAGACAAGGCAGGACCATTGTGGATTCAGATCTGGATCCATTTCCTAAGACGGTTCCAGATCCAGATCCATCGTGTATCTATGTCCAAGATCTGAATCCAGCATCAGCTGAGAACATGCAGTTATGGTTCCAGATACAAGACTCTGGATAAGAAGGCCTCAAAAAATACGTTATTTTTTTTATGTAATACCTACTCCCCAGCTCTAGATGGGATTCGAACCCAGAACCTTCCCTTCTATGCAGGAGGTCGTCCCTCACCTGCTGACCTAGCGCCCTGAGCTACTTTTTTGAGAAATGTGTTATCTGTCATCCAGGATCCAGATCCTCGGGTAGGAAGATAAAAGGATTCAGATCCAGATCCACATCTGGAATCTCCAGAAACCTATATGTATGTTTCCGATCCAGATGCATCTCCCGGATCCAAAAATAGGTTCCAAATGGAACCCACATTTTTGGGATCTGAGACAATAGATACTTGGATAATTGCATAGCTGTTTACATCCCTACTGGCAAATCATTGCCCCTAATGTAGTTATATCTTAACAAAAATTTTAAAAAATAAAATAAATAACTCATTAGATATCCTCTCCAAGACAAGTAAGTGGATATAAACAGCATGCTATGGCTGAACCAGTGGCAAGGCATGGCACTGTTATCGGAGAGGTCCAGGGATAGAAAAATGTGAGGGCCGGTTTAGTTTACTGCAATTTCCTAGTAAAGCAGACAAAAAAAAAAAAAGATGATGGGGAACATAAATAGAAAAAAAAAAATTTACCACTCAAAAAACTATAAAAGAAAAAAAAGCACAAACTATTTTTTTTATGATAAATGTCCAATGAGGGTACAATATTATTGTTATGCTAAATGGCAGATTAATATCTATAGGTAATCAAAGTAAATAAATATTGTTTGCTACCTTGAAAAGCAAAGCCCTGTGGCGTGACAGTCCAACCTCAAGGCGACCAAGTGGAAGAACAATGGTGTTAAGAGAAGTCCGCAATTCATAGCTCTTGAGCGTCCACTTTTTTAACATTTCATCAGCATCACCAACTGCACCACCCATGCTGTCGACAACAAGATCAGCAATCTTCTGGACCAAACCACTTACAACTGGATCTCGGCCTGCAGCCTGACATTCCATGGCAATAGAAATTGCTTTTCTTTCAAGCTGTTGAAGTGCATAATCATCCGTTCGGTTTACTAAAACCACTTCATAATCAACATCAGCCGAAATTGATATTGCTTGAAGATCCACAAGTGTAGGCATTTTTCCTTGCATGTTTGGATCAGACATAATCCCATAGACATCATAAAATCCATCGACCACTTTTTCATCATAATCTACAACATTATAGTTCTGCACAGAAACAAACAGTTTTAGGCAAGTTAAAGACTAAAATAATACAAAAATATCCAGTTAAGGTCCCAAAACATTTACAAAAGCGGAAGGTAAAGAAGAAAGCAGAAGTATCCATTTAGAAATCTGAACTTGATAGACAAGGGAATCTAATTCTACACTAAAAGAACAAGGTATTGAAATCCAGTTAGGCATAACCCCCCCACCCACCCCTTTGAATGCAGACAACTCTCTTGTGGTACAGAAATCAACACTGCAGGTGTAGAGCTAGTTTAATGAATGACTTCTCAGACACTAAAAAAGAAAGTAGCGCCTAAAATCCGAAACAGTCCTATTGTCCTATGTGACAAGCAACAATGTGAATGCTACCCAAGGTCCATATCACAGTAATTGTATTAGGACCAAATTTCAGGTATTAAATCCAAAAACAACACCCTCATAGAATCAGGAAAAAAAAAAAAAAAACTTTGGATGTCCATTCTGAATCAGGCTGAGAAGGATGATTTTAATCCTTCCCTCATTTTTTCCTTTTTTTGTTTTCTTAATATTGATTTTCATCCTTTTCATGTCAGCATTTTAGCAAAAAAGGGAAAATTTTGACACCCCACACCATTCAATTAATTTTTTCCACTCCAAAATATTGTGGAATGGAAACAAAAACATTCACCTTGCCTTTCAGTACTAGACGTCTAAATATGCTAGAAATTGTTGATCATAGACATCTAATAAAACCCTAAAATTAAGTACTTGAGACTGTTGGTCCATCCAAAACCACAAACAGACCATTGTAATGCAAGAGAACCCAAATTGCACAACCGACATTCTACACATGACTTCACTTCTTTCACAGGCTCTTGCACAGAATTCAAGAGAGAGAGAAATGTGAGCCTGTCAAATCAAAAACTCGTTCTTTTTCCCTTTTAATTGGTAACAAGACTCTAACCAGCACAGTAGACGCGGCGACAAGAAGCATAAAAGCTCTTGTAGAGACAAGAAGGCAATTCCTCATTAAGGAATTTTGACACAATGGACGAATGTGCGTGGGGCAAAACCAAAATTGCAAATCAATTTATGAGGGATACTGGTTGTAATCTCCATGATAGCCAAATTGATATCCAATAGAGAAATTAGGGCAAAGAAATGCTGAAATGAAAAGAAAAGGAAACCAATAATTCAACTCCATGTCAAAAACCCTAAAATTAAAACGCACCCAATAGCGAAGCGACAAAAACTCGACTAGGGTTTCATCGGCAGACGCAGACGACGTGGTCGTGCACCCAAGGCTGATCCGCTTGGCAGCCTTGATCTGCGCCGTCTCCGGATCCTCACGCCCATTCGGATCGGAGGCGCTGATGGCAAGCGCGAGCTGCACCTGAAATTCCTCTTCGAAGAAATTGAAATCTGCCTCTCCGTCGCCACCCGCCCTCCGCAATTCCCCAGCACCACCATCCGCGGCCCTGACTCTCGCAGGCGCGGCAGAAGAAGAAGAAGAGGAAGAAGAAGAAGCTGATGATGATGATGATGATGATGAAGACGACGACGAAGAAGAAGATGAAGCGTGTCGATTTTCTGGCAATCTTTGATGATGATCGTTAGGGTTATTCCCTCCGATGTGGAGTTTGCGAAGGAGATGCTTCATCTTCGACATTTGATCGGATCGATTTTTTTCGATTCCTTTCTCTCTAAGTCTTAACGCACTCAAAGCAGCAGATTCTCTTTTTATTCTACGAGCGACTTCATCGTCAAGCTTTGCCCACTGCTGCTGCTAGCGAGAAGAAAAAATTAACCGCTTCTTGCGCTTGGGCTTTTGCCTAAAAACTCAATTTGGATTGGAAAGTAGTGAAAAGAGGTTTACTAATGTCTAACTGATTGACTGTTTTACTGTTTCTTTGGTAGATAAGTCCAACCAGTCTAGTCTTAACTCTTCTCGTGGGGTCCACCAAAACCACTTGCAAGTTGCAAGGGTGGTGGATGGTTGGAGAGAATACATGCCATTTTTTGGTTCATAAACTGGATGGCTGGATTTGGTTTGATGAGTGATAATTAGGAGTGGAAAGAATAATGGGTGGGGGCAATTTCTGATCTTGTTGACCTCTTTTTTATCATGATTTTTTAATTGGGTCGAATTGATATTTGTAATTGAGATAGGATTGTAGAGAGGTTGGGTTTAAATTGACGGTTGTTTTTTATATATATAACGGGGGTGTCTCCGCCCTTTCAGCGGAAATTATCCCTACGGGCTCGGCCTGGGGGAAGCCGGGTAAATCCCATGTGACTCCAGTGTGGTAGTCAGTTACAAACCGTGGTATTAGGCGAATTGACCTTCCCCTCAAAATTGGATTTAAGTTGAGTTGATATATTACTATTTAATCAGGTACTCAACCTAATAAATAAAGGTTCCTAAACTCATTTAACTTTCATGGTTGGTTCATGGTTAACATTTTTCTAACAACATAATAGCAGGTCCATTATCAACCCCAGTTGGGATCTCTGATCATCAAATGAATGCTGATTTGAGACATATGTGATCCAAACAGAGTTCTTGTTCCAGATGTGCACTTGAAGAAAAATAAAAAGTATAGCAATATAAAAGATAAATAAAAGAATACGTCCTATCCAGCCATCCACCATGGCTATACACGAAAAACAATGATAGTAAAAAAAAAAAAATATATATATATATATATATATATATTCATATCTTCCAATCCAACCATCCACCAGGGCTTTAAAATGCAGCACTGGGCCCCACTAGGTGGGTTGGACAGATATCTTAGTCAACCGTCCGTTTGGACGGGGTCGATTTTCTTAATTAAGCATGCATTAAGTGTATCAAAAAAGGACATTAAGTTAAAGAAAGTTGATTGACTGATTGACTAATTTAAGGGGTGGACACCAAATTTGGTTATCCGTCCATTTTTATTTAAGGGTGATTGATATCATCTGCTTTTATTTTAATGCCCATTAAGTTCTCTTTGGTTATAGTTGATAAAATAAAAGTAACAGTATATTATTCTTATATTAACCCCAAGGGGTAGCTCAATTGGCTAGTACCACGGTTTGTATCCGAAAGTTGTAGATTCGAAACTGCACTATCACACTAGTGCTACAGGGGAGTTTACCCGGCTTCCCTCTAGACCCGAAGGAGTTAATTTATCTCAAAGGGGGATCCCTCCGATGCCTATATATATATATATATATTCTTTTTATATTGTATTTTTCTACTGCAGCTGAATGTTTTATAGTATCTTTGTAAATGCCAGGGCCTATTTTTATGCTGGATTTTGTGGAAAGCCGTTGAATTTCTTATTTCATTCATGTGAGAGTTTTTACTTCAAATTTCATAAATTTCTTATTCGGTAGCTTAAAAACATGGATTTAGATATATATAAATATTAAAATGCATGAAATGTATAGATCCATGGTTACTACTTACTAGAGTGCTCATCAAATATCGGGTCCCCTTTGAAAATATGAAAAAGTTGTGTCAGTGGACTTCCTACAGAACAAAATATGTAAAAATTAGAAAATTCCAACATATGGTATCTACTCTCACGGTCTCGCCCAACATAAAAGACATCTTATAAAATGCAACAGCCGCAGGTAGAGAGAGCCCTTGCAAGAAATGACATTGAAAACATTGGAGTTGCAACGCCCACCAAAATTCTTGAATTTTTAAAATTTCAAATGCTTGTTGGAATTTGGGAATACTTGATTTTGACCATTTGTGAGTGAATTCTCAAACTTTCACAGAAATAAGGAATACCTGATCGGAACTTCAAAAAAAAAAAAAAAAAAAAACCAAACAGCTAGAATCTCTATCAACAATTCAAGCGAAAAACAAGTGGGGTGGGCCTCAGGCTCTTTTTATTATAAAAATTTTAACGGATGCTAACATTTTAGGCATGATGCAGCCTAAACCGTCTTATCATACCATAATGTCCCATAATATTCAAGGTGGTCTCACACTCTCACCACTTGATGAGGACTCGCTACCCTAGTCTGGTGGGATGTCTTTTGCATCATATGAAACTAGGGTCTTGATTGGCGCGCGTCCTTTTTTTTATTGCATGGGATCCCCACTTGTGTTTTTTTCTTTTTTCTTTTTTTTTTTTCACACAAAATGGCCAAATTGTATTTCTAAAATCTTTTCACTGTGTAACAACTTATCAATATTTATAAGCAATGCACATCGGAACAAAACTTTATTATTATTAAAAAAGACTCAATCTTTTACTTAGGCTTGTTTGGTATCTCTCCTTTCATTCCGAGAGAGCCATAAATAAAAAATACAAAATGCTCTTAATTTCACAAGCCTAGAAATGGGGTATTTCATTTTAATATAATTTGCATTTACTTTCTAAAGTGGAAAAAGGGTAAAATCGTGTGTCAAACACTCTCATTTTTCAAACCTCTATCTATTTTATAAGATTCAAACAAATAGAGGTTGAAAATGGAGATGCAAAATATGAGCCTAGATGCAATACGACATCTCTACTGCTTTTTAAAATATGACAACTGGCAAAGTTATGGAGCCCATTAACCTTGCCAAATACAAAAAACTTAGAGCAACTCCAAGAGATACTTTAAATTTGGATATGCTTTTAAAAAAAATGAAGGCTGATGTGGCATATATATTTTGGCATATGTAACTTGACAACTCCAAGAGAGATGTCAAATGCAAATGCAAATAGGCCCATGATCATTATTTTATACATAAGAAATATTTGCACCCAAAAGCTCAAATGCAAGTGGGCCCTCAACATTATTTTATTCAAAAAAAAAAAAAAAAAACTTTTGAAGTATGCTTTATGGTATGCCAAATTTGGCATACCATCTCATACTTCAAATCCATGTAGGATATGAAGTAACTGTTGGAGTCTCTCTCATATGCCAATTAAAGCAAAAGGAGGCTAATATGGCCAAAAGAAGTATCTGTTGGAGTTGCTCTTATGATCTAACCATTTGCAAAGAGAACCACATCCACTACATGACACAAATTTCCACTATAAGATTATAAAATGAACAATGAAAAATATTTGACAACTCTTTGTTTTTTAATCCAAAAAGGCGTCTCGTATTGAGGAAAATAACCAAATATCATGTCCTATTTCAAAAAAAAAAGGTAATAGTGATCATCACACTCAATATTAGGAAACTTGGACACTAAAAAAAAAAAGTGTCATTATACACACACTAACGACAGCAATCGTACGTAGATCTCATGGAGCCAATTAAAGTGTTAGAATCTGTTGAGCCGCCCCCTAACAGATACCAAAATAAAAGGCTTTCCAATCTTTATCTTACAAAGAGAAACCTATTTTCACAAGTCATTGGTAAGTCCTCAGCACCAAGAAGGCACGTGCGTGCAATATTTGACAAGCATATTAGGCGGGTCAAGCGAGCGCATGTGATTGAGCGGAGACTACTTTTGGATATTCATTTGCGGACGGTGGGGAAGTACGAATGTGAATTAACTGATGTTTGAATGGAGAACGGACCTTAAAAAAGGGTGAATCTCTTTCTCTGTGAATTCTTCATTTTGGACATGTGAGATGTAGAGAAATGCTTGAATTAAAGAGAGAATTCAAGTGTATAAAAAAACTTTAAAAAAGACCCAAAAAAGATACACTATGCCATGTAGCTTTATCCAAAACCCCATTTTACACGGAAAGACATGTGGAGGAGAGAGAAAAAAATAAAATCCCAGGTCAATTCAACCTGCCGTTTGACTCCTGGGGATAGGGATCATGTACCTGGTCACATGATATTACTACCTTCACGTGAAGCATAACCGTGAAAGCAGCATTATCTAAAAACTACCACATGGATCCACAATACCGACTGCCAAACATCAAATTGTCCCCACCTCTGAAATATCAGCCCTCAGCACTGAACCAAAACATCAGGAACGGAGGCATAAATCTCTACAATCTTCACAGGCTCTGCTTCTCTTTCCATCCCAACACCAGCTAAAGGGGATGATTTTTGAAACCCTCACATGACATCCCCACTCCCATCCATATCATCCACACCCCACTGAGAATTTGCATTTCCTTCTTTCCTAAAATTCCCTATCCCACTGTTGCCAACTAGCATCGAGGACCATTCTTAGAATGAAAAGCCACACATCCAGAGGCAACGGGGCATGCCTCGTGAATTTGCACAGTTTCCAGCAGTAAAGGAATAGCGAACCCAACATAACTTTTACAACATCCAAGGCACTAGGAATGTAAGCTAGTCAAATTCAATGGATGTTGTAACTTTATATACCTGGGCCCAGATCCAACTTCAATGGATCTGAACCTCAGAGTTCAACTAAAATTAGATTAAATTACTATATAAAATAATATGATGTTGACAACAAGACTCAAACATTATATATACTGCTTGAGATAATGAGGCATCAACGCTGCAAGCTCTCCTGAATTTCGCTAGCATGTATAATAATACTAATGAGCAATTTATTTAAATACATATTTTGTATGATAGATAATAAGTTTATATATACCACTTGGAATATGATACATGGCTATTAGAGTATGGACACCAAGTCCAGACTCATTTATCAATTGAGTCAAATAACAGGGCTCATACCTGGATTTTTTGGGTCAGGTCCTTTGAGTAACCTGGTAATTGGAGGCCCATTGGCATTCCTACCGAAGCTCCAATTGTATTCAAGATCCCTCATGATGGAACAGTGGAAGTCACCTAACAAGCTACGTTCACATGACCTCTGTGATTCATGATTAGCAAATGATGCAAAGTTGAGCAAAGATATAAACAGAAGAAACCACCATATAAAACCAAGTTAATGTCCCATATCAAAAATACTTAAACCCATTTTATATCACTTACAAAATAGGGAACAGTATTGTCTTTTTTATTCCCCAATGCAAACAAAGCCAGGATAAATAGCGGCTTACTATATGAGAAAGTGAACATCTCCCCACCACCGCCTGCAGCATGTGTTGATAAACTATCCTCCTTGCAGATTGATTACCTAAGAATTAACCGGCTTGCCATTTAATTTAGGGAAAGGGTCTTGCTTACTGAGAACAACCACTTTGCTCTTGTGAGCAAAGTAGCCTTTCATAAGGTTCTTGTATATGAGGATAGCCATTATACACTCCACCTGCCAACAAGATACAACAGCAAAGCTAGTTAATTCCAGCACATGATTTAAATATTCTGAAGGAATAGAGTTGAGGACCACATTCAATTGGCAAGTATTCAAAACTATCATGTCCAAAAAAAAAAAAAAAAAAGATCCTAGAGCCTTGCATTAGTACTTGTGGGGCCCAGAGGTGGTCCAGACTGTTGATTGGACAGGTTCCACCAAAAATAGACCATGCCCTCAAAGGGCATCCACTAGCCTTCTTTATGACAGAGGTGGACCACTGTGGTATATCTCTATCTAAACCATCCAGACACCTATTTCTAGTCAACAGTTGATGGGCTAAGATCTGAATCGCATGAGCACAGAAACATGAATCAGAACCAAACACCCTTAAGAGATATTCAGCTCTGCAGACCCAAAGACAGGATTCCTAGATCAGGCATTATTTAAATTTAATGAAATGTCTATTTATAAATAGAGTTTTTTTAAATAAAAAAAAAGAAACAGAAAAGTAATTTACAAATTTTAATGTAATTTGATACATTTATTCAAGTAACTCCGCCTATGTTGGGGTATCCTTGACATAGCCGGTCCCAAGCCCGGACAAAGGAGGAGGGTTGTGCGTTAGGTAGCCGACAGCCAGCACAATACTCAGTCGGATTTCTTTATGGATTTGAGACCTAATGATATTTCGTTGGGGCGTCCCCTACTTAGCGACGCGCTGTATAGTCCGAGTACAGTGATAAGTGAGCAAGGACCGCTGCATCGGCGCCCGGGTGCAGTGCTAAATAGGCAAGGGTCCCCACACTTTATTGGACGAGTGCGGGGGGTAAGGAAGCTAGCCCAAAATAGAAGGCTGAGATTAGGTACTTGGAACATTGGGAGCCTAACTGGGAAACTTATGGAAGTGGTGGATACAATGGAAAGGAGACGAATCGCAATTGCCTGCTTGCAAGAGACAAGGTGGATGGGACAGAAAGCTAAAGAGATCGAGAGGACTGGGTATAAGTTATGGTATACGGGACTTAATAGAGCGAGGAATGGGGTTGGCATAGTAGTGAGCAAGGACTTAAAGGAAGATATAGTTAATGTAAAGCGTTGTGGAGATAGGATTATTGCAATTAAGTTAGTGTTAGGAGAAGAGATAGTGAACGTAATTAGTGCTTATGCCCCCCAGATGGGCTTAGGAGATGGACATAAGGAGAAGTTTTGGGAAGATTTGGAAGGAGTGCTACTAGAGATACCCCAAGGCGAGATGGTCTTCATAGGAGGAGATTTGAATGGCCATGTAGGACGCGACGTAGATGGATATATAGGAGTACATGGGGGACTTGGATACGGTAATAGAAATGAAGAAGGGAAGGATATTTTGGACTTTTCAGTGGCTTATGATCTCATGGTGACTAACACCTTTTTTAGGAAGAGAGAGGAGCATTTGGTGACTTATAAGAGTGGCTCCTCAAGGACACAGATTGACTTCTTCTTAATTAGGAAAAGAGACCGCTTAGCTTGTAAAGATTGCAAGGTGATACCGGGGGAGAGCTTGACTTCCCAACATAGGTTGTTGATCATAGATGTGCAGCTACAAAGGTGGACTACAAAAAAGAAGTTGTATAGATGCTCAAAGACTAAATGGTGGAACTTGAAAGGTGATCAGCAACTAGCATTTAGGGATAGAGTACTAGAGGAAGACGTTTGGGCGATAAATGAGAGTGCAAATAATATGTGGGATAAGGTAGCAGAGTGTATTAGGAGGGTAGGGAAAGAAGTCTTAGGAGAATCCAAAGGGGGTGCTCCGGCACAGAAGGAGGCATGGTGGTGGAGCAAGGCCATTCAAGACAAGATAAGAGTTAAAAGAGAGAGTTTTAAAACTTGGCAAAGGGATCGAAATGCAGCAAACTTGGAAAAGTATAAAGAAGCAAAAAGAGAAACCAAAAAGGCAGTTAGTGAGGCCAAGGCAAAGGCATTTGAGGAGCTATATAGGCGACTTGACACTAAGGAAGGCGAAAGAGAGATATTCAAGCTTGCTAAAGCCAGAGATAGGCGGACCAAGGACTTAAACCAAGTTAAATGCATTAAGGATGAGGATGAAAAGGTATTAGTAAAGGACGATGAGATAAAGGAGCGTTGGAAGAGCTACTTCTACAAGTTATTTAACGAAAGCAGTAGTAGTGACATACAATTGGGACAGCTTACCATTTCTAGGGAAGAATCGAATCATATGTTCTATAGGAGAATCAGTAGGGAAGAAGTTAAAGAAGTATTGAAAAGGATGAAGAATGGGAAAGCGGTTGGGCCAGATGGTATCCCTATTGAGGTCTGGAGGTGCTTGGGGGAGAATGGCATAAATTGGTTGACAAAACTTTTTAATGTAGTGCTAAAGAGCAAGAAGATGCCTGATGCATGGAGGAAAAGTATTCTTATACCCATATACAAGAACAAAGGAGATATTCAGAACTGTGCGAACTACCGCGGGATTAAATTGATGAGCCATACGATGAAATTATGGGAGAGAGTTATTGAGAGAAGACTAAGAAGAACAACAAACATTTCAGATAATCAATTTGGTTTCATGCCTGGGAGATCAACCATGGAGGCTATCTTTCTCCTGAGGAGGTTAATGGAACAGTATAGAGAAGGCCAGAAAGATTTACATATGGTGTTCATTGACTTGGAGAAGGCCTATGACCGGGTTCCTAGGGAGATTCTATGGGGAGTACTGGAAAAGAAAAGAGTGTGTGTCGCATATATTGAGGCGATAAAGGATATGTATGATAGAGCCGTGACATCTATAAGGACGACTGGCGGAGAGACTAAGGAGTTTCCTATCACGATTGGTCTACACCAAGGCTCAGCGTTAAGCCCGTACTTATTTGCCCTAGTTATCGATGAGATTACAAGACATATTCAGGATGAGGTGCCGTGGTGTATGCTATTTGCAGATGACATTGTTTTAGTAGATGAGACGAGAGAAGGAGTGAATGCTAAGCTAGAAGTATGGCGGAAAACGTTAGAGACAAAAGGGTTTAGGCTAAGTCGATGCAAGACGGAATATATGGAGTGCAAGTTTAGCCAAAGTAGGACACTTGGTAACATAAAAGTAAGTTTAGGCACACAAAAGATTGTAGAGAAAGAAAACTTTAGGTACCTTGGATCGATGGTGCAACAGGATGGAGGGATTGATACTGATGTAAGTCACAGGATTCAGGCCGGGTGGACCAAATGGAGGAGTGCTTCGGGGGTCTTGTGTGATCGGAAAGTCCCCCTCAAGGTTAAAGGAAAGTATTATAAGGTGGCGGTAAGACCAGCATTGTTATATGGATCAGAGTGTTGGGCAGTAAAGCATAATCATGTTAAGAAGATGGAAGTTGCAGAGATGAGAATGCTAAGATGGATGTGCGGGATCACAAGGAGAGATAGGATTAGGAATGAGGAGATTAGGGGCAAAGTAGGAATAGCACCGATTGGAGATAAAATGAGAGAAAATCGACTAAGATGGTTTGGCCATGTTAGAAGGCGTCCAATGGAAGCACCTGTTAAAAGGTGTGAAGGCATAGAGATTGCCAGGAGTAGGAGAGGGAGAGGGAGACCCAAGAGAAGTTGGAAAGAAACTATTAAACATGACCTTGCCTACATGGATCTAACGGAGGACATGGCCCTAAACAGATTTGATTGGCGTCGTCAAATCCATATAGCCGACCCCACCTAGTGGGAAAAGGCTTGGTTTGGTTTGGTTTGGTTTGGGATACATTTATTCAAGTAATAAATGTATCAGATTTTTATCTGAATCTCACAATAGAAAAAAGCGCCAAGATATATAATCAACAAAACACAAGGTTCAAACTAGCATAAAGAATTCAATTTTGTCATAAAGAATTCATTATTCAACATGAAGAATCTAGCACAAGAATAAATGTGGATAAAAATACGCCAATCGTTTCAAAGAACCCATTTAGCATGTATAAAAATAGCCCAATGAATCAAGACCACTGCAATATTCATTTCTAAACCATCTCTATGCAAGGCATTGATCAAAAGGGTAAAGATAGTCTCATTTATGATAATAACTGAACATGGTCGAGTGAGTGACCCATGGTGATATCTGCCTCCGGCCAGCAGGTTATGAAAATTCTAATGAAGCATAAATCTTGGCAATGGGGCCTATATACTATATAGCATACACTCAAACCTTCATGGTCCACTACTAGTGAGGGGAGATCTGAAAAACACTACATCCTAGGCTAGTGGAGAGGCAATGGCATCTCAGTCATCATGTAAATAGAGAACCGAATGGTGATGTAGACAGTGGCCCTGATTGGGAGAGTATTTTAATTATGCATGATGTAATCTCTTAGTACAAATCTGATCAGTTTTCTTACATCCGGGCTCCTTTATCTCCCTGATGGAGTCCTATTGCTGTACGTGCAGCTTATAGAGCAATAGAGGATCAAACTAGAAAAAGTATACTAAGAGGAAACTAGTGCGTAGCTCCACCAGAAGAGAAAATTAAGGAATGTTGTTTGAGATGGCGTAGGCACCTATTAAATGTCAGAAACATCCCAAGTGTAATGTATTAAAGGGCTACACATGCAAGGAATCAGAAGAAAGGGGAGACCAATAAAGACCTTGAACGTAGTAAAAAAAAAAAAGGCATGAGTTATAAATTTATAGAGACCATAGCATTAGATAGGGTTGAAAGAATAAGTAAAACTCCAAAAGCTGATTCGAGATAGAGATAGATGGTATAAACCCCTACTACTAATCCATCTCAATCAACCCCTGCTACTACTCGTAAACTGAACCCAGTCAGATTTGACCCACTTAAGGGTTGGGTCACAACCCACAAAGCCTCCCTCTGAACCTGTCCCATCTGCCCCCCCTAGGGATACAGTTACAACAGCAACAAAATGATGACGACGATGATATTCAATCCGTAAATAAACATATCAAATCTGACCCGAAGGGGTATGCAGGTCAAGCCACAATTTTGCCACCCATGGGGAAAACGGACAAATGAATCCTTTAAAGCCCCATTTTGGCCATACATGGGTAACTAAAAAAACATAAGAAAAAGTACCTCATCAACGTCCATATCCATCTCAAGCCATTTCAAGGCTTTAACAATCACTTCAAGCTTCACTTGGTGTGCTTTACTTGGGTCCCTCTGCTTTTGGATGATATAACTGCAAGAAAATAAACTAGTCATGGATGTTTCTCCTTGATAACAAATATGAAAGTCTACCATGTGCAGAAAAAAAAACATACATCTTTTTTACCAATCTCTGATAAACTTGTAGCTCCAGCTTTTCCAAGACAAGATAAACACCTGACCTTAAAAATCTAATGGGCCAAAATAATCAGGAGTAGAAACTTTTGAGGTGAAAATCTATGTATATTTTAGCAAGGAACGTACCTATCTTCATGCTCTTGGAGAGCATGCCGAAGAAGTCGCAGGTCACCTCTTTTTAGAGCATGCACAACATCTGTGTACTGCAAATATAGAACTTACTCAGAATAGCAAATAAATTTTACTTTTCAGTCAATGAAACTTATATACGCCCTTTTCCTGAGTGGTAATTCACATTTGCCCCAAAATAAGAATCCAAATAAATAAAAATCCAGTCAATGGAACTTATATACACAGACTTTTCCTGAGTGGTAAATTCACATTTGTAACAAAATATAAGAGTTCCATGTTATTTTTTACCAATAACTTTCTGAAAATATGTACACGTACACATGGTTAGGGACAAAACAAGGCCAGCTAGGAAAGATGCTCAGGCCGATAATTAGGAAATGCAAGCAACTATGCACTCTGAAACAAAAACTCTTTAAAAAGAAATGGAACGGAAGAAATACAATTAATTTCACAAAGTGAGAGGGATCAGGACAGATTCAAGCGCTTGAGCATGCAAGCAACTATGATAAAACCTAGCAATTGTAATCAATGGGAAAGCAGGAGCAGATGCATGCTTCCAACAGGAAAGAAGCAACTCAGTAGAAGTTTGCTGCTATTAAGAAAATGAACTCAACTAACAATGAAACTATAAAGCAATCTTAATTTCACTCATTAGTGAAAGGACCATCTGAAACAATTTTTGATATCTTTTCACATTAGAGAAGCACCTTAGGATCATAGATAATTATACTATTCTTAGTTCCAAGCAATTGTAGCAAGATTGACCGTGTATACCAATTCCATGGACAACATGTAAAACAATAATACAATTAATGTCATTCAACTATTCAAGACCATCATCATCATCAAAAATACCACCTGCTATCAGACCAATACTATAGGATCAATAAATACAGTAACAAATGGCACGTAGTACCAACAGAACGAGTTCAACCCCATGAGTGGTTCCAGAAAAATAATTTCAGTTTGGTAAGAAAATCCCATGATAAAGTATAAGTACAATTAGGCCATCATCATTTGCAAAGATGAAAATATTTCTGATATTAAAAACATTTAAAAAGGATGGTCTTCAGACCAAAAAAAAAAAAGCTCTTACCTCAACCAAATTATATTTCTCCAGAAGCCACTTTGTGGGTAAAATGCCAATCGAAAGCTTTACAGGTACAAGGTACTTCAGAATCATCCTATCAGCAAAAATTAAACCGAAGAAAGAAACAGATGACTATAAAAATAAAATATATCATAGTATACTGTTTTTATTTGTTTAAATCCATAAGCAGACTTTTTTTAAGTAGATTATAGAAGAGCTCATAAATAATCAGCAGCAGGAGAAAAAAAAAACTCCTTTCATATATCACAAGTTGGGTATGGATATAATGACCTTAGTACTGTGCTTAGTGCCAACCGCTGCAGGACAGAAGGCAGGGTCAACAGAATATTTTTATTATTCTATTTATCTAAAGATATCTCTACAAGATAAATAATACAAATTACAAAATCCTATGTAGCACATCACACCTGAACCAAACCTTATATTTGCTTCACTCTGTGGGTTGCAATGCTTTAAAGCATAAGTGAGTTTCTGATCAGCCTGCCATGAAACAAAACTAAGAGTTCATTCGTCAATGAAAATGCAATACATGAAACTATCATTGTAACTGCCACTATCCTTCACATATGACTGGGGTAAGGTTCAATGATGTTGATCATTGCCAGCATGATATTTTGTTCTAGAAATGTGCCTGAATGCAAACCCACGCAAGGAATTCTTTTTCATTCATAATGTTTGCTATCATAAAAAAATTAAAAATAAATAAACATAAAAGTTAAAGCACACAGTATTTCAAGTCCAAATTCCTTCTAGAAACCATAAATGGGTGTAGGGCTCTTCTGATCAACATAGATGTTACTTGAAAATGGTGTCTGAATCTCAGGCAGGACTCAAATCCACAACTTATAACTTCCATGAAGAAAAATTCCTAGAAGCTCGTTATTATTATTATTATTATTTGGCTAAAACCTAGGAGCCCATTTTCGTCCAGAATGTTTGTCACCAATATCACAAATAAGCAATAGCAAACAGTAATTAGGCTGTGTCTATATTATTGAAAAAACAACACATTGTTACAAGTTTCTCCAAAATTGGGAGGAGCAATGGGCACGTTTGTGCTATGATGCCTGGATATGGCAAGGAAATGGTAGGGACACACTATGGATACGACAGGGACACGGGTTTTACACATAAAAAGTGAAGTATCAGACACAATACGTTGCCCACTTTGAAGTATCCATGCATCATAGCGTTTGTGCAGCCATGTTTCCATAGAAAGGCAGGGAAAAGTTAGGCCACTTTTCCACAGTGAAAATCTTCCACATTTGGTGTTTCCATTTTAAGGAGAAGCACAAAAATGAGATAAATTTTCCTCAATTCTGTGGTAAAGCATTTCTGATATGGGGGATAGGAAAGAAAATTTATTGTGGAAGAGGAAAAATGGGCAACATAGGTTTTCTGCATATGCTACACAAATATGCCACGCCTATGCATATGGGCAAATTTATGAAATGGTGTTGAATGCGCACTTACACCCAAGGACCTACATGCTTAATAACCCTTCATCTAAGCAAAGTATATGGATCCTATAAATATCATATATCATGCAATCAAATAAGTAGAGCATGAAACAAAGCACGATGACTTTTCCTTTGATTAGTACTACTTACAGAAAGGAAGTTTTCATTAAATACTTCCAGGCGACCTGTATAATACATGTATGTGACCTGTCATGAAATAAATTAAGAGTCAAATAAACTTGAGTGGAATTCACTGAATCATAGTGAAACAGTACAGAGATTTCTAATTATAAATACATTAAGGAATGGAATATTGAGGGGAGTTGTAACTCAATTAAGCATGAGTTAATTAATTTCTAACCTTGTCTCTTATTGGGAATTCCTCAAAGTCAAAAATCCGAGCAGTTTCAATGCTTCTTATTACACTTCGGCAAAGGTGCACCGTACCAAGCTGAAGAACGTGCCAAACATAAATTTTAGCATACACTAATTGACAACTATTATTTACCAATTCCCATCATTAAAAGGAATATGAATTCTCTAACAAGTGCATTATTTCCACATAGTAAGGAAAGTAAACAATAGAAAGCAATACAAAAACATGACCTTAAAATACACTTTGAATAGTTGGCAAGTCACATATAAAGCCCCAACACGTTTGGGACCTTTCCCCTGTAAAACGCAAGCCAAGTGGGAAAAAGTTAATAAAGACAAAAGCATGATTTCATATGCTTAAAAAGATTAAAGTTATCATAAAAAAATGATAAGAGGCAGTGACAAAGAACGTATAGGACAGGAAGCACATACTCATATACATATATATATACATTGTATTGTATTGTAAGTTCACTAAAATGCCCCCTTCAAGAAGAAGCCTTTTTTAGCAGTCACTTAAAACTTGTCACGTACAGCCCTAAGTCATGAGGTATATAAGCATCTTTCCAATGCTCAAGTCAAACTCTAATAATTTAGGAAAGCTTTATCCATAAGCCCAGAGGAAGGGAAAAAGAGGGCGGCATTCACTTTTTAGAAGGAGACAAGGTTCTCTAATCTCTAGTGCAACCAATGAGAGAAATATCATACCACACCTCATATAAGGCCTGCTTATTAAAATTCAAACCACTCAAAAGATATGCCCCGCTGTAATGAAAATTTTAATTAAATAGTAACAATGGATTTGCACTACTTACAAATTGAATTCCTAGGTTTAGTTTATAAATACTTCCAAGAAACCTACCAGAGTTTGAATTCACTTATTAAAAATCCTTGGTTTGGGGGGATTTGTACCACTGATTAAAACTCCTGGGTTTAGTCCATTCACGCATGCATATTATGGGGTTAGGATTATAGTATGGGGGTTGTTTACATGCGATTAGGGGGTATCCATGTTCAATTTATTTAACTGTGGATCAAGATTTCTTGACCTGCAGCCTACCTAATAATAGTGAGTCATAATGCCCATTTAAAAGACCGTATATGGGACGGCTATATAGGAATATATTACAAGTAGTTTACAAGAGATTTTCGGAGGACGGCTATATAGGACTATATTACAAGAGATTTTCGGAGTCCATTCATATTCAACTCATTTAATTGTGGGTCAAGATTTCTTAATGTGCAACCTACCTAATAATAGTGCAACTCGAGTTTAAGTGTTATACATTATAACAGAGGGTTTTCAATTCAGCCTTCTCCTTTTCTTACTCTTTAAATATATTTGGTGATATATTTGATCCCTTTTAAATGGATCTTTTCAAAAGACAATGTGCCTAAATAGTTACTGTTATTCGTGATACATTTTCAGTCCATTCTTTTTAATTTACTTTATTTTAAGCAGTAGGGTCTAGGCATATCAGGATGAAGCAAGAATATCAAAGTGCCACAGAAAAAAAAAAGGGCACATCAAGTGATTTTTGAACAAGTTCAAATAATCCATGCTAAGTTTCAAAAGAACTTTAAAAACGGTGTTTCCAAATAAACAGGGAATCCCATGACCGACAATAGTTCGAAATAAGCAAAGAACCAGATGAATGGTGGCAAAAGTGGATTCTAAGTATAAGAAAAGACTAGCATTTGACATTGATTTGCACGTATAGGGTTTAGAGGAGAACATACAGCAAGAGCGCCAAAAACTTTCATCAGGAAAGACCCAGCTCCTTTCAATTTCTCCGGAATCTTCCCACAAGATGCCAGCTCTCTATCCGCCTGCAAACAACACCAAATTCATCATATGCCATACAAACTAAAACCCAAAAACCCCCCAATTTACGAATTCGCGAATCCTACCCTTTCTGCAAGAACCCTAATCTCATAGGAGATCACGTAAACAGCTTCCATCGCCCACGCCGACTCCCAGTTGCGAAACTCCTGAAGAAACGCACTGCAATCACCCAGTCAACAAGCCAACAATGACAATCCGGAAACAGATGGAAAGAAATCAATCCAAGAACAAGATGAGAGAGAGAGAAGATACTTGGCAGATTTCTCGAAGGCGATGTAGGCATCTACGAAGCGTCCGATTCGGAAGCTCTGCAGGGAACGAAGGAGGGGCAGGAGTACATCTCCGATCTGCGAGTATTTGTCAGATTGCTTGATGAGCCTGCTTGCGTCCTGTGACGGAAAAGAAGGGGTTAGGAAAAACCCTAAAACCCTAAAATCGATCGAGAATCGGAAGGGAGAGTACTTGGAAGATGTTGAGAGAATCAGCAAGCGAGAGGAGGTGAGGGGAGTTAGAGGAGACTGCAAGTAAGGGTTTTAGAGATGTGCCGTCTTGAGAAGAAACAGCGTCTGAGAAGCGATTCAGGTATTCTGTGATCCTTCTGTGCGCTTCACCCATGCTCAGGTACGCCATCTTCGATCGCTCTCGCTCGCTCCTGGTTGCGTTTGCTCCGTCTTTTTACCCGCTCGAATGAATATCTGCGGGTGGGCCATGTATGCAGTGGATGGTCTTGACGGTAGGGTTGCCTATTGAATGGGAGCATGGGGATCTACATAGCTAGTTGCACTGGTCCGAGGGAACGATCTGCGGGCTTTCTCAAATAGGCTGGGCAGCGCCAATTTTAGCAAATTTTTGGACAAACTATACTAAGTTACTGGCAACAACGCCGCGCGCTTGGCTCGGGTAAAAGGAAAAGAGATTGCATTTTGAATTTGTAAGGTATCAAAATTAGTTATAAATATATAAGCATATATTCACGCATATGTATATAAAAAAAAACACATGTGCCCAAAATAAAGATATAGTAAATTATTATAATAATTAAAACTATAAAAGAATAATCCACTATTATTATTTTTTAAAATTTTTAGAAGAAAATAAAGTGGAAAAAAATCTTAAGATTTTATGGTAAAAGGAATAAATTATCATGAAAAATAATAATGAGAATCTTGTAATATCGCACCTATAGAATCTTTGTAAATTGAAAAAATGCATGGGTTGAAAGCCCCTACAAAAAAGAGAAAACTCTTGATGGAAGCAAAAATAAAAAAAATGATACCATTCAAAGAAGGAAAAAATGAGAAAAGAAAAAACAAATGCATCCATTTTCCTATCAATATCAGGCTCGGGCTCAGTCTGTTAGGTACATCGTGTGGAGTGTGAGTGCGGCTAAGATGAGTCCCACACCAATGCTCCAAAACACTACCCACTCATTTTAAGCCTACTTATCATTAGAACACACCTACTTAAACATACAAATCAAATCCACATCCAACCAAACACTTAAGAGAGAGAGACGTGTAGAATCATTTTATTTTATATCAATGTCCTATATTTATTTAATATATATATATAAAAACAAATCCAATGAAAAAGGGTCCCTCGCATGGGATCTATATATGGTGTAAGATAACGATAAAGAGAGCAATTTAATTTCTTTCATCAATGTTAAGGCTTTGGATTTTACATGAATGTTGAAACATCAAAACTAACATCATTGCAAGCATGTGCAATAAGTTTTATAATTTAGAAGTCCATTAAATTAACAGCCTGTTGTAGGAATTTCAATAGGCCGGTTTCCGAACTGGCCCATTTCTACTATCAATAGGATTGAACGGCCTGAGTTCAGGTGTATATCAGGTCCTAGATACTAAGTTCGAACCTGGCTGCTAAAAAAATATGGGCGGATTGAGACTACCCCTTAAAGGCCAGGGCCAGACTAAGGTTTGAGTCCGGGTGCACATAGGATCATCCCAACTCAAACCACATGATAAAAAAGTACTGGAAATATATGACAACTCTTTGAAGCCCTCAGGTCAACAAAGGCTCAAGTCCATTTAACATTTGAGTCAGGTTGATAAGTTCTATGAGGTGGTCCCACTAAGATGGTGCATGGGTTAGATTTATTAAATTCCCTAAAACTTTTATGGGGTAACACGTAAGTGAAAAAGATTGATATTTTTTTATCATAAGATCTACATAGTGGGCCCCCTTAGAAGGGTCTTTTGTGTTATTTTTGCAAGATTAACCTTAATTTTAGGGGATATTGATTGAGAAACTTTAGGAGATCGAAGATATGGATAGATACTTTTGGAGAAAAAATAGTGGAATGTGATGACATGACTTCTTAAGTCACTCTTTTTATGTATATTTATTTAAAAGGATAACTCCTTCAATACTGACGTGGCACCCCCCACATCCCACCTCCCCCTTTGCTTTAATATATATAATTGATCAGAAGGTTTGCCTATGGGCCTTTTTGGTTTAATCAAAGCCCATCCGAAAAAATTAGTGGGCCTAGTTGTTTATAAGCCGGGACTGAAGAAATTTGGGCTCTTATTGAGCACATTGGTTGGCCCATGAGCACTCCATTGTTTTTAATGCAAGTACTCATACACACACTCACACAAGACACTCACCACCAACTCTACAACCAAAGGTTGCTCCTTGCCCCACCACCCCACAAGAAGAAGGAAAAAACACTAAGCACCCTAATTGTAATTTGATAAATAGATTTTAGACGGGTAACGTGATGGTTGATTTTTCATTGTTTGTGTTAGTTGTGTTATGTCTGTTCTAAAATTGTTTCTCTGCAGATAAATGTCTCAACAATACGGTTCGAATATGGGTAGTGAGAGCATCATGGAGGATAGGTTGGAGCTGTTTGTTCATACTCGGACACACTTCAACACTTAGGTAGTGTTTGGTTCGCTGGAATGGTTGTAGGCAGGAATGGAATGGAGACCGAAATGACAATGGAATGGGATGAGGCATGAATAGTCAATTCCATTCCAGCGTTTGGTACGCTGAGGAATCAACCCAGTAATGGAATTCTAATTCCTATTCCTGCGTTTGGTACGCTGGAATGCTGCCTGGAATGGAATCAAATTTACATAAGATTGACCAAAATACCCTTATTAGATTCTACTGTAACATTTGCATTGTTTGTGGTGGATGATTTGGGGGTGGGCCCCATAAAGGTGTAGTGAAAAAGTTTGTAACTTCTCATAATAATATATTATTATATTATATTATACTATTTGGGGTGGGCTCCACAATGTGTAGTGAAAAAGTTTGCATTATAATATTTTGGGGTGGGCCCCACAAAGGTGTAGTGAAAAATTTTACAATTTTTCAAAATAATATATTCTTATATTATATTATAATATTTGGGGGTGAGCCCCACAATGGTTGGTTGAAAAAACCATTCAACATAGCCTCTTTTATAATAGTAGATAAATAGATATAATATTTTGGGTGGGCCCCACAATGGTTGGGTGAAAAAGATATTATATTATTATTATTATAATATAATAATATATTATTATATTTTATTATAATATTTTGGGTGGGCCCCACAATGGTTGGGTGAAAAATATATTATATTATTATTATGATATAATAATATATTATTATATTATAATATTTTGGGTGGGTCCCACAATGGTTGGGTGAAAAAGATATTATATTATTATTATTATTATATAATAATAATATTACAAGCGAGGGTATTTTGGTCTCAACAAAAAGTCAGAAAAGAATGGAATGGTGATTCATTCCGTTCTTGGATGGAATGGTGATTTCTCACATAAAGGAATGAGATTCCGGAGGTAATGGCCATTCCGCCCCTTTTTGGCGAACCAAACGCTGGAATGGTCATTCAATTCCGACCTCTATTCATGCGAACCAAACGCTATCTTAGATACTGGAGATCCTCAGCCGTGTGACTCAGTAGCCACAAACTTCACAATTTCCACCAGTTGTCACACCAAGCAAACTAGACTAGTATGAGCTATTTGAGAGGTTCGGAAAAGGAAGCCTTCAAAGTTTAGTAGATGTGGAGATCCAATGAAGGCAAACGCATGGATTATAGAGAGAGCGGAGCTTCAGGATGCTTCCATGTACAGGAAGATAGTGAGTTCAACTTCAACTAGCGACCTACAGGTTACGAGATGCAGCTGTGGGATGGTGGATGACCGTGAGAGCTTCATATACAGACATGGATGATGAGCAACTTAGGAGACATTCAAGGAACAGTTTATTCGAATGTTTATTCCTACACACATTAGAGCTTTGGGAGTTTACGCAGTTACTTCAAGAAGACATGATAGTTCTAGATTGAGGCTCAGTTTACCCGCTTATCACGCTTCGCATAAAGACTCGTCACTCTGGAATTAGAGAGGATCAAATGCTTCATAGAAGGTCATCGAGTTGACATCCAGAAGGAGGTGACTAGCACAGAGCTCACCACGTATGAGGCTTACGTGGATAAGGGGATTTGGGCTGAAGACTCTCGATAGGACAGCCCAATGGAATGCTTCTAAGCCGAGGCCGAAATTTTAGATTTCGTCCGAAATCTAGTTTTTCGGTTGGTATGTTCAAACAACTAGTATGGTTTTTCCGCTGATTTTAGATTTAATTTGGGATTGTAATTTTTAATTTAGATTTGTAATAAAATTTCAATTTTGGTTTCGTAGAGATTTATTTATATAGATTTTTTATATGCTAGATTAGTTTTTCAATAGGACAGGTTTTATGCGATTAATTAGTCCCTGTGGATCGACTTCGGATTCACCGAGTTATTACTACATCGCGACCTTACACTTGGGGCTACAATCATGCATCAATGGATCAATAATAGGTTCGCTGTGAACTATGATGTCTTCATTTTGAAAACAAACAAAATCTCTATCAATTTGCATTTTCATCTTTATAAAGTTGTGGAGCGTGATGCAACAATCACAATTTATCTCTGCCTACATAAAGAATAAGGTGGCATGAGCTTCAAAATAAGAAACTTTGCCTTTGACACCCCAAAAAACAAACAACGCTCGATTACATTCTACAATGATGAATGGTGATGATTAAACAACTCTTTTTTTTTCCTATTGGCCACCATCCACGTCCCCTGTACTAATATAAGTGATATCATTTTCCATTATAAGGCTTAAGATAACCTGGCACGCTAGTGTAACCAGAGTATACAATATAGTATTTACTTGTAAAAATTTTAATTTTGTCTTTTTCAAAAACAATATATATATATAGGGAAGTGCTCCTATGAGAGACACTCTCACCAACTTTATGAGAAATAGGTGGGGGCCCTCACTTCCATATCCACTCTCACCAACTTAAATGCATGGACTCTCAACTTAAATGCGAGAGCCCCCGACCATTTCTCATAAAGTTGGTGAGAGTGTCTCTCATATGAGCACTTCCCATATATATACATCCATCAAAGAAGACTTACCAAGAGGTTGGCAAAAATGCAATTGCGGTTTAGTTATTGCTTATACAAAAACTCGATAATCTTGTTTCTTCCCAACCAGCATATACAAAGGTGAACCTCATGTTAAAAGAACCCCATGTCAAAAGAACACGCACACATAATATTTTGTATGACTGAAATCTTTCTGCCTCGGTAAGGGATTTGATCCTTTGTATGAACAAATGCACTTACACCTGTTCCATCAATGGCTCGGCTCCTACACAATTCTATAAAAAATGATAAGATATATGTCATAATTATTTTAAAAAATGCATATTATCTTGTAGAAGAATGTGATAGGAAAAAAGTGAAAAGGTTACCTTAGACCGAGGATAGTATTTTGGATTGTAGAGAATTTCTAATGGTATTTCTGTAAGTGATGGAGCAGTGGTAATTTCTTTACCCAAATTTACTACAGCTTTTAAAACTCTTTTAAAATGACGACTAATGGTTTCACTCGAGTATTGGAATTAATCCGCCATCATTCGATTCCTAATGCTATGGCACGCATTAATAAAAAAAAATAACCACTTGCTCTTCTACAGGAATAAATCTTGAATCTTTTACGAGATTCTTACTTTTCAACGTCTGACACAAACTACAAAACACATGCTTTTCCATTCGAAATAAATCATAACATCTCTCTGGGTGTCCAGATAGTATTTAATAAATAAATTCTACTCTAGTTTCACCTTTATCCCGGATTGGTAGTCTAGATATATGGGTCTCACATTTTTTTGAAAATAAAGAAATTTAGAATATCAACACTTTCCTCTTCATCAGTGTCTTTCTCAACCCTATGTTAATCCATGGAACCTGAATAAAATAAATCCAAGACAATTATCAAAGTATGTCATATAATTGAAGATGAATTCCAAATTCAAGTACAACTAAAACAAATACAAACACAAATTAAAGTGCAATTCAATATCAATTATTTTATATCAAATGTCAATATATTCATTAAAATAAATATCCAAAAACATAATTATTCTACCAAATTAAAACATAAGACGACTTAAATTATGTTGTAGTAAATGTTGTTATCCTAATTAAAAGAGAATTCCTAATATTTGTATAAGTTTGAATCTGTCAGCATCAATCGCCTTATATTCCAGGTACAGTCATAAAAATCTCTCTCCAGGCAAGGTTCGTTGCTATAATCGTGAATGCCTTTAATTATATCTCTTCCCTTACATCATGGATGGTGGAAAACAAAGCAATGCAATTTTGAATTGAGAAAGGATCATCATTTTCTGCTTTGGAGCTTGACCTGGCAATCTTTTTTTTTTTTTATATTATTCTTTGACACTTACACAGGCTTCATCAATCGAGCTTGATGCCTTGGAAGCTCGTATACATCTAGAATTAGCCTAGACATTTATTTCTTCAACAAAGTTTGATGACATGTCATCATCAAGATCAATTGCAATATCTCGAACCTAACTGCCTCGACCCTCAGCTCATGGAACCACATTATCATCATTAGTATCTTCTGCTCCTTGCTCCGGCATTTTCACCCCTTGCAGTGGTGTCACCATATATTATTTCAAGCTCTTCAAACATTGGACATCTTTTGTATCCAAACTGCTTCGCATCTCCTTTTGTTTAAAAATATTGAGTGTAAAACACGCAATAATTAATAAACAGGGGGCTCCCACAAAGGGACACCCTTAAGAGCCTTTGAAGCCATTGAACCTCCCCGCCCAGAAAAGAAACTCTTGTGTATTACTAATCAGTTGTCATTAGTCATTACCTTTGTTTGCATTGTGAGTTTCAACTCAATCCAAAGACAATAATAATAGAGTTGCAAAACCATCAATGAAACTCCGGATAACTTCTCTCAAAAGCAAACAAGATATATATATATATATAGAGGGATATTCATATGCATCCATCCCTCACCATTTTTGGTGAGGGACACCCCTTTTGGGGAAGGTTTGAAGTACAAAAGTGTTTTTGTACCTCACATAAAATACACTTTTGTACTTCAAACTTCCCCAAAAGGGGTGTCCCTCACCAAAAATGGTGAGGGATGGATGCATATGAATGTCCCCCCATATATATATATATATATATATATTTTTTTTTTTTTTTTTTTTTTCTGATTTGGAGCACACTCTCTCTTTCCATCTCTCTCCCCTTTTTGACTTTTGTCTAAAAACAGATTCCTCGTCAATTAATTTTAATGGTATGATTAGAATTAGGATGACAACAGGAAAGCTGGCCCAGCAGCCCTATGTATCCTAGGCGTCCCTATCCATCTCATATTCAACTAAGGAAACTTATGGTTGTCGCACCCTATTTAAATTTAGTGAACTTTTCACTCCAACTTATATACTTGATTAAAACATAAAAAAAGAAAATAAAAGAAAAACATGCGAAATCATCTGAACAATTTGATTGTGACTTTGGAAAAAAAGAAATCACTAAATAGTAGATGATAGTGGCCACAATCAGATCCACTTTCTGTATATAAATCTTCTCACTATCTACAAAAGGTAGACTCAAAGATAAAGAAGGGAAAACAAAATAAAGACCCAAAATAAAAAATATTGATCGTATCTATTCTTAAAGTCAACATATTATTTAAGATGAGGAAGAAAGAGATAAGGAGAGAGGCTGGGAAACATACCAGAATGGGGTAAAGACCTATAAAGAGAGGAGCACTAAGGATTTTTTTTAGAATGCAATAAAAAAAGAGTAACGGATGGCGGTCTATCTATACCTCTAAGGGCCTATTTGGATAAATGAGGAGTGTAATAAAATGAAGTGGAGTGAAGAGAAGTAGGTTGAAATTAAAGTAGAGTACTTCACTTCACTCAATTTGGATGCTTATTTTGAAGTTAAGGTTTAGAGTAGAATCCACTTTTACTTAAGGGCCTGTTTGGATAAATGAGGACTTGAGTAAAATGAAGTAGATTTCACATGTAAAGTGGAGTGAAGAGAAGTAAGTTGAAATTAAAATAGAGTACTTCACTTCATTCCATTTGGATGCTTATTTTGAAGTTAAGATTTGGAGTAGAATCCACTTTTACTCAAGAAAATTGAAGTATTTTGAGTTGAAGTGAAATGGAGTACATGTGGCTCACAACATTACTTCATCTATTGGATGATCACAACATTACTTCATCTATTGGACTAGATTCATCCAAACAGGGTAGAGTTGAAATTTTAGACTATTATGGCCCGTTTAACTTCACTCTACTCTATTTTTTGGCTATCCAAACAGGCACAAGGAAATGGAAGTATTTAGAGTTGAAGTGAAATGGAGTACATGAGGCTCATAACATTACTTCATCTATCGGGCTAAACTCATCCAAACGGGGTAGAGTTGAAATTTTAGACGGTTAAAGGCACATTTAACTTCACCCTACTCTATTTTTTGCCTATCCAAACAAGCCCTAAGGGAATGTTTTTTCCCTTCGTTTAACCACAAGGCTAGAAACATCAATCCCTCAATTCAGAACATACATGAAGACACCTGTCAGTATCTCCTCTGTCTCCACTCTCCACTCTCACTAACTGACCCATAACTTCCTCAAAAAAAAAATAACCCACTATGTAACTTATTTGCAACTCCAAATACAGATTCTCCCTGAAAAAAAAAAGTACCGATAGCCAGAGGAGGAGGAGAAATAGAGGAGCAGCAGAAGAAATAAGAAGAGAAATAGAGGAGCAGCAGAAGAAAGAGGAAGAGGGCAGTGAGTCTAAGTTTTTAGAATAAATGGCACCAATGACAGGCACTCAAGTAGCAACATCAATCTTCGTAGTCAGCCTGCAACTCCTTCGTTGTAGCAACGCCTCTCACCTACGTTTTTCATTTCAAAGCAAGTAAGAGAGTAACCCTTCCCCCTCGATCTACTCTCTCTGGGCACAAGCCCTTGGAAAAAAAATATCACAATAAAAAAACAGATTAGGATCGTATAGGCAAAACCTACTTTTTCTCATCCTCTAACTTCTGACTATACCATTTCAATGTTTATTTTCTCCATTTGCAATCCAATCTCCCTCCAACTCAATCTATTTTAACAATGGCAAAAACGATCTCTTCATGAGCACCCTGACCAACATACACTTAAATATAAGCCGAGTGGTCTTGGGACATTTCTGGACATTTCAAGTTCTAGTGTTCTGTATTTTCATTATTTTTAATGACTCTGATAGAACTGCTATGACTAGCTATGAGCCCCTTCTTCTTAAGAAATTATATATCTATATATATAAATGGAAATATTTATCAAAATTTTAAAATAAAAGAAAAAATATAAATTTTATATAAGAATAAAAGTATACAACTTTTACCTTATCATTTCAGTTGCTTCCAATATCTTAATTATATTTTTAGTCATGCCAAAAAACAAATTGAGGAGAAAGTTTAATAACATGATAATAAAAATTACAATTTTGATCTTAATATATTAGCTACCTAAATACACTGGAAAGTGTGTTGTAACTCGCAAGATGCCAAAGTTTGAATTGTACAGTGCATTTTTTTTGTTTGTTGGAACTCATCAAAACTCTAAAACATATATGAAAAGAAAAAAAAAGAAAAAATGAATGAATAAATAAACAAATATCATGAAAAAGATGTGAAAATAAGTCACATATATTGTTATGTTATTTATCAAGTATAATTTACTTTTGGTGCATTAAAAATGCACGATAAAATGAAAATTGTAATGGTCATCCATATTTACATATCATTAATTGGTTCAGATTCACGTATCCTTCCTGAATTGATATGGATACTTTTCTAATGAGTTTACTACAAAGCCTCAACTAAACTGAAATACATCATATGCAAAGATCATCCAGAAAGGGAGGGAGAGTGCTGCTTGGGATTCTAACACACCAAGTTGTATTCAGGGTTTCGATTAATCAAAGCGAGGGAATGCTTAAAGGGATAGCAGACTCATTCTTCATGAGGGGTGCGTGCATTGTTCCCCCTCCATCTACTCTCTCTACGCACAATCCCCTAGAAAAAAAAAGGATCTCAATATAAACAGATTACGATCGTATCATCAGTTAATAAAATTTAAAAAAAAAAATGATTTCCATATAAACAGATCGCATCACCTGTAAAAAAATAAAAAATAAAAAAAACATTGAGAAAGACAGGTTGAATAAAAAAAGGGCTTCAGGGCTGAATCCATGGACGGAAGAACTCTAAATGCTTAAAAAGTGAGCATTCAGAATGCCATCAGGTGGATTTTTTCGTTACAAAGGGAGAATCCGACCGTGAGGGAGACGATAAATAGGGAGGGCGTGGGTTTCTTCGTTATACAGTGAGAGATGAGGAAATGGAAGTAGTTTGTTTTTTGGTTATGGTTGATGGGGACCATTGGATTAGGGCTTGGAATGGACATCATCCCGGATTCATCCTTAGAAATGAAATTGCATGATGAAACAAACATGAAATTTTGATCATCTTATTTTGGCCCTACCTTAATACATTAAAATTTTAAAAATGACGGATTAGGACTGGTCATCTTTGTTATATATAAATTTTAACTTTCATTATGTTCCATTACAAATAATTATCCAAATAATCAAATTGGGAATTTCTATAATCTGTGAATAGATTAATTCACATCTCTATTTTTCCAAATCTATGGATAGATTTTTAAGACCCCACTATTTGCTAGGGGTCTCTGCATTTGGTGGCCCAAATCATGTTTGAAATTATAAATCTATTCAGTAAGAGTGGCCCAAATCATGTATGGAATTTTTTAAGACCCCACTATTTGCTAGGGGTTTTCAAATCTCTATAACTCCAAATCTGTGACAGGGTTTTGCATTATGACCCCACTCTTAATAAAAACATCTTATAGATTTTTATCCACAAATTTAAAACTTAATCTCATCAGTTATTAATAGATATTTTCATTAGTTGGAAAGCCATACACTCAACCTTTCTGCATGTGTACCTCATAAGATCAAGTTACTTGTTTTTTTTTTTTAATACAAGATGAGGCATTGATTTTATTTTTTTTTAAAATTACAGATCTGTTGTTAACTATTATTAGACCATCAAAGCTATCAGTTGAACTAGGTTGTAGAATATTGTAAGACCCCGCCCCGAGTTAATCAAGATTAACTCTAATTAATTAAAATTAATGCTAATTAATCATGTTTAATTAGACTAGTGATGGCTAATGATCAAATTGGATGAGATTAGTCTCAAAGGATTGATTTAGGCTTAATGAAATGATAATAAAGGAAATTGAATGGATTGAGTGAGGGTTTAGACTCAAACTAAGAAAACAAGGCCTTTTTCGTAAATACGGATTTATACGTATTTTGTCGAATACGGAAACTCTTAGTGCCAGCACGTGTATTTCGACAAGTACGTTAACTTTCGTAATAAGCTCGAAGTCATTTGACAAGGAATTGGCCAAGTGAGCCTTCATTTGACTTGATTTGAAAATAGGTGAGAAATGGAGGGTATAGTTGCAAAAGGGAGCTTATATAAAAGAAATGAACTTCTTTGAGTTCATTCCACTCAACTTCATTGAAGAGAAACCCTAGACACCCTTTTTCTTCATTTCCTCTTCCATTTTCCTTTATCAAGATGGAGTCTTGGATTGATTAGAGGGACTTTTGAAGGATTTCCATCCTCTTCATCTTCTTCTTCAACTTGTCTTCTTCCTTGGAGTGTAGAAGCTTGGAAGAAAAGCTCAAGAATCCCTTTTCTTGAAACTACAAGTAAGTAGTTGATCATTTAGTGAGTTTCCAAGTTGTAATAGGTGATTAGGCATGGATTCTAGTGTAAATAACTTATAGGAATGTGTTTTTCATGTTTTATGAAATTAGGGTTTGAAATTGGGGTTTTTGTCTCAAGTCAAGCTAGACAAATGATTTCTTACTAATAGACTCCAAGAGGCAAGTATAAATAGTGATTTATGGGCATATACTAATACATATGGTTTTTCTTGAGTTTGTTATAGCTTTAGTTCCAAACCTATGCTTGAGATTTGATTTGTATGAGTATATGATTTCTTACTGATAGACTCCAAGAGGCAAGTATAAATAGTGATTTATGGGCATATACTAATACATATGGTTCTTCTTGAGTTTGTTTATAGCTTTAGTTCCAAACCTATGCTTGAGATTTGATTTGTATGAGTATATGATTGATGTATTGGAGAAGATGATCGATGGAATGAGGGAATAGAAGTGTTGTAGTTGTATTAGAATGTGATTCGTGAAGGGAACAGAAGGTTCCAAGTTCTCTATGCAGGTTGTGAATGGAATGAAAGAAAGAAGAATGAATGTTCAGAATTCCGAATTTGGAGTTCTGGACAGTTCGCTCGAGCGAACTAGTTACTATCTGATACGAAATGGCATCCATAAGTGTCCGCTCGAGCTAGCATTATGTGCGCTCGAGCAATGAAGGTTCTGTCTGATGCGAACTGCTATCTGTAGACGTCCGCTCGGGCGAACTTGGGTCTGCTCGAGCGAATTCCCTGTCTATTTGAGTCCGCTCGAGCGAACTTGATGCTGGCCAAACACTAACTGTGAGTAAAAATTTGGCCAATCGATCGGACCGTTAAATGAATTTTGATATTGTGTGAAAATTTTGGGGACTAAATGCACACATTAAATGTATAAATGTGATGTCCATCGAAGATAACACGTGCATTTAGTAACCAATGATTACACCTAGTAGTTGTCTAGATTTGAGATAGAGACAGGTAGGAACATAAATGACTAATGATTCTTCTAACTCAATTGGAACTATAATGACTGAATACGATGAACCATTGAACAATGAATAAATGTAATGAACTAATGAATAATCCTGCTGCAGCAGATGATTGGGGTGTTCCGTAGCTCCGTGGTGATACCAGTGATCTCTGATCAATACGCTGGTATATCCCACATATTAGACTGTAAAGTCAATGAATTGATAAGCCATGTAATGAAAAGTAATATATATTAGACTGAAGAGTCCCATAAGCCACCTAATAAATGTTCAATGTAATCAATGAATGATGTGAAACTAATAAAATGAACTGACTAACTACTCCCTCGAGAAGAAGCTGAATTGAATGAGGATAAAACTATATTGATTGTTAATTAGTCATTGATTATTAAGTGGCCACATTGTACAGGATGTTATTCTGTTATAGTTTTAATTGTCTAGAGTTGTTATATTAATAAATGGATATGTTTGGCACGAAATATAATAGATATGTTTATACATTGCTAAACCGCCATGTTCATAGTGTTATTGATGGCATTACAGGCCCAGTTGCCCGTCCCGGTCTTGCAGAGGCCGCGCCGCATGCGTAGGAAGCCAATCTGATTCCTCCATGAGGATTGATCGAATGGGCGTAATATCGAAGGGCGAAAGTACTAGAACCTTTTGGAAACGTTTGAATGATATTTTGTATATTCATTCTTTATGGAATTGTAAAGAATGATATTCCCTGCATTAAGTTTTGGTTATGCAGTGGAAAACTTTGTTAAGTTCTAGATATGTATATATATGGACTTGGCTTTTAAAGCAAGGAACTCTTATCGTTTAAATTGTTTATCAATATATGTATTCCGCAAATGTACATTGACAGGCACGTATGTTAAATCCACTTAACTTCGGTTAATTAGGGTTTACGGGAGTAAGTATGATGACATCACGACCCAGGGTTAGGCCCTGATTAGTCCGATCTTGGGCCCAGGTCGTGACAAATATATCAGTTGAAATAGTGTTTGAAACCATTTAAAACCATGGTCTCAAAACAGTCATGCAGCTTCGGGTTCCCTGATGTATTATGCTTACTAGTCTATCTCGATAAGCCATCAGCTAGAGTTGACTCACCTTGACCAGGGTGAGTAAGAGGTGGGTCACTTGCTATGGTATCCTCTCCACACATCACATCTGGACAAACATTTGGCAGCTTGAACTTGGACATGTGGCCCGCCTATATGCATGTAAATCATTAGGTAGGTGATTAGAAAGTCTCATCATGGATTATCAAACAATCCCCAGATGGCAATGATCTGATGATCGTCGGCTGTAGCCATCTGATTATGGGCCCCAAAGGCACTTAGCTTGTGCCTTCAATCAGATGGTTATGATTATCAGATTGCACCTATCTTTACATCTTCAAGCTAATATTTGCCGAGCTTTGTAGAAACTTGCAAAAATAGGAGATTATGTCCAGTTCTTCCATGGTATATGAAAACCCAAGTATAAGATCAACTCCAAAACGCACAAGTCATTCATAAATCATACCATCCAAATTAGTCTCCCGTTGATCTATGCATTGGCTTCAATGAGAATGCATACTGTCATATTAGAGTACTGCATCTGTTTTCAAACACCATTGAGACTGTCAAAAAAAAAAATCTTCTTGTATAATCATCATGTAGAATACAAGCTAGTATTACCGGATGCATGGCTTCAAAATAACTATGTTTCTTCTTTTGGGGCTTTCTTCATCTTGACCATTTGGGTCTCTCTGGGTTCCAGTTACGAGGTCAATAGAGCACGCATGTCTGCAATGTTTGAGCAATAGATCTTTGAGAACAAGCGTGAGTATTGCTGTCCAATGGAGAAGGCGCGCTGTTTCGTAATATTCAAGAACAATTTAAGGAAAATAGAGTCTCGTAGAAAGAACAATTCCCGTGACTTCATATTTCTATATATTAACTCATATGCATATGTTCTGTAGAGAGAAATAGCCTGAAACTTCAAACTTATAACTACCACTACCCATACTGTTACGGAACACTCATGGCCAGGCACTCTCGTCTCCTACATACGTACATACCGTTGGGACTTCAGTCAATAGTCAGTACCCTTTTAGTAGACTTGTTCCAATGGTTTTTGGCTAGTAATCAACCAAATCCATACATTTTGGTTAGGATCGTTGAAGGATAGGATTTTGTTTGATTTAGTACGAACCATTTTTTTTTTTTCCATTTTATTTACTATTCAGCTACGTTGTAGTGGCAACAATAGAAGTTTGTTTTTTTTTTTTTTTTTCATTATTGTTTATTAGGAGATGCTTTTTCTTCTTTTTCATATCCTAGATTAATCTGCATGCCATGAAGCCCATCCTTTTTAATGTTTGTTTTTTAAGATCTTTTTTGGGCTACATGATTGGTTGGGTGGTACAATCCTTGGATAACCTACCTGCCATAAGACACCATTACCACTGGGGGTGTCTCGTGGTTCTTTTTCTGGCAGCATTTTACCCCAACTATCCAAATAGAACTGTCACCTGCAATTAAAAATATATATATAGAAAAAAGAAAAATGATAACATCAAAGCAGTTCTAGACAACTTTAGTTGGTTGTCCCAACCCAGCTCAACTGGATTTTGACTTTTAGATGCAGTTTTAGATGAGGCTTTTGAATGCTCTTAATATTCTTGTAATGTAATGTTAGTGATTATTTTACCTCATTCGTTGCATTTCTCAGGCTACAAAGAAGCATATGACCCAAAAAACTGAGGACATAGATGGAAAACTGGATCAAGAGAGGATGGAAAAATTAATTGCAAAGAAGTTGTCAAAAGTAGTCTACAAAGAGGTATGCTTTCTGAATTATATCTATATAGAGAAAAGATTAAAGAACATAAAAAGTTAAGATTATATTTAATCTAAGTGAAAAAGAATGAAGCCTAATTAATACATCAGTTGAAATAGTGTTTGAAACCATTTAAAAACAGTCTCAAAAACACCCTCGCAGCTTCTGGTTCTTGAAGTATCATGCTTGCTAGTCTCTAACTCGATAAGCTATCAGCTAGTGCCGACTCACCTAGGCTAGGGTGTGTAAAAGGTGGTGTCCTCTTCACACGGGTAATGTTTGTCTACATGCATTTGGCAGCTTGAACTTGGACTTGTGGCCCACCTAGATGCATGTAAATCACTAGGTAGGAAGTGATTAGAAAGTCTCATCATGGATTAGCAAACAATCCCCAATTGGCAACGATCTGATGATTGTAGAATATAGCCATCTGATTAAGGGGCCCAGAGTCACTTAGCTTCAGCCTTCAATCAGATGGTTATGATTATCAGATTGTGCCTACCCTTAAATCTTCAAGCTAATATTGGCCCACCTTTGTAGAAACTTGGAAGAATAGGAGATTATGTCTAGCTCCTCCACGATATATGAAAACCCAAGTATAAGATCAACTCCAAAACGTTTCAATGAGAATGCAAACTGTCATATTAGAGAACTGCATCTGTTTTCATAACACTGTCAAGAGACTATAAAATACTGTTAGCCACCTTATTGCATTTTCATCCAGTCTTCTTGCATCGTCATCTTGTAGAACGCAAGCTAATATGAATGGATGCATGGCTTCAAAATGGGTGCGTGTCTTCGAAATAACTATGTTTTTTCTTTTCGGGCTTTCTTCATTTTTACCAGTTGGGTGTATCTAATTTTCGGCTACAAGCTCGATGAAACACGCATGTCTACAATGTTTGGGCAATGGATCATTGAGAACAAGCTTGAGTATCATAGTCTGGAGGACAAGGCGCTCCTTTTTGCAATATAGAGGGGCAGGGTAAGGTACATAGAGCCCCACAACAGCAATTGCAATGATTGGAAGTTGCACCTCAATCCTTTTGCAGACTTAACTCAAATTTTGTAGTAAGTTTAACCATTGGAATGATGAGTAACTTTATACTTTGGTTACGATCATTTAATGGCTAAATCTCTTTGGGATGGATTATTTGTGCTCACAATATGTATTCTTAATTCCAAACCTTGATGGGAATGGTCTAAATCACCATGGGCATGGATAATTTAACTTTTGCCTCATCATAATCTTTGTTCATGTTGATCTTTTATTTTCCTCTATTCTTACGCTGCCCACTTCGGTTCAAATGGAAAGGCATCACCATGGTTGATGCCATTTTCACTGCAGACCAACACAAATTATTATAGTGGCCTCAAAAAAGAAACAGTAAGAGAACGTAAGGAATTGTCATATTGTGCATTTGGATGGTCACCAAATCGCAATTGATTGGAATAGCTTAGTTTTGTAGGTTAGCAATGGGTTGTACTCCTCATGTCACGTAGGAAAAATAGTAATTCTCTTGATGTGACATGGGAAGCTAATAACCGGTTGTTATTTCGTGCTAGGTCAACTTGTCTTTGGTTTGTGATTTGGTGTGAGAGTACTGAGTGGTTAAGGTGTTTTGAAACCTCTTAATTTTCTTTTTCATTGCTTTGGTATCCCCATCATCCCAACCTGGAAGCCTGTGGACCCCGGCCAAGGTGGACACCCGATTTTGGAGGTCAAGAACTAGTCCCTAGGGGGACACGTAATGGCCTAACACCACATGCACCGGGGTATTCGATACAAAGACCTGTTGAAGGGATGGGCACACTGCACGTGATATGGGATGCTCCCATACCCGATTCGAATTGAGAAATTTAGGGCCTATTTGACATCATGACAATGGGATGTTCCTATTTCTCATGGGATGAGACAGTGGAAACTGTGTTTGGTAAGTGTAATTTGGAGTTCCAATTCTTGATTTCGCTAGAATGATATGTCGAAACTTATCCCGCTGGAGTAATCTTCACCATCATTAAGGCCTTGTCCCAACTATGTTGGGGTCAGCTACACGAATTATGTTTCTCCATTCCAATCTATCTTGAGCATTTACCTCAGATAAGTTACACTTATCCCGTTGGAGTAAGATCTCAAAAAACGATTGGACTTTTTTTTTTTCTTGAAACAATTACCTGACACAACTATTTTCACGAATTCTAAAAAACATTATAAGAGGACTCTCGAGACCATCTCCCAACACAGGAGGACTCCTTACTCTCTCCTGCAGCTACTCGAGTGTTTAGTCTCCAAGACCTCTGAACACCCCCACTCGAGTGTTCAGTCTCCCTCTCTGTTGATCCGAAGGACAAGATGATTAAAGTCATCAAGGCATGGTCTCGTTTCAATGATTTAAACTAGGTTGGCTATGTTGTCTGGAAAGATAATGGGCAAGGAAAAAAAAAAAAAAAGGAAAGCTCAATGTTCTTGGTTGGATTGCAAGAAAGGCGGCATCGTATAATAAGATGCTCTTCCAAACGGCTAGAGGAGGTGCATTGGGTAGTAATATGGTAGGACTAAAATTGCTAGTGATTGTAACATGGCATTTTCCTTCCAACAACTTCATTTCCAAAAGTTTTTAGAAGAAATGATTTTAAATTTACACGAGGTGCTTCCTAACTTATCATATATTTTTTCAAGAAGGTAAGCATGTATGGTGTGATTTGATGCTTGACAATTTGGCCGGGCTGTTTGATGGTTGAGCAAATTCTTTGATTGTTTCCTCTTTTTTTTTCTGATCATCTGTGTAATTTTTTTTAGTATGTAACTTATTGATAGTGTTGCCGAGCATGATTCTCTCGATTCTGCTCTTTAGACAAAAAAATGTTATAATGTAACGATAAAAGTTATGAGAAGCACATTCTCAGTGGAATAGTTTAAAATAATGTTACCAAATAAGTTCTATGCAATATTGTCTCAGCACAATCCGATCTCATCACAAAAAAGCAGGAACACTGGTACGTTGCCCAATGTGCTCTTAGTGGTAGCATGATATAACCTTTAAAAGAAGAGAAAATTCTCTTTGGAAAAGTCGTGGTCTCTCTTAGGGATCGACTATCATCATTATATAGAAATCAATTGGCTACAATTAAGCAAAATTACAATCAAAGAATGAATCTACTCGCTATTTACAAGTTACAGCACACTTATAATCTCCTAGGATAGTAACATACAGTCACGATACAGTCACCCATGTTGAGGATATATCTCCGGGGGGGGGGGGGGGGGGGGGGGGGAGTTCGAATCTTTGGATTCGATCCTACAGTGGGTCACTCGTCAAATTTATTTGAAGGGTGGGCCCCACTGAAGAATCAAAACCCAACTGCTTCTCCCCTTTTCTTTTTTTTTGTTTCTCTTTCTTTTTGTTCCTTTTAATGGATGTAGATCCATCCAGTCCCTCTTTTTCCCTTTGATGTAGATCCTTGATCAATCAGTGGGTCCCGCATGTTAAATCTATTTGGAGTGTAGGCCCCACTGATGGATGAAACCCAAACTGTTGCTCCCTTAATTCTCTCTCTGTTTGTTCTTAATGGATGAAGATCCATCAGTCAGTCACAGGTGCCACATGTTAAAATCTATTCAAAGAGTGGACCCTATTGTCGGATGAAATCCCCACTGTCTCGTTTCTCACTGGCTTTTTTTATCCATTCAATAATGGGCGTAGGTCAATTAGTGGGTGCTCTGATAGTAAGTTTATTTCAGTAGTGGACCCTCTTATGAGTATCCTAACTGTTCGATGCTAAGGCTGCCGACTTCTTTTTTACATGGTTGGAGTCAAGTAGATCAATTACTAGGCCCCACACATTAAATGTATAGTGGGTCCCACCAATTGATGAAATATTCCAACTCTTTCTACAACTTATTGTAGGGCTTTTCCTTTTGTTCCTCTGCGATACTTGAATTGTTTAATTTATAGTTTCTTTTTTTTTTTTTTTGTGGATATGTATGTGGGCGATATTGTAGGCCTTTTCCTTTCGTTCCTCTATGGTTTTTTTTTTTTATACTAATAAAATAATTCTTCTACGATGAAGGTTTCTCAGCCATTCGACATGCAAAACTATATAAGCATCGTTTTGACTAAAGAAATCAGGACTGACATCGATTTTAAACATAATTACATGTTCTCACCCGTTTTAGTCCATGCTATCCTTTCTAGGACAGCCATTGGTTCGAGACTACATACTATGATCAAATTACATGAGTTTCTTAAATGTCCAAAGTCTGGCGGTGCTTTCTCTGTCGCCTCACAACTTAATTCTCTTCTGAATGAATTAAGCCAAATGGGAGGAGGGTTGTTTTCAAATTTGATGACAACATATGGTTCCAAAAAGGGATTGATTTGAATCCAAACATGGTGGGTTTCATGGAGCAGAAATTTAATGTCAAATTCTATGGAGTTGACTTTTTAAATGTAAGTATTCTTTTCATAATTTTATAAATTAATTTTTACCTTTATTAATTTGTATGTATAGATTGATTTGTATTTGTTTTCTTAATAAAGGCTATTTCAACAAGAGGAGAAATTAATTTATGGATTAGAAGGGCTCTTTATGGTTGCATCCCAGAGCACTTGCCACATCCTGTGGATGACGTTGCATTTTCCATTGATGCATCGACAACAATGTTATTGACAAGTGTTCTGTTCATAAAAGTAAATTAGGAGAACAAGTTCGATAGAAATGAAACCAAACATAAAATGTTTTATCTGTTCAATGGAGAGTCTGTCATGACACCATTCATGACAATGAAGGAAAAGGAAAAACAATACATATGAATTTTTTAGTGATACAAGGTACTAAGACTTCCATATGATCAAGAAGTGACCAAGAAAAGAAAGCTCGCCTTATATATCATTTTACCAGACGAAAAGGATGGGATGATCCCTGTTTTGAGAGGGATACATGAAGATAATGGATTTTGGGAAAAGATCGGTCAGCTCCCAAAGCTAGCATTAAAGGAATTTTGAATCCTAAAATTCAACTTCAAATCCGAATTTGACATTTCCGGAGCATTGAAGCATGAAAGATGTGATAAAAAAAAAGTTTCGTTGCCAATTGACAGTTTGAATCTTTTTCTAGGTTGGATGCAGACTGATTCGCATGTGGCCAATATTTTACAGTGCTCAACGATCGTCGTTGACGAAGAAGGGATAAAAATCTCTTCCGCAGTGACTTCCGCCTTAGCAACTTCCAACCGGGATTCGTTACATCCAAAGGAAATCGATTTTATTGCGGATCATCCCTTTTTGTTCCTTGTTAGGGAAGAAAAATCCGGGTCCGTGGTGTTGTTGGGAGTGCTGAATAACCCGTGTTTGGAGTGCTGAATAACCCGTGTTAAAAGCGATCAAGGTATGCAATTTAGTTTCTTTCAGAAAGCCTTTTAGAAATTCCAGTAGAAGAGAAATTTCTAGTCTATAGAACCCTTTGATATAGAGACTCAAGTGTGATTGTTCCAAATGATATCATCTAATTACCAATCAAATAGAACCCCTTATATCATACCAGCCTATCCAAGATTTTGTCATAATAAATCCCTTACCACCAGTGCTCCATAACCAATTATACATACCAACTCTGTTGCTTTAATTGATTCCGGTGCTGATGTCAATTGTATCAGAGAAGGACCAATCCCTACCAAATTCTGCCTTCACACTCAAGCCTCCATAACTACAACCAATGGCACCACTTGTCCTATTAGATACAAACTAAATTGCATACCTTGAATACTTTTAACACGAGTTATTCAGCACTCCAAACACGGGTTATTCAGCACTCCCAACAACACCACTGCCCCGGATTTTTCTTCCCTAACAAGAAACAAAAAGGGATGATCCGCAATAAAATCGATTTTCTTCGGATGTAACGAATCCCGGTTGGAAGTTGCTAAGGCGGAAGTCACTGCGGAAGAGATTTCTATCCCTTCTTCGTCAACGACGATCGTTGAGCACTGTAAAATATTGGCCATGTGCGAATCAGACTGCATCCAACCTAGAAAAAGATTCAAACTGTCGACTGGCAACGAAATTTTTTTTATCACATCCTTCATGCTTTAGTGCTCCGGAAATGTGAAATTCAGATTTGAAGTCGAATTTTGGGATCCAAAATTCCTTTAATGCTAGCCTTGGAAACTAATCGATCTTTTCCCAAAATCCATCATCTTCATTTATCCCTCTCAAAACAAGGATCAACCCATCCTTTTCGTCTGGTAAAATTATATATAGGCGAGCATTCTTTTCTTAGTCCAATTTTGATCATATGAAAGTCTTAGTACACCTTGTATCCCTAAAAAATTCCTATATATTGTTTTTCCTTTTCCTTCATTGTCATGAATGGTGTCATGACATACTCTCCATTGAACAGATAAAACATTTTATGTTTGGTTTCATTTCTATCGAACTTGTTCTCCCAATTTGCTTTTATGAACAAAACACTTGCCAATAACATTATTGTCGATGTATCAATTGAAAATGCAACGTCATCCGCAGGATGTGGCAAGTACTCTGGGATGCAACCATAAAGAACTCTTCTAATTCATATATTAATTTCTCCTCTTGTTGAAATAACATTTATTAAGAAAACACATACAAATCAATCTACACATAAATCAATAAAGGTAAAAATTAATTTATAAAATTATTAAAAGAACACTTACATTTAAAAAGTCAAATCCATAGAATTTGACATTAAATTTTTGTTCCATGAAATCCACCATGTTTGGATTCAAATCAATCCCTTTTTGGAACCATTTGCTGTCATCAAATTTGCAAACAGCCCCTCCTCCCATTTGGTTTAATTCATTGAGAAGAGAATTAAGTTGTGAGGCGACAGAGAAAGCACCGCCAGACTTTGGACATTTAAGAAACTCATGTAATTTGATCATAGTATGAGTCTCGAACCAATGGCTATCCTAAGAAGGATAGCATGGACTAAAACGGGTGAGAACATGTAATTATGTTTAAAATCGATGTCAGTCCTGATTTCTTTAGTCAAAACGATGCTTATATAGTTTTGCATGTCGAATGGTTGAGAAACCTTTATCACAAAAGAATTATTTTATTAGTATAAAGGAAAAAAAAAAACACACAGAGGAACAAAAGGAAAAGGCCCACATTATCGCCCACATACAAATCCACAAAAAAAAAAAAAAAGAAACTGTAAATTAAACAATTCAAGTATCACTGAGGAACAAAAGGAAAAGCCCTACAATAAGTTGTAGAAAGAGTTGGAATATTTCATCAATTGTTGGAATATCCGATGTGTCTCATAACTTGCGAGCATACAAAGAAGCTGTAGATTGTTGGGCTTTTACCATTGTCATCCGAATACATCTAATTTGATTTGCAAGAAATCCGGACACTCATAATGGTGTTTGAAATACAATTGTGGAATGTTTGTGATGTTTTCCTTTTTAGGTACATGTTCTTGGATCAGTATATGAGTTAAAACTTGGTGTTTCATTAATTACCAGGCAAGTTTATTTCTCAAACAATTGTGGAATGTGTTTGATGTTCGTGATGTTTCCTTTTCAGGTATATGTTCTTGGATCAGTGTATGAGTTAGAACTTGGTGTTTCATTAATTACCTGGCAGGTTTATTTCTCAAACAATTGTGGAATGTGTTTGATGTTCGTGATGTTTCCTTTTTAGGTATTTGTCCTTGGATCAGTATATGAGTTAAAACTTGGTGTTTCATTAATTACCTGGCATGTTTATTTCTCAACCCTATGGTCTCTATTCTAGTCTTACGTAAAACTTGGTGTTTCATTAATTACCTGCCGGGTTTATTTCTCAAACAATTGCGGAATGTGTTTGATGTTCATGATGTTTCCTTTTTAGGTATTTGTTCATTTCTCAACCCTGTGGTCTCTATTCCAGTCTTACGTGCTGCAATGTGTTTGCATAAGTTTCTACACACACTACAGAAGTATGACAAAATTGTTAGTCAATGCATGAACCAGAACCATCATGGATGGATGAGGTGGGCTCGGCATGCTCCCCATTGTTGTGAAAGAACACTTGGCTCCATTTCTTCCATATCATCATGTGGTAAATGGCAACTATACTTTTGATTCCATTGGCTATTTTTACAACCATCAATGTTTGGGTCTGAATCATCATATTCTAATATCTATGTACTATTAGATCCCACGGGTGGAATACAGTTGAGAAACTACAGCCTCTTGGTTCAATCTAATATGGGGGTGCATGCATATCAAGCATGATCAATCTAATACGGATCTAAATTCATTTGGAGGTCAAAATCTCAATTGAGAAGACTCCATTCACTTGAAACCTAGGAAATCTAAGCAGCACAGGAAACCTAATAGAAAGTTTTCACGGAAAAGTTTTTCTCAAATGTGGTTGATCCGAGGGACTAGAACTAGTAAGTTGATACTAATGAAAAAAAAAAAAACTGACGGTCAGAACAGATGCATTATAGGTTGAGATTTTATAGGTTGACATCGTGATTACTAGTATGAAGACCATGCAATGTACTAATTGTGGAATCACACATGGAGTACAGAATTTTAATGGGTCATCTCAAAAGAACCCATGAATTTTAATTGGTCATCTCAAAACCGACACTAGGGAACAGTCTAAAGCTATGCAAGTTGCTCGACGAAATTACCTGTGTTTGACAAAATCACATCGACAAGGGGCTGCCCTTTTCGACCAATTGTCATATTTGAAGAAAGGCTAGGCATCTCAGTGTTTCCCATTCTAACACCATGACCATGATTAAAACAACAACCAAGATTTTAAATAAAACTCTTGAGTTCTAATTATTTCAAAGATCCTAACTATTAAAAACTGTGCACATATTAATGGAAATATTTGTAAAAAATTTGGGTCAGATCCAACCAATGGTTTGCCAAATCTAAGGGTTCAAAATATTTCCCCTTTATCATTAGGGCTTAGACTATAAAAAAAATTGCTTATTTTCCTTTTTATCCCCATGATATGGATCTTTAAAACAATTAGATAACAATAGAATGGTTACAAAAATATCGACTTTTTATAATTAGAATAAGATTTTAAAAACAAAGATGAATTAATATAATTATTACACCATATTATCATTAAACCAATAAATTTAACTCTAATGATTTATTAATATTAAAAAAAAATGGAACAAAAGAAATACATTCGGCAATACCAAATCCCCAAAATACCTGAACTATATTATGGTTTCACCATTTTTACTATCCAAACATGGTGATCCAAGCAATCAATAATTGAAAACATAAACTTTAGATCCCCTCTTCCTATTGCCAATCCCATTAAAGAAATTATGTGAGTTTTCTTTTTATCAAAGCTCATTGTTTCATCATGGTGCCAAGACAATACCATTAATGGCCACCATGGTTATGGAAGAGGGAAGATATTAGAGAAGAAGATGGTGAAAAATTAAAGAATAAAATGTACTATGAGGATGGAAAAATCCTACCTCAAAAAGGTCCACCTCCAAGCTTAGCCTCCTCTCTTCTCTCTTTCCTCTCTCTTTCTCCCTTTTCCTTTCTTCTCTTTTTCTTCTAGCTTCACCTTCAATTTTCTCTCTCTCTTGAATTCTCAATTACACATACGGTTGTGGAGCAGGGAGGTTTCTAACGAATTAAAAAAAGTTCAACTCATCCCTCCGTAGTTATTTGAACTAATTTCAATCAAGCCCATGATTGGATATTAAGCCAATCGCATCCCTCCATTTAAAATTTTCAAAAATCTTAAGCTTAGATTAGTCTCCCTAGATCACACATTATCTCCATCTACAACTAATCAAGGGATGCCCACTTGGAGAGAAAATCTCTATTTTCTCAATCACAACTAGTTCAAACCAATTAGGGATAAATTGGTGCCCTAATTTCTAATTAAATCAGTGATTGGCAATTAATTAGTAAGGTTGCTAATTAAGTTTAAATTTTAAGTAAAATGAAAAGTAAAGAGAAGGGAAACAACGTGCTACATCACCTCCACTTGGTACAAGTCCAAGTGGGCCTGAACACACACCCCTCCACATGGATTATCCAAAATTAGCATTTATTATTATTATTATTATAAAATAATGTGTGAGGGTCCACTATATTAAATTAAAGCATTAATTATAGAATTCTTTATTCCAATTAAATATCGCTTTAATTAGCGACATATGAATGGATTATAATTCATGAAAATGAGGAAAATATGAAGTGCGTGGACAATTAAGTAAAATGCATGAAATCATAATTCAATGCATGCAAAATAAATTAAATACATGTAATAATAATTAGATTTCTAATAAAATATTTTTAATGAAATAAATTGAAAAACAACCTAACCATAAGTCTCTAGTGGGTGTAGGGTTGGGCCCAAAGGTGAATCCGGGTAAGGGACATTACATTTTTGTTTTTTACTAATTGTTTTTTCCCTTTTTACTTAGGTACACTTTCAAGTTGGAAAGGACTTCGATTTTTAATCGCTTCATCAGGATTCAACCCATACTCACCGAATTACAGTACTACAATGCACCCTTGCACTTGGTGGGTGACGCAATACGAACCAAAGCACCTCTAATCAAATTTATTGCATGTTCAATGAATACTAGGCCCAAGATAGAATAGACATGCCAGTAGGTTTCAGCACACATCTACCTGAACTCAAACCCGACAACCCGTTGGCATTCCTATAATATGAGGTTGTGAATCATGCCCATTGCCATATATAACATGATTCTTTTATTTTTGTTAAATCGCGTTCAGTCGATTCTCAATGACATGCTTGATGTTGCACTAAGATAACCTTTTTTTTTTTTACTTGGCTCCATGGCCAAGTTGAAGAGGAATAAAGCCACCCACCAGTCCACGGTGGATGGTATTAGAGTAAAGGTTGTCTTAACATAATACTAAGGTTTCAGTAATTTTAGTGCCAAGAGTGCCCCTTGTGGTCGAAACGAAATCTGTTCGCTGCCAAGCAAAACTAAAATGGGAAAAAATAGAGAACGAAAATGAAGGTGGTGTTCTTGAATCTGTAGAGAATGATAGCACTGAATCTGCATGACACATCTGATAATATTATTTCATATCATATGCACTGGTTGCTTGATAGTGTGTATTGAAGCAATTAGATTAATTGGCTGAAAACTTCATCTTTCCTTGGATTTATCTCAACCTATTTTTTTGTGTCTTTTTTTCTTGAAAAGTCTTATATGCCTGCAATCTTCTCAAAATAATATTCGATGGTTAAAACTCTCTCCCTTCGCTCATTACTTTACCACGCACAGCACCCCCTTCGGTCCTCTATGTGTTTTTCAAAAGCAGGCTAGACATTGAAATACACATGAGAAGTGGAAGGCCGGACTCTGATGGGTTCCCTTCGAGGAGATGAGCGGGTGAGGAGAGAGACGCTTTGCCAGAGCTGACGAACGCGCGAGCAAAGGATGTTTTTGCTGCTGAATTTCGGTGAGGAGATGAACGATCGGAGAAGATGTTCATTTTGTAGTAGGATTTGTAGCTTTAAACAGTTTTTTCAGATTTGCAAGAACCACCCTATAGTTTTGTTATATTCATTAAAGGCAAGAGACAACCTGCTGTGTTGGCAAGCCTGTTTCAGATCCGAACTCTCCATACAAACGATTCACCAGACCTCAAGTTAACATAGGTGATGGGTCTGGTCAGAATCCAAGATGTGACAACCCCACAATCGACCCGTTTGCCAACCCATATAAACATCCGTTCCCCAATCACGAAACGAAGATCTTTCTTGAGCCCCAAGCTTTCGTACCTGAAGAAGGTGTTTATCTCGGCCGGAATAGGTAAAATCAATATTTCTACTAAGTCCCATTTCCTTATTCTCTCCGTCTCTATTGAAATATCTCTCTTTTTTATGATTTATTAGGGTATATCGGCTTGAGCTTGATGCGCAATAATTGATTCTCTGATCCCGCCTCACGCCAAATTCCTGTCTGCAATCTCTCTCTCTCTCTCTCATCTACTTTTCAGTCAATGCCGTTTTAGAAGATTTATTCCAATGGTTTTTGGCTAATTCTCAACCGTATTTATTCATTTTGGTTACGATAATTGAACAATAGAATTTTTTTATTAATTTAGTAAGAACATATTTTTATCCTTCCATTTTATTTACTGTTTGCTTTTTATTGTTTATTAGGAGATGCCATTTTTTTTTTCATATGCTAGATTAATCTGCATGCTATGAAGCCCCATCTCTGTTACAGTTTTTTTTTTTCATAATGTGATATAAGGCACCATTACTACTGGGTATCTCGTGGGTTTTTTTTTTTTTTTATAACAACATTTTTTAAAACTTTTTTGCTCTACATGCCATGATATCAATATCATGGGATGGTGAAATAGTCCTATGATAGCATGAGATTTATCTGCATCACTTTCTACAACCAACAATTGAATTCGTATTTTAGAAAATATGAAAAAAAACATGTCGTGAAAAGTTATTGCACATCTGACTTGGATTTCTTAAGTTCCATCTTTTGGAAAAAATTTCTCTAAGATGCTGCAAAAAAAAAAGCCATAGCTTCAAGGGCCAGTCCCCATGATATCATGGGATTTGTCAGCTTGCAACTATGATATCATGTTTATAGCATCTAGGGCAAAAAAGTAAAAAAAAAAAAAAAGGAAAAAGGAAAAAAAAATGTTGGCTAGAGTCAAGAGACTATCGCTTTTATTTGGATTTTGGTAATGAAATTGTAAAAACAGGGTTTAAGGCCGACTAATATGTCAAAACCCATAAAACCGTCCCCTGCATTATAAAAAAAAGAAAGGAATAAGATTACATAAAAGCAATTCTAGACGATACATTTTTGTCTTTTCCAATTTCTGTTTGTTTTACCAAACCTGCTCAACTAGATTTTAACATTTAGATGCAGTTTTTTACGAGGGGTTTGAATGTTCGCTATATTTTTGGGATGTAATGTTAGTGATTATGTTACCTCATTCGTTGCATTTCTCATGCTACAAAGAAGCTCTCGACACAGAAAACCGAGAACTTGGACGGAAAACTGGATCAGGATAATAAGTCAAAATTAATTGCGGAGATGATGTCAAAATCAGTTTACAATGAGGTATGCTTTTTGAATATATCCATATAGAGGTAAGATTGAAGAACATATAAAGTGTATATTATGTTTTGATTTTAGCGAAAAAGAATGGAACCAAACTAATATATCAGTTTTAAGTAGAATATATCAGTTGAAAGAGTGTTTGAAACCATTTAAAAACATGGTCTTAAAACAGTCGTGCAACTTCTCGGTTCCTTGCAGCATCATGCTTACTAGCCTTACTCGATACTCTTATCAGCTAGAGTCGACTCACCTTGACCAGGGCGACTAAGAGGTGGGTCACTAGCTTTGGTGTTCTCTGTACACATCATGATGCAGGCCAGACCCATGGTCTGGCAACTAATTGGGCCCAGCCTATACGCCCAATATGACATCCATTTAGTTAAGAGTTTTAATTAGTTAAGAGTCTTATGTAGAGAGTTGTTATTTATTTAGAAGTTATTAAAATTAGGAGTTTTATTTTATTTGGATTGTAACCAACTTTAGTTTCCTTTATTGTTTAGGAAAGCAGAATCCTATTAGGAAATGGGGTCCTATAAATATGTAATCCCTCTATTAGGAGAGTAGTTCAAGATTATTCAATAATAAAGATTGGTTTTGTTTGGTTTGTTCTTTCTCTTCAATGGAAGGAGGTTTTTGAGTTCCGAGAGGAATTCGGCTATTCCCTTTTGTGGAATTGGTCCTCACTGGAATCCATCCAGGATTCGCCAAACTCTCTCGCAGGGCTTGTCTACAGACCTGCCTACCTCATCATCAATGGGGATGGGGTCATGTGCAGGAATGGGAATACTACCAACACTACTAGAAGGCGTAATAGGAGACATATTTAACTATTCAAACAAAATCAAAGCTACTAAAACAAGAAAACAAGTTATCAATAAACAAGTAAATAAGTTCGAAAGAGGAAGAGTTCAGATATGTATCTTAGTGTCCCACAATCCCGAAGTTATGGATGCCTTGCCACTTGATTGACTCTACGATTTCCTCATGAAGAAAAACCCTAACAAAAATATATATAATTAATTAATTTGAGCTGATTTAGAAATCAATGACATAAACAAGATACACCCATCAATTACAGGTGCCCGCCCTCCCATTGCTACAATTTCAGCTAGATACCAGTGTCCAGCAGGCCCAACAAATCATTCTGTGTACCTGGCACAGGTATGAAACTACCTCTTTTGGGGCTCAAGTGCTATCTGTAGCCACTATAGATCAACAGTTAAAACCTTTTTCTGGTTCTTTACTTTTCAAATAAGGCCACATATTACACGCATTCCAGACAGGCAGCATAAACAAGTTACCTTGAGCAGTGACACAGGCCTTGAGCAGTCTCATGTGCGAGCTGGGCAAGGGACGGAGAGAGAGGGAGAGGGTGAGACCGTTGGAGGGAGAGGGCAGGGCGACTGGGCAAGGGAGGGAGGGAGAGAGAGCGACAGTGAGAGAGGGCGAGGGTAAGAGAGCAGCGCAGCAGCAGAGAGTGAGAGTACTGAGGAGAAGCCAGAGCGAGAGTGGAGCAGAGAGGAGAAACGAGCGCAGAGCAGAGAGAGGCGTTAGATCCAATCACATCACAACATGTACAGATGAAGAGATATTCAACCAATGCTAAGCAGACGCCTCAGATCCTTAGTCGCCGAGTCACCCACAACCGCAATCCCCTCCTTCCTCGTCGAGAAAGTCGGAGACGGCGACTGCGAGAACGTAGATCCGGCGTACACATCCGACTGAATCGCCAGCGCCGTTCTCAGGTCAGTCATCCTCACCGACTCCAGCTCCGGCCCGAGCCGCTCCATTCCGGTCACAATCAGATCCCGATCATCGAAAGACACCGCCTTTCTCCGATCATTTCCACGAACTCTCTTCGAATCGAGCGGCTGCCACGTTTCAAGATCATCACCTGTCCCGTGAGTCACGATGCATCTTAGTGCGGTGGATGAAATAAGGTTGTTGGAGCGGTCCAGACCAGTCCATATCTCATCCATGAAAAGTGCATTTTCAGGTCCGACAAGCATCTCACCTATACCAATTGGAATCCAGAAGAAATGAGTTGAAGCTCAACATAAAGAAAAGAGGTCTGTTCTCAAGCCTGCTACTAATACAAGTCCAGATGTTCTTTTTCTTTTTCTGTATGTTTCTGTACCTGTTGTGACACCCTTTTTCTAACACTAGAAATCCACATGAATGAACAACAAGAAGTTAAAGTTAAGCTCGTCAATCCATCATTACAGCAGCAGATCGGCCGCTCTACCCACATGAATGAACAGTGTCTTAAAGGTCTGGTCATGTCCTGATAAAAAACATGGTTATTGAGCAATTTTCACTGATTAATTGATTTTAAATGTGGGTTCCTATTAAGCTGGCTATGACTTTTTCTTTACTCCATCGACGAATGCAAACTTGCAGAGTCAGTCTTTACAGTGGGCCATTGATCACGTGGGGCCCACATGTATCCCCACATCATCAGAGACAAAACTTTACCTTCCCATACAATCAGTAATCCATCATCTCCCTTTACTCCTCTCCTTAACACTCCCTCCACTTAAACCACCACCCAAACCCAGCCCCATTCCTATTCCTATTCCTATTCCTATTCCTATTTTCTTTTCTATTTTTTCTTTTATTCTTTTCCCATCCATTTAAAAATATTTCCCCACTTTCCCAAAAAACAGTGGAAAACAGGAAACACGAAAAATGCTTCAGATTAACAGATTGGCCACACACAGAGAAATGGAAGAGAGAGATGTACAGGGTCTAACAGTGGAAAACAGGAAACACGAAAAATGCTTCAGATTAACAGATTGGCCACACACAGAGAAATGGAAGAGAGAGATGTACAGGGTCTGCCAGGTACTGATTTGGGTAAGAGAGGTGGTGTGTAACTTCTAATCTACACTTTCCAAACAGTGAAAAATAAAACTGGAAGATTTTTATCAACTACATCAGAAAATATCTTAAAATCTTTAATAATCTTTGGTTTCCTGATCAAACATTTATATTTCACAAAGAAAGCTCTACAAAGAATAATAATACAATACTGCAAGTGGTAAAACATAGAGGGTGCAGAGAAAGAAAGAGATTACCAGTCGTCTTCTTCTCCTTCCCTCTTCCTCTTCCTCTTCCTCTTCCACTTTCCTTCGGCCATTTTCCCTCCTTCACTTTTTTTCTTTCTTTCCCTCTCTCTTTTGGTCTCTTCTAACTCCTTCTCCTTCCCCTTTTAAAGAGCCCAGGCGTCGGTAAGAGGAGAGGGGTGGGCTTGGGTATCCAATGATAGCATGTCACGTCAACATGAATGATGAATTCCATACGGCTCAAAACATGCGTACATAAATGAATCAAATTATTTTTAAAAATCCCATTACTAATTCCTTAACAAAATAATTTTCAATGCTACACTTTACAAACTCTGAGCTTGTGATATGAAAATGTGGATCCTAAATATTATAAATCCGAAAATATGAGGCCCATTATAATTTCAAGCTGTGGGGATCCATGTTATAATCCTTAATGGTGGGACCTATATCCACATTAAAAAGAAGATGGCCTACCTTTTAATTTTTATAAACGTAGCATACACGTAATTCTGAAATGTGAGTTACCATACTATAATTTCTAAAGATGAGCTTCATGGATAATATAATTCAAGGTGGACCTCATATTCCATTTTTTAAAGCTAGGTCCCATGTAATTTGTAAATATCAATAATAGACCACATCTTAAAATCTAAACCATCCAAAATCATCATTTTATCATACATGATTAGAAAAAAATAATTAATTTGTTAAATAACAAAAAAATACGCTACACATTTTAAACAAATAATAAAGTCATTAAATAACAAAAACATATCATATTCATTTGATAAGAATATTAAGCGGTTATATGATAAAAAAAAGAATTACACATTGTAAGAGAGGTCGAGCATTAAACAATAAAAAAATATGGCATGAGATCAAGATTTATTTGAGTTTATGTATTCAGTTTATATATTCAATTTGTGCAAGCTTAGGCCTCCTGAATTTTTCATCCAAGAAACTAGAGGTCACTTTTAGGGGCAGAAACTCCTTTGCACCGCTAAAAGTGTCATTTCTGCCTCTAGACACGCCCCCTTTAGGTTTTTCCGATAATTTTAGTGGTGAAAGAAAAATTCTCCGCTAAAAATTAGACTTAGTAGACTTTTAGTTGTGGAAAGAACCGCCGGTAATTGTAGATTTCTCCACCGCTAAAAGTCACTTATTTATAAGAAGGTTAAAAAAAAATACCAATAATAATATACTGATAAAGAAAACTAATCTCAATCAAAACTCCATCTAGAGTATCCATAATACAAGCAGATTGATCATGTTCTTCAAGAGATAACTAAAATGAAAAAAATAAGGTATAGAACATATTTATTAATCATTTGATTTCTTACTTCTTTTAAAATGTGAGTAGGACTACTTATACTCTTTTGAAAATAAAGAAATTAAAGTTCAGAGCTAAAACATAATGCACATAGTTTCATGCTACATCAAATAGTTAAACCTACTCGTGAAATAGTGAAAATTTTAAATGAAAGAAGTATGGGAAGAAATGATAAAGTACACTCTTTTTATAGTGAAATGAGGCTCAATTTTGCTGCATTCACGCATGATAGATAATTAGATGAAGTCATTATATGAATTTCTTATGACCATAACAACCTTCTTTGACATTAGCAACCATTTCACTTGGAAATCTTCTAGTGAAACCACACATCATTATCCTCGTCCTCTGGTGTCAGCCAGTAGAAGAGAAACACACAGATTGCAAAGACATTGAATGACCTTCTTCTTAGAAATGGAAAAGAGGGAATACGAAAGCCATTGATTAGATTTGAATGCTCCGCCACCGGAACTCAAAACAGTCTTTACAGTGGGTCAGGTCGGCAGAGTCCTTCCCTGAGCCATAGCTAGTCAGCTACTGCCTACTGTGTTTAACATCCGTTGATATAGACTGTCGTAAGACACTTTCATGAGGAGTATGTGTCGTGTTTATATGGATGGTTGAAATGCCAACAACAGTACATTAACTTCTATTTCTTGTTTTCATTACAATTGCTATGACATTTTCAAAAGGTGTTTGTTCTAATTTATCCATTGGACAGCTGGTTTGACTAGTACTAGACACGGACAAAACTATAAATGCAGAGTAAACATGTTGGCTTGGCCCACCTCAGTGTATGTTAATTAGGGGGGGAGAGTAAACATGTTGGCTTGGCCCACCTCAGTGTATGTTAATTACAGGGTTGGAGGGGATGATGAGGTCTCATCAACAAAAATATTAGCCAAATCAAATTATCCAAGCCTTTTACTTCTAAGTCTAAAAGTTTAATGGTTGTATTTAATGGATAAAATAGAGATTTATGTGGCTTTCAAATTAAGGGTTAAAACTAACTTGATGGGGCTGATATTTGACCCAAAACCCAATTCATGACAAGGCCTTCTAATCTCTTGCTCTTTAATACCTATTATAACACCTCAACAAGTGCAGGACCCACATGGGAGTTGGTGGAGTGGGCATGAGGGGTGGATTTGCTCTCCATATCTAATATTTGAAATCGTTCCAAGTTTGCCTGTTGTGCTGTTGTGCGTTTGTTTGGGCTTTTAGTGACTGCCATAGGAGGTATTAGTCCGATTGGATTAAAAACATCAGGGATACCCACGTCATAATATATATATATAGGGACATCATCAATATGTTCTTTTTTTTTTACTTTTTTTTTTTTGGAGTCATATGTATTTTATTGTTGCAAGGGTATCACGTATTTGTATTTATTGCAATTCCTATGTTTCCTCTTAATGTAATTCTTTTTCTTATCAATCGTAGCTATTTCCACCATCGGATTAAATGCTGACAACATAACTTGATTAGAAAAAGAAGAGCAAGCTCACAACTTTAATAATAACAGGTCTGACGGTGAAAATAACTTCATAGAAGAAAAGTTTAACCCTAAAATAAAACTTGCTTAGCGAGAAATATACTTATTTTAATTTTAGACCTGGACTCCTATCATTGGTTTATAGATAGGATAAAAGAAAGCTAATCTGAATGATAGATATCTAACTGATGTTTAATGGGGCACGCGGTGTTTTGGAGACAAAAAATGCCCCCTTCCCTTAAAGCAAAGTATTAATTGCACTTTACAATTTGTATCCAGTGGACTTCTCATTTTCTTTTACGAAAACTAATTTTAAAAGAAGAGGAATTAATGCTTGAACGGTTCTCTAATTTTTCTCTTCCTTCAAATCATGTATTACTTAGTAATTCCCACCATTTCTCCTCCTCAAAATGAATGTTGTTTACATTAAAAATACATAAGCATAAACACCAAGCTTGCATCAGTGGGACTCTCTCATATATCAAGACTTGGTCGTAATTTGAAATAAACAAAACATTGATTGATATTAATACATATAAAAAATCTAACCATTCCATAGGACCTACTCTTAGGGCGTGTTTGGATGTGTGGTGAAGTGAGGTGAGGTGAGATAAAGCCTCTATTATCCAGGCAAGAAAAGACAATGAGTCAAATAAAAAATACACAAATTCAAAATTCGCTCCATCTTTTTCAAAAAATATCAAAAAAGCAACCTCATTTTTCCACTAAAAGACAAAAAAGCTCCACTTTTCTATACAAAAAGTAAAAAAGATTCCATACCAAACAACTAAAAACAAAACACCATCATAACATCTTATATTTTATTCTCTTTTGATTTGATACTTCACCTCACCATATTTCAATTCACCATACATCCAAACAGGCCCTTATTAGAGAGCTTAGATTTTATCACGAGCCGTTAAAAAGAGTCAAATTTCTTATAAATTAGACAGAAATGCAAATTGGTCGTATTTTTAAAAAAATTTACCTTTCTAGCAAATCTCAAAATTCTAGAAAAGGGCTGTCAAGAATGCATTGGTTGGAAAGATATTTACTGTGCCAGCTTGCATTGGTTGGAAACATATTTATTGTAGCTGCGCTCCTCTTGATAGTTGACAAAATTACAGACTGTGAAATTGGCAGTCTTCTTTTCAATTCATCAAAAGGCCTGCTAGGCTGCCAGAGTGCATAGTCTGCTAGAGTGCAGTACAGCACCTTCATTAAGTCTGATGGTGTACGAGGCTTTAACTCAGAGAAGGCATTTTTTAAAATGAGTGTGCAATCCGGATCCCCTGCGAGCCCATAGCAACTATTGCACATGGAACTCTATAAAAACCATAACTCCATTTTGGTGCTCAAATTGAGATAATCTGAGCCGTTCAAGATGTTTTCATCCCAATCTGCTGTGTTATCCCTATGTTTTCCTTTAATAGAGTGAGTCACCCCATAAGAATGAATAAATGATTGATTGAAAATATTATTGGGTGCTGATATGGCATCACTGCTGATTTTGGCATTAATCACATTTCCATCACGTGCTCAATTGCATGGCGAGACCCACTCATATTTAAGTTAAAAGGGGATGCCACTCATCTTCAAAGGTCTAGATTATCTCTCTGTGGACCCCCACAATGGAGATCCCAGTATGTATTATACAATTCTCATGTAATGTTTTTTTTTTTTTTGGAAAGTTCTTATGTAATAGTTGCAAGGTATCCAGACTCATTTAAAATTTAGGTCATTTAAAATAAAATCTCTCAATTTATTGGGGTATCGCCAAATATTATCTCCATAGTAGTTGGAGCAACCTAAGATTAACAGCCTGATTAAAGAAAATGTACAGGATTATGTAAATCACATATTCATCACACGATCAGTCTTACAACTCTAATTGGAATAAAATTTAAACACATCCCACATGTTAGAAGGTAGTTATTTTGAGCGGCTTAGATATTTAAGTTCCCCTCCGTCTTTCCTTCCAACTCAAATTTTTTTTAGAAATTTTTTTTTTTTTCATAAAGTTGCTAAATAAGATCAACACAGCCCATCCTCATGATATAATCATTCTCAGCATAATCAATTCTCATCATAAAAGTACTCTCAGCAAGAAATTCTTCCAAACTAGCCCTTATAGGTGCAAGTCCGAACCAACCTGAGTATATTTGTTCTTAGGGGATGGTGAAAAATCAGCCTCATCATCATCCTACCACCCTTCATATGTGGCTGATGGCCCTCAAGTTTTAATGGTTCTAAAAGGGATTAATATTGGCCCTCAGAACTTAATGGTTATAAAGGGATAAATTTTTGCCCCTGCAGAGTAAAAAGAAATAAAAAGGATAAAAATTTTAATTTCCACTTCAATGGAGTACTAGTCTAATAACTATAACTATATATATATATATATATATATATATGGGTAAAAAATCTAGTTAAGAGTAAAAATGAGTTGACACCGTATGAAGGGGATACTGGATCTACAGAGGGTTCAGGTTAGGACAAATGGACTAAAAGTTCTCAATAATTTAAACTACAAACCACATTCTCCCTAAATGGGAGTATAGATTCAATGAGTGTCTAGGACAAGGGTCAATTAAAGGTGGATAGTGAATGCAAAGATGTTGGATAATTAATATATGATGGATAGTGAATCTAATGAGCCAAACATAGAATCTCCAAGGGTCTGATCGTGCAAGCAGGAGACTCATTTCTCTACACAAAATGCAGAGAGAAGAAAAATCATCATTCTAACCAGATTGAATTTACAAAAGAAGAATGTGGAGTAAAACTGCAAAATTTCTCAAAAACATTTATAAAAAAAAAAAAAAAAAAGGATCCAGAAGGCAACAAAGATAAGAAGGAAGAAGTAAAGTTCACCCCAGCTGCCCAGGCACAATTTGGAGAATGATTGCACTCATGGCACACAACAAGTAAGGATGAGCTGCAACCTCATTGGACATTTAAACCAAATCAAATGACACCACATGCAAGCAGGTTCTGGAGTCCACTTGATGCGGCTAATGGGATAGCTTAAAATATAGGATCAGGATGCTAAGATAAGCACTGCAATGATTGAGCCAATGATCCACTTGTTCCTGCTCATCCTTCTTGACATGGCAGTTAGAATTTTCCTTCTTTTACCAATGTTGTCATCAACCCCATGAAGCTGCACAAGAAAAAGGATATAGTCAGACATTCACAGCCGAATATGAGAGGGTAGTAAATTATGATACAGGCGAGTAAAATCTTCAATTCACTCTTTCCCACATGTGAACAGGATCATCATTGTTGCCCTAATTGTTAAATTGGACCATTTGTCCCCAGCTGTTGCTCAGCTGATCAGGAACATTGGGATGTTCGTGCGTGTGAGTTTAAGTTCTCCATGTGGCCAAAAAAAATGGACCATTGGACCCAAAAGCATCTCACAGACTAACATTCAGCAAAATATCTAATAAACTGATATTCAGTAAAATATCTATCATGCTGGTTAAGCAGCGCACACACCATGAGAGCAAGTTAAGAGGTGCAAGGTGCACATCATCATCATCATCAACAAGATGCGAGTATGTACTGCAGCCCATTTCTCATCATGGAGAACCATTGTACCTAAACCACCTCCCATGATAAATGATGGGCCTGAATCACCCATTAGGTTGAATCATGTTGTGGCGGGTGGGTGACTACCTCCTATGATGATTGATGAAAGTTTGGTACAAAATGCTAAGGGGTCGTTTGTCTACACCCATTTACATATGTAAATTGTGAATATGCGTAATAGTTACGCATCAGTAATGTTTGTCTACAAGTATTTACACATATTGTGTGTAAATCAGATGTGTAAATGGTGTGAAAATGAGCCCATTTTCACACTAAGATTTGAACATTTGTTCAGGTGGGAAAAGAGAATATCAAAGCACATGTGATTTGAAAGAATACCCGTTGGCGGCGGACGGTTTGGTTTTGGGGCAGTTCCGTCAAAGAGGTTCTGGGTTCGAAACCCCCCTCTAACGCATTTAGAAAAATAATAATAATAAAAGAGGCATTTCTATCAAAGAGGTTCTAGGTTCGAAACCCCCCTCCAATGCATTTATAAAATAATAATAAAAGATACGTCAAGACCGATGAAATCTATAAATGAAAACCCTCCCTGCAGAAAAGAAATTGCTTTGATCTTCTTCTATTTGATCGGTAACTTTGGCCTTCAATAAAGACTTGATATTCTTAACTCCACCAACCTGAGTTTTATCTCAATATCAATAACTAGATCATTGTCCCATCAAGCTATGCTCTAAGTTATTGGATTGGGTCCTAGGCCTTTTCGTTTTAACAATGGTTGGCTTCATCAAAAAGGCTTCCTAGAGTTGGCTAGATCTTGGTGGAGCCAGGAGGATGTGGGCGGGTTTACAGGTTACAGACTTTGTAGGAAGTTTTGTGCTCTTGAGGAGAATCTCAAAAGATGGAATAGAGAAGTTATAGGTCAGATGGATGTGTCTAGAGACTCTTTAGTTAAAATTATGGAGGATCTTGATAAAGCTAGTGAGACTCGGGAATTGAGGCCAGATGAAATTACTGTCAAACAAGATGCCCAGCGGAGTATTTGGGAGTTCAACCGATTGGAGGAAATCTCGTGGAGGCAGAAGTCAAGAGTTAACTGGCTCAAAGAAGGTGACAAAAACACAAAATTCTTTCATCGCATGGCTAGCATGAGGAGCAGAGTCAACTATATTGGGAAGATTCGTCGTAGTGGGAGGGCTTTCGAGAGTCCACACGAGATCAAGGAAGAGGTTGCGCGGTTTTATGAAGATCTTTATAAGAGTGATGCTAGTGCAAGGCCAAAGCTTGACGGTCTATCCTTTCCTTCTATTTCTTTAGATTCCTGGAGTCGGCTGGAAATGAAGTTTGAGGAGGACGAGGTGCGTAGAGCATTGGAGGAGTATGATAGGGATAAGGCTCCGGGTCCAGATGGATTCAGCTTCTCTTTCATTAAAGCTGGATGGGATTTTCTTAAAGAAGACTTTGGTATTCTATTGCCTAAGTTTCATCAAAGGGGAAGAATCAATAGGGAGATGAATGGAATATTTTCATCACTTATTCCAAAAGTTCCTAACCCAATTGAGTTAAAGGATTATAGACCTATTAGCCTCGTTGGTTGTGCATATAAGCTGTTGTCTAAGATTTTGGCGAACCAACTAAAGAGTGTCCTTCCTCAAATTACTGGTCCCTTTCTTAGGGCCTTTATTGCAGGGAGACAAATTCTTGATGGGGTGTTGATTGCTAATGAGCTTATTGAATCTAGAAAAAAATATGAGAAAGAAGGGATGTTGTTCAAAATTGACCTAAAAAAAGCTTATGATCATGTGGAGTGGGAGTTTGTAGATAATATGTTGTTCAAGTTTGGCTTTGGAGGGATTTTCCATGGATGGATCCGCGAGTGCATTTCTACTACTTCCTTTTCTGTTTTGGTTAATGGCTCTCCATCAAAGTTGTTCAAAGCTTCAAGAGGTATTCAGCACTGGGATCCCCTATCTACGTTCCTATTTACAATTGTAGTAGAAGTCTTGAGTTTACTTTTGGTGAAAGCAAAAGATGTGGGGTTGATTGGAGGCTTTGAGATCGATGGGCCGAAGTGGTGAGGTTATCACGCATCTTTAGTTCGCAGACATACCATTCTTTTCAATTCTTCAAGGAGGGATGAAATTCTGGCTCTTAGGAGAATCCTTCGTTGTTTTCAATTGGTATCGGGTTTGAAGATTAATATCTCCAAGAGTATGCTGGTAGGAATAGGGTGCTCAGAGGAGACCACTCAGTCTTTGGTAAATATTATTAACTGTAAGTCAGGGAAGCATCCCATCATATATCTTGGGTTGCCTATTGGAGCTAAGCCTAGATCTAAATCTTTATGTGATTCGGTGATTGAAAATTTTAAGAGAAAATTGGCTTCATGGAAGAAGCTTTATCCGTCTTTAGGAGGGAGAATAACCCTTATTAAAGCATGTATGTCCAATCTTTTGGTTTACTACATCTCTCTCTTCAACATGCCAAAGGCTGTGATTAAGAGGTTGGACCGCATTCTGAGGGACTTCTTATGGGAGGGCCATGGGGAGAATAAGAAATTGCACTTAATAAAATGGAGTGAGGTGATCAAGCCTAAATTCAAGGAAGGTCTTGGTCTTGGTAGTTTGGAGAATAAAAATTGGGCTTTGTTGGCTAAATGGTGGTGGAGGTTTGGGGAGGAAAAGGAGGCTCTTTAGCGGAGGTTGATTGCTACTAAATATGGTCAGGAGAAATGGGGATGGTGGCCTATGCCTCGGCCTAGTTACAGTAGATCAGGTATTTGGAGGGGTATTGCCTCAACTGGGGATGATTCTAATGTAAGGGGGGAAATTTTGTATAGGTAGGTGGGTTTTCTAGTGGGATATGGTCAAGTGGTTAGATTTTGGTTGGATAACTAGGTGGGGATAGGATCCTTGTGTGTCTTGTTTCCTAGGCTTTTTAGATTAGCGGTCAATAAATAATATTCTGTAAGTGAATGCTTTGAGGTAAGGAATGAGTGCTTTGTGTGGGGGTGCCATTTAGGAGGACTCTCCGGCCATTGGAAGGGGATTATTATGAGGAGTTGTTGAGTATTCTTGCTAACACCTTTTTTTTTTTCAGGGATCTTAAGGACTCTCAGATTTGGAAGCCTTCCACTTCTGGGGAGTTCTCCACTAAAGCTTTTTACTTGGCGTGGAGGGAACTCATTCACATGGGGCCACCTCTTCCCTTGTGTGGTTGGGTTTGGCTCCTCCTCGGGTTAAGGCTTTTTGTTGGTTGGCAGTTGCAGGAAAAGTCTCAACAGTTGATAATCTAAGAAGAAGGGGATTGACATCTAACAATATCTCAAATACCTGTGTGATGTGCGGTAAGGAGGAGTCGTCCGTAGATCATCTTTTTATTGAATGTGAGATGGCCTTCAGAGTTTGGAGCAACTTTATTGGCAAGTGCGATTTTTCATGGTGTTGTTCGAAGAGTACTGTGGATGTGGCAGATTCTTGATTAGGTGGGCGTTTTGTGGGGTGTGGCCAAATCTTATAAAGAATGATACCATGTGCTATCTTATGGTCAATTTGGAACGAAAGGAATGCTAGGATCTTTAGGGGCTCTTCATCATCAACAACAAATGTGATATCCAAAATCACCTTTAAGATTGCAAAATGGGCTTTGGTTAAAAAGGAATTCTCTAATTTTATCTTTAACGATATTATTTCTAATTGGGGAGCTTGTATGGGGTGTGACTCTTTTAAGGAGAGGAAAACAATCCCTTGGTATCCTCCTCATTTAGAGGTCTTTAAGTTTAATGTGGATGGTGCTTCAAAGGGTAAGCCAAGTCCGGCCGAAATTGGAGGGGTACTTTGCAATTGTAAGGGGGAAGTGTTAATTATGTTTTCCAAATATGAGGGTGTGTGCGATTCCAATGAAGCGGAGGTGCTAGCCATTCTTGAAGGCCTTCGTTTGTTTTTTAGTAAATACGGCAGTACGCTTATTATGAAAAGTGATTCTTCTAATGCAATCGCATGAGTGTCCAAGCGGAAGACTAATCCTTGGAAGTTTCATTTCCACCTGAATGAAATTAGATAATTATCTGTTGGAATCAATGTTTCCTTCCGTCATGAGGTTCGATCGGCTAACTCCATAACAGATTTGTTAGCCAAGCAAGGGGTTGATAGGTTGCTTCCTTGAGTGTTGGGTGGGACTGATTATGTAATTGGTTGATATGTTGCTTTTTTGGGTGAGTGTGATTTTGTTAATAGGGTTGGAGATGGTGCATTTCTCCTACACTTCCACTTCCTCTCTTTCTTTGGTATTTTGTACTTTGTATCTTATTTTCTTTGAATGAAATCTTTCGTTACCATTAAAAAAAAAAAAAAACTTAGATGCAACCAAAAGTCAACCACAAGTATGGGCTACAACTAATCAAAGGAAGCAACAAACTTTCCATGATTCAGTTACATTATCACTTCTTTAACAATCTTGTTATGTAAAACCACTCGCTCAAACATTCCTAACTAGCTACAGATCATTGTTGGAGATTTGGATTATTTCAACAATATACATAAAATTATAAAATGACTTTTGCCCCTTTAATTCTTACAGAGAATCACATCATTTGCTGATGACCATAACATTTGCAACAACAATGAGATCGTTAGGAAAAAGGAGAAGAAGAATTAGGGCCTAGTTCTACAACAAAAGGATGAGCAAATCCTCCTTAGTGGTAAGTTTTCAGTAATCTGCTTTCTATTTATATTATAAAAAAGATTCCAGTTGTACCTTGGAAGCAACCAGTTTCATGAATTCAAACAAAGAAAAAACAGAATAAATGTACACAAACGTACACTCTATGCAAAACCAGTCACCTGGGTAGGAAAAGAAGCATATCTCGCTCAAACACCTTTTGAACAGCGAGGGGAAAAAATTGAGTTTCCAGTATTTGACAGATTACATTCTTTGAATAACACACCCCAAAAGGGCAAAAGTTTGATAATCACATCACTTGGAGAGATATAAATTCCAACAAAAACTTCAACTGCACCGTTTATTGTGTTATTGAAAGATTCGGCTACTATAAAATGGCATCTATGGTTCTCAAATTGATCCACTGCAGCAATAGTAGGCATATAATGCAAGTTCTACGATTCCCAAAAAGTTCTTACCTCATTTGGGACCTGAAATTTATGGACCAACCTCATTTGGGACCTTGAATTTATGTAAAACAATTTCAAATTCATGGCGAACAGAACCAAGTGAAAAAATTTGTATGAGTAAATAGATTACAATATTTAATGAGAAAAAAGAGAAAATTAGATTACACTAAACCCTCAAAGGGAAAAAAATTGATGGGTATGTGATACACTTACTTAAATGAAAAGGTCATGCTTGAGCACTCCATAAGCGAAGAATGAGACGCTCATCAAGAATGTAGAAAGTGAAAGATAAAATGGAATAAATTCCACAACAGTAAAGTATGCTAACATTTGGGAGTTCAACCTGTGCAAAGGGTAATAAATAGTTTTCAATGAGCATATCATGATAAATAGTAGGGAAGCAAGCATGGATATGAGAGTAGCAAAATTCAAAGATGCAGCAAAGACTTACCCTCACCCTAAGAAATGCAATGAATGCAAATACACCAAAAAACTACCACCAATAATCCAACCATCTTCACCTGCCAACAATATTTGGAGAAAATGAGTAACAAAACCAAGCAAATAAAAAACCCAAAGAATTAGAAGAAAATGTGACAGGAAGATTAAGTGGAGAAAGTCTACCCTTTTTCACCGCCTTAACATATATGATAAATATGATTATGTATATCAATTGGAAAGTGGCCCCAGTGCAATTGATAGTAGCAACCAAGATAATACCTAGTGATATCATGGGAAGGCCATACTAAACGGTGATCAAGTAGTTAGAGAGGGCATATATGTAGGGTAACCCTGAAAATTGTTCAGTAAACCAATTCCTAACAATTCGCTGAAATGTTGGTCCGAATGTACAATGGAAAATATTAACCATAGTGTAAAAGATAATTCATTATTATCCTTGTGCAATGGCAATAAAAGATGACGGAAAACTTATCTCAAGTAGTGACAGCTGATGGACGACAAAAGTTCTATTGGTGATGAGCAACAACAGTTTTTTTGGTAGCCACATCATTCCCATTTGTAGCCACATATCACTTGAATAAGCATGTAGCACATATGACTTAGATGATCATGTGAGCTGTAGGTAAATCACCTGTTCTATTTTATTACACCACAGTTGGGTTTCATACACTCAGCATTGTTGAATTGATATAGGAATGCCAACTGAAGATCGGGAAGAAAACAAATGCTCGAAAGTCTCAAATCCATGTGAAGGCTCACTATTGGGCAGCCTATTGAGAACAGAGTGCTCTGGCTTATGATCACACTCAAAGTCAAGATGAACAAAAGCACGCTCAACTTCAAGAAGTACCTTTATCTTTATTTGCAAGGAATCTCCAATGGCATGAGTTCTCAATTCCCTATATTTTAGGCATTGTCATTCTTACCCCTACACCCCTGCTCACATTAAAGTCGTGTTTTTTCTAAAATGATGCTCACAATCCTTGCATTCAGCAAGGAATTGGATAACCATCGGGTGTTTTGCGTACTGGTAACATCTTCGCTTTTGGGTGGTTCATATCACCAACGTAAGTTTTCCGTCATCTTTTATTGCCCTTAAAAAAGGATAAGAATGAATTATCTTTTACACTATGGTTAATATTTTCCATTGTACATTCAGACCAACATTTCAGCGAATCGTTAGGAATAGGTTTACTGAACAATTTTCAGGGTTACCCTACATATATGCCCTCTTTAACTACTTGATCACCCTTTAGTATGGCCTTCCCATGATATCACTAGGTATTATCTTGGTTGCTACTATCAATTGCACTGGGGCCACTTTCCAATTGATATACATAATCATATTTATCATATATGTCAAGGCAGCGAAAAAGGGTAGACTTTCTCCACTTAATCTTCTCCAAATATTTTTTGCAGGTGAAGATGGTTGGATTATTGGTGGTAGTTTTTTGGTGTATTTGCGTTCATTGCAATTCTTAGTGTGAGGGTAATATGTCCTATGCGATAAGTCTTTGTTGCATCTTTGAATTTTGCTACTCTCATATCCATGCTTGCTTCCCTACTATTTATCATAGTATGCTCATTGAAAACTATTTATTATCCTTTACACAGGTTGAACTCCCAAATGTTAGCATACTTACTGTTGTGGAATTTATTTCATTTTATCTTTCACTTTCTACATTCTTGATGAGCATCTCATTCTTTGCTTATGGAGTGCTCAAGCAGGACCTTTTCATTTAAGTAAGTGTATCACATACCCATCAATTTTTTTCCCTTTGAGGGTTTAGTGTAATCTGATTTTCTCTTTTTTCTCATTAAATATTGTAATCTATTTACTCGTACAAATTTTTTTACTTGGTTCTGTTTACCATGAATTTTAAATTGTTTTACATAAATTCAAGGTCCCAAATGAGGTTGGTCCATAAATTTCAGGTCCCAAATGAGGTTGGAACTTTTTGGGAATCGTAGAACTTGCATTATATGCCTACTATTGCAGCAACGGATCAATTCGAGAACCATTGATGCCATTTTATAGCAGCCGAATCTTTCAACAACACAATAAACGATGCAGTTGAAGTTTTTTTTTTTTTTTTTTTTCTCACTCTTTCATCGTTACATACTTGTGAGATGCCATGTGTTTTTGTTGGAAATGATATCTTTCCAAGTGATGTGATTATCGACTTTTGTCCTTTTGGGGTGTGTTATTCAAAGAATGTAATCTGTCAAATACTCGAAATTCAATTTTTTTCCTTCTCCATTCAAAAGGTGTTTGAGCGAGATATGCTTCTTTTCCTACCCAGGTGATTGGTTTTGCTTAGAGCATACATTTGTGTACATTTATTCTGTTTTTTTTCTTCTTTGAATTCATGAATCTGGTTGCTTCCAAGGTACAACTGGAATCTTGTTTATAATATAAATAGAAAGCAGATTACTGAAAACTTGCCACTAAGGAGGATTTGCTCATCCTTTTGTTGTAGAACTAGGCCCTAATTCTTCTTCTCCTTTTTACTAACGATCTCATTGTTGTTGCAAATGTTATGGTCATCAGCAAATGATGTGATTCTCTGTAAGAATTAAAGGGACAAAAGTCATTTTATAATTTTATGTATATTGTTGAAATAATCCAAATCTCCAACAATGATCTGTAGCTAGTTAGGAATGTTTGAGCGAGTGGTTTTACATAACAAGATTGTTAAAGATGTGATAATGTAACTGAATCATGGAAAGTTTGTCTGCTTCCTTCGATTAGTTGTAGCCCATACTTGTGGTTGACTTTTAGTGGCATCTAAGTATAGCACCCTCTCAATTTTTTTGTGTTCCTTCCAACTCTTCTAAACTAGCATCAGAATTAAGAGAGTTTCTTGAAGGATGAGCATGGCTTTGCTCCATATTTTGAACTGGGATTCTGCTTGTTTTCATTGCACCTACTTGATAAAAACTCACATTTTCTCGAGTCTGAATAAATTCGGTCCAGTCTAATAGGTATCACCAAAGGATGTCTTAAAGAAACAATGAATAGTACAAAACTTCATTGCAAGAAATTATATTTTAATACAAAACGGCATCACAAAACTTATAATATAATCATAGTGCATTCGATTGCAGTTCACTTTTCCCGCTGCACCTTATACACAAAGCACTCATAGAATAAGTCTACAAATTTTCATGTGCATATGTAGACTTAATTAGAACAGATTGCATCATAATTTCAAGGTTTTATGTATTTGAGCATGAATGTCAATTTTTAGTCAAAATTATTTAAAAATCCTTAATTTTGCCTGAATTTATGAGATTAATAGTTTACATCACCCCTCTATCCCACCAATTAGATTCTAAGCAATATCGTCCCATTGTATCCATTGTATTAATTCGTTTTGCATTAGATGGGCCCTATGCATAACACTTTTATTTAATTTATCACTAGTAATTTAGTTGTTTCACTCTTGTATGAATTGTCATAGCAATGGGAGCCTGCATGGAGATAAATTGAAAAAGAATAAAAAGAGACACAAAAGAAAAAAGAGGGAACCACACCCCACACGGGTGTGATTCCATGTACACGCTCAGTAAGGGGGTGGGCCCCACAATTCATGTAAAGTTGAGACAATTCTCTCTCCAGTTTTCAATAATCAGAAACCTCCTTCCTCCATTATCAAGATTCGAGATTCAAACTAGAAAGGAAATTTCTAGATGCAATCAAGGGTAGTGTCTTAGTTGGAACGCTCTCAGAGAGATAATTGACTCATCCAAAGAAATCGAGTCCATTACAAATCAAAATTCAATAGTTAATCCCATTTTTGTTAGGACAGCCTATCATAAAATGGTCATAAGCTCCAATCTGATTGTCGGATTGGTGGAATTTACCTTATCATTGGAAAGAATATTCAAAGTAGACATCCTTGGATCCTAAGATCATATAAATCGAAGCTAAAATGACCAAGTTATGACCTCATGAAGTTGGTTGTGAATCTTCTGTTAAGGTCGACGTCCACTCTTGCTTTTGACCGAGCGATGTCTTCGCACACATACAAACAATAATAATAATTATTATTATTATTATTGCCTAAAAAAATTGCGTTCTTTAGTATCACCCTTACCATGATGATAGCTTCCCGTCCGGCCCACTGTGTAGCATATTTTTCAATTGACCCCTTCATCAACGAGCCCACTCACTCTTACACACTGATGGGCATGACCAAGGTCAGATCACAGTTCACATATGTGAATGGACTTCCATTCACGTTTGTCAAATAGGCAGAGTGGGACCACCTCTCAAAAAGCTCATTGGGCTAAAAGGGTCTATAGTGTTCACATGCTACTTTTCTGATTTGAGCTCGGCACGCCCCCACCTCTTTATTAGTGTATTAAGGTTGGTAGCATCTACCTACCGACCTCTTGATTAGTGTATTAAGGTTGGTAGCATCTTTTATTTAAATAATCGAGTTTCAGATTGCTTGTGATGGTAGCATCTACCTACCTCCTATCACCCAGGCACATATTCGTCACACTTACATACTTTTCCATCACTAACCCACTGAATCATCACGGTTGGTGATGACAATTAAGTCGGAATATTGTGTAAAACTTGAGCCCACCTTGACCCACACCTGCCTCGTCCCTCTAACCCAACTTATTATAGGTTTATTACATATACAACATCAAACACATCCTATGATAGATTTGGATCACAATTGATGTCTTTGCATTGATTTTTGGCTTGTAATTAAGCCTCCCCACCTTTTTTTTTCAATAAGGACACATCACAACAAGTCCCGCGGCACGATGAAAGGTGCTCGTTGTTGCATTCGTGAGGTTACGAGCTCAAGTCACAACAAGTCCCGCGGCATGATTATTTGTAGCGAATTTTTATGTAATTTTTCTTGTGTAGGTGGACCCCGTAATTATTCTAACCTTCCGGCTAATGTCCCAAAGCATCAAGAAGAGATTTCAAATAAAGAAGTTACGTGAAGAAATCTTACTGAAGAAATCTTGGTGAAGTGTTAGAGAATTCCAAAATGAGAGGATAAGACTTTAAGAATTAAAGAAGTTGTTATATAACACAAATGAGTGGTTGTTCTATTTGATAGAGCATTAGTTGCTATGAAATAGGTTATGGGTTCAAATCCCAATAATTTTATATTATTATTTTTTATTTTTTACCTATAAAATATTCCATCCAACTCACCTCACCTCTCCACCAATCAAAGCTTGCCATGTCACAAATCCATGTGAAAGGATATGAGCCAATCAAAAGAATGACCACATAAAGCAAAAGGTACATATCATTTTGGAATGAAAGTTTGTTGCAACCAATCACATTGAAGCTATCCATGTGAAACCAAAAGAGCCAATGAAAAGCCTCCAAATCAAATTCAAGCAATCCATGTGAAAGCAAATGAGCCAATCGAAAGCCTTTAAGTTGCAACCAATCAAGTGGAAGCAATCCTTGTGAGATGAAATGAGCGAATCAAATGTCCTCAATGTTCCTATAAATTTGAATGTATTTGTAGAGTGAAGGGGATTCTTTGGCAAGTTAGTCTTTTTGCATTTTATTTTTAGATTGTATTTAAGAGCTTCTTTGTAACTAATCTAGAGAGAGTGTGTAATTGAAGAACATTAATGAAGATTTGGAGTTCTTTCTTGATGTTTTGTGGCTAAAGTTCTTGGATTAGGCTCTCATTTTGAAGCTAAGTAATGTGATTAGTTCATTTTTCATGCATGTTTTAGTTTAAAATCCCTATTTGTGCCTTGATTAATTAGTAGATTTTAGATATAATTGTGCTAATCTCTCTCATTTCATATGCTCTGTCTCTACACTTGATGCTTTGATAATCTCAATTGATGTTTTGTAGTTTGATTAAGTTCTCTTACATAGCATGCTCTAGAGCCCTTATCTTTGATATTTTGTAGCTTGATTTTGATGATTAATTGTTAGGGTAGTTAGGTTATGATCTAAGATATTGACTTTATTTTATTTACTTTAATCTTCATTGCTATATCATTCAATCCAATTAGGTAAGAGATTGCTAATTGGATTGTAGAATTGAGAATTGAATTAGAACATGCATTGTTTGAATTAATTACTTACTTAGTGGATTTAGGATTGCATAATCTCTTCTTTTTATTGTTGTTAATTTAAAATCTTTGTTAATTTGTTATTTTCACTTTTAGATTGTTAGATCCACATTTCAAATCACTTGTTTTAAAATCCTACACATTTCACACCACATCTTTACCTTAAATCTTCCATTTCCATCACCATTCATTCATTACTTTAATGTAGTTTGTTAGATTAGTTTAGATCTCATTCATTTCATACTTTTGATTTTAATTAGAGTAGTTTTAATTTTGTTTCACATTTCAATTGATTCAATTCCATTTTTCACATTTAGTTTAATGGTTTTAATTGTTCACTTTAATTGTCTTTATTGGCTATATCTTAGTTTAACTTTCACTTAAATTGTATTCATTGCTTTCTCCATCATTTCCTCGTGGGATCGATAGTCCAGACTCTTTAGTCCTTTACTTCTTAATGACATCGTAGTCTTGCGGTTAAATGTGCAACATTTAAGTGTCGATCAAGTTCTGGATCCTTATAGTCATTTAATTGCATGTGTCACCAAACACTGATGCTCATATTTTTTTCAATCCTCTGCTAGGATTACATTAAAGATCTATATTGGAGATTTATTGCTGATACGGCTTCTGCAATTGGCCTCTTTGCGATGTCACCAATCCTTTCTTGGAAGGGCTTCTTTCTTCGACTAGATAAGGTGTGTGCTTGAACTCCCTATTCAAACACCTTTTGAATTAGTGTAGGAACTATTGCTATTGAATTAACATGTCAAATGACAGATTCTTCTATAGGCTCTACCACGGGGATTGTGTTTTGACACAAGCAGTCATGTTCATCAATGCAATTATAAATTAAAAACCAGTCGGTCATAAAAAGCTTATAACCACGTTGTTGTAGAATCTATTTTCTTAAGGTGCTCTCTCTTTATAGGAACTTTTAAATTTCTTATGAGAGCCGTTTAGTTATAGGTTGAATATAATTAAGCGCTAGGAACATTTGAAACTTTGAATGATGGGATTTTTACACGGCCTGTATTTTTGTGTTTTTACTTGAGTTTGTGCAGAAGTATTTGATCACAATAGAATGGAAGTTATGTTTTCGTCATTAATGAACTCAAGTAGGCATAATAAGAACTAAACATCCGAGGGCACGTTTGGCAGCATTCCTCGCTAGGGTGAGGATTCCTTTCTTTGGAGAATTCCTTTGATCGGCTAGAAACAAGTTATACTCAACGAGGATTTTTGAAGGGAGTTCCAAGTTTGGTAGTTTGAGAGGAAGCCTACCATCTACATTATGTTGGGTCCATGGTCGTCACTTTTTTGGCAAGTTTCTATTAACATATGAAAAATCAAGGGCTCGGCTTTCATCCCATAACTATTTTGATCTCTCTAAAGAATTTGAACGGCTCAAATCTTCAAAATGCCTTCACATAAAATTTTTTTTTTAATTTGAAATGTCCTTTTCTCGTATCTCAAGATTTATAATGGATCAACGGCTGATACTTGACCGCCTGGCGTTGCTTGATCTTCTTAAGATGCTGTATGGTATGGATCATGACTTGGGGGCCCACATAAACCAAGAAACTGAAAAACACGGACAGTAAAAAATCCCTTCTTTAATACTGTGGCATATCACTGGTCAATAGTTTTTTGCCATTTTCTCATTATCCACCATTAATCACGTTGCCAGATTTGACTGGCCAGACGTTTGAGGCCTTTATAAGCAATTGAATGGTTCGGATTCAGCGTAAGGGCCCCAAAGAATTTCAGATCTCGTGATCTAATGGTCTGGATTTCTTCGTTAATATCTCAAGATATATGAAAAATCAACCGTTGATTTTTGACAATTGGCCGTTTTGGGGATTCTAAAGATAAAGAATGGTCCAGATCATAATTGTGGGACCCATAAAAACAGAAAATCAAAAAAAAAAAAAAACGTTAACCCAAAAGCTACCGCCCGGGCTCCGCGTATTCACTCATCCGTGGCTTTATCCTTTCCGATAGGGGAGGGTCTGATGCTGATGCTGATGCTGAATATATTCAAACCAATGAAAGAGAGGACTCCTTCAAGGCTTTTTCCTCTTTGATCCAAACTTGTTTTTTTTTTTTGTGCAAGCGAGGAAAACGGCTAGAAATCCTCACCGTGGACGTTTGCCAAACGTCCCTAGGGTTTCCAATATAAAAGAGGGTGGATTAGGGTTTCCGAACTCGGATACGAACTTAGAGACTGGATTGCCATGGTGATGCGAACTGGATTAAGGGCGTACATGAAGTTCTCAATATCTGCTGGAATAGGTAAAAAATATAAAAATAAATTAATCTATCTTACCATTTCCATTTTCTCTTCGTCTTTTTTGAGATTTCTCTCTTTATAATTTATTAGGGTATACTGGCTGGAGCTTGACGAGAAATGGTGGAAACACGGATGCTCCCTCACTCCAGTTTTCGGTCTGCGATGTATTTCTCTCTTCATTCTCTCTTATCTACTTTTCAGTATCTACTTTTCAGCGACTTCATATTTGTACATATAAATTCACATGCATATGTTCTGTAGAGAGAAATAGCCTAAAACTTCCAATTTAGAACTACCACTACCCATGTTCCATATTGTTGCGGAACACTCATGGACCGGCGCTCTCATCTCCTCTGGAGATGCATGCCGTTGGATTTTCTGTCAACTCTTTTAGAAGACTTGTTTGTTAGGTCCTGGACCCACCATTTCCTGGGCTAGTCCACGGCCACTTTTAATGGCTGGGTTTCATGTTATCTGTAGTTATTTTTCAGTTCTTTTGTTTTGCATGTGATGTACTTTTAAGTCATTTTATCTTCTGTTGTCAGTTATGGAAGAGAGATCCTAGGAGTTATGGGGTGGGTAGTTATCTTTGATGTAAGTGATTCCTATATTTATGGTTAGAAAGGAATGGAAATGGACAACTATATAGTTTTTCTTAATTCAGTCTTCAACTTCAGCAAGAGGATGCCCTTTCCCTATGATTTGTGGGCTAAGCTTGGTCTCTGAACCTATCATTGTTCCAATGGTTTTTGGCTAATAATCGACCATTTATACATTTCGGTTAGGATCATTGAACAATAGGATTTTGTTGGATTTAGTGAGAACATTTTTTCCCATTTCATTTACTGTTTATCTACCTTGTTGTGGCAGTATTAGAAGTTTGTTCTTTTCATTGTTGTTTATTAGGAGATGCCATTTTTTCACATGCTAGATTAATCTGCATGCAACAAAGCCCATTCCTTTTACAATTTTTTTATTGATATATATATATATATATGTATATATGTGTGTATATATAAATTTTAATGATGTATGCCGAATGAATGGAGAAGAAGTGTTGTAGTACCTATATATAAGAATAACGGAGATATAAAATTGTACCGACTATCGTCGGATTAAATTTACGAGTCATACTATAAAGCTATGAGATAGTAATGGAGCAAAGACTTATACAGAAGACCAAGATATCTGAAAATCAATTTGATTTTATGCTAGGAGGCCAACGATGGTAGCTATTTTCTCACTTAGGCAATTAATGGAAAGATATCGAGCAAAGTTGAAAAATCTGTATGTGGTCTTCATGGATCTAGAAAAGGAGTTTGACAAGGTACCTAGAGATTTAATTTGGTGAGTTTTAAATAAAAGGAATATTCCAAAAGGTTATATTGAAATTATTAAAGACATGAATGGAGGGGCGGTAACAAGTGTAAGAACTACTTGTGGAGAGACAAGGGAGTTTCCAGTGATCACAGGTTTGCATCGGGTGTCAAACCTAGGCCATTATCTCTTTGTAATAATTATGGATGAGTTAACTGCTCATATTCAAGAAGAGGTACTTTGGTGTATGTTATTTGCAGATGATATTGTGTTGGTAGATGATTCGAGAGATGGTGTGCATGCAAAACTCGAGAGATGGCAAGAGGCTTTAGAATCCAAGGGCTTTAAAAGAGATGAAACTACTGTGAGAATTGAAGACTATTAGATGCAACAAAGTGATTCTTTCCGCTACCTTGGCTCTATAATTAGTAATGATGGGGAGATTGATGAAGTTGTCGAACGTAGGAAAAAAGTGGGATGGTTGAAATGGAGACTTGCTTATGGAGTTCATTGTGATCGAAGAATGCCAACAAGATTGAAGGGGAAATATTACAAGACAGCGATTAGACCAGCCATGACAGCATATGCTCAAAATGGTAGCATAGATGAAAATGTTGATGTGGATGTGTAGTAAAACTAGGTAGGATAAAATTAGAAATGAGCGGTTTCGAGAGCATTTAGGGGTAACAACAATTGGGGATAAAGTTAGAGAAAACCGTTTGAGATGGTTTGGGCATGTCCAACGTAGGCCGGTAACGGTGTCGGTAAGGACAAGTTATAAAGGTTGATGGCCCACCAAGGGATAGGGGTAAGCCAAAGAGGACATGGTTGGAGGTGGTAAAAATGAATCTTTTTTTGAGTTAAATACTTTTATTGTCCTAAAAATCAAGCCCAAGTAAGTTACAATTGTCCAAACTCCACCTTGATGTGGTGAAAGTTACTTTACACTTGAAACTTGAAGGTGAGTACACCTTGATGATTGAGTTATTAAGTTGAGTACTCCACATGCACCAACTTTATTAGTATTATTGCTAGATTATAGACTTTAAATGTTTAGCACTATTAGTTTGCCCAAAATTATGGTTGCATTATATAAAATTTATGATATTTCAGCTTATTTCAGTATATACAGCCATGATACAGGGTGTTATTACTTATGGGGATCGTTATTTTGCTTTAAAGTGTATACTAATGGAAAAAAACATTGTTCTCTATCATTTTATAATATTATTAATTTTTTGGATACTTTTTCGTATTTTTTTTGCGTCAAATAAAAATTCGCTCCGCGATGGTCCGCGAACCATGATAACCGCGACGTGATGACCGTGAACTGTGATTTTGAACCATGATCATAACTCTATACACAAAAAACTGACAACATGGATGGAAAACCGAATTGGGATAGTATGTCAAAATTAATCGAGATGTCAAAATTAGTTTACAATGAGGTATGCTTTCTGAATATTTCTATATTGAGCTACGATTAAAGAACATAAGTTAAAACTATGCTTTAATTTTAGCGAAAAGAATGGAACCAAATAGATATATCAGTTTTAAGTATGAGGTAAGATTAAAGAGCGTAAAAGGTTAAGATTATGTTTTAATTTTAGTGAAAAAGAATGGAACCAAACTTATATATCAGTTTTAAGTAGAATATATCAGTTGAAATAGTGTTTGAAACCATTTAAAACCATGGTCTCAAAACAGTCACGCAGCTTCGGGTTCCCTGAAGTATTATTCTTAACTCGATAAGCTATCAGCTAGAGTCGACTCACCTCGACCAGGGTGAGTAAGAGGTGGGTCACTAGCAATGGTATCCTCTGCTCACATCACGTCTGGACAAACATTTGGCCGCTTGAACTTGGACATGTGGCCCACCTAGATGCATGTAAATCATTTGGTAGGTGATTAGAAAGTCTCATCATGGATTATCAAACAATCCCCAGATGGCAATGGTCTGATGATCGTCTGCTGTAGCCATCTGATTATGGGCCCCAAAGGCACTTAGCTTGTGCCTTCAATCAGATGGTTATGATGATCAGATTGCGCCTATCTTTACATCTTCAAGCTAATATTTGCCGAGGTTTGTAGAAACTTGCAAAAATAGGAGATTATATCCAGTTCTTCCATGGTATATGAAAACCCAAGTATAATATCAACTCCAAAACGCACAAGTCATTCATAAATCATACCATCCAAATTAGTCTCCAGTTGATCTATGCATTGGCTTCAATGAGAATGCATACTGTCATATTAGAGTACTGCATCTGTTTTCATACACCATTGACACTGTCAAAAAAAATATTCTTGTATAATCATCATGTAGAATACAAGCTAGTATTACCGGATGCATGGCTTCAAAATAACTATGTTTCTTCTTTTTGGGCTTTCTTCATCTTGACCATTTGGGTCTCTCTGGGTTCCGGCTACAAGGTCAATAGAGCACGCATATCTGCAATGTTTGAGCAATAGATCTTTGAGAACAAGCGTGAGTAATGCTGTCCAGTGGAGAAGGCGCGCTGTTTCGTAATATTCAAGAACAATTTAAGGAAAATAGAGTCTTGTAGAAAGAACAATTCCTGTGACTTCATATTTGTATATATAAACTCATATGCATATGTTCTGTAGAGAGAAATAGCCTGAAACTTCAAACTTATAACTACCACTACCCATACTGTTACGGAACACTCATGGCCAGGCACTCTCGTCTCCTACATATTTACATGCCGTTGGGACTTCAGTCAATAGTCAAAACCCTTTTAGTAGACTCGTTCCAATGGTTTTTGGCTAGTAATCAACCAAATCCATACATTTTGGTTAGGATCGTTGAATGATACGATTTTGTTTGATTTAGTACGAACCATTTTTTTTCCATTTTATTTACTGTTCAGCTACGTTGTAGCGGCAACATTAGAAGTTTTTTTTTTTTTTTTTCATTATTGTTTATTAGGAGATGCTTTTTTTTTTCTTTTTCATATCCTAGATTAATCTGCATGCCATGAAGCCCATCCTTTTTAATGTTTGTTTTTTAAGATCTTTTTTGGGCTACATCATTGGTTGGGTGGTACAATCCTTGGATAACCTACCTGCCATAAGACACCATTACCACTGGGGGTTGTCCCGTGGTTCTTTTTCTGGCAGCATTTTACCCCAACTATCCAAATAGAACTGTCACCTGCAATTAAAAAAAAAAAATAGAGAAAGGAAAAATGATAACATCAGAGCAGTTGTGGACAACTTTAGTTGGTTTTCCCAACCCAGCTCAACTGGGTTTTGACTTTTAGATGCAGTTTTAGATGAGGCTTTTGAATGCTCTTAATATTCTTGTAATGTAATGTTAGTGATTAGTTTGACCTCATTCGTTGCATTTCTCAGGCTACAAAGAAGCAGATGACCCAAAAAACTGAGGACATAGATGGAAAACTGGATCAAGAGAGGATGGAAAAATTAATTGCAAAGAAGTTGTCAAAAGTAGTCTACAATGAGGTATGCTTTCTGAATTATATCTATATAGAGATAAGATTAAAGAAATTAAAAAGTTAAGATTATATTTAATCTTAGTGAAAAAGAATGAAGCCTAATTTACATCAGTTGAAATAGTGTTTGAAACCATTTAAGAACAGTCTCAAAAACACCCTCGCAGCTTCTGGTTCTTGAAGTATTATGCTTGCTAGTCTCTAACTCGATAAGCTATCAGCTAGTTCCGACTCACCTTGGCTAGGGTGTGTAAAAGGTGGTGTCCTCTGCACACGGGTAATGTTTGTCTACATGCATATGGCAGCTTGAACTTGGACTTGTGGCCCACCTAGAGGCATGTAAATCACTAGGTGGGAAGTGATTAGAAAGTCTCATCATGGATTAGCAAACAATCCCCAGGTGCCACATGTTAAAATCTATTCAAAGAGTGGACCCCACTGTCGGATGAAATCCCCACTGTCTCGTTTCTCACTGGCTTTTTTTATCCATTCAATAATGGGCGTAGATCAATTAGTGGGTGCTCTGATAGTAAGTTTATTTCAGTAGTGGACCCTCTTATGAGTATCCTAACTGTTTGATGCTAACTTGCTGGGTGCCGACTTCTTTTTTACATGGTTGGAGTAATGTAGATTAATCACTATGCCCCACACATTAAATGTATAGTGGGTCCCACCAATTGATGAAATATTCCAACTCTTTCTGCAGCTTATTGTAGGGCTTTTCCTTTTGTTCCTCTGTGATACTTGAATTATTTAATTTATAGTTTTTTTTTTTGATATGTATGTGGGCAATATTGTAGGCCTTTTCCTTTTGTTCCTCTGTGTTTTTTTTTTTTTTTTTTTTGCTTTATACTAATAAAATAATTCTTCTGTGATGAAGGTTTCTCAACCATTCGACGTGCAAAACTATATAAGCACCGTTTTGACTAAAGAAATTAAGATTGACGTCGATTTTAAACATAATTAAATGTTCTCACCCCTTTTAGTCCATGCTATCCTTTCTAGGATAGCCATTGGTTCAAGACTACATCCTATGATCAAATTACATGAGTTTTTTAAATGTCCAAAGTCTGGCGATGCTTTCTCTGTCGCCTCATGACTTAATTTTCTTCTGAATGAATTAAGCCAAATGGGAGGAGGGGTTGTTTTCAAATTTGATGACAGCATATGGTTCCTAAAAGGGATTGATTTGAATCCAAACATGGTGGATTTCATGGAGCAGAAATTTAATGTCAAATTTTATGTAGTTGACTTTTTAAATATAAGTGTTCTTTTCATAATTTTATAGATTAATTTTTACCTTTATTGATTTGTATGTGTAGATTGATTTGTATGTGTATTCTTAATGAAGGCTATTTCTACAAGAGGAGAAATTAATTTATAGATTAGAAGAGCTCTTTATGGTTGCATCCCTGAGCACTTGCCACATCCTGCGGATGACGTTGCATTTTCCATTAATGCATCGACAACGATGCTATTGGCAAGTGTTTTGTTCATAAAAGCAAATTGGGAGAACAAGTTCGATCGAAATGAAACCAAACGTAAAATGTTTTATCTTTTCAATGGAGAGTCTGTCATGACACCATTCATGACAATGAAGGAAAAGGAAAAACAATATATTTGAATTTTCGAGGGATACAAGGTACTAAGACTTCCAAATGATCAAGAAGGGACCAAGAAAAGAAAGCTATTATATATCATTTTACCAGACGAAAAGGATGGGTTGATCCCTGTTTTGAGAGGGATACATGAAGATAATGGATTTTGGGAAAAGATCGGTCAGCTCCCAAAGCTAGCATTAAAGGAATTTTGGATCCCAAAATTCAACTTCAGATCCGAATTTGACATTTCCGGAGCACTTAAGCATGAAAGATATGATAAAAAATTTTTGTTGCCAGTCGACAGTTTGAATTTTTTTCTAGGTTGGATGCAGTCTGATTCGCAGGTGGCAAATATTTCACAGTGCTCAACGATCGTCGTTGACAAAGAAGGGAGAAAAATCTCTTCCGCAGTGACTTCCACCTTAGCAACTTCCAACCGGGATTCGGTACATTCAGAGGAAATCAATTTTATTGCGGATCATCCGGAGGAAATCAATTTTGGATCCGAAATAATCTGGTCAATGGTCACTATTCAAATAGTACCAAATAGTACTAAATAGTGCCCTGTCATAAACAATGCACTGAATCAGGCCTGAAGACATGCATTCCGGATTTTAAATGCAATCGCATCCGGTGTCCCAACTTAAATCAATCTACACATAGCCTATGTGTAGATTGATTTCTAAGTAATCTGATACCAAATTACACTAGGGATCGCTACTCGAAACTTTCAATTACACCAGGGATCGCTACTCAAAACTTACAAAAGAAAAGAGAGGAGGGAAACTAAGCTTAGACTGAGAGAATTTGGAATAAAAAGGGATGATCCGCAATAAAATCGATTTCCTCCGGATGTAACGAATTCGGGTTGGAAGTTGCTAAGGCGGAAGTCACTGCGGAAGAGATTTCTATCCCTTCTTCGTTAACGACTATCGTTGAGCACTGCAAAATATTGGCCACGTGCGAATCAGACTGCATCTAACCTAGAAAAAGATTCAAACTGTCGACTGGCAACGGGATTTTTTTATCATATCGTTCATGTTTTAGTGTTCCGGAAATGTCAAATTCGGATTTGAAGTTGAATTTTGGGATCCAAAATTCTTTTAAAGCTAGTTTTGGGAGCTGACCGATCTTTTCCCAAAATCCATTATCTTCATGTATCGCTTTCAAAACAGGGATCAGCCCATCCTTTTCGTCTAGTAAAATGATATATAAGGCGAGCTTTCTTTTTTTGGTCCCTTCTTGATCATATGGAAGTCTTAGTACCTTGTATCCCTTGAAAATTCCTATATATTATTTTTCCTTTTCCTTTATTGTCATGAATGGTGTCGTGACAGACTCTCCATTAAACAGATAAAATATTTTATTTTTGGTTTCATTTATATCGAACTTGTTCTCCCAATTTGCTTTTATGAACAGAACACTTGCCAATAACATTGTTGTCGATGCATCAATGGAAAATGCAACGTCATCCGCAGGATGTGGCAAGTGCTTTAGGATGCAACCATAAAGAGCCCTTCTAATCCATAAATTAATTTCTCCTCTTGTTGAAATAGCCTTCATTAAGAATACACATACAAATCAATAAAGGTAAAAATTAATCTATAAAATTATGAGAAGAACACTTACATTTAAAAAGTCAAACTCCATAGAATTTGACATTAAATTTCTGCTCCATGAAATCCACCATGTTTGGATTCAAATCAATCCCTTTTTGGAACCATATGCTGTCATCAAATTTGAAAAGAGCCCCTCTTCCCATTTGGCTTAATTCATTTAGAAGATAATCAAGTTGTGAGGCGACAGAGAAAGCACTGCCAGACTTTGGACATTTAAGAAACTCATTTAATTTTATCATAGTATGTAGTCTCGAACCAATGACTATCCTAGAAAGGATAGCATGGACTAAAAGGGGTGAGAACATGTAACTATGTTTAAAATTGATGTCAGTCCTGATTTCTTTAGTCAAAAGGATGCTTATATAGTTTTGCATGTCGAATGGCTGAAAAACCTTCATTATAGAAGAATTATTTTATTAGTATAAAGCAAAAAAACAAAAAAACACACAGAGGAACAAAAGGAAAAGGCCTACAATATCGCCCACATACATATAAAAAAAAAGAAACTGTAAATTAAACAATATAAGTATCACAGAGGAACAAAAGGAAAAGCCCTACAAGAAGCTGTAGAAAGAATTGGAATATTTCATCAATTGGTGGGACCCACTATACATTTAATGTGTGGGGCCTAGTAATTGATCTACATTACTCCAACCATGTAAAAAAGAAGTCGGCAGCCAGCAAGTCAGCATCAAACAGTTAGGATACTCATAAGAGGGTCCACTACTGAAATAAACTTACTATCAGAGCACCCACTAATTGATCTACGCCCATTATTGAATGGATAAAAAAAGCCAGTGAGAAACGAGGCAGTGGGATTTCATCCGACAGTGTGGTCCACTCTTTGAATAGATTTTAACATGTGGCACCTGTGACCGACTGATGGATCTTCATCCATTAAGAACAAACAGAGAGAGAATTAAGGGAGCAGCAGTTTGGGTTTCATCCATCAGTGGGGCCTACACTCCAAATAGATTTAACATGCGGGACCCACTGATGGATCAAGGATCTACATCAAAGGGAAAAAGAGGTACTGGATGGATCTACATCCATTAAATGGAACAAAAAGAAAGAGAAAAAAAAAAAAAAACTAAACAAAGGGAGAAGCAGTTGGGTATTGATTCATCAGTGGGACCCACCCTTCAAATAAATTTGATGAGTGACCCAAAGATTCGAACCCCCTCACCCCCACCCCCGAGATATATCCTCAACATGGGTGACTGTATCGTGACTGTATGTTACTATCCTAGGAGATTATAAGTGTGTTGTAACTTGTAAGTAGCAAGTAGATTCATTCTTTGATTGTAATTTTGCTTAATTGTGGCCAATTGATTTCTATATAATGATGATAGTCGATCCCTAAGAGAGACCACTACTTTTCCAAAGAGAATTTTCTCTTCTTCTAAAGGTTATATCATGCTACCACTAAGGGCACATTTGGCAACGTACCAGTATTGTTCATGCTTTTGTGATGAGATCGGATTGTGCTGAGACAGTATTGCACATAACTTATTTGATAACATTATTTTAAACTATTCCACTGAGAATGTGCTTCTCAGAACTTTTATTGTTACATTATAACATTTTTTTGTCTAAAGAGCATAATCGAGAGAAACATGCTTGGCAACACTATCAATAAGTTACATACAAAAAAAAAATTACACAGATGATAAAAAAAAAAAAAAGAGAAACAATCAAAGAATTTGCTCAACCATCAAACAGCCTGGCCAAATTGTCAAGCATCAAATCACACCATACATGCTTACGTTTTTGCAAAAATATATGATAAGTTAGGAAGCACCTCGTGTAAATTTAAAATCATTTCTTCTAAAAACTTTTGGGAATGAAGTGGTTGGAAGGAAAATGCCATGTTACAATCACTAGCAATTTTAGTCCTACCATATTACTACCCAATGCACCTCCTCTGGCCGTTTGGAAGAGCATCTTATTATACGATGCCGCCTTTCTTGCACTCCAAGAACATTGAGCTTTCTTTTTTTTTTTCCCTTGCCCATTATCTTTCCAGACAACTAGCCAACCAAGTTTAAATCATTGAAACGAGACCATGCCTTGATGACTTTAATCATCTTGTCCTTCGGATCAACAGAGAGGGAGACTGAACACTCGAGTGGGGGTGTTCAGAGGTCTTGGAGACTAAACACTAGAGTAGCTGCAGGAGAGAGTAAAGAGTCCTCCTGTAGTGGGAGATGGTCTCGAGAGTCCTCTTATAACGTTTTTTAGAATCCGTGAAAATAGTTGTGTCAGGTAATTGTTTCAAGAAAAAAAAAAGTCCAATCGTTTTTTGAGATCTTACTCCAACGGGATAAGTGTATCTTATCTGAGGTAAATGCTCAAGATAGATTGGAATGGAGAAATCTAGACACTCAGAATGGTGTTTGAAATACAATTGTGGAATGTGTTTGATGTTTGTGATGTTTTCTTTTTGGGCACATGTTCTTGGATCAGTATATGAGTTAAAACTTGGTGTTTCATTAATTACCTGGCAGGCTTATTTCTCAAACAATTGTGGAATGTGTTTGATGTTCGTGATGTTTCCTTTTTCGGTATATGTTCTTGGATCAGTGTATGAGTTAGAACTTGGTGTTTCATTAATTACCTGGCAGGTTTATTTCTCAAACAATTGTGGAATGTGTTTGATGTTCGTGACGTTTCCTTTTTAGATATTTGTTCTTGGATCAGTATATGAGTTAAAACTTGGTGTTTCATTAATTACGTGGCATGTTTATTTCTCATCCCTGTGGTCTCTATTCTGGTCTTACGTAAAACTTGGTGTTTCATTAATTACCTGGCAGGTTTATTTCTCAAACAATTGTGGAATGTGTTTGATGTTCCGGATGTTTCCTTTTTAGGTATTTGTTCATTTCTTAACCCTGTGGTCTCTATTCTAGTCTTACGTGCTGTAATGTGTTTGCATAAGTTTCTACACACACTACAGAAGTATGACAAAATTGTTAGTCAATGCATGAACCAGAACCATCATGGATGGATGTGGTGGGCTCGGCATGCTCCCCATTGTTGTGAAAGAACACTTGGCTCCATTTCTTCCATATCATCATGTGGTAAATGCCAACTATACTTTTGATTGCATTGGCTATTTTTACAACCATCAATGTTTGGGTCTGAATCATCATATTCTAATATCTATGTACTAATAGATCCCACGGGTGGGATACAGTTGAGAAACTACAGCCTCTTGGTTCAATCTAATACGGGGGTGCATGCATATCAAGCATGATCAATATAATACGGATCTAAATTCATTTGGAGGTCAAAATCTCAATTGAGAAGACTCCATTCACTTGAAACCTAGGAAATCTAAGCAGCACAGGAAACCTAATAGAAAGTTTTCACTGAAAAGTTTTTCTCAAATGTGGTTGATCCGAGGGACTAGAACTAGTAGGTTGATACTAATGAAAAAAAAAAAAAACTGACGGTCAGATCAGATGCATTATGGGTTGAGATTTTATAGGTTGACATCGTGATTACTAGTATGAAGACCATGCAATGTACTTATTGTGGAATCACACATGGAATACAGAATTTTAATGGGTCCTGTCAAAAGAACCCATGAATTTTAATTGGTCATCTCAAAACCGACACTAGGGAACAGTCTAAAGCTATGCAAGTTGCTTGACGAAATTACCTGTGTTTGACAAAATCGCATTGGCAAGGGGCTGCCCTTTTCGACCGATTGTCGTATTTGAAGAAACGCTAGGCATCTCAGTGTTTCCCATTCTAACACCATGACCATGATTAAAACAACAACTAAGATTTTAAATTAAACTCTTGAGTTCTATTTATTTCAAAGATCCTAACTATTAAAAACTGTGCACATATTGATGGAAATATTTGTAAAAATTTTGGGTCAGATCTGACCAATGGTTTGCCAAATCTAAGGGTTCAAAATATTTCCCCTTTATCATTAGTGCTTCTACTATAAAAAAATTGCTTATTTTCCTTTTTATGCCCATGATATGGATCTTTAAAACAATTAGATAACAATAGAATGGTTATAAAAATATCGACTTTTTACAATTAGAATAAGATTTTAAAAACAAAGATGAATTAACATAATTATTACACCATTTTATCATTAAACCAATAAATTTAACTCTAATGATTTATTAAAAAAAATGGAACAAAAGAAATACATTCGCCAAAACCAAATCCCCAAAATACCTGAACTATATTATGGTTTCACCATTTTTACTATCCAAACATGGTGATCCAAGCAATCAATAATTGAAAATATAAACTTTAGATCCCCTCTTCCTATTGCCAATCCCATTAAAGAAATTATGTGAGTTTTCGTTTTTATCAAAGCTCATTGTTTCATCATGGTGCCAAGACAATACCATTAATGGCCACCATGGTTATGGGAGAGGGAAGATATTAGAGAAGAAGATGGTGAAAAATTAAAGAATAAAATGTACTATAAGGATGGAAAAATCCTACCTCAAAAAGGTCCACCTCCAAGCTTAGCCTCCTCTCTTCTCTCTTTCCTCTCTCTTTCTCCCTTTTCCTTTCTTCTATTCTTCTTCTAGCTTCACCTTCAATTTTCTCTCTCTCTCTCTCTCTCTCTCTCTCTCTCTCTCTCTCTCTCTCTCTCTCTCTCTCATTCTCAATTACACATACGGTTGTGGAAAGGGGAGGTTTCTAACGAATTAAAAAAAGTTCAACTCATCCCCCGTAGTTATGGGAACTAATTTCAATCAAGCCCATGATTGGATGTTAAACCCATCGCATCCCTCCATTTAAAATTTTCAAAAATCTTAAGCTTAGATTAGTCTCCCTAGAGCACACATTTTCTCCATCTACAACTAATCAAGGGATGCCCACTTGGAGAGAAAATCTTTATTTTCTCAATCACAACTAGTTCAAACCAATTGGGGATAAATTGGTGCCCTAATTTCTAATTAAATCAGTGATTGGCAATTAATTAGTAAGGTTGCTAATTAAGTTTAAATTTTAAATAAAATGAAAAGTAAAGAGAAGGGAAACAATGTGCCACATCACCTCCACTTGGCACAAGTCCAAGTGGGCCTGAACACACACCCTCCACATGGATTATCCAAAATTAGCATTTATTATTATTATTATTATTCTTATTATTATTATTATTATAAAATAATGTGTGAGGGTCCACTAAATTAAATTAAAGCATTAATTATAGAATTCTTTATTCCAATTAAATATCGCTTTAATTAGTGACATATGAATGGAGGATTATAATTCATGAAAATGAAGAATATATGAAGTGCGTGGACAATTAAGTAAAATGCATGAAATCATAATTTAATGCATGCAAAATAAATTAAATACATGTAATAATAATTAGATTTCTAATAAAATATTTTTAATGAAATAAATTGAAAAACAACCTAACCATAAGTCTCTAGTGGGTGTAGGGTTGGGCCCAAAGGTGAATCCGCGTAAGGGACATTACATTTTTGTTTTTTACTAATTGTTTTTCCCCTTTTTACTTAGGTACGATTTCAAGTTGGAAAGGACTTCGATTTTTAATCGCTCCATCAGGATTCGACCCATACTCACCGAATTACAGTACTACAATGCAACCTTGCACTTGGTGGGTGACGCAATACGAACCAAAGCACCTCTAATCAAATTTATTGCATGTTCAATGAATACTAGGCCCAAGATAGAATAGACATGCCAGTAGGGGCCGGCACACATCTACCTGAACTCGAACCCGACAACCCGTTGCCATTCCTATAATATGAGGTTGTGACTCATGCCCATTGCCATATATAACATGATTCTTTTATTTTTGTTAAATCGCGTTTAGTCGATTCTCAATGACATGCTTGATGTTGCACTAAGATAACCTTTTTTTTTTACTTGGCTCTGTGGCCAAGTTGAAGAGGAATAAAGCCACCCACCAGTGCACGGTGGATGGTATTAGAGTAAAGGTTGTCTTAACATAATACTAAGGTTTCAGTAATTTTAGTGCCAAGAGTGCCCCTTGTGGTCGAAACTAGATATTGAAATACACATGAGAAGTGGAAGGCCGGACTCTGATGGGTTCCCTTCGAGGAGATGAGCTGGTGAGGAGAGAGACGCTTTGCCAGATCTGACAAATGCGCGAGCAAAGGATGTTTTTGCCGATGGATTTCGGTGAGGAGATGAACGATCGGAGAAGAGGTTCATTTTGTAGTAGGATTTGTAGCTTGAAACAGTTTTTCAGATTTGCAAGAACCACCCTATAGTTTTATTATATTCATTAAAGGCGAGAGACAACCTGCTGAGTTGGCAAGCCTGTTTCGGATCCGGACTCTCCATACAAACGATTCACCAGACCTCAAGTTAACATGGGTGATGGGTCTGGTCGGAATCCAAGATGTGACAACCCCACAACCAACCCGTTTGCCAACCCATATAGACATCCGTTCCCCAATCACGAAATGAAGATATTTCTTGAGCCCCAAGCTTTCTTTCGAGGAAAGAGGAAAGAGAGGTTTTCGGTTTAGGGTTTTAGAAATCGAACAGAGAGTGCTATGGCAATGCAAATTGGATTATGGGCGTCGTACCTGAAGAAGGTGTTTATCTCGGCCGGAATAGGTAAAATCAATATTTCTACTAAGTCCCATTTCCTTCTTCTCTTCGTCTCTATTGAAATCTCTCTCTTTTTTATGATTTATTAGGGTATATTGGCTTGAGCTTGATGCGAAATGATGGATTCTCCGATCCCGCCTCACGCCAAATTCCTGTCTGCAATCTCTCTCTCTCTCTCTCTCTCTCTCTCTCATCTACTTTTCAGTCAATGCCGTTTTAGAAGATTTGTTCCAATGGTTTTTGGCTAATAATCGACCGTATTTATGCATTTTGGTTACGATAATTGAACAATAGAATTATTTATTTATTTATTTAGTAAGAACATATTTTTATCCTTCCATTTTATTTACTGTTTGCTTTTTAGTGTCAGCATTACTAGTTTGTTTATAACATTATTGTTTATTAGGAGATGCCATTTTTTTTTCATATTCTAGATTAATCTGCATGCTATGAAGCCCATCTCTGTTATAGTTTTTTTTCATAATGTGATATAAGGCACCATTACTACTGGGTATCTCATGGGTTTTTTTTTTTTTATAACAACATTTTTTAGAACTTTTTTGCTCTACATGCCATGATATCAATATCATGGGATGGTGGGATAGTCCTATGATATCATGAGATTTATCTGCATCACTTTCTACAACCAGCAATTGAATTCGTATTTTAGAAAATATGAGAAATAACATTTCGTGAAAAGTTAATGCACATCTGACTTGGATTTCTTAAGTTCCATCTTTTGGAAAAAATTTCTCTAAGATGCTGCAAAAAAAAGCCATAGCTTCAAGGGCCAGTCCCCGTGATATCATGGGATTTGTCAGCTTGCAACTATGATATCATGTTTATAGGATCTGGGGCAAAAAAGTAAAACAACAGAAAAAGAAAAAAAAAAATGTTGGCCAGAGTCGATAGACTATCGATTTTATTTGGATTTTGGTAATGAAATTGTAAAAACTGGGTTTAAGGACGACTAATATGTCAAAACCCATAAAACCATCCCCTGCATTATAAAAAAAGAAAGGAATACGATTACATAAAAGCAATTCTGGACAATGCATTTTTGTCTTTTCTAATTTTTGTTTGTTTTACCGAACCTGCTCAACTGGATTTTAACATTTAGATGCAGTTTTTTACGAGGGGTTTGAATGTTCGCTATATTTTTGGGATGTAATGTTAGTGATTATGTTACCTCATTTGTTGCATTTCTCATGCTACAAAGAAACTCTCGACGCAGAAAACCGAGAACTTGGACGGAAAACTGGATCAGGATAATAAGTCAAAATTAATTGCGGAGATGATGTCAAAATCAGTTTACAATGAGTTATGCTTTTTGAATATATCCATATAGAGGTAAGATTGAAGAACATATAAAGTTTATATTATGTTTTGATTTTAGCAAAAAAGAATGGAACCAAACTGATATATCAGTTTTAAGTAGAATATATAAGTTGAAAGAGTGTTTGAAACCATTTAAAAACATGGTCTCAAAACAGTCGTGCAACTTTGGGTTCCTTGCAGCATCATGCTTACTAGCCTTACTTGATACTCTTATCAGCTAGAATCGACTCACCTTGACCAGGGCGACTAAGAGGTGGGTCACTAACTATGGTGTTCTCTGTACACATCACTACTTCTGGGGTAACGTTTGGCACCTTGAAATTGGACATGTGGCCCTCCTGGATGCATGCAAATCACTAGGTAGGAGGTGATTAGAAAGTCTCATCATGGATTAGCGAACAATCCCCGGATGGCAACGATTTGATGATCGTAGGCTGTAGCCATCTGATTAAGGGCCCCATAGTCACTTAGCCTCAGCTTATCACTATCAGATTGTGCCTATCCTTAAATCTTCAAGCTAATAGTGGTCCACCCTTGTGGAAACTTGGAAGAATAGGAGATTATGTCTAGTTCCTCCACAGTATATGAAAGTCTCAAGCATAAGATCAACTCCAAAACGTACAAGTCATTCATAAATCATACCATCCTCTCAAGCATAAGATCAACTCCAAAACGTACAAGTCATTCATAAATCATACCATCCAAATCACTCTCCTGTCGATCTATGCATCTGCTTCAATGAGAACGCAAACTGTCATATTTGAAAACATAGCCACCTTATTGTATTTTCATCCAAATCAGTCTCCCATTGCCATAATCTGCAACAATACTAGTTTGCTTTTAACATTATTGTTTATTAGGAGATGCCATTTTTTTTTTTTCATATGCTAGATTAATCTGCATTGGGAGATACTATTTTTTCTTTTCATTTGCTAGATTAATCTGCATGCCATGAAGCCCATCCCCGTTACAGAATTTTTTTTTTGGCTGCGATTGGTTGAGTGGTGCATTACTCCTTTGATAACAATCGACGCATGGGCAGTTATGTGAGATAAGACACCATTATGACTTGGGTATCTCGTGGTTTTTTTATAACAACATTTTACTTGAACATTTTTTGAAACTTTTTTGCGCTATATCCCATGATATCATGGGATGGTCGGATAGTCCTATGATATCATGAGATTTATTTGTATCACTTTCTACAATCAGCAAGTAAATTCATATTTTAGAAAACATGAAAAATGACATTTCGTAAAAAGTTAATGCACATCTGACTAGGATTTCTTAAGTTCCATCTTTTGGAAAAAAATTTCTCTAAGATACTGCATAAAAGCCTTAGCATCAAGGGATAGTCCCCATGATATCATGGGATTTGTCAGTTTCTGTGACATACACTGCACCTATGCTGTCCTGTTTTTAGGATCTGGTGCCAAAAACTCAAAAAAAAGGTAAAAAAATGTCGGCCAGGGTCAAGACACTATTAATTTTATTTGGATTTTGGTAATGAAATTGTAAAAACTGGGTTTAAGGAGGACTAATATGTCAAAACCCCATAAAAAAAGTGGAGAAAGGAATACGATTACATAAAAGCAATTCTAGACAATACATTTTTGTCCTTTCCAACTTTTGTTGGTTTTACGAACCCTGCTCAACTGGATTTTAGCATTTAGTTGCGTTTTTGACTAGGGGTTTGAATGTTCGCAAAATTTTTGGGATGTAATGTTAGTGATTATGTTACCTCATTCGTTGCATTTCTCAGGCTACAAAGAAGCTCTCGACACAGAAAACCGAGAACTTGGACGGAAAACTGGATCAGGGTAATATGTCAAAATTAATCGAGGAGACGACGTCAAAATCAGTTTACAATGAGGTATACTTTTTGAATATATCCTTGTAGAGTTTAGATTGAAGAACATATAGTGTGTATATTATGTTTTAATTTTAGCAAAAAAGAATGGAGCCAAGCTGATATATCAGTTTTATGTAGAATATATCAGTTGAAAGAGTGTTTGAAACCATTTAAAGCCATGGTCTCGAAACAGTCTTGCAACTTTGGGCTTCTTGCAGCATTATGCTTACTAGCCTTAACTCGAGACTCTGTCAACTGGAGTCAACTCAGGTTGACCAGGGTGACTAAGAGGTGGGTCACTAACTATGGTGTTCTCTGCACGCATCACTACTTCTGGGGTAACATTTGGCCACAAACATTTGGCACCTTGAACTTGGACATGTGGCCCTCCTGGGTGCGTGCAAATCACTGGGTAGGAGGTGATTAGAAAGTCTCATCATGGATTAGCAAACAATCCCCGGATGGCAACGATCCGATGATCGTAGGCTGTAGTCATCTGATTATGGGCACCAAAGTCAGTTAGCTTCAGCATATGAGTTATGACCATCAGATTGCGCCTATCCTTAAATCTTCAAGCTAATAGTGGCCCACCTTTGTAGAAACTTGGAAGAATAAGAGATTTTGTCTAGTTCCACTGTGTATGAAAATCCCAAGCATAAGATCAACTCCAAAACGTACAAGTCATTTGTAAATCATACCATCCAAATCAGTCTCTTGTCGATCTATGCATCGGCTTCAATGAGAACTCAAACTGTCATATTAGAAAACATAACCACCTTATTGTATTTTCATTCAAATCAGTCTCCCATTGCCATAATCTGCAACAATACTAGTTTGTTTTTAACATTATTGTTTATTAGGAGATGCCAAATTTTTTTTTTTTCATATGCTAGATTAATCTGCATTGGGAGATGCTATTTTTCTTTTCATATGCTAGATTAATCTGCATGCCATGAAGCCCATCCCCGTTACAGTTTTTTTTTTTTTTGGGGCTGCGATTGGTTGAGTGGTACATTACTCCTTGGATAACAACCGACGCGTGGGTGAGGTTAGACACCATTACGACTTGGGTATCTCGTGGTTTTTTTATAACAGCATTTTACTTGAACATTTTTTTAGACTTTTTTGCGCCATCTCCCATCATATCATGGGATGGTCGGATAGTCCTATGATATCATGAGATTTATCTGTATCACTTTCTGCAACAAGCAAGTAAATTTGTATTTTAGAAAACATGAAAAATGAAATTTCTTATAAAGTTAATGCACATCTGACTAGGATTTCTTAAGTTCCATCTTTTGGAAAAAAATTCTCTAAGATGCTGCATAAAAGCCATAGCATCAAGGGACAGTCCCCATGATATCATGGGATTTGTCAGTTTTTGTGACATACACTGTACCTATGCTATCATGTTTATAGGATCTGGGGCCAAAAAGTGAAAAAAAAAAAGGTAAAAAAATGTTGTTCAAATGAAGCAGCGCAGGGGAGGAGGATAGCTAACGGGCTAAACTCCAAGCCAATGGCTTATGGATAGGGATCCATGGGATCGAAAACGTATCACACCACAGACATATAACCAAGAGAATTTCTCAGGAGAAGAAATTTTATTAATAAATGCATTGTCCCTAAAGAGGGATTACAATCCTTTATATAGATTTATACTCTAACCTATTCTTGGAAACAACTCTAATTCAAATAAGCACTAAATCAAATAATAGAAACTGTCTAATTAATCTCCCAATTATTCCTAAAATCCAGCTAACACTAAAAATAAAACTCTTGCATGATTTGAAGATCTTTTTATGGGCTTGGGCCCAGTACGATTTGAAGATCTTTTTATGGGCTTGGTCCCAATGGACTGCCAGACCATGGATCTGGCCTGCATCAGTTCCCCCCTGTTGGAGGGAACTCGTCCACGAGTTCAGTAGATGACCGCCTGGGTCTAAGATCAAACGCACAAACTTTCGATTCTCTTGTGGATCTTCATATGGTGTGTAAGCTTCACTTAAGCGTTTACTCCAAAATTTTTTTAGATATTGCCTCTTTTGATGATGGGAGTTTGCATGGACTTAATTGATGCTTCGATTTCTAAATTTGTACCATCTGTTCACAATCTCTTGATATCAAGAGTCGATTCCGGAAGATTAAATCAATGTGGGACCTCAACGATTTGATCTTCTTTTGCAACCTTCAAAACAATAGCTTGTTCTTTTGATGATTTAATTGGCTCTTTAGGAATTGAACATATGATGAAATCCACCAGTTAATCAAGTTGATCAGGCTCCTCTACATTCAATTCTTCAAAGTTTGCCTTTTCTTCCTTCGTTGCTTGCACTTCCTGATCATCAATTTCTTTGTCTTCCAATGTACCTTAAATAGGATCCGGTGGAGGATGTTTGTCTATCACTTCATCTAAATTTGTTGGGAAACCATTAGTCTCCTGCTTTTGCTCCTCAACATCAGCTTTGATAATCTCCATGGCTGGTTCCATCATATGAACTTCCGTGGTTTGCGGAAACTTTTCTTCTTGCATCTTAGCTTTTCGCAAGTGAGACCGTTTAAGCATGCGCTCAACACGAATTGCTTCCCAAAATGCGTCATGCATATCTTTGCATTATTTCTTCATATTTTCCAATATGCTAGGACGCAAGCCTTTGAGAAACTGATTGAAATCAAGTGTCTTGCCCAAGTCACATAAATAGTGTAGCCTTTCAAATTCATTGGCATATTGTTCAATGGACAATTTTCCTTTTATCAAAGTAAGATACTGCGCAAAATGGCCAATGGGCTTCAAATTGGCTTCCATTGGTGGCGAGAATGGGTCTCTTCCATGTACGTACTTGTCCTCCAGTGGTAATTTCATTTCATTCCATGTCGATGGATATTGATACAACTGGCATTCTACTTCTTTCCACCATGCTTGTGCATCTCCTAGAAGCTTTCTTTTGGCATAATCTTTACATGAATGACCTTTTAATTGACACCATGTAAAATACTCTTCAAGTACTTTAATCTAATTCAAGAAGACATATGGATCTCTATTTCCATAAAAAAAATGAAACTTCTGGAGCTTCTCTATAAAACATATTTGAGAGTTTACCTGGATGATCAATGACCAATGAGTTGCAACAAGGGGTTGTTCTGCTGCTTAGAAGTGCTGGATGAAGTGGTTGAATCAGTAAAGACACCCAAATGGATCTGGTTGAGCCCACCTGACCTGCTTGAGTACAAAGCAGGAACCAGAATGTTGGTTTGTTGATAAAAACTTGTTGGATCCAAGTCTGGGCTACGGGTTCTGGCCTGGGGCTTTTTTTTTTTTTTTCCTAGTTGGTTGGACTTGGGGTCAGACACAGGTTAGGCCCAAACTACCAAAAGGCGTGGCATGTGTGAGGGAAGGCCTTTATTTATTTATTTATTTACTGCCGTTGCTAGCGGGCCGGGCTCGACCCCAACTGAGGCCCAGGACTAATGTCCAGAGATGTGGCCTGCTGCTCAGTTGAGTCGAATGGTCTACGTGTGTTTGGTGCAGTGATGAAAAAAAAAAAAAAAAAACACAGAGGGTTTTGTTCCCTTTTTCTGCTTCGACGAAAAGGGGCTGTTGTCCCTTACTATTGCTGAAGAGGAAAGAAGAAGATGTGGAAGGGAAAGCTTCTGGCGACTTCGGTGGAGTGGAGGCTGATGGCGGAGACACAAGCGGGGTGATCGGCGACGGCACGGGTTTGTACTACTTTTTTTTTCTCCTCCTTGTTCTATTCCGTCTCTCCTCTTTTCTGCCTAATTTTTTTTTTCTTTTGGGTTGGGCGATTGGGAGACGAAGGGGTGTATGGGGATTTGGGGTTTTTATTTTTGGATAAGTTCGTTTGAGATCGAATGTTGGGATTTTTAGGGTTTTGGGTTTTGTTTGAAAAGGGGTTCTGATGGTGGGGTTTTGTGAATGAAGGAAAGCCAGGAAATTGGGTTCGACTGTACTGGAGTGAGGTTCATTTTTTTTCTCTTTTTTTTATTTTTATTTTAATTTGGATTTGGGTGGTTGAGGCAGTGGGTTTGGTGCGACTGAGGATGGAGTTGGGTAGGGCGTCGGTGATGTTGGTAGGTTCAGCCGGCAAGGGTTTGGGTGAGAATGGCTTTGGTTGGGATTCTGATTTGGGACTTTTGGGGTGAGAAATTTGTGGGATTTCCCTTTTTTCTAAGGTCTGAGTTAGGGACTGTCGACAAAGATGAAGAGGAGTTTCGGATGTGGGGGCTTTAGGATATCGATTGGGGCTGGAATTTCGGATGTAGGGTTTTCTCTGTTGGGATTTTCGGATGTACAGGGTTGTTTATGGTGATGGCTGAAAATGACGATGATGAAGAAAGATGAGGATTGATGATGAAAGGTCTTGGAGGCATAGGAATTCGGTGGAGGTTGTGGGTTTTTTTTTGAATTGGTAAGGGCGGATGGAAGGGGTGTGACGATAGAAGATGGATGAAGATGAATAGGGGATCGCGGGTTACCTCGAATTGGCGATCTGGACTGCGATTTGAGATCGGATCTTTTCTCTAATACCAATTGAAGCTGCGCAGGGGAGAAGGAGGATAGCTAATTGGCTAAACTCCAAGCCAATGGCTTATCGATAGGGATTCATGGGATTGAAAACGTCTCACACCACAGACAAATAACCAAGAGAATTTCTCAGGAGAAGAGATTTTTTATTAATAAATGCATTGTCCCTAAAGAGGGATTACAATCCTTTATATAGATTTATACTCTAACCTATTCTTGAAAACGACTCTAATTAAAATAAGCACTAAATCAAATAATAGAAACTTTCTAATTAATCTCCCAATTATTCCTAAAATCCAGCTAATACTAAAAATAAAACTTTTTCACGATTTGAAGATCTTTTTATGGGCTTGGGCCCAATGGAATGCCAGACCAAGGATCTGGCCTGCATCACCAGAGTCGAGATTCTTTTGATTTTATTTGGATTTTGGTAATGAATCTGTAAAAACTAGGTTTAAGGAGGACTAATATGTCAAAACCCCATAAAACCATCCCCAGCATTATTAAAAAAAAAAAAGGTAGAGAAAGGAATATGATTACATAAAAGCGATTCTTGACAATACATTTTTGTCCTTTCCAACTTTAGTTGGTTTCACCAACCCTGCTCAACTGGATTTTAACATTTAGATGCAATTTTTGATGAGGGGTTTGAATGTTCGCAAAATTTTTGGGATGTAATGTTAGTGATTATGTTACCTCATTCGTTGCATTTCTCAGGCTACAAAGAAGCTCTCGACAGAGAAAACCGAGAACTTGGACGGAAAACTGGATCAGGGTAATATGTCAAAATTAATTGAGGAGACGACATCAAAATCAGTTTACAATGAGGTATGGTTTATGAATATATCCATATAGTGGTAAGATTGAAGAACATATAAAGTTTATATTATGTTTTGATTGTAGCGAAAAAGAATGGGGCCAAACTGTTAAATCAGTTTTATGTAGAATATATCAGTTGAAAGAGCATTTGAAACCATTTAAAGCCCTAGTCTCAAGACAGTCGTCCAACTTCGGGTTCCTTGCAGCATTATGCTTCCTAGCCTTACTCGATACTCTTTCAGCTAGAGTTGACTCACCTGACCAGGGCAACTAAGAGGTGGGTCACTAACTATGGTGTTCTCTGCACACATCACTACTTCTGGGGTAACATTTGGCACCTTGAACTTGGACATGTGGCCCTCCTGGATGCATGCAAATCACTATGTAGGAGGTGATTAGAAAGTCCCATCATGGATTAGCAAACAATACCCGGATGGCAACGATCCGATGATCGTAGGCTGTAGCCATCTGATTAAGGGCCCCAAAGTCACTTAGCTTCAGCTCATGACTATCAGATTGCGCCTATCCATAAATCTTCAAGCTAATAGTGGTCCACCTTTGTAGAAACTTGGAAGAATAGGAGATTATGTCTAGTTCCTCCACAGTATATGAAAATCTCAAGCATAAGATCAAATCCAAAACGTACAAGTCATTCATAAATCATACCATCCAAATCACTCTCCCGTCGATCTATGCATCTGCTTCAATGAGAACGCAAACTGTCATATTAGAAAACATAGCCACCTTATTGTATTTTCATCCAAATCAGTCTCCCATTACCATAATCTGCAACAATACTAGTTTGTTTTTAACATTATTGTTTATTAGGAGATGCCTTTTTTTTTTTCATACGCTAGATTAATCTGCATTGGGAGATACTATTTTTCTTTTCTTATGCTAGATTATTAATCTGCATGCCATGACGCCCATCCCCGTTACAGTTTTTTTTTTTTGGCTACTATTGGTTGAGTGGTACATTACTCCCTGGATAACAATCGACGCATGGGCAGTTATGTGAGATAAGACACCATTATGACATGGGTATCTCGTGGTTTTTTTTTTATAACAGCATTATACTTGAACATTTTTTAAAACCTTTTTGCGCTATATCCCATGATATCATGGGATGGTCGGATGGTCCTATGATATTATGAGATTTATTTGTATCACTTTCTACAATCAGCAAGTAAATTCGTATTTTAGAAAACAATAAAAATGATATTTCGTAAAAAGTTAATGCACTTCTGACTAGGATTTCTTAAGTTCCATCTTTTGGGAAAAAATTTCTTTAAGATGCTGCATAAAAGCCATAGCATCAAGGGACAGTCCCCATGATATCATGGGATTTGTCAGTTTCTGTGACATACAATGCACCTACGCTATCATGTTTATAGGATCTGGGGCCAAAATGTTGAAAAAAAAAAAAAAAAAAGGTAAAAAAAATATTGGCCTGAGTCAAGACACTATTAATTTTATTTGGATTTTGGTAATGAAATTGTAAAAATTGGGTTTGAGGAGGACTAATATGTCAAAACCCCATAAAACCATCCCATGCATTATAAAAAAGAAGTGGAGATAGGAATACGATTACATAAAAGCAATTCTAGACAACATTTTTGTCCTTTCCAACTTTTGTTGGTTTTACGAACCCTGCTCAACTGGATTTTAACATTTAGATGTAGTTTTTTATTAGGGGTTTGAATGTTCGCAAAATTTTTAGGATGTAATGTTAGTGATTATGTTACCTCATTCGTTGCATTTCTCAGGCTACAAAGAAGCTCTCGACACAGAAAACTGTGAACTTGGATGGAAAACTGGATCAGGGTAATATGTCAAAATTAATTGAGGAGACATCAAGATCAGTTTACAATGAGGTATGCGTTTTGAACATATCCATATAGAGGTAAGATTGAAGAACATATAAAGGGTATATTATGTTTTAATTTTAGCGAAAAAGAATGGAACCAAACTGATATATCAGTTTTATGTAGAATATATCAGTTGAAAGAGTGTTTGAAACCATTTAAAGCCATGGTCTCAAAACAGTCTTGCAACTTCGGGTTCCTTGCAGCATTATGCTTACCAGACTTAACGCGATACTCTTATCAGCTAGAGTCGACTCGCCTTGACCTGGGCGACTAAGAGGTGGGTCGCTAACTATGGTGTTCTATGCACACATCATTACTTCTGGGGTAATATTTTGCCACAAACATTTGGCACCTTGAACTTGGTCATGTGGCCCACCTGGATGTGTGCAAATCACTATGTAGGAGGTGATTAGAAAGTCTCATCATGGATTAGCAAACAATCCCAGAATGGCAACGATCCGATGATCATAGGCTGTAGTCATCCAATTAATGGCCCCAAAGTCACTTATCTTCAGCTTATGACTATCAGATTGCGCCTATCCTTAAATCTTCAAGCTAATAGTGGCCCACCTTTGTAGAAACTTGGAAGAATAGGAGATTGATTATGTCTAGTTCCTCCACAGTATATGAAAATCCCAAGCATAAGATCAACTCCAAAACGTACAAGTCATTCATAAATCATACCATCCAAATCAGTCTCCCGATGATCTATGCATAGATAGGCTGGCTTCAATGAGAATTCAAACTGTCATATTAGAAAACATACCCACCTTATTGTATTTTCATCCAGTCTTGTTGTATGATCATATCATGTAGAATACAAGCTAGTATTACCGGATGCATGGCTTCGAAATAACCATATGTTTCTTCTTTTTGGGCTTTCCTCATCTTGTCCATTTGTGCGTATCTGGGTTCCGGCTACAAGGTCGAAAGAGCACGCATTTCTACAATGTTTGAGCAATGGGTCATCCATCACAACCGTGTGGATCGCTCGATAGCGGAGAAGGAAAAACGCTTCAGAATATTCTATTCCAATGTAAAGAAAATAGAAGCCCACAACAGCAGTTGTGATAGTTGCAAGTGGGGCCTCAATCTGTTTGCAGACTTAACCTACGAAGAGTTCAGGCGCAAATATTGTGGGGTTATTAGGCGGGGTTAGGCGAGTCTGGAGTGATAGAGTAAATTAATACTTTGGTTGCACTCATGTAATGGTCATGACATCGCGATGGATTATATGGACTTTAACAATATATATTTTCAATCCTGAACTTTGATGGGAACGGTCCAAATTACCATGGGCATGGATTACCCCCAAGTAATCTTGGTTCTGGTTGATATTTTATTTTCCTCTTATTCATTTTATGCTACCTACTTTGGTTTTTGGTAATGATGTCATTTTCATTGCAGACCGGCACATGTTATAATAGTGCCGTCAATAAAACCCCATCAATGGTTTATGGTTGACATGAGATGGGCCCAATGATGGATGATCATCCAAAACTCCTCACCATTGGACTCTCAAAAACCAACAATTGTAAATGCATTATTTAAAAACTGCTGTTTAGCCACAGCAGCCTCCATAGTAGGGATATGCAAATTGGTGTATGAGTGTCCACTGAGTGTCGTCTGGAGAGGATATAATACGCCCATCAGCTAAAGTTACTTTTAGACAATATCTTTATACTGATGCATGTATCATTTTTGTAGTCTTTCCTAAGCATATTTGTCATTCTCCTTAATTCCAGGATATTGTTTCTATATAGCAGGCTTGCTATTGTATTTTGCAACTATGAACTATGAAGCCACTTCTTGTTGATGAAACAGCAGCAGCATAATGAAAGAGCTCAGTGCTGGGAATTTTCCTTATCCTCGAGTGGGAGAATAGACTAATCTCCCAAGGAATTAATTGAATACAAAGATGGATTCAGCAATTAGGCCACACACACAATAATAGTTCACCATAACTGAGCAGAGAAACTCGTAAATCTTTGGTTAATTGGAATGGGCATTGCTTTACGATGAGACTTGTCCATCTATATATAGGATCGTTCCTATTATTTGGCAATAAAGACTTTTCTAATAATTAAAGAAATCTAATTAAAAGCTGATACTTAGAAATTAGCAATTCTACTCAGCTAATAACAGAAATTGGAAACAGTATAGAATTTAGACTCCAATGTAGCAATTGGTATAATTAGGAATGTGGACCAAACCCAATGGAGTGGGTTGACTCATGGTTAATGGGTGGGTTGGCCCAGATGACTTTGAGATGATCCCAACTGCATCGCTTGGTTCCTATAGCTTTACCGATTTGTCTGCCAGAAGGATTAGTCCAGTTAGTTGCTGAGGCTTAAAAGCTGGACATACGCATTACGCAGCACGCGTGGTTTTGGATATTTATTCCACCCCTAAGAGGCTAGATACTCAAGGCTATGAAGATGGGAAGTTGAGATGATGATATTTCCCGAAAGGTTGTTTCTCAATAAGTCGAGGGTCTGCAACTTGGTCAACCGATTTAGTTCAGAAGGAATTTCTCCGATGAATCAATTTCCAACCAAACTCAAATATCTCAAATTAAGTAAACTGCCAAGCTCAACAGGGATGAGTCCCAAGAGGTTGTTGTTTGCCAAGTTCAGAATCTGCAAGGCCTCTAGCTTTTGTATCTCAGATGGAGTCTCCCCTTCTAACATGTTGTCAGCTGCTGAGAGCATTTGGAGCTCTCTGCAGTTGCCATTTGTGTGGTATGAGGCCACTGAGACTGTTATTTTGCAAGTTCAGTGTTTTGAGATGCTTCAAATTGCCAATTTCAGCAGGAATACTTCCATTTAATTGGCAGTAAGCAAGACCCAAGATCTCTAAAGAAGAACAGTTGCCAATATATGGTGTGATTTCTCCTGGTCATTATTGTTGTTAGGGCCAAAATCACTTGTCAGATTCTGTCAGGCCAATTCACCCGAGAGAGGTCTCCCTATAGCGAGCCTCCTATAGCGAGCGGCAATGGGCTTGCCCAATCCGATCGGGACCCTAAGGAGAAGTTTGGAAAGACTTGTTATTTAAAGTGGATCATTACTAGGAGTCTTGTGCACGGATTTGTGGCTATAATTTGGGTGATTCTCCTAACCCAAATTGACACAACACCTCTCTTATTAATCTGAGTAAGATATCTTAGAGAGAGAATTATTCTCTAGAGCCATTGAGAGTTGTTCTGAAAGGCTGCTCTAGAATGTTTTGTTGCTTCTACTCTCTTGTAGAAGATAGTTCATTTTGGCTGACAAGGTGTGACGAGATTAAGTAAGGAGAACGGTGCACGGTGGAAGTCGTGTCAGTGGAAGTTTTGCAAGAACAACTATAGTCCTTAGGTCGATGTACTGATTGAGGTAAATGAGCGTGAGTATATCTTAAAACTGTGGTTTTTCTCCCTGGAAAGCGTTTTCATATTAAATATTGTGTCTGCCTTCTTGTGGTGATTGCTTGGTAGATTTATTTACTAGTTTTATATTGTTTGATTGGTTACATCAGCTGCATTGGTTTGATTAATTAGTCTAGCATCCATTCTAGTGGGTTCCGCAAAACTTTCAATTGGTATTAAAGCGGGTTGCACTCATAGTTGTTAATATCATTTCGGACTTCATTTTGTTCTGGCCTGCAAAATGAAAAGTTTCGGCTGATTCAGGATTTCGTCAAAACTTTTCGAAATTACATTTTGGGGATAATATAACATAATATATATACATATATAAGTAAAAAAAAAATAGAAAAAGTAATAAATATAGATTTAATCCATTATAGTAATTTTTTTGGAATTATATTTTGTGAAAATATAAGAAAAACAAAATATGTGAAAAAAAATAAAAAAAAATTAATTATATAAAATTTCATTTCGGCCGAAATCTTGAATTTCGATCGAGATTGACCGAAATTTAAACCGAAAAGCCGAAACGAAAAATTTTGGCCATTCGGCCAAAACGAAACAAAATTAACTATGGTTGCACTATTCTGTTGTGTAGATCCTATTTTTGCTAGAATGAATATCTACCGCCAAGGCACTTCAACCAATAAGTTTGAATGGTAACAATTATACTTATTGAAAAGCCATGATGGTTGCCTTTTTGAAAGCCATAGATCTGAAACTTTGAAAATCAACAGTGAATGGCTATTCCTTACCCACTATTACTGCTATGGGGTAACCGGTTCCAAACCTGAAGATAAGTGGACTAAGGAAGAAGAGTTGGCTGCCACTTATAACTCTTGGGCTTTGAATGCTATTTATAATGGAGTTGCTATGCCTGAGTTTCGAAGAATTTCTATATGCACTACTACAAAAGAAGCTTGGGATATCTTGCAGACTGTGCATGAAGAGACTGACACTATCAAACAGTTGAAACTTCAGAAGTTGTGTACAGCCTTTGAAATCATAAAGATGGAAGAAGAAGAGTCTTTCAATGAATTTAATGGTAGGTTGAATGTAATTGTCAACGATACCTTTACCTTGGGAGAACCAATTCCTGAAAACAGAAGTGTTAAAAAGATTTTGAGGTCTCTCCTAGAAAGGTTTGATGGCAAGGTTGTGGCCATAGAAGAAAATAAAAATCTGAATACACTCAAAGTTGTGAGTTGGTTGGCAACCTACAAACTTTTGAAACAAACCTTAGGTTTAATGGAAAGACACAATCTAAAGGTATTGCTTTGAAAGCGTCTAAGGAATCATACAAGAAAGCTGCAAGTGATTCAGATTCAGATTTTGAGGAAATTGATCCCCAAGTTGTTGTTTAGTTCATGAAGCAATTCAAGGTTTTTATGAAGGGGAAAAAAACTTATGTGACAATCCCTAAAAATTCTGGAAAGAAGAAATCTTTTAAAGGGATTCAATGCTATGAGTGTCAAGGCTATGGAAACATTGCTAATGACTGCGGAAACAAAAAATCTAAAATGAAGGCTTTGAATACTACTTGGGAAGATGAAACTTCTGATGAGAATAATGAAAATCCTGAGTCTGACAAGCCTGGCTGCACTTGTAGAAGCACTTGCTAAAATACAAAAAATGGAGGATGAAAATAACAAGTTGGCTGACAAATTGACCGCAGAATCACAAAAGTGTGACTTACTTGATTTTGATATGAAGACTTTAAAAGCAAAGAATTCTGATTTGAATGGAAGACTCAAGATGGTTCTATCTGAGTTACATACTGCTCAAACTTCATTGAATAGGATGAACATTGGATCGAGAAAATTAGATGACATCTTGTGCAGTCAAAAGACACACATTGGCAAACATGGCATTGGCTACCCTGATGAAGCATCCACATCCAATGCCAAAGGTACAAACTGTGAGGCCGCACCCCTTGTGGACCCTCAATTTGAATCTGAATACTATATTTTAGCCTATAGTATCTAACTATACTAATTAATAGGGATTGATAAGGGTAGATAGGTATTTTCCTAATTAGGCCTTTGGTGTAATTTATAGAGTTCCTAAGGTGTCCTTTATAATTTTAGAGTTTTGGTTAGAGGCCCTAGCTAGTAATTAATGTTTGATATAGTAGGGGTCTCTACTTGAGAAGCTTCTAGAAACCCTACCCAAAGACCAAACTACTCATGATCTTATCCCCAATCCCATGTTAACTAAAAGGGCATTTTAGTAATCCGCCCAACCCTAACCTATATAACTCATTCCCCTACGTTGGCTACCATCACAACTTTCGTTTCCATCTCTTTTCTCTCTTCTTCCCTCATTTCCCTCCAATTCTCTCATCTCCCTTCCAATCTCTCTAGATCTAGAACCCTAGCAAGAAAAAGAATACTATCTACTACTACAAGCTACAACTATCATCTCTTCCGAGGAGCTCCCTTATCTTCTACATCTCTTCTCTCTCTTCTAATCGAGGTATTTATCCCCTTCTAGTTCAATTTCCCTAGAATTTTCTTTCTCTCTCTAGATTTCCCTTCCGTTAGCAATTCTCTTGTGGATTTGGGTGTAGGAGTTAGAGATCTCTCTAGAGATGTTTTTGGGCTGGTTTGAGTGTGTGGAAGACCATAGTAGCTTTGGATTGTATTGTAAGCTTGGATTTCTCTCCCTCTCTCTACTACCTCTGCAAATTAGATTGAGGCAAGTGCAATATATCTATTTAGCATAGAATACATGTTTTCCTTCTCTTGATTCTGTAATTTCAATTCAATTGATGTGTTTATGCTAGATCTACCATTTGAGCTTGGTTTTATGGATTTTTGGCCATTGATGGATGAGTTCTCTCATTTGGAAGATCAATGGCCCGGTGTGATAATGGATGATGGGTCATAGAAGTGCTTTTATGAGTTTATATGTTTATGTGATGAATGGTGTGGATTGGAGATGGTTTGGATGAATTTGTGGTTCGAAATTGGTTGGGAGAGGCAAAAATCCAGAAATCTGGAATTGACGCTAGGTGAGTGTACCCGGTTGACCGACCTGCAACATGAGAAAATGCAGGTCTCAATTATTTCCCTGCAGGACTTACAGTCCAGTGTGCGCGGTCAACCGGGCCTTGTCCTAGGTCGACCGAGCACTTAGGATTTACAGAAAATAACTGGGAGCTGGATTTTCTACCTCAGACCATAATTTAGCATGTGCAGTCGACCTAATCCTGTTCCAGGTCGATCGAGCACACTGGATTTTCAGGAAATGAATTGAGACCTAGGACACCCTTTTAGCTAGGACTTTCTGTGTGTGCGGTCGACCACTTAGGCCAGGGGGTCAACCGGACACAAGGAATTCTGGAAATCTGGCCTTTGCCTACAGAGTGATTGCTCTCCGGGGGGTCGACCGGCCACACTATGTACAACAACGTTTCCCAAGTTTCAGTTTCTGAGGTTATTATCGTTTGTGGGGCCCATTGATCTTCCAAATGAACTTCTATTGATATGCCAAGTCCGAGTCAATGGTGTGGCTCCTTGACTCATGGGGACCACCAAATAAGGTCTAGTTATGTATTCCACAATGATTCAATCCTTAAACGTTGTGGATGATGCCCATAACTTCTGAAGCACCAAACATAGTATCCGTTGGCATCTGAGACTTCATTTAGATATCAAAATACCTGAGATGGACCTGGACCTGAATGTGGATCAATACTTAGGTTGGACTGTTGATATTTCCCGTTGATTCTCGTACTTAGAAGTTGATTTCACTTATTACATTAGTGTCACTCTTATATTCTTACTATTGCTTATAACTGTTAATTAAATGGAAAATGGATGACCTGAGCCTTGGATTACTTAGAGGTGACCTTGTGATGTAATTGGGTGAACATTGACCTGTGTCTGTGGCTAGGCGGGCCCTTTCATGGCCTAAGTATGGATGTGTGATACCCTAGGTTGGAGAGGTTGTTTATTTAGAAAGGGGCACCATCATGCGGGATCTTATTTTTAAAAACCTCTCAAGTCCATCTATCGTTGCCATTGTCCAGCAGGAACTGTTTCATTTCACGTCGGATTGTGGTTCGCGGAGTGGTCAGAACCACGGTTCCTCTCTCTTCCGGAGCTAGAGGTCTTGGCATCGATCCCCGGTTTCCCCTCTTCAGGAACCGAAGGTTGAGTCCACTATTGCTACTACCTGGGGGCCACAGGGGTTTTACCTGGCTTCTCTATGGGCCCGGCGGGAGTAGTCATTCCCAAAGGGTTGGGAACCCTCCGTTAGCAAAAAAAACAAGAAAAAAGTTACATTGCTGGGTCCTCTAATAGGAAACGTCAAATGTATCCGCAATTGTCTAATTCACCTTCCATCCTCCTTTCTCCAAGATATTAACAAGTCAGTTCAATTTTGAATCACATCGATCACTTTTGCTGCTAATCCATACATCTATACACCCTTATACAAAAGAAATGACATTTTGCTTTCTCTACACATGCAGGGCCCCACTGCATGTACCGAAGTTGGGTGGTTAATCCTGTAAGGGACATCTGTGGGGCATAAATGAAAAAAATTGAATTGAAGATAATTACCCCTCTCTCAAAAAGATAACCCTGTATAAAAAAAAGAAGAAAAAGGAATCATCTCCTCTCTCCATCTCTCCTCCTCCCATCTCTCCGTAATAATCAAATCTCAAGGGTCTGCTTCTTTTCTTGATTGCTCCATTTTCACAGCTTCTTATTTCATTTTCTGAATTTTTCCTTGCACTTCTTATTTCAGTTATCTACAAACCCCAAGTCAAGGCACCTGCATGCAACCCTAATGAATGGCTCATCTGGTAAGGTACATATTTTTTATGAAACATCTCTATAAAAAACAGTCATTCATTTTCCAAATATCAATTTTCCATCCTTCTCTATCATCTTTCTTGGTTGGGAATGGTACAGATCATGAAGCTGTGTAAATGCCTCTCTCTCTCTCTCTCTCTCTCTCTCTCTCTCATGATGGACACAATTCTCAGAAATTTAAATATCATAAGTGGTTGTTTTCTACCTAGGATTCTCCTCATTCACCCATGTGTCATAAATCAATCCATCAAAAGGAAAATAAAAAATAAAAATAGGAATACTTTACTTGGACTAAGCAATGAAATCATTGAATTCAAACATCTTCTCATTACTTGAACCTATTTTTTTCAAATCATTTCATGTTTTTATGGAAATTCTTGGTCCACAGTATCAAGAAAGGTACTCTAGGAAAAAAAAAAGCATACTCTACCTATGAAAGGACAATTTGATGAACTCATCTCAAGTAGTGACAGCTGATGGACGATAAAAGCTCTATTGGTGATGAGCAACAAAAGTTTTTTTGGTAGCCATATCATTCCCATTTATAGCCACATATCACTTGAATAACCATGTAGCACATAAGACTTAGATGATCATGTGAGCTGTTGGTAAATCACCTGTTCTATTTTATTACACCACAGTTGGGTTTCAAACACTCGACATTGTTGAATTGATTAGGAATGCCAACTGAGGATGGGGAACAAAACAAATGCTCAAAAGTCTCAAATCCATGTCAAGGCTCACTATTGGGCAGCCTATTGAGAACAGAGTGCTCTGGCTTATGATCACACTCAAAGTCAAGTTGAACAAAAGCACGCTCAACTTCAGGAAGTTCCTTTATCTTTATTTGCAAGGACTCTCCAATGGCCTGAGTTCTCAATTCCCTATATTTTAGGCATTGCCATTCTTATCCCCACACCCCTGCTCACATTAGAATCGTGTTTTTTTCTAAAATGATGCTCACAATCCTTGCATTCAGCAAGGAATTGGATAACCATCGGGGTGTTTTGCGTACAGGTAACATCTTCACTTTTGGGTGGTTCATATCACCAACGTAAGTTTTCCGTCATCTTTTATTGCCCTTACAAAAGGATAAGAATGAATTATCTTTTACACTATGGTTAATATTTTCCATTGTACATTCGGACCAACATTTCAGCGAATCGTTAGGAATAGGTTTACTGAACAATTTTCAGGGTTACCCTACATATATGCCCTCTTTAACTACTTGATCACCCTTTAGTATGGCCTTCCCATGATATCACTAGGTATTATCTTGGTTGCTACTATCAATTGCACTGGGGCCACTTTCCAATTGATATACATAATCATATTTATCATATATGTCAAGGCGGCGAAAAAGGGTAGACTTTCTCCACTTAATCTTCCTGTTACATTTTCTTCTAATTCTTTGGGTTTTTTTATTTGCTTGGTTTTGTTACTCATTTTCTCCAAATATTGTTGGCAGGTGAAGATGGTTGGATTATTGGTGGTAGTTTTTTGGTGTTTTTGCATTCATTGCAATTCTTAGTGTGAGGGTAATATGTCCTATGCGATAAGTCTTTGTTGCATCTTTGAATTTTGCTACTCTCATATCCATGCTTGCTTCCCTACTATTTATCATAGTATGCTCATTGAAAACTATTTATTATCCTTTACACAGGTTGAACTCCCAAATGTTAGCATACTTGCTGTTGTGGAATTTATTTCATTTTATCTTTCACTTTCTACATTCTTGATGAGCATCTCATTCTTTGCTTTTGGAGTGCTCAAGCATGACCTTTTCATTTAAGTAAGTGTATCACATACCCATCAATTTTTTTCCCTTTGAGGGTTTAGTGTAATCTGATTTTCTCTTTTTTCTCATTAAATATTGTAATCTATTTACTCATTCAAATTTTTGTACTTGGTTCTGTTTACCATGAATTTTAAATTGTTTTACATAAATTCAAGGTCCCAAATGAGGTTGGTCCATAAATTTCAGGTCCCAAATGAGGTTGGAACTTTTTGGGAATCGTAGAACTTGCATTATATGCCTACTATTGCAGCAACGGATCAATTCGAGAATCATTGATGCCATTTTATAGTAGCCTAATCTTTCAACAACACAATAAACGGTGCAGTTGAATTTTTTTTTTTCATTGTTACATGCTTGTGAGATGCCATGTGGTGTTGTCGGAAACAATATCTTTCCAAGTGATGTGATTATCAACTTTTGCCCTTTTGGGGTGTGTTATTCAAAGAATGTAATCTGTCAAATACTGGAAATTAATTTTTTTCTTTTACCTCTCTCCGTTCAAAAGGTGTTTGAGCGAGATATGCTTGTTTTCCTACCCAGGTGATTGGGTTTGCAGAGAGTGTACATTTATTCTGTTTTTTTTTTCCTTGAATCCGTGAAATTGGTTGCTTCCAAGGTACAACTGGAATCTTTTATATATTATAAATAGAAAGCAGATGACTGATAACTTGCGTCTAAGAGGATTTGCTCATCCTTTTGTTGTAGAACTAGGCCCTAACTCTTCTCCTTTTTCCTAACAATCTCATTGTTGTTGCAAATGTTATGGTCATCACAAATGATGTGATTCTCTGTAAGAATTAGAGGGGGCAAAAGTCATTTTATAATTTTTTTGTATATTGTTGAAATAATCCAAGCCTCCGACAATGGTCTGTATTCTGTAGCTGGTTTGGAATGTTTGGGCGAGTGGTTTTACATTACAGGATTGTTAAGGATGTGTAATGTAAATGAATCATTGAAAGTTTGTCTGCTTCCTTTGATTAGCTGTAGCCCATACTTGTGGTTGACTTTTTTTTGTATCTAAGTATAGCACCGTCTTAAATTTTATTTTATTTTTGTGTTCCTTCCAACTCTTCTAAACTAACATCAGAATTAAGAGAGGTTCTTGAAGGATGAGTATGGCTTTGCTCCATATTTTGAACTGGGATTCTGCTTGTTTTCATTGCACCTACTTGATAAATACTCACATTTTCTCGAGTCTGAATAAATTCGGTCCAGTCTAATAGGTATCACCAAAGGATTTCTTAAAGAAACGATGAATAGTACAAGACTTCATTGCAAGAAATTATATTTAATACAAAACGGCATCACAAAACTTATAATATAATCATAGTGCATTCGATTGCACTTCACTTTTCGCGCTGCACCTTATACACAAAGCACTCATAGAATAAGTCTACAAATTTTCATGTGCATATGTAGACTTAATTAGGACAGATTGCATCATAATTTCAAGGTTTCATGCATTTGAGCATGAATGTGAATTTTTAGTCAATTTTTTTTAAAAATTCTTAATTTTGCCTGAATTTATGAGATTAATAGTTTACATCACCCCTCTATCCCACCAATTAGATTCTAAGCACTATGGTCCCATTGTATCCATTGTATTAATTCGTTTTGCATTAGATGGGCCCTATGCATAACACTTTTATTTAATTTATCACTAGTAATTTAGTTGTTTCACTCTTGTATGAATTGTCATAGCAATGGGAGCCTGCATGGAGATAAATTGAAAAAGAATAAAGAGAGACACAAAAGAAAAAAGAGGGAACCACACCCCACACGGGTGTGATTCCATGTACACGCTCAGTAAGGGGGTGGGCCCCACAATTCATGTAAAGTTGAGACAATTCTCTCTCCAGTTTTCAATAATCAGAAACCTCCTTCCTCCATTATCAAGATTCGAGATTCAAACAAGAAAGGAAATTTCTAGATGCAATCAAGGATAGTGTCTCAGTTGGAACGCTCTCATAGAGATAATTGACTCATCCAAAGAAATAGAATCCATTACAAATCAAATTTCAATAGTTAATCCCATTTTTGTTAGGACAGCCTATCATAAAATGGTCATAAGTTCCAATCTGATTGTCGGATTGGTGGAATTTACCTTATCATTGGAAAGAATATTCAAAGTAGACATCCTTGGATCCTAAGATCATATAAATCGAAGCTAAAATGACCAAGTTATGACCTCATGAAGTTGGTTGTGAATCTTCTGTTAAGGTCGACGTCCACTCTTGCTCTTGACCGAGCGATGTCTTCGCACACATACAAACAATAATAATAATAATTATTATTATTATTGCCTAAAAAAATTGCGTTCTTTAGTATCACCCTTACCATGATGATAGCTTCCCGTCCGGCCCACTGTGTAGCATATTTTTCAATTGACCCCTTCATCAACGAGCCCACTCACTCTTACACACTGATGGGCATGACCAAGGTCAGATCACAGTTCACATATGTGAATGGACTTCCATTCACGTTTGTCAAATAGGCAGAGTGGGACCACCTCTCAAAAAGCTCATTGGGCTAAAAGGGTCTATAGTGTTCACATGCTACTTTTCTGATTTGAGCTCGGCACGCCCCCACCTCTTTATTAGTGTATTAAGGTTGGCATTACAGTCAGCATCGCATGGATTTTTCAATGAATCAATCCAATGGATCCTTCATGTACTTTATAAATCTCCAACTAATCGCGGTCAGTGGCACCAACCATTCCCCTCATCTTGCATATAAACATGGACTGTGATAGGATCTTTTATTTAAATAATAGAGTTTCAGATTGCTTGTGATGGTAGCATCTACCTAGCTCCTATCACCCAGGCACATTTTCGTCACACTTACATACGTTTCCATCACTAACCCACTGAATCATCACGGTTGGTGATGACAATTAAGTCGGAATATTGTGTAAAACTTGAGCCCACCTTGACCCACACCTGCCTCGTCCCTCTAACCCAACTTATTATAGGTTTATTACATACAACATCAAACACATCCTATGATAGATTTGGATCACAATTGATGTCTTTGCATTGATTTTTGGCTTGTAATTAAGCCTCCCCACCTTTTTTTTTCAATAAGGACACATCACAAGAAGTCCCGCGGCACGATGAAAGGTGCTCGCTGTTGCATTCGTGAGGTAACGAGCTCAAGTCACAACAAGTCCCGCGGCACGATTATTTGTAGCGAATTTTTATGTAATTTTTCTTGTGTAGGTGGACCCCGTGATTATTCCAACCTTCGGGCTAATGTCCCAAAGCATCAAAAAGAGATTTCAAATAAAAAAGTTACGTGAAGAAATCTTGGTGAAGTGTTAAAGAATTCCAAAACAAGAGGAGAAGACTTTAAGAATAAAATAAATCATTTTATAACACAAATGAGTGGTTGTTGTATTGGTTAGAGCATGGGTTGCTATGAAATAGATTATGGGTTCAATTCCTAATAATTGTATATTATCATTTTTTATTTTTTACCTATAAAATATTCCATCCAACTCACCTCACTTCTCCACCAATCAAAGCTTGCCATGTCACAAATCCATGTGAAAGGATATGAGCCAATCAAAAGAATAACCACATAAAGCAAAATGTACATATCCTTTTGGAAGGAAAGTTTGTTGCAACCAATCACATTTAAGCCATCCATGTGAAAGCAAAAGAGCCAATGAAAAGCCTCCAAATCAAATTCAAGCAATCCATGTAAAAGCAAATGAGCCAATCAAAAGCCTTTAAGTTGCAACCAATCAAGTAGAAGCAATCCTTGTGAAATGAAATGAGCCAATCAAATGTCCTCAATATTCCTATAAATTGGAATGTATTTGTAGAGTGAAGGGGATACTTTGGCAAGTTAGTCTTTTTGCATTTTATTTTTAGATTGTATTTAGGAGCTTATTTGTAACTAATCTAGAGAGTGTGTAATTGAAGAACATTAATGAAGATTCGGAGCTCTTTCTTGATGTTTATTGGCTAAGGTTCTTGGATTAGGCTCTCATTTTGAAGCTAAGTAATGTGATTAGTTCATTTACATGCATGTTTTAGTTTAAATTCCCTATTTGAGCCTTGATTAATTAGTAGATTTTATATCTAATTGTGCTAATCTCTCTTATTTCTCATGCTCTATCTCTACACTTGATGCTTAGATAATCTCAATTGATGCTTTATAGTTTGATTAAGTTATCTCACATAGCATGCTCTAGAGCCCTTATCTTTGATCTTTTGTAACTTGATTTTGATGATTAATTGTTAGGGTAGTTAGGTTATGATCTAAGATCTTGGCATTTTGTTTTTTTTACTTTAATCTTCATTGCTATATCATCAAATCCAATTAGGCAAGAGATTACTAATTGGATTGTAGATTTGGGAATTGAATTAGAACAAGTATTGTTTGAATTAATTACTTACTTAGTGGATTTAGGATTGCCTAATATCTTCTTTTTATTGTTGTTAATTTAAAATCTTTGTTTAATTTGTTAGTTTCACTTTTAGATTGTTAGATCCACGTTTCAAATCACTTGTTTTAAAATCATACACATTTCACACCACATCTTTACCTTAAATCTTCCATTTTCATCACCATTCATCCACTACTTTAGTGTAGTTTGTTAGATTAGCTTATATCTCATTCATTTCATACTTTGGATTGTTAATTATAGTAGTTTTAATTTTGTTTCACATTTCAATTGATCCAATTCCATTTTTCACATTTAGTTTAATAGTTTTAATTGTTCACTTCAATTATCTTTATTGGCTATATCTTAGTTCAACTTTCACTTAAATTGTATTCATTGCTTTCTCTATCATTTCCTCGTGGGATTGATAATCCGGACTCTTGAGTCCTTTACTACTTAACGACATCGTAGTCTTGCGGTTAAATGTGCAACATTTAAGTGTCGATCAAGTTCTCGATCCTTACAGTCATTTAATTGCATGTGTCACCACACACTGATGCTCGTATTTTTTTCAGTCCTCTGCTAGGATTACATTAAAGATCCAGATTGGAGATTTATTGCTAATACGGCTTCTGCAATTGGCCTCTTTGCGATGTCACCAATCCTTTCTTGGAAGGGCTTCTTTCTTCAACCATACAAGGTGTGTGCTTGAACTCCCTGTTCAAACACCTTTTGAATTAGTTTAGGAACTATTGCTATTGAATTAACATGTCAAATGACATATTCTTCTATAGGCTCTACCACAGGGAATGTGTTTTGACACAAGCAGTCATGTTCATCAATGCAATTATAAATTAAAACCCAGTCAGTCATAAAAAGCTTATAACCACGTTGCTGTATAACCTATTTTCTTAAGGTGCTCTCTCTTTATAGGAACTTTTAAATTTCTTATGAGAGCCGTTTAGTTATAGGTTGAATATAATTAAGCGCTAGGAACATGTGAAACTTTGAATGATGGGATTTTTACATGGCCTGTATTTTTGTGTTTTTACTTGAGTTTATGCAGAAGTATTTGATCACAATAGAATGGAAGTTATGTTTTCGTCATTAATGAACTCAAGTAGGCATAATAAGAACTAAACATCTGAGGGCACGTTTGGCAGCATTCCTCGCTAGGGTGAGGATTCCTGTCTTTGGAGAATTCCTTTGATCAGCTAGAAACAAGTTATACTCAACGAGGATTTTTGAAGGGAGTTTCAAGTTTGGTAGTTTGAGAGGAAGCCTACCATCTACATTATGTTGGGTCCATGGTCGTCACTTTTTTGGCAAGTTTCTAATAACATATGAAAAATCAAGGGCTCGGCTTTCATCCCATAACTCTTTTGATCTCTCTAAAGAATTTGAACGGCTCAAATCTTCAAAATGCCTTCACATAAAAAAAAAGATATTTTAATTTGAAATGTATTTTCTCATATCTCAAGATTTATAATGGATCAACGGCTGATACTTGACCGCCTGGCCTTGCTTGATCTTCTTAAGATGATGTATGGTATGGATCATGACTTGGGGGCCCACATAAACCAAGAAACTGAAAAACACGGACCGTAAAAAATCCCTTCTTTAATACTGTGGCAAATCATTGGTCAATAGTTTTTTGCCATTTTCTCAGCATCCACCATTAATCGCCTTGCCAGATTTAACTGGCCAGACATTTGAGGCCTTTTTAAGCAATTGAGTGGTTTGGATTCAGCGTAAGGGCCCCACAGAATTCCAGATCTCGTGATCTAATGGTCTGAATTTCTTCGTTAATATCTCAAGATATCTGAAAAATCAACGGTTGATTTTTGACATATGGACCGTTTTGGGGATTCTAAAGATAAAGAATGGTCCAGATCATAATTGTGGGACCCATAAAAACAGAAAATCACAAAAAAAACGTTAACCCTAAAACTACCGTCCGGTTACTGTAGCTCCGCATATTCACTCGTTCGTGGCTTTATCCATTCCGACAGTGGAGGAGGGTCTGATGCTGAATATATTCAAACCCATGAAAGAGAGGACTCCTTCAAGGCTTTTTGCTCTTTGATCCAAACTTGGTTTTTTTGTGGAAGCGAGGAAAACGGCTAGAAATCCTCACCGTGGACGTTTGCCAAACGTCCCCCTAGGGTTTCCGATATAAAAGAGGGTGGATTAGGGTTTCCGAACTCGGATACGAACTTAGAGACTCGATTGCAATGGCGATGCGAACTGGATTAAGGGCGTACATGAAGTTCTCAATATCTGCTGGAATAGGTAAAAAATATAAAAATAAATTAATCTATCTTACCATTTCCATTTTCTCTTCGTCTTTTTTGAGATTTCTCTCTTTATAATTTATTAGGGTATACTGGCTGGAGCTTGACGAGAAATGGTGCGGATGCTCCCTCACTCCAGTTTTCGGTCTGCGATGTATGTCTCTCTTCATTCTCTCTTATCTACTTTTCAGTATCTACTTTTCAGCGACTTCATATTTGTACATATAAATTCACATCCATATGTTCTGTAGAGAGAAATAGCCTAAAACTTCCAATTTAGAACTACCACTACCCATATTCCATATTGTTGCGGAACACTCATGGACTGGCGCTCTCATCTCCTCTGGAGATGCATGCCGTTGGATTTTCAGTCAACTCTTTTAGAAGACTTGTTTGTTAGGTCCTGGACCCACCATTCCCTGGGCTAGTCCACGGCCACTCTTTTAATGGCTGGGTTTCATGTTATCTGTAGTTATTTTTCAGTTCTTTTGTTTTGCATGTGATGTACTTTTAAGTTATTTTATTTGGATGTGATGTACTTTTAAGTTATTTTATCTTCTGTTATCAGTTATGGAAGAGAGATATTAGGAGTTATGGGGTGGGTAGTTATCTTTGATGTAAGTGATTCCTATATTTATGGTTAGAAAGGAATGGAAATGGACAACTATCTAGTTTTTCTTAATTCAGTCTTCAACTTCAGCAAGAGGATGCCCTTTCCCTATGATTTGTGGGCTAAGCTTGGTCTCTGAACCTATCATTGTTCCAATGGTTTTTGGCTAATAATCGACCATCTGTACATTTTGGTTAGGATCATTGAACAATAGGATTTTGTTGGATTTAGTGAGAACATTTTTTCCGATTTCATTTACTGTTTATATACCTTGTTGTGGCAGTATTAGAAGTTTGTTCTTTTCATTGTTGTTTATTAGGAGATGCCATTTTTTCACATGCTAGATTAATCTACATGCAACAAAGCCCATTCCTTTTACAATTTTTTTTATTGATATATATATATGTATATATGTGTGTATATATAAATTTTAATGATGTATGCCGAATGAATGGAGAAGAAGTGTTGTAGTACCTATATATAAGAACAACGGTGTTATAAAATTGTACCGACTATCGTCGGATTAAATTTACGAGTCATACTATAAAGCTATGAGATAGTAATGGAGCAAAGACTTATACAGAAGACCAAGGTATCTGAAAATTAATTTGATTTTATGCTAGGAGGCCAACGATGGTTGCTATTTTCTCACTTAGGCAATTAATGGAAAGATATCGAGCAAAGTTGAAAAATCTATATGTGGTCTTCATGGATCTAGAAAAGGAGTTTGACAAGGTACCTAGGGATTTAATTTGGTGAGTTTTAAATAAAAGGAATATTCCAAAAGGTTATATTGAAATTATTAAAGACATAAACGGAGGGGCGTTAACAAGTGTAAGAACTACTTGTGGAGAGACAAGGGAGTTTCCAATGATCATAGGTTTGCATCGGGTGTCAAACCTAGGCCATTATCTCTTTGCAATAATTATGGATGAGTTAACTGCTCATATTCAAGAAGAGGTACTTTGGTGTATATTATTTGCAGATGATATTGTGTTGGTAGATGATTCGAGAGATGGTGTGCATGCAAAACTCGAGAGATGGCATGAGGCTTTAGAATCCAAGGGCTTTAAAAGAGATGAAACTACTGTGAGAATTGAAGACTATTAGATGCAACAAAGTGATTCTTTCCGCTACCTTGGCTCTATAATTAGTAATGATGGGGAGATTGATGAAGTTGTCGAACGTAGGATAAAAGTGGGATGGTTGAAATGGAGACTTGCTTATGGAGTTCATTGTGATCGAAGAATGCCAATAAGATTGAAGGGAAAATATTACAAGACAGCGATTAGACCAGCCATGACAGCATATGCTCAAAATGTATGTAGCAGAGATGAAAATGTTGATGTGGATGTGTAGTAAAACTAGGTAGGATAAAATTAGAAATGAGCGCTTTCGAGAGCATTTAGGGGTAACAACAATTGGGGATAAAGTTAGAGAAAACCGTTTGAGATGGTTTGGGCATATCCAACGTAGGCCAGTAACGGTGTCGGTAAGGACAAGTTATAAAGGTTGATGGCCCACTAAGGGATAGGGGTAGGCCAAAGAGGACATGGTTGGAGGTGGTAAAAATGAATCTTTTTTTGAGTTAAATATTTTTATTGTCCTAAAAATCAAGCCCAAGTAAGTTACAATTGTCCAAACTCCACCTTGATGTGGTGAAAGTTACTTTAAACTTGAAACTTGAAGGTGAGTACACCTTGATGATTGAGTTATTAAGTTGAGTACTCCACATGCACCAACTTTATTAGTATTATTGCTAGATTATAGACTTTAAATGTTTAGCACTATTAGTTTGCCCAAAATTATGGTTGCATTATATAAAATTTATGATATTTCAGCTTATTTCAGTATATACAGCCATGATACAGGGTGTTATTACTTGTGGGGACCGTTATTTTGCTTTAAAGTGTATACTAATGGAAAAAAACATTGTTCTCTATCATTTTATAATATTATTAATTTTTTGGATACTTTTTCGAATTTTTTTTTTTGCGTCAAATAAAAATTCGCTCCGCGATGGTCCGCGAACCATGATAACCGCGACATGATGACCGTGAACCGTGATTTTGAACCATGATCATAACTCTAGACACAGAAAACTGAGAACATGGATGGAAAACCGAATTGGGATAGTATGTCAAAATTAATCGAGATGTCAAAATTAGTTTACAATGAGGTATGCTTTCTGAATATTTCTATATTGAGCTACGATTAAAGAACATAAGTTAAAACTATGCTTTAATTTTAGCGAAAAGAATGGAACCAAACAGATATATCAGTTTTAAGTATGAGGTAAGATTAAAGAGCGTAAAAGGTTAAGATTATGTTTTAATTTTAGTGAAAAAGAATGGAACCAAACTTATATATCAGTTTTAAGTAGAATATATCAGTTGAAATAGTGTTTGAAACCATTTAAAACCATGGTCTCAAAACAGTCACGCAGCTTCGGGTTCCCTGAAGCATTATGCTTACTAGTCTAACTCGATAAGCTATCAGCTAGAGTCGACTCACCTTGACCAGGGTGAGTAAGAGGTGGGTCACTAGCAATGGTATCCTCTGCACACATCACGACTGGACAAACATTTGGCCGCTTGAACTTGGACATGTGGCCCACCTAGATGCATGTAAATCATTAGGTAGGTGATTAGAAAGTCTCATCATGGATTATCAAACAATCCCCAGATGGCAATGGTCTGATGATCGTCGGCTGTAGCCATCTGATTATGGGCCCCAAAGGCACTTAGCTTCAATCAGATGGTTATGATTATCAGATTGCGCCTATCTTTACATCTTCAAGCTAATATTTGCCGAGGTTTGTAGAAACTTGCAAAAATAGGAGATTATGTCCAGTTCTTCCATGGTATATGAAAACCCAAGTATAAGATCAACTCCAAAACGCACAAGTCATTCATAAATCATACCATCCAAATTAGTCTCCAGTTGATCTATGCATTGGCTTCAATGAGAATGCATACTGTCATATTAGAGTACTGCATCTGTTTTCATACACCATTGAGTCTGTCAAAAAAAATATTCTTGTATAATCATCATGTAGAATACAAGCTAGTATTACCGGATGCATGGCTTCAAAATAACTATGTTTCTTCTTTTTGGGCTTTCTTCATCTTGACCATTTGGGTCTCTCTGGGTTCCAGCTACAAGGTCAATAGAGCACGCATGTCTGCAATGTTTGAGCAATAGATCTTTGAGAACAAGCGTGAGTATCGCTGTTCAATGGAGAAGGCGCGCTGTTTCGTAATATTCAAGAACAATTTAAGGAAAATAGAGTCTTTTAGAAAGAACAATTCCTGTGACTTCATATTTGTATATATAGACTCATATGCATATGTTCTGTAGAGAGAAATAGCCTGAAACTTCAAACTTATAACTACCACTACCCATACTGTTACGGAACACTCATGGCCAGGCACTCTCGTCTCCTACATACGTACATGCCGTTGGGACTTCAGTCAATAGTCAATACCCTTTTAGTAGACTTGTTCCAATGGTTTTTGGCTAGTAATCAACCAAATCCATACATTTTGGTTAGGATCGTTGAACGATAGGATTTTGTTTGATTTAGTACGAACCATTTTTTTTCCATTTTATTTACTGTTCAGCTACGTTGTAGCGGCAACATTGGAAGTTTTTTTTTTTTTTTTTCATTATTGTCTTTAGGAGATGCTTTTTTTTTTCTTTTTCATATCCTAGATTAATCTGCATGCCATGAAGCCCATCCTTTTTAATGTTTGTTTTTTAAGATCTTTTTTGGGCTACATCATTGGTTGGGTGGTACAATCCTTGGATAAGCTACCTGCCATAAGACACCATTACCACTAGGGGTGTCTCGTGGTTCTTTTTCTGGCAGCATTTTACCCCAACTATCCAAATAGAACTGTCACCTGCAATTAAAAAAAAAAAATTGAAAAAGGAAAAATGATAACATCAAAGCAGTTCTAGACAACTTTAGTTGGTTTTCCCAACCCAGCTCAACTGGATTTTGACTTTTAGATGCAGTTTTAGATGAGGCTTTTGAATGCTCTTAATAATCTTGTAATGTAATGTTAGTGATTATTTTACCTCATTCGTTGCATTTCTCAGGCTACAAAGAAGCAGATGACCCAAAAAACTGAGGACATAGATGGAAAACTGGATCAAGAGAGGATGGAAAAATTAATTGCAAAGAAGTTGTCAAAAGTAGTCTACAATGAGGTATGCTTTCTGAATTATATCTATATAGAGATAAGATTAAAGAACATAAAAAGTTAAGATTATATTTAATCTTAGTGAAAAAGAATGAAGCCTAATTCACATCAGTTGAAATAGTGTTTGAAACCATTTAAGAACAGTCTCAAAAACACCCTCGCAGCTTCTGGTTCTTGAAGTATTATGCTTGCTAGTCTCTAACTCGATAAGCTATCAGCTAGTGCCGACTCACCTTGGCTAGGGTGTGTAAAAGGTGGTGTCCTCTGCACACGGGTAATGTTTGTCTACATGCATATGGCAGCTTGAACTTGGACTTGTGGCCCACCTAGATGCATGTAAATCACTAGGTAGGAAGTGATTAGAAAGTCTCATCATGGATTAGCAAACAATCCCCAGGTGCCACATGTTAAAATCTATTCAAAGAGTGGACCCCACTGTTGGATGAAATCCCCACCGTCTCGTTTCTCACTAGCTTTTTTTATCCATTCAATAATGGGCGTAGATTAATGAGTGGGTGCTCTGATAGTAAGTTTATTTCTAGTGGACCCTCTTATGAGTATCCTAACTGTTTGATGCTAACTTGCTGGCTGCCGACTTCTTTTTTACATGGTTGGAGTAATGTAGATCAATTACTAGGCCCCACACATTAAATGTATAGTGGGTCCCACCAATTGATGAAATATTCCAACTCTTTCTACAGCTTATTGTAGGGCTTTTCCTTTTGTTCCTCTGTGATACTTGAATTGTTTAATTTACATTTTTTTTTTTTTTTTTTGATATGTATGTGGGCAATATTGTAGGCCTTTTCCTTTTGTTCCTCTGTGTGTTTTTTTTTTTACTTTATACTAATAAAATAATTCTTCTGTGATGAAGGTTTCTTAACCATTCGACATGCAAAACTATATAAGCACCGTTTTGACTAAAGAAATTAGGATTGACGTCGATTTTAAACATAATTAAATGTTCTCACCCCTTTTAGTCCATGCTATCATTTCTAGGATAGCCATTGGTTCAAGACTATATCCTATGATCAAATTACATGAGTTTTTTAAATGTCCAAAGTCTGGCGATGCTTTCTCTGTCGCCTCATAACTCAATTTTCTTCTGAATGAATTAAGCCAAATGGGAGGAGGAGTTGTTTTCAAATTTGATGACAGCATATGGTTCCTAAAAGGGATTGATTTGAATTCAAACATGGTGGATTTCATGGAGCAGAAATTTAATGTCAAATTTTATGGAGTTGACTTTTTAAATATAAGTGTTCTTTTCATAATTTTATAGATTAATTTTTACCTTTATTGATTTGTATGTGTAGATTGATTTGTATGTGTATTCTTAATGAAGGCTATTTCTACAAGAAGAGAAATTAATTTATAGATTAGAAGAGCTCTTTATGGTTGTATCCCAGAGCACTTGCCACATCCTGCGGATGACGTTGCATTTTCCATTGATGCATCGACAACAATGTTATTGGCAAGTGTTTTGTTTATAAAAGCAAATTCGGAGAATAAGTTCGATAGAAATGAAACCAACATAAAATGTTTTATCTGTTCAATGGAGAGTCTGTCATGACACCATTCATGACAATGAAGGAAAAGGAAAAACAATATATATGAATTTTCGAGGGATACAAGGTACTAAGACTTCCATATGATCAAGAAGGGACCAAGAAAAGAAAGCTCGCCTTATATATCATTTTACCAGACGAAAAGGATGGGCTGATCCCTGTTTTGAGAGGGATACATGAAGATAATGGATTTTGGGAAAAGATCGGTCAGCTCCCAAAGCTAGCATTAAAGGAATTTCTTGGTCCCAAAGATTGGTGAGCTCCCAAAGCTTTCTTTTCTTGGTCCCTTCTTGATCATATGGAAGTCTTAGTACCTTGTATCCCTCGAAAATTCCTATATATTGTTTTTCCTTTTCCTTCATTGTCATGAATGGTGTCATGACAGACTCTCCATTGAACAGATAAAATATTTTATTTTTGGTTTCATTTCTATCGAACTTGTTCTCCCAATTTGCTTTTATGAACAGAACACTTGCCAATAACATTGTTGTTGATGCATCAATGGAAAATGCAACGTCATCTGCAGGATGTGGCAAGTGCTTTGGGATGCAACTATAAAGAGCTCTTCTAATCCATAAATTAATTTCTCCTCTTGTTGAAATAGCCTTCATTAAGAATACACATACAAATCAATCTACACATACAAATCAATAAAGGTAAAAATTAATCTATAAAATTATGAAAAGAACACTTACATTTAAAAAGTCAACTCCATAGAATTTGACATTAAATTTCTACTCCATGAAATCCACCATGTTTGGATTCAAATCAATCCCTTTTTGGAACCATATGCCGTCATCAAATTTGGAAAGAGCTCCTCTTCTCATTTGGCTTAATTCATTTAGAAGAGAATCAAGTTGTGAGGCGACAGAGAAACTACCGCCAGACTTTGGACATTTAAGAAACTCATGTAATTTTATCATAGTATGTAGTCTCGAACCAATGGCTATCCTAGAAAGGATAGCATGGACTAAAAGGGGTAAGAACATGTAACTATGTTTAAAATTGATGTCAGTCCTGATTTCTTTAGTCAAAAGGATGCTTATATAGTTTTGCATGTCAAATGGCTGAAAAACCTTCATTACAGAAGAATTATTTTATTAGTATAAAGCAAAAAAAAAAAAAAAAAAAAACACACAGAGGAACAAAAGGAAAAGGCCTACAATATCGCCCACATACATATAAAAAAAAAAAAAAGAAACTGTAAATTAAACAATATAAGTATTACAGAGGAACAAAAGGAAAAGCCCTACAATAAACTGTAGAAAGAGTTGGAATATTTCATCAATTGGTGGGACCCACTATACATTTAATGTGTGGGGCCTAGTAATTGATCTACATTACTCCAACCATGTAAAAAAGAAGTCGGCAGCTAGCAAGTCAGCATCAAACAGTTAGGATACTCATAAGAGGCTCCACTACTGAAATAAACTTACTATCAGAGCACCCACTAATTGATCTACGCCCATTATTGAATGGATAAAAAAAGCCAGTGAGAAACGAGACAGTGGGGATTTTCATCCGACAGTGGGGTCCACTCTTTGAATAGATTTTAATATGTGGCACTTGTGACCGACTGATGGATCTTCATCCATTAAGAACAAACAGAGAGAGAATTAAGGGAGCAGCAGTTTGGGTTTCATCCATCAGTGGGGCCTACACTCCAAATAGATTTAACATGCGGGACCCACTGATGGATCAAGGATCTACATCAAAGGGAAAAAGAGGGATTGGATGGATCTACATCCATTAAAATGAACAAAAAGAAAAAGAAAAAAAAAAAAAAACAAAGGGAGAAGCAATTGGGTATTGATTCATCAGTGGGACCCACCCTTCAAATAAATTTGACGAGTGACCCACTGTTGGATCGAATCCAAAGATTCGAACCCCCCCACCCCCACCCCCGAGATATATCCTCAACATGGGTGACTGTATCGTAACTGTATGTTACTATCCTAGGAGATTATAAGTGTGTTGTAACTTGTAAGTAGCAAGTAGATTCATTCTTTGATTGTAATTTTGCTTAATTGTGGCCAATTGATTTCTATATAATGATGATAGTCGATCCCTAAGAGAGACCACTACTTTTCCAAAGAGAATTTTCTCTTCTTCTAAAGGTTATATCATGCTACCACTAAGGGCACATTTGGCAACGTACCAGTATTGTTCCTGCTTTTGTGATGAGATCGGATTGTGCTGAGACAGTATTGCACAGAACTTATTTGATAACATTATTTTATACTATTCCACTGAGAATGTGCTTCTCAGAACTTTTATTGTTACATTATAACATTTTTTTGTCTAAAGAGCATAATCGAGAGAATCATGCTTGGCAACACTATCAATAAGTTACATACAAAAAAAAAATTACACAGATGATCAGAAAAAAAAAGAGAAACAATCAAAGAATTTGCTCAACCATCAAACAGCCTGGCCAAATTGTCAAGCATCAAATCACACCATACATGCTTACGTTTTTGCAAAAATATATGATAAGTTAAGTTAGGAAGCACCTCGTGTAAATTTAAAATCATTTCTTCTAAAAACTTTTGGGAATGAAGTTGTTGGAAGGAAAATGCCATGTTGCAATCACTAGCAATTTTAGTCCTACCATATTACTACCCAATGCACCTCTGGCCGTTTGGAAGAGCATCTTATTATACGATGCTGCCTTTCTTGCACTCCAAGAACATTGAGCTTTCATTTTTTTTTTTTTCCTTGCCCATTATCTTTCCAGACAACTAGCCAACCAAGTTTAAATCATTGAAACGAGACCATGCCTTGATGACTTTAATCATCTTGTCCTTCGGATCAACAGAGAGGGAGACTGAACACTTGAGTGGGGGTGTTCAGAGGTCTTGGAGACTAAACACTAGAGTAGCTGCAGGAGAGAGTAAAGAGTCCTCCTGTATTGGGAGATGGTCTTGAGAGTCCTCTTATAATGTTTTTTAGAATCCGTGAAAATAGTTGTGTCAGGTAATTGTTTCAAGAAAAAAAAAAGTCCAATCGTTTTTTGAGATCTTACTCCAACGGGATAAGTGTATCTTATCTGAGGTAAATGCTCAAGGTAGATTGGAATGCAGAAATCTAGACACTCAGAACGGTGTTTGGAATACAATTGTGGAATGTGTTTGATGTTTGTGATGTTTTCTTTTTGGGCACATGTTCTTGGATCAGTATATGAGTTAAAACTTGGTGTTTCATTAATTACCTGGCAGGTTTATTTCTCAAACAATTGTGGAATGTGTTTGATGTTCGTGATGTTTCCTTTTTAGGTATATGTTCTTGGATCAGTGTATGAGTTAGAACTTGGTGTTTCATTAATTACCTGGCAGGTTTATTTCTCAAACAATTGTGGAATGTGTTTGATGTTCGTGATGTTTCCTTTTTAGATATTTGTTCTTGGATCAGTATATGAGTTAAAACTTGGTGTTTCATTAATTACGTGGCATGTTTATTTCTCATCCCCGTGGTCTCTATTCTAGTCTTACGTAAAACTTGGTGTTTCATTAATTACCTGGCAGGTTTATTTCTCAAACAATTGTGGAATGTGTTTGATGTTCGTGATGTTTCCTTTTTAGGTATTTGTTCATTTCTCAACCCTGTGGTCTCTATTCTAGTCTTGCATGCTGTAATGTGTTTGCATAACTTTCTACACACACTACAGAAGTATGACAAAATTGTTAGTCAATGCATGAACCAGAACCATCATGGATGGATGAGGTGGGCTCGGCATGCTCCCCATTGTTGTGAAAGAACACTTGGCTCCATTTCTTCCATATCATCATGTGGTAAATGCCAACTATACTTTTGATTGCATTGGCTATTTTTACAACCATCAATGTTTGGGTCTGAATCATCATATTCTAATATCTATGTACTATTAGATCCCACGGGTGGGATACAGTTGAGAAACTACAGCCTCTTGGTTCAATCTAATACGGGGGTGCATGCATATCAAGCATGATCAATCTAATACGGATCTAAATTCATTTGGAGGTCAAAATCTCAATTGAGAAGACTCCATTCACTTTAAACCTAGGAAATCTAAGCAGCACAGGAAACCTAATAGAAAGTTTTCACTGAAAAGTTTTTCTCAAATGTGGTTGATCCGAGGGACTAGAACTAGTAGGTTGATACTAATGAAAAAAAAAAAAAAAAAACTGACGGTCAGATCAGATGCATTATAGGTTGAGATTTTATAGGTTGACATCGTGATTACTAGTATGAAGACCATGCAATGTACTCATTGTGGAATCACACATGGAATACAGAATTTTAATGGGTCATCTCAAAAGAACCCGTGAATTTTAATTGGTCATCTCAAAACCGACACTAGGGAACAGTCTAAAGCTATGCAAGTTGCTTGACGAAATTACCTGTGTTTGACAAAATCGCATTGACAAGGGGCTGCCCTTTTCGACCAATTGTCATATTTGAAGAAAGGCTAGGCATCTCAGTGTTTCCCATTCTAACACCATGACCATGATTAAAACAACAACTAAGATTTTAAATTAAACTCTTGAGTTCTAATTATTTCAAAGATCCTAACTATTAAAAACTGTGCACATATTAATGGAAATATTTGATATTTGTAAAAATTTTGGGTCAGATCTGACCAATGGTTTGCCAAATCTAAGGTTTCAAAATATTTCCCCTTTATCATTAGTGCTTAGACTATAAAAAAATTGCTTATTTTCCTTTTTATCCCCATGATATGGATCTTTAAAACAATTAGATAACAATAGAATGGTTATAAAAATATCGACTTTTTACAATTAGAATAAGATTTTAAAAACAAAGATGAATTAACATAATTATTACACCATTTTATCATTAAACCAATAAATTTAACTCTAATGATTTATTAAAAAAAATGGAACAAAAGAAATACATTCGCCAAAACCAAATCGCCAAAATACCTGAACTATATTATGGTTTCACCATTTTTACTATCCAAACATGGTGATCCAAGCAATCAATAATTGAAAATATAAACTTTAGATCCCCTCTTCCTATTGCCAATCCCATTAAAGAAATTATGTGAGTTTTCGTTTTTATCAAAGCTCATTGTTTCATCATTGTGCCAAGACAATACCATTAATGGCCACCATGGTTATGGGAGAGGGAAGATATTAGAGAAGAAGATGGTGAAAAATTAAAGAATAAAATGTACTATAAGGATGGAAAAATCCTACCTCAAAAAGGTCCACCTCCAAGCTTAGCCTCCTCTCTTCTCTCTTTCCTCTCTCTTTCTCCCTTTTCCTTTCTTCTCTTCTTCTTCTAGCTTCACCTTCAATTTTCTCTCTCTCTCTCTCTCTTGAATTCTCAATTACACATACGGTTGTGGAGAGGGGAGGTTTCTAACGAATTAAAAAAAGTTCAACTCATCCCCCGTAGTTATGGGAACTAATTTCAATCAAGCCCATGATTGGATGTTAAACCTATTGCATCCCTCCATTTAAAATTTTCAAAAATCTTAAGCTTAGATTAGTCTCCCTAGATCACACATTTTCTCCATCTACAACTAAGCAAGGGATGCCCACTTGGAGAGAAAATCTTTATTTTCTCAATCACAACTAGTTCAAACCAATTAGGGATAAATCGGTGCCCTAATTTCTAATTAAATCAGTGATTGGCAATTAATTAGTAAGGTTGCTAATTAAGTTTAAATTTTAAATAAAATGAAAAGTAAAGAGAAGGGAAACAATGTGCCACATCACTCCACTTGGCACAAGTCCAAGTGGGCCTGAACACACACGCTCCACATGGATTATCCAAAATTAGCATTTATTATTATTATTATAAAATAATGTGTGAGGGTCCACTAAATTAAATTAAAGCATTAATTATAGAATTCTTTATTCCAATTAAATATCGCTTTAATTAGCGACATATGAATGGAGGATTATAATTCATGAAAATGAAGAATATATGAAGTGCATGGACAATTAAGTAAAATGCATGAAATCATAATTCAATGCATGCAAAATAAATTAAATACATGTAATAATAATTAGATTTCTAATAAAATATTTTTAATGAAATAAATTGAAAAACAAACCTAACCAATATCTCTAGTGGGTGTAGGGTTGGGCCCAAAGGTGAATCCGCATAAGGGACATTACATTTTTGTTTTTTACTAATTGTTTTTTCCCTTTTACTTAGGTACAATTTCAAGTTGGAAAGGACTTCGATTTTTAATCGCTCCATCAGGATTCGACCCATACTCACCGAATTACAGTACTACAATGCACCCTTGCACTTGGTGGGTGATGCAATACGAACCAAAGCACCTCTAATCAAATTTATTGCATGTTCAATGAATACTAGGCCCAAGATAGAATAGACATGCCAGTAGGGGCCAGCACACATCTACCTGAACTCAAACCCGACCACCCGTTGCCATTCCTATAATATGAGGTTGTGAATCATGCCCATTGCCATATATAACATGATTCTTTTATTTTTGTTAAATCGCGTTTAGTCGATTCTCAATGACATGCTTGATGTTGCACTAAGATAACCTTTTTTTTTTACTTGGCTCTGTGGCCAAGTTGAAGAGGAATAAAGCCACCCACCAGTGCACGGTGGATGGTATTAGAGTAAAGGTTGTCTTAACATAATACTAAGGTTTCAGTAATTTTAGTGCCAAGAGTGCCCCTTGTGGTCGAAACTAGACATTGAAATACACATGAGAAGTGGAAGGCCGGACTCTGATGGGTTCCCTTCGAGGAGATGAGCTGGTGAGGAGAGAGACGCTTTGCCAGATCTGACAAATGCGCGAGGAAAGGATGTTTTTGCCGATGGATTTCGGTGAGGAGATGAACGATCGGAGAAGAGGTTCATTTTGTAGTAGGATTTGTAGCTTGAAACAGTTTTTTCAGATTTGCAAGAACCACCCTATAGTTTTATTATATTCATTAAAGGCGAGAGACAACCTGCTGAGTTGGCAAGCCTGTTTTGGATCCGGACTCCATACAAATGATTCACCAGACCTCAAGTTAACATGGGTGATGGGTCTGGTCGGAATCCAAGATGTGACAACCCCACAACCAACCCGTTTGCCAACCCATATAAACATCCGTTCCCCAATCACGAAACGAAGATCTTTCTTGAGCCCCAAGCTTTCTTTCGAGGAAAGAGGAAAGTGAGGTTTTTGGTTTAGGGTTTCAGAAATCGAACAGAGAGTGCTATGGCAATGCAAATTGGATTATGGGCGTCGTACCTGAAGAAGGTGTTTATCTCGGCCGGAATAGGTAAAATCAATATTTCTACTAAGTCCCATTTCCTTCTTCTCTCCATCTCTATTGAAATCTCTCTCTTTTTTATGATTTATTAGGGTATATTGGCTTGAGCTTGATGCGAAATAATGGATTCTCCGATCCCGCCTCACGCCAAATTCCTCTCTCTCTCTCTCTCTCATCTACTTTTCAGTCAATGCCGTTTTAGAAGATTTGTTCCAGTGGTTTTTGGCTAATAATCGACCGTATTTATTCATTTTGGTTACGATAATTGAACAATAGAAATTTTTTTATTTATTTAGTAAGAACATATTTTTATCCTTCCATTTTATTTACTGGTCGCTTTTTAGTGTCAGCATTACTAGTTTGTTTATAACATTATTGTTTATTAGGAGATGCCATTTTTTTTTTCATATTCTAGATTAATCTGCATGCTATGAAGCCCATCTCTGTTACAGTTTTTTTTCGTAATGTGATATCAGGCACCATTACTACTGGGTATCTCGTGGTTTTTTTTTATTTTTTTTATTTTTTTTTATTTATAACAACATTTTTTAAAACTTTTTTGCTCTACATGCCATGATATCAATATCATGGGATGGTGGGATAGTCCTATGATATCAAGAGATTTATCTGCATCACTTTCTACAACCAGCAATTGAATTCGTATTTTAGAAAATATGAGAAATAACATTTCGTGAAAAGTTAATGAACATCTGACTTGGATTTCTTAAGTTCCATCTTTTGGAAAAAATTTCTCTAAGATGCTGCAAAAAAAAAGCCATAGCTTCAAGGGCCAGTCCCCATGATATCTTGGGATTTGTCAGCTTGCAACTATTATATCATGTTTATAGGATCTGGGGCAAAAAAGTCAAAAAACAGAAAAAGGAAAAAAAAAATGTTGGCCAGAGTCGAGAGACTATCGATTTTATTTGGATTTTGGTAATGAAATTGTAAAAACTGGGTTTAAGGACGACTAATATGTCAAAACCCATAAAACCATCCCCTGCATTATAAAAAAACAAAGGAATACGATTACATAAAAGCAATTCTGGACATTGCATTTTTGTCTTTTCCAATTTTTGTTTGTTTTACCAAAGCTGCTCAACTGGATTTTAACATTTAGATACAGTTTTTTACGAGGGGTTTGAATGTTCGCTATATTTTTGGGATGTAATGTTAGTGATTATGTTACCTCATTCGTTGCATTTCTCATGCTACAAAGAAGCTCTTGACACAGAAAATCGAGAACTTGGACGGAAAACTGGATCAGGATAATAAGTCAAAATTAATTGCGGAGATGATGTCAAAATCAGTTTACAATGAGGTATGCTTTTTGAATATATCCATATAGAGGTAAGATTGAAGAACATATAAAGTTTATATTATGTTTTGATTTTAGCGAAAAAGAATGGAACCAAACTGATATATCAGTTTTAAGTAGAATATATCAGTTGAAAGAGTGTTTGAAACCATTTAAAAACATGGTCTCAAAACAGTCGTGCAACTTTGGGTTCCTTGCAGCATCATGCTTACTAGCCTTACTGGATACTCTTATCAGCTAGAATCGACTCACCTTGACCAGGGCGACTAAGAGGTGGGTCACTAACTATGGTGTTCTCTGTACGCATCACTACTTCTGGGGTAACGTTTGGCACCTTGAAATTGGACATGTGGCCCTCCTGGATGCATGCAAATCACTAGGTAGGAGGTGATTAGAAAGTCTCATCATGGATTAGCAAGCAATCCCCGGATGGCAACGATCTGATGATCGTAGGCTGTAGCCATCTGATTAAGGGCCCCAAAGTCACTTAGCTTCAGCTTATGACTATCAGATTGTACCTATCCTTAAATCTTCAAGCTAATAGTGGTCCACCCTTGTAGAAACTTGGAAGAATAGGAGATTATGTCTAGTTCCTCCACAGTATATGAAAATCTCAAGCATAAGATCAACTCCAAAATGTACAAGTCATTCATAAATCATACCATCCTCTCAAGCATAAGATCAACTCCAAAACGTACAAGTCATTCATAAATCATACCATCCAAATCACTCTCCTGTCGATCTATGCATCTGCTTCAATGAGAACGCAAACTGTCATATTTGAAAACATAGCCACCTTATTGTATTTTCATCCAAATCAGTCTCCCGTTGCCATAATCTGCAGCAATACTAGTTTGCTTTTAACATTATTGTTTATTAGGAGATGCCATTTTTTTTTTTTTTTTTTTTTTCATATGCTAGATTAATCTGCATTGGGAGAAGTTATTTTTTCTTTTCATATGCTAGATTAATATGCATGCCATGAAGCCCATCCCCGTTACAGTTTTTTTTTTTGGCTGCGATTGGTTGAGTGGTGCATTTCTCCTTTGATAACAATCGACGCATGGGCAGTTATGTGAGATAAGACACCATTATGACTTGGGTATCTCGTGGTTTTTTTATAACAACATTTTACTTGAACATTTTTTAAAACTTTTTTGCGCTATATCCCATGATATCATGGGATGGTCGGATAGTCCTATGATATCATGAGATTTATTTGTATCACTTTCTACAATCAGCAAGTAAATTCATATTTTAGAAAACATGAAAAATGACATTTCGTAAAAAGCTAATGCACATCTGACTAGGATTTCTTAAGTTCCATCTTTTGGAAAAATTTTTCTCTAAGATACTGCATAAAAGCCTTAGCATCAAGGGATAGTCCCCATGATATCATGGGATTTGTCAGTTTCTGTGACATACACTGCACCTATGCTGTCCTGTTTTTAGGATCTGGTGCCAAAAACTCAAAAAAAAAGGTAAAAAAATGTCAGCCAGGGTCAAGACACTATTAATTTTATTTGGATTTTGGTAATGAAATTGTAAAAACTGGGTTTAAGGAGGACTAATATGTCAAAACCCCATAAAACCATCCCATGCATTATAAAAAAAAAAAAAAAAAAGTGGAGAAAGGAATACGATTACATAAAAGCAATTCTAGAAAATACATTTTTGTCCTTTCCAACTTTTGTTGGTTTTACGAACCCTGCTCAACTGGATTTTAGCATTTAGTTGCGTTTTTGACTAGGGGTTTGAATGTTCGCAAAATTTTTGGGATGTAATGTTAGTGATTATGTTACCTCATTCGTTGCATTTCTCAGGCTACAAAGAAGCTCTTGACACAGAAAACTGAGAACTTGGACGGAAAACTGGATCAGGGTAATATGTCAAAATTAATTGAGGAGACGACGTCAAAATCAGTTTACAATGAGGTATACTTTTTGAATATATCCTTGTAGAGTTTAGATTGAAGAACATATAGTGTGTATATTATGTTTTAATTTTAGCAAAAAAGAATGGAACCAAGCTGATATATCAGTTTTATGTAGAATATATCAGTTGAAAGAGTGTTTGAAACCATTTAAAGCCATGGTCTCGAAACAGTCTTGCAACTTTGGGCTTCTTGCAGCATTATGCTTACTAGCCTTAACTCTAGACTCTGTCAACTAGAGTCAACTCAGGTTGACCAGGGTGACACAGAGGTGGGTCACTAACTATGGTGTTCTCTGCACGCATCACTACTTCTGGGGTAACATTTGGCCACAAACATTTGGCACCTTGAACTTGGACATGTGGCCCTCCTGGGTGCGTGCAAATCACTAGGTAGGAGGTGATTAGAAAGTCTCATCATGGATTAGCAAACAATCCCCCGGATGGCAACGATCCGACGATCGTAGGCTGTAGTCATCTGATTATGGGCACCAAAGTCAGTTAGCTTCAGCGTATGAGTTATGACTATCAGATTGCGCCTATCCTTAAATCTTCAAGCTAATAGTGGCCCACCTTTGTAGAAACTTGGAAGAATAAGAGATTATGTCTAGTTCCACTGTGTATGAAAATCCCAAGCATAAGATCAACTCCAAAACGTACAAGTCATTTGTAAATCATACCATCCAAATCAGTCTCTTGTCGATCTATGCATCGGCTTCAATGAGAACTCAAACTGTCATATTAGAAAACATAACCACCTTATTGTATTTTCATTCAAATCAGTCTCCCATTGCCATAATCTGCAACAATTCTAGTTTGTTTTTAACATTATTGTTTATTAGGAGATGCCAAATTTTTTTTTTTTTCATATGCTAGATTAATCTGCATTGGGAGATGCTATTTTTCTTTTCATATGCTAGATTAATCTGCATGCCATGAAGCCCATCCCCATTACAGTTTTTTTTTTTTTGGGGCTGCGATTGGTTGAGTGGTACATTACTCCTTGGATAACAACCGATGTGTGGGTGAGGTTAGACACCATTACAACTTGGGTATCTCGTGGTTTTTTTATAACAGCATTTTACTTGAACATTTTTTTAGACTTTTTTGCGCCATCTCCCATCATATCATGGGATGGTCGGATAGTCCTATGATATCATGAGATTTATCTGTATCACTTTCTACAACAAGCAAGTAAATTTGTATTTTAGAAAACATGAAAAATGAAATTTCTTAAAAAGTTAATGCACATCTGACTAGGATTTCTTAAGTTCCATCTTTTGGAAAAAAAATTCTCTAAGATGCTGCATAAAAGCCATAGCATCAAGGGACAGTCCCCATGATATCATGGGATTTGTCAGTTTTTGTGACATACACTGTACTATGCTATCATGTTTATAGGATCTGGGGCCAAAAAGTGAAAAAAAAAAGGTAAAAAAATGTTGGCCAAATGAAGCAGCGCAGGGGAGGAGGATAGCTAACGGGCTAAACTCCAAGCCAATGGCTTATGGATAGGGATCCATGGGATCGAAAACGTATCACACCACAGACATATAACCAAGAGAATTTCTTAGGAGAAGAAATTTTATTAATAAATGCATTGTCCCTAAAGAGGGATTACAATCCTTTATATAGATTTATACTCTAACCTATTCTTGGAAACAACTCTAATTCAAATAAGCACTAAATCAAATAATAGAAACTTTCTAATTAATCTCCCAATTATTCCTAAAATCCAGCTAACACTAAAAATAAAACTCTTGCATGATTTGAAGATTTTTTTATGGGATTGGGCCCAGTACGATTTGAAGATCTTTTTATGGGCTTGGGCCCAATGGACTGCTAGACCATGGATCTAGCCTGCATCAGTTCCCCCTGTTGGAGGGAACTCGTCCATGAGTTCAGTAGATGACCGCCTGGGTCTGAGATCAAACGCACAAACTTTCGATTCTCTTGTGGATCTTCATATGGTGTGTAAGCTTCACTTAAGCGTTTACTCCAAATTTTTTTTAGATATTGCCTCTTTTGATGGTGGGAGTTTGCTTGGACTTATTTGATGCTTCGATTTCTAAATTTGTACCATCTGTTCACAATCTCTTGATATCAACAGTCGATTCCCAAAGATTAAATCAATGTGGGACCTCAACGATTTGATCTTCTTTTGCAACCTTCGAAACAATAGCTTGTTCTTTTGATGATTTAATTGGCTCTTTAGGAATTGAACATATGATGAAATCCACCAGTTAATCAAGTTGATCAGGCTCCTCTACATTCAATTCTTCAAAGTTTGCCTTTTCTTCCTTCGTTGCTTGCACTTCCTGATCATCAATTTCTTTGTCTTCCAATGTACCTTAAATAGGATCCGGTGGAGGATGTTTGTCTATCACTTCATCTAAATTTGTTGGGAAACCATTAGTCTCCTGCTTTTGCTCCTCAACATCAGCTTTGATAATCTCCATGGCTGGTTCCATCATATGAACTTCCGTGGTTTGCGGAAACTTTTCTTCTTGCATCTTAGCTTTTCGCAAGTGAGACCGTTTAAGCATGCGCTCAACATGAATTGCTTTCCAAAATGCCTCATGCATATCTTTGCATTATTTCTTCATATTTTCCAATATGCTAGGACGCAAGCCTTTGAGAAACTTATTGAAATCAAGTGTCTTGCCCAAGTCACATAAATAGTGTAGTCTTTCAAATTCATTGGCATATTGTTCAGTGGACAATTTTCCTTTTATGAAAGTAAGATACTCCGCAAAATGGCCAATGGGCTTCAAATTGGCTTCCATTGGTGGCGAGAATGGATCTCTTCCATGTACGTACTTGTCCTCCAGTGGTAATTTCATTTCATTCCATGTCGATGGATATTGATACAACTGGCATTCTACTTCTTTCCACCATGCTTGTGCATCTCCTAGAAGCTTTCTTTTGGCATAATCTTTACATGAATGACCTTTTAATTGACACCACGTAAAATACTCTTCAAGTACTTTAATCTAATTCAAGAAGACATATCGATCTCTATTTCCATAAAAAAAATGAAACTTCTGGAGCTTCTCTATAAAACATATTTGAGAGTTTACCTGGATGATCAATGACCAATGAGTTGCGACAAGGGGTTGTTCTGCTGCTTAGAAGTGCTGGATGAAGTGGCTGAATCAGTAAAGACACCCAAATGGATCGGGTTGAGCCCACCTGACCTGCTTGAGTACAAAGCAGGAACCAGAATGCTGGTTTGTTGATAAAAACTTGTTGGATCCAAGTCTGGGCTATGGGTTCTGGCCTGAGGCTTTTTTTTTTCCTAGTTGGTTGGACTTGGGGTCAGACACAGGTTAGGGCCAAACTACCAAAAGGCGTGGCATGTGTGAGGGAAGGCCTTTATTTATTTATTTATTTACTATCGTTGCTAGCGGGCCGGGCTCGACCCCAACTGAGGCCCAGGACTAATGTCCAAAGATGTGGCATGCTGCTCAGTTGAGTGGAATGGTCTACGTGTGTTTGCTGCAGTGATGAAAAAAAAAAAAACATAGGGTTTTGTTCCCTTTTTTTGCTTCGACGAAAAAGGGCTGTTGTCCCTTACTATTGCTGAGGAGGAAAGAAGAAGATGTGGAAGCAAAAGCTTCTGGCGACTTCGGTGGAGTGGAGGCTGACGGCGGAGACACAAGCGGGGTGATCGGTGACGGCACATGTATGTACTACTTTTTTTTTCTCTTCTCCTTGCTCTGTTCCGTCTCTCCTCTTTTCTGCCTAATTTTTTTTTCTTTTGGGTTGGGCGATTGGGAGACGAAGGGGTGTATGGGGATTTGGGTTTTTGTTTTTGGATAAGTTCGTTTGAGATCGAATGTTGGGATTTTTAGGGTTTTCGGTTTTGTTTGAAAAGGGGTTCTGATGGTGGGGTTTCGTGAATGAAGGAAAGCCAGGAAATTGGGTTCGACTGTATTGGAGTAAGGTTCATTTTTTTTCTCTTTTTTTTATTTTATTTTATTTTAATTTGGGTTTGGGTGGTTGAGGCGGTGGGTTTGGTGCGACTGGGGATGGAGTTGGGTAGGGCGTCGGTGATGTTGGTAGGTTCGGCCGGCAAGGGTTTGGGTGAGAATGGCTTTGGTTGGGATTCTGATTTGGGACTTTTGGGGTGAGAAATTTGTGGGATTTCCCTTTTTTCTAGGGTCTGAGTTAGGGACTGTTGACAAAGATGAAGAGGGGTTTCGGATGTGGGGGCTTTAGGATATCGATTGGGGTTGGAATTTCGGATGTAGGGTTTTCTCTGTTGGGATTTTTGGATGTGCAGGGTTGTTTATGGTGATGGCTGAAAATGATGATGATGAAGAAAGATGAGGATTGATGATGAAAGGTCTTGGAGGCATAGGAATTCGGTGGAGGTGGTGGGTTTTTTTTTTTTTTTTTTTTGAATTGGTAAGGGCGGATGGAAGTGGTGTGACGATAGAAGATGGATGAAGATGAATAGGGGATCGCGGGTTACCTCGAATTGGCGATCTGGACGGCGATTCGAGATCGGATCTTTTCTCTGATACCAATTGAAGCAGCGCAGGGGAGAAGGAGGATAGCTAATTGGCTAAACTCCAAGCCAATGGCTTATGGATAGGGATACATGGGATTGAAAACGTCTCACACCACAGACAAATAACCAAGAGAATTTCTCAGGAGAAGAGATTTTTATTAATAAATGCATTGTCCCTAAAGAGGGATTGCAATCCTTTATATAGATTTATACTCTAACCTATTCTTGAAAACAACTCTAATTAAAATAAGCACTAAATCAAATAATAGAAACTTTCTAATTAATCTCCCAATTATTCCTAAAATCCAGCTAATTCTAAAAATAAAACTCTTTCACGATTTGAAGATCTTTTTTTGGGCTTGGGCCCAATGGAATGCCAGACCAAGGATCTGGCCTGCATCACCAGAGTCGAGATTCTTTTGATTTTATTTGGATTTTGGTAATGCAACTGTATAAACTGGGTTTAAGGAGGACTAATATGTCAAAACCCCATAAAACCATCCCCAGCATTATTAAAAAAAAAAAAGGTAGAGAAAGGAATATGATTACATAAAAGCGATTCTTGACAATACATTTTTGTCCTTTCCAACTTTAGTTGGTTTCGCCAACCCTACTCAACTGGATTTTAACATTTAGATGCAATTTTTGATGAGGGGTTTGAATGTTCGCAAAATTTTTGGGATGTAATGTTAGTGATTATGTTACCTCATTCGTTGCATTTCTCAGGCTACAAAGAAGCTCTCGACAGAGAAAACCGAGAACTTGGACGGAAAACTGGATCAGGGTAATATGTCAATTAATTGAGGAGACGACATCAAAATCAGTTTACAATGAGGTATGCTTTATGATTATATCCATATCGTGGTAAGATTGAAGAACATATAAAGTGTATATTATGTTTTGATTGTAGCGAAAAAGAATGGGGCCAAACTGTTAAATCAGTTTTAAGTAGAATATATCAGTTGAAAGAGCGTTTGAAACCATTTAAAGCCCTAGTCTCAAGACAGTCGTGCAACTTCGGGTTCCTTGCAGCATTATGCTTCCTAGCCTTACTCGATACTCTTTCAGCTAGAGTTGACTCACCTTGACCAGGGCGACTAAGAGGTGGGTCACTAACTATGGTGTTCTCTGCACACATCACTACTTCTGGGGTAACATTTGGCACCTTGAACTTGGACATGTGGCCCTCCTGGATGCATGCAAATCACTATGTAGGAGGTGATTAGAAAGTCTCATCATGGATTAGCAAATAATACCCGGATGGCAACGATCCGATGATCGTAGGCTGTATCCATCTGATTAAGGGCCCCAAAGTCACTTAGCTTCAGCTTATGACTATCAGATTGCGCCTATCCATAAATCTTCAAGCTAATAGTGGTCCACCTTTGTAGAAACTTGGAAGAATAGGAGATTATGTCTAGTTCCTCCACAGTATATGAAAATCTCAAGCATAAGATCAACTCCAAAACATACAAGTCATTCATAAATCATACCATCCAAATCACTCTCCCGTCAATCTATGCATCTGCTTCAATGAGAATGCAAACTGTCATATTAGAAAACATAGCCACCTTATTGTATTTTCATCCAAATCAGTCTCCCATTGCCATAATCTGCAACAATACTAGTTTGTTTTTAACATTATTGTTTATTAGGAGATGCCATTTTTTTTTTCATTCGCTAGATTAATCTGCATTGGGAGAAGCTATTTTTCTTTTCTTATGCTAGATTATTAATCTGCATGCCATGAAGCCCATCCCCGTTACAGTTTTTTTTTTGGCTGCGATTGGTTGAGTGGTACATTAATCCCTGGATAACAATCGACGCATGGCAGTTATGTGAGATAAGACACCATTATGACATGGGTATCTCGTGGTTTTTTTTTATAACAGCATTATACCTGAACATTTTTTAAAACTTTTTTGCGCTATAACCCATGATATCATGGGATGGTCGGATGGTCCTATGATATCATGAGATTTATTTGTATCACTTTCTACAATCAGCAAGTAAATTCGTATTTTAGAAAACATGAAAAATGATATTTCGTAAAAAGTTAATGCACTTCTGACTAGGATTTCTTAAGTTCCATCTTTTGGAAAAAAAATTCTTTAAGATGCTGCATAAAAGCCATAGCATCAAGGGACAGGCCCCATGATATCATGGGATTTGTCCGTTTCTGTGACATACAATGCACCTACGCTATCATGTTTATAGGATCTGGGGCCAAAAAGTTGAAAAAAAAAAAAAAAGGTAAAAAAAATATTGGCCAGAGTCAAGACACTACTAATTTTATTTGGATTTTGGTAATGAAATTGTAAAAATTGGGTTTGAGGAGGACTAATATGTCAAAACCCCATAAAACCATCCCATGCATTATAAAAAAGAAGTGGAGAAAGGAATACGATTACATAAAAGCAATTCTAGACAAAACATTTTTGTCCTTTCCAACTTTTGTTGGTTTTACGAACCCTGCTCAACTGGATTTTAACATTTAGATGCAGTTTTTTATTAGGGGTTTGAATGTTCGCAAAATTTTTGGGATGTAATGTTAGTGATTATGTTACCTCATTCGTTGCATTTCTCAGGCTACAAAGAAGCTCTCGACACAGAAAACTGAGAACTTGGATGGAAAACTGGATCAGGGTAATATGTCAAAATTAATTGAGGAGACGGCGTCAAAATCAGGTTACAATGAGGTATGCTTTTTGAACATATCCATATAGAGGTAAGATTGAAGAACATATAAAGGGTATATTATGTTTTAATTTTAGCGAAAAAGAATGGAACCAAACTGATATATCAGTTTTATGTAGAATATATCAGTTGAAAGAGTGTTTGAAACCATTTAAAGCCATGGTCTCAAAACAGTCTTGCAACTTCGGGTTCCTTGCAGCATTATGCTTACCAGACTTAACGCGATACTCTTATCAGCTAGAGTCGACTCGCCTTGACCTGGGCGACTAAGAGGTGGGTCGCTAACTATGGTGTTCTATGCACACATCATTACTTCTGGGGTAATATTTTGCCACAAACATTTGGCACCTTGAACTTGGTCATGTGGCCCACCTGGATGTGTGCAAATCACTAAGTAGGAGGTGATTAGAAAGTCTCATCATGGATTAGCAAACAATCCCAGAATGGCAACGATCCGATGATCATAGGCTGTAGTCATCCAATTAATGGCCCCAAAGTCACTTATCTTCAGCTTATGACTATCAGATTGCGCCTATCCTTAAATCTTCAAGCTAATAGTGGCCCACCTTTGTAGAAACTTGGAAGAATAGGAGATTGATTATGTCTAGTTCCTCCACAGTATATGAAAATCCCAAGCATAAGATCAACTCCAAAACGTACAAGTCATTCATAAATCATACCATCCAAATCAGTCTCCCGATGATCTATGCATAGATAGGCCGGCTTCAATGAGAATGCAAACTGTCATATTAGAAAACATAGCCACCTTATTGTATTTTCATCCAGTCTTGTTGTATGATCATATCATGTAGAATACAAGCTAGTATTACCGGATGCATGGCTTCAAAATAACCGTATGTTTCATCTTTTTGGGCTTTCCTCATCTTGTCCATTTGTGCGTATCTGGGTTCCGGCTACAAGGTTGAAAGAGCACGCATTTCTGCAATGTTTGAGCAATGGGTCATCCATCACAACCGTGTGTATCGCTCGATAGCAGAGAAGGAAAAACGCTTCAGAATATTCTATTCCAATCTAAAGAAAATAGAGGCCCACAACAGCAGTTGTGATAGTTGCAAGTGGGGCCTCAATGTATTTGCAGACTTAACCTACGAAGAGTTCAGGCGTAAATATTGTGGGGGGGGTTAGGCGAGTCTGGAGTGATAGAGTAAATTAATACTTTGGTTGCAGTCATGTAATGGTCATATGACATTGCGATGGATTATTTGTACTTTAATTTTCAATCCTGAACTTTGATGGTAACGGTCCAAATCACCATGGGCATGGATTACCCCCAAGTAATCTTGGTTCTGGTTGATATTTTATTTTCCTCTTATTCATTTTATGCTACCTACTTTGGTTTTTGGTAATGATGTCATTTTCATTGCAGACAGGCACATGTTATAATAGTGCCGTCAATAAAACCCTATCAATGGTTTATGGTTGACATGAGATGGGCCCAATGATGGATGATCATCCAAAACTCCTCACCATTGGACTCTCAGAAACCAACAATTGTAAACGCATTATTTAAAAACTGCTGTTTAGCCACGGCAGCCTCCATAGTAGGGATATGCAAATTGGTGTGCGAGTGTCCACTGAGTGTCCACTGAGTGTCGTCTGGAGAGGATATAATACGCCCATCAGCTAAAGTTACTTTTAAACGATGATATTGTTTCTATAGAGCAAGCTTGCTAGTGTATTTTGCAACTATGAACTATGAAGCCACTTCTTGTTGATGAAACAGCAGCAGTATAATGAAAGAGCTCAGTGCTGGGAATTTTCCTTATCCTCGAGTGGGAGAATAGACTAATCTCCCAAAGAATTAATTGAATACAAAGATGGATTCAGCAATTAGGCCACACACACAATAATAGTTCACCATAACTGAGCAGAGAAACTCGTAAATCTTTGGTTAATTGGAATGGGCATTGCTTTACGAAGAGACTTGTCCATCTATATATAGGATCGTTCCTATTATTTGGCAATAAAGACTTTTCTAATAATTAAAGAAATCTAATTAAAAGCTGATGCTTAGAAATTATCAATTCTACTCAGCTAATAACAGAAATTGGAAACAGTATAGAATTTAGACTCCAATGTAGCAATCGGTATAATTAGGAATGTGGACTAAACTCAATGGAGTGGGTTGACTCATGGTTAATGGGTTGGCCCAGATGACTTTGAGATGATCCGGACTGCATCGCTTGGTCAGTGCTGTATTTATGTTTCCTATAGCTTTACCGATTTGTCTGCCAGAAGGATTAGTCCAGTTAGTTGCTGAGGCTTAAAAGCTGGACATATGCATTACGCAGAACGCGTGGTTTTGGATATTTATTCCACCCCTAAAACATGCAGCGGCAGAAAATTTTCCGCCCCCGTTTGTGGATTAAATACTCCAAAAAATCCGCCACTAAAACGTATTTATTATATAAAAAAAGTTACAGTTCTTATTTTTGCAATCTGGCCATGGTTGTAATAGTGCTTCTCCCTCTTCTTCCTTTTCCATTGGTAGCTTCAAACTCAGAAGGAGAAGCTCTGTCCGCGCTTCGACGCGGCTTGTCAGATCCCGACAGCGTCCTGATGAGCTGGGATCCCAACCTCGTCAATCCCTGCACCTGGTTTCAGGTCACCTGCGATCACAACTGACTCGGTTGTAAGTAATCTCTCTCCCTCTCTCTCTCCCAGGTATTTGGATTTTGACATTTCCTTATCTGACAAGGCTAGATACTCAATATTATGAAGATGGGAAGTTGAGATGATGATATTTCCCGAAAGGTTGTTTCTCAATAAGTCGAGGGTCTGCAACTTGGTCAACCGATTTAGTTCAGAAGGAATTTCTCCGATGAATCAATTTCCAACCAAACTCAAATATCGCAAATCAAGTAAACTGCCAAGCTCAACAGGGATGAGTCCCAAGAGGTTGTTGTTTGCCAAGTTCAGAATCTGCAAGGCCTCTAGCTTTTGTATCTCAGATGGAGTCTCCCCTTCTAACATTTTGTCAGCTGCTGAGAGCATTTGGAGCTCTCTGCAGTTGCCATTTGTGTGGTATGAGGCCACTGAGACTGTTATTTTGCAAGTTCAGTGTTTTGAGATGCTTCAAATTGCCAATTTCAGCAGGAATACTTCCATTTAATTGGCAGTAAGCAAGACCCAAGATCTCTAAAGAAGAACAGTTCCCAATATATGGTGTGATTTCTCCTGGTCATTATTGTTGTTAGGGCCAAAATCACTTGTCAGATTCTGTCAGGCCAATTCACCCGAGAGAGGTCTCCCTATAGCAAGCCTCCTATAGCGAGCGGCAATGGGCTTGCCCAATCCAATCGGGACCCTAAGGAGAAGTTTGGAAAGAATTGTTATTTAAAGTGGATCATTACTAGGAGTCTTGTGCACGGATTTGTGGCTATAATTTGGGTGATTATCTCAACCCAAATTGACACACCACCTCTCTTATTAATCTGAGTAAGAGATATCTTAGAGAGAGAATTATTCTCTAGAGCCATTGAGAGTTGTTCTGAAAGGCTGCTCTAGAATGTTTTGTTGCTTCTACTCTCTTGTAGAAGATAGTTCATTTTGGCTGACAAGGTGCGACGAGATTTAAGTAAGGAGAACGGTGCACGGTGGAAGTCGTGTTAGTGGAAGTTTTGCAAGAACAACTATAGTCCTTAGGTCGAGGTACTGACTGAGGTAAATGAGCTGTGAGTATATCTTATAACTGCGGTTTTTCTCCCTGGAAAGCGTTTTCATATTAAATATCGTGTCTGCCGCCTTGTGGTGATTGCTTGGTAGATTTATTTGCTAGTTTTATATTATTTGATTGGTTACATCAGCTGCATTGGTTTAATTAATTAGTCTAGCATCCATTCTAGTGGGTTCCGCAAAACTTTCAATTGGTATCAAAGCGGGTTGCACTCAGTTGTTAATATCGTTTCGGACTTCATTTTGCTTTGGCCTGCAAAATGAAAAGTTTCGGCTGATTCGGGGTTTCGGCAAAACTTTTCGAAATTACATTTTGGGGATAATATAACATAATATATATACTTATATAAGTAAAAAAAAAATAGAAAAAGTAATAAATATAGATTTAATCCATTATAGTAATATTTTTGGAATTATATTTTGTGAAAATATAAGAAAAACAAAATATATGTGTAAAAAAAGTAAAAAAATTAATTATGTAAAATTTCATTTCGGCCGAAAAGTCACATTTTGGTCGAAAAGTCACATTTCGGCCGAAATCCCGAATTTCGGCCGAGATTGACCGAAATTTAAACCGAAAAGCCAAAACGAAAAATTTCGGTCAATCAGCCGAAATGAAACAAAATTAACTATGGTTGCACTATTCTATTGTGTAGATCCTATTTTTGTTAGAATGAATATCTACCGCAAAGGCACTTCAACCAATAAGCTTCCTCTGTTGGATGGTAACAATTATACTTATTGAAAAGCCAGGATGGTTGCCTTCTTGAAAGCCATAGATCTGAAACTTTGAAAATCAACAGTGAATGGCTATTCCTTACCCACTATTACTGCTATGGGGTAACTGGTTCCAAACCTGAAGATAAGTGGACTAAGGAAGAAGGGTTGGCTGCCACTTATAACTCTGGGGCTTTGAATGCTATTTATAATGGAGTTGCTATATTTGAGTTTCGAAGAATTTCTACATGCACTACTGCAAAAGAAGCTTGGGATATCTTGCAGACTGTGCATGAAGAGACTAACACTGTCAAACAGTTGAAACTTCAAAAGTTGTGTACAGCCTTTGAAATCATAAAGATGGAAGAAGAAGAGTCTTTCAATGAATTTAATGGTAGGTTGAATGTAATTGTCAATGATACCTTTACTTTGGGAGAACCAATTCCTGAAAACAAAATTGTTAAAAAGATTTTGAGGTCTCTCGTAGAAAGGTTTGATGGAAAGGTTGTGGCCATAGAAGAAAATAAAAATCTGAATACACTCAAAGTTGTGAGTTGGTTGGCAGCCTACAAACTTTTGAAACAAACCTTAGGTTTAATGGAAAGACACGATCTAAAGGTATTGCTTTGAAAGCGTCTAAGGAATCATACAAGAAAGCTGCAAGTGATTCAGATTCAAATTTTGAGGAAATTGATCCCCAAGTTGTTGTATAGTTCATGAAGCAATTCAAGCTTTTTATGAAGGGGAAAAAGCCTAATGTGACGATCCCTAAAAATTCTGGAAAGAAGAAATATATTAAAGGAATTGAATGCTATGAGTGTCAAGGCTATGGAAACATTGCTAATGACTGTGGAAACAAAAAATCTAAAAAGAAGGCTTTGAATACTATTTGGGAAGATGAAACTTCTGATGAGAATAATGAAAATCCTGAGTCTGATAAGCCTGGCTGCACTTGCAGAAGCACTTGCTAAAATACAAAAAATGGAGGATGAAAATAACGAGTTGGCTGACAAATTGACCACAGAATCACAAAAGTGTGACTTACTTGATTTTGATATGAAGACTTTAAAAGCAAAGAATTCTGATTTGAATGGAAGACTCAAGATGGTTCTATCTGAGTTACATACTGCTCAAACTTCATTGAATAGGATGAACATTGGATCGAGAAAATTAGATGACATCTTGTGCAGTCATAAGACACACACCGGCAAACATGGCATTAACTACCCTGATGAAGCATCCACATCCATTGCCAAAGGTACAAACTGTGAGGCCCCACCCCTTGTGGACCCTCAATTTGAATCTTAATACTACATTTTAGCCTATAGTATCTAACGATACTGATTAATAGGGATTGCTAAGGGTAGATAGGTATTTTCTTAATTAGGCCTTTGGTGTAATTTATAGAGTTCCTAAGGTGTGCTTTCTAATTTTAGAGTTAGTTGGTTAGAGGCCCTAACTAGTAATTAATGTTTGCTATAGTAGGGGTCTCTACTTGAGAAGCTTCTAGAAACCCTACTCAAAGACCAAACTACTCATGATCTTATCCCCAATCCCATGTCAACTAAAAGGGCATTTTAGTAATCCGCCCAACCCTAACCTATATAACTCATTTCCCTACGTTGGCTACCATCACAACTTTCGTTTCCATCTCTTGTCTCTTCTTCCCTCATTTCCCTCCAATTCTCTCATCTCCCTTCCAATCTCTCTCTAGAAACCCTAGATCTAGAACCCTAGCAAGAAGAAGAATACTATCTACTACTACAAGCTACAGCTATCATCTCTTTCAAGGAGTTACCTTATCTTCTACATCTCTTCTCTCTCTTCTAATCAAGGTATTTATCCCCTTCTAGTTCAATTTCCCTAGAATTTTCTTTCTCTCTCTAGATTTCCCTTCCGTTAGCAATTCTCTTGTGGATTTGGGTGTAGGAGTTAGAGATCTCTCTAGAGATGTGTTTTGGGCTGGTTTGAGTGTGTGGAAGACCATAGTAGCTTTGGATTGTATTTTAAGCTTGGATTTCTCTCCCTCTCTCTGCTACCTCTGCAAATTAGATTGAGGCAAGTGCAATATATCTATTTAGCATAGAATACATGTTTTCCTTCTCTTGATTCTGTAATTTCAATTCAATTGATGTGTTTATGCTAGATCTACCATTTGAGCTTGGTTTTATGGATTTTTGGCCATTGATGGATGAGTTCTCTCATTTGGAAGATCAATGGCCCGGTGTGATAATGGATGATGGGTCATAGAAGTGCTTTTATGATTTTATATGTTTATGTGATGAATGGTGTGGATTGGAGATGGTTTGGATGAATTTTTGGTTCGAAATTGGTTGGGAGAGGCAAAAATCCAGAAATCTGGAATTGACACCAGGTGAGTGTACCCGGTCGACCAACCTGCAACATGAGAAAATGCAGGTCTCAATTATTTCCCTGTAGGACTTACAGTCCAACGTGCGCGGTTGACCGGGCCTTGGCCCAGGTCGACTGAGCACTTAGGATTTACAGAAAATAACTGGGAGCTGGATTTTCTACCTCAGACCAGAATTCAGTGTGTGCGGTTGACCTAATCGTGTTCCAGGTCGATCGAGCACACTGGATTTTCAGGAAATGAATTGAGACCTGGGACACCCTTTTAGCTAGGACTTTCAGTGTGTGCAGTCGACCACCTAGGCTAGGGGGTCGACCGGACACAAGGAATTCTGGAAATCTGGCCTTTGCCTACAGGGTGATTGCTCTCCGGGGGGTCGACTGGCCACACTATGTACAATAACTTTTCCCAAGTTTTAGTTTATGAGGTTATGATCGTTTGTGGGGCCCATTGATCATCCAAATGGACTTCTATTGATATGCCAAGTCCGAGTCAATGGTGTGGCTCCTTGACTCATGGGGACCACCAAATAAGGTCTAAGTTATGTATTCTACAACGATTCAATCCTTAAACGTTGTCGATGATGCCCATAACTTTTGAAGCACCAAACATAGTATCCGTTGGCATCTGAGACTTCATTTAGATATCGAAATACCTGAGATGGACCTGGACCTGAATGTGGACCAATACTTAGGTTGGACTGTTGATATTTTCCGTTGATTCTAGTACTTAGAAGTTGATTTCACTTATTACATTAGTGTCACTCTTATGTTCTTACTATTGCTTGTAACTGTTGATTAAATGGAAAATGGATGACCTGAACCTTGGATTACTTAGAGGTAACCTGGTGATGTGATTGGGTGAACATTGACCCGTGTCTGTGGCTAGGCGGGCCCTTTCATGGCCTAAGTGTGGATGTGTGATACCCTAGGTTGGAGAGGTTGTTTATTTAGAAAGGGGCACCATCATGTGGGATCTTATTTTTAAAAACCTCTCAAGTCCATCTATCGTTGCCACTGTCCAGCAGGAACTGTTTCATTTCACGTCGGATTGTGGTTCGTGGAGTGGTCAGAACCACGGTTCCTCTCTCTTCCGGAGCTAGAGGTCTTGGCATCGATCTTGGTATCGATACCCGGTTTCCCTTCTTCAAGAACCGAAGGTTGATTCCACTATTGCTACTACCTGGGGACCTGGCTTCTCTATGGGCCTGGCGGGAGTAGTCATTCCCAAAGGATTGGGAACCCTCCGTTAGCAAAAAAACAAAAAGAAAAGTTACATTGCTGGGGTCCTCTGATAGGAAACGTCAAATGTATCCGCAATTGTCTAATTCACCTTCCATCCTCCTTTCTCCAAGATATTCACGAGTCAGTTCAATTCTGAATCACATCGATCACTTTTGCTGCTAATCCATACATCTATACACTCTTATACAAAAGAAATGACATTTTGCTTTCTCTACACACGCAGGGCCCCACTGCATTTACCAAAGTTGGGTGGTTAATCCTGCAAGGGACATCTGTGGGGCATAAATGAAAAAAATTGAATTGAAAATAATTATCCCTCTCTCAAAAAGATAACCCTGTATAAAAAAAAAAGAAAAAGGAATCATCTCCTCTCTCCGTCTCTCCTCCTCCCATCTCTCCGTAATAATCAAATCTCAAGGGTCTGCTTCTTTTCTTGATTGCTCCATTTTCACGGCTTCTTATTTCATTTTCTGAATTTTTTCCTTGCACTTCTTATTTCAGTTATCTACAAACCCCAAGTCAAGGCACCTGCATGCAACCCTAATGAATGGCTCATCTGGTAAGGTACATATTTTTTTATGAAACATCTCTATAAAAAACTGTCATTCATTTCATTTCCAAATATCAATTTTCCATCCTTCTCTATCATCTTTCTTGGTTGGGAATGGTACAGATCATGAAGCTGTGTAAATGCCTCTCTCTCTCTCTATATATATATATATATATATATATATATCTCTCTCATGATGGACACAATTCTCAGAAATTTAAATATCATAAGTGGCTGTTTTCTACCTAGGATTCTCCTCATTCACCAATGTGTCATAAATCAATCCATCAAAAGGAAAATAAAAAATAAAAATAGGAATACTTTACTTGGACTAAGCAATGAAATCATTAATAGCGGAATTCAAACATCTTCTCATTACTTGAACCTATTTTTTTCAAATCATTTCATGTTTTTATGGAAATTCTTGGTCCACAATATCAAGAAAGGTACTCTAGGAAAAAAAAAAAAAAAAAGCATACTCTACTGATGAAAGGACAATTTGATGCATTCATCTCAAGTAGTGACAGCTGATGGACGATAAAAGCTCTATTGGTGATGAGCAACAAAAGTTTTTTTTTGGTAGCCATATCATTCCCATTTGTAGCCACATATGACTTGAATAACCATGTAGCACATATGACTTAGATGATCATGTGAGCTGTAGGTAAATCACCTGTTCTATTTTATTACACCACAGTTGGGTTTCAAACACTCAACATTGTTGAAGTGATGTAGGAATGCCAACTGAAGATGGGGAAGAAAACAAATGCTCGAAAGTCTCAAATCCATGTCAAGGATCACTATTGGGCAGCCTATTGAGAACAGAGTGCTCTGGCTTATGGTCACACTCAAAGTCAAGATGAACAAAAGCACGCTCAACTTCAAGAAGTACCTTTATCTTTATTTGCAAGGACTCTCCAATGGCATGAGTTCTCAATTCCCTATATTTTAGGCATTTTCATTCTTACCCCTACACCCCTGCTCACATTAAAGTCATGTTTTTTCTAAAATGATGCTCACAATCCTTGCATTCAGCAAGGAATTGGATAACCATCGGGGTGTTTTGCGTACAGGTAACATCTTCGCTTTTGGGTGGTTCATATCACCAACGTAAGTTTGCCGTCATCTTTTATTGCCCTTACAAAAGGATAAGAATGAATTATCTTTTACACTATGGTTAATATTTTCCATTGTACATTCGGACCAACATTTCAGCGAATCGTTAGGAATAGGTTTACTGAACAATTTTCAGGGTTACCCTACATATATGCCCTCTTTAACTACTTGATCACCCTTTAGTATGGCCTTCCCATGATATCACTAGGTATTATCTTGGTTGCTACTATCAATTGCACTGGGGCCACTTTCCAATTGATATACATAATCATATTTATCATATATGTCAAGAAGGCAAAAAAAGGTAGACTTTCTCCACTTAATCTTCCTGTCACATTTTCTTCTAATTTTTTGGGTTTTTTATTTGCAGGGTTTTGTTTCTCATTTTCTCCAAATATTGTTGGCAGGTGAAGATGGTTGGATTATTGGTGGTAGTTTTTTTGGTGTATTTGCATTCATTGCATTCGTTAGCGTGAGGGTAATATGTCCTATGCGATAAGTCTTTGTTGCATCTTTGAATTTTGCTACTCTCATATCCATGTTTGCTTCCCTGCTATTTATCATAGTATGCTCCTTGAAAACTATTTATTATCCTTTATGCAGGTTGAACCACCGACTCCCAAATGTTAGCATACTTACTGTTGTGGAATTTATGCCATTTTATCTTTCACTTTCTACATTCTTGATGAGCATCCCATTCTTTGCTTATGGAGTGCTCAAGCATGACCTTTTCATTTAAATAAGTGTATCACATACCCCATAAATTTTTTTCCCTTTGTGGGTTTAGTGTAATCTAATTCTCTCTTTTTTCTCATTAAATATTGTAATCTCTTTACTCATACAAAATTTTTTACTTGGTTCTGTTTACCATGAATTTGAAATTGTTTTACATAAATTCAGGTCCCAAATGAGGTTGGAACTTTTTGGGAATCGTAGAACTTGCATTATATGCCCACTATTGCAGCAACGGATCAATTCGAGAATCATTGATGCCATTTTATAGTAGCCTAATCTTTCAACAACACAATAAACGGTGCAGTTGAATTTTTTTTTTTTTCATTGTTACATCCTTGTGAGATGCCATGTGGTGTTGTCGGAAGCAATATCTTTCCAAGTGATGTGATTATCAACTTTTGCCCTTTTGGGGTGTGTTATTCAAAGAATGTAATCTGTCAAATACTGGAAATTCATTTTTTTTTTTTACCCCTCTCCGTTCAAAAGGTGTTTGAGCGAGATATGCTTCTTTTCCTACCCAGGTGATTGGGTTTGCGGAGAGTGTACATTTATTCTGTTTTTTTTTTTTTTTTTTTCTTGAATCCGTGAAATTGGTTGCTTCCAAGGTACAACTGGAATCCTGTATATATTATAAATAGAAAGCAGATGACTGATAACTTGCGACTAAGAGGATTTGCTCATCCTTTTGTTGTAGAACTAGGCCCTAACTCTTCTCCTTTTTCCTAACAATCTCATTGTTGTTGCAAATGTTATGGTCATCACAAATGATGTGATTCTCTGTAATAAGAATTAGAGGGGCAAAAGTCATTTTATAATTTTTTGTATATTGTTGAAATAATCCAAGCCTCCGACAATTTTTTTTTTTGTAGCTGGTTTGGAATGTTTAACATTACAGGATTGTTAAAGATGTGTAATTTAACTGAATCATTGAAAGTTTGTCTGCTTCCTTTGATTAGCTGTAGCCCATACTTGTGGTTGACTTTTTGTTGTATCTAAGTATAGCACCCTCTTAATTTTTTTTTGTGTTCCTTCCAACTATTCTAAACTAACATCAGAATTAAGAGAGGTTCTTGAAGGATGAGTGTGGCTTTGCTCCATATTTTGAACTGGGATTCTGCTTGTTTTCATTGCACTTACTTGGTAAAAACTCACATTTTCTCGAGTCTGAATAAATTCCGTCTAGTCTAATAGGTATCACCAAAGGATTTCTTCTATATGAATTACTTGGTGAATTTGCAATTGCCTTGTACGTGCAGTGCTTCACTTTTTGAGTAATAGGAAAATATTTTTCTGCACCACAATTGGCTGAAGTCCAGAGGTGGGCTCGCCTCAGCCTCCATCTAGAAGGGCAGTTCTCATGCGAGAAGTTTGCTGGGAAAGTTTCCCTTAGGGCCCGTTTGGTAATTTTACTTATGAAGTCAAGTAATGTTAAGTCAATTTAAACATCCCATCAAAAGCATCTTTTACCAAAATTCCCTCCATCTTTTCCAAAAATAGTAAAAAAGCAACTACCTTCTTTAATCACTAAAAGACAAAAATACTCCACTTTTCCATACAAAAAGTCAAAAAGATTCCATAACAAACAACTAAAAATAAGATATCATCATAACCCACTTATATTTTCTTATTTTTTCAAAATCAATTTTACTTCACTTGACTCAATTAGTAGAGTAGCCTTCTCTCATGATGGTTTATATTTGTGGTTTAGTATCCTGTTTATAGTTTATTATGCGGTTTATGGTTTATTCGTAGGAATTGGGTGAACCCTCACCCATTATAAAGAAACAATGAATAGTACAAAACTTCCTTTCAAGGAATTATATTTAATACAAAACGGCATCACAAAGCTTATAAAATAATCATAGTGCATTCGATTGCACTTCACTTTTCTCCTTCACCTTATATACAATGCACTCATAAAATAAGTCTACTTAATTAGAACAGATTGCATCATAATTTCAAGGTTTCGTGTATTTGAGCATAAATGTGAATTTTTAGTCAAAATTATTTGAAAATCCTTAATTTTGCATCAATTTATGAGATTAATAGTTTACATCACCCTTCTATCCCACCAATTAGATTCTAAGCACTATGGTCCCATTGTATTCATTGCATTAATTCGTTTTGCATTAGGTAGGCCCTATGCATTGCACTTCTATTTAATTCATCACTAGTAGTTTGGTTGTTTCACTGTTGTATGAATTGTCATAGCAATGGGAGTCCACATGGAGATAAATTGAAAAAGAATAAAAAGAGAGAAAAGAAAGAAAGAAAAAGAGGGAACCGCACCTCACACCGGGTGTGATTTCATATACACACCCAGTAAGGGGGTGGGCCCCACAATTGCTGCAAAGTTGAGATAATTCTCCCTCTTGCAAGAATCAGAAATCTCCTTCCTCCATTATCAAGATTTGAGATTCAAACTATAAAGGAGATTTCTAGATGTAATCAAGGATAGAGTCTCAGTTGGAAAGCTCTCATAGAGATATTTGACTCATCCAAAGAAATTGAGTCCATTACAAATCAAAATTTAATAGTTAATTCCATTTTTCTGAGTACAGCCTATCATAAAATGGTCATAAGTTTCAATTCGACTGTCGGATTGGTGGAATTTACCTTATCATTGGAAAGAATATTCAAAGTAGATGTCCGTGGACCCCAAGATCATATAAATCGAAGCTGAAATGACTGAGTTATGACCTTAGGAAGTTGGTTGTGAATTTTCTGTTGAGGTCAACGTCCACTCTTGCTCTTGACTGAGTGATGTCTTCGAACACGTACAAAGAAGAAGAAGAAAAATTATTGTTATTATTATTATTGCCCATGATGATAGATTCCCGTCCGGCCCACTAAATCCGGCAATATATCAAGCTTTCAATTGACAGCCCACTAACTCAGTGATACTGCAAATATCTTAACATTAGCTTGTCCAAAAGCATCCTCAAACAGAATCACCACCACAAACAATACAAAACAAATTAATTTCCAGTAAGCTAACCAAATCCAGATTCAACAAAAACTAACTCAACCTAAATATTCAAACAATCAACAGAACATAAACCCTAGATAAAATACCAAGTATATTTTCAATTCAAGTGAAAGAGCAAACCAACGCCACACTTTCGAAAACAAAACCTAATTACAAGTACACAGCAGCTACATTGAACAAGAAACACTGATAAACCATTAATTAATCCTTCTTGACCATTCAACACTCACATAAGATGGCACAATCAGAAAATCAAAAGAAATAAGAGAAAGAAAAAAAGGTACTCTGTTTTATCGTCCCTAAACAACCATTTGATCACGGCCATTTGTCCTGTATTCTATTTAATTCATGCCCCAAAATCCAGGGGGTCCTCAGGATTCCTTATGATGCCGAGGCCTTTGAGGAGTGGAAGGTCAGAAAGGCCAATTGGAAGATGAGGAGGGTAACAGCAGCCTAACTTGCAATCAAACCTGAGTTAGAATTCTGATACAGTTTTACTGTTTTAGTAGAGCCCAGCCCAATTGGGACCCTCTCAGCATCTGAGCTTGGATGTCCTATATATTCCAAAAGTTAAAACATACTTCTGATTATGTTTCCACTAAAACCATGTGCAGTACCATGCAGTTCAGCTAATTTGCACCTTTTTCAGCAACTTTGTCGGGAAAACCATTGATTCAAATTGAATAAGGGCCTGTTTGGCACGTCTGATTATTTGAAATCTTGGTCTTGTTTCTTTTCTGTCGGATGTGCACAGGTCCCATGCGCGAGAGAGAGCGAATATGAGTTGGCTGAAGGACCTAACAAGTTGAATATCTTTAACACTATGGCGATTAGTTTTGGCAACATGGTGACTGCATCGTGACTGTATATTACTATCCTAGAAGGTTATCAGTGTGTTTTAACTTGTAAGTAGCAGGTAGATTCATTCTTTGATTGTAATTTTGCTTAATTATAGCCAATTGATTTCTATATAATGACGATAGTCGATCCCTAAGAGCGACCACGACTTTAGAGAATTTTCTCTTCTTCTAAAGGTTATATCATGCTACCACTAAGGGCACATTTGGCAACGTACCAATATTGTTCCTGCTTTTGTGATGAGATCGGATTGTGCTGAGATAGATGGTGATGATTACTCCAGCGGGAAAAGTTTCGACATATCATTCTAGCGAAATCAAGAATTGGAACTCCCAATTACACTACCAAACATGGTTTCCACAGTCTCATCCCATGAGAAATAGGAACATCCCATTGTCATGATGTCAAATAGACCCTAAATTTCTCAATTCGAATCGGGTATGGGAGCATCCCATATCGCGTGCGGTGTGCCCATCCCATCAACAGGTCTTTGTATCAAATCCTCTGGTACATGTGGTGTTAGGCCATTACGTATGCCCCTGGGGACTAGTTCTTGACCTCCAAAATCGAGTGTACACCTTGGCTGGGGTCTACAGGCTTCCAGGTTGGGATGATGGGGATACCAAAGCAATGAAAAAGAAAATTAAGAGGTTTTCAAAACACTTTAACCTCTCAGTACTCTCACACCAAATCACAAACCAAAGACAAGTTGATGAAGCACGCAATAACAACCAGTTATTAGCTTCCCATGTCACATCAAGAGAATTACTATTTTTCCTACGGGACACGAGGCGCACAACCCATTGCTAAACCTACAAAACTAAGCTATTCCAATCAATTGCGATTTGGTGACCATCCAAATGCACAATAAGACAATTCCTTACGTTCTCTTACAGTGTGTTTGGGAAGGTAGGAAAATGGGGGGAAGGAAAAAAATGGGGGGAAAATGGTGGGGGAGGGAAGAGGGGAGTGTTTTTCGGAAGGGAGGGAGGAAAATGGAGGGGGGGGGGAATGAAGGGAGGAGAAGGGAAAGTACACAATTGCCCCTTCTTGTCCAATTATAATTTTTTCAAAAGTAAGGGTGCAATGGTCCTTTCCTCCTTACTTCACAAACAAACAAAATTATACTTTTTCCCTTCCCTTCCCCTACTTTTTCACTTCCCAAACAAGAGGAGGGCAAAATTCCCCTTCATTTTCCTTCCCCCTCAAATTTTCCCTCCCATCCCCTGCCCTCCTCTCTTCCCAAACACAGCATTAATGTTTCTTTTCTGAGGCCACTATAATAATTTGTGTTGGTCTGCAGTGAAAATGGCATCAATTAACCATGGTGATGCCTTTCCATTTGAACCAAAGAGGGTAGCATAAGAATGGAGGAAAATAAAAGATCCAACATGAACAAAGATTATGGTGAGGCAAAAATTAAATTATCCAAGCCCATGGCGATCATTTAGACCATTCCCATCAAGGTTTGGAATTAAGAATACTTATTGTGAGCACAAATAACCATCCCAATGAGATTTAGCCATTATATGATCGTAACCAAAGTATAAAGTTACTCATCATTCCAATGGTTAAACTTCCTACAAAATTTGAGTTTAGTCTGCAAAAGGATTGAGGCGCAACTTGCAATCATTGCAATTGCTGTTGTGGGGCTCTATGTACCTTACCCGGCCCCTCTATATTGCAAAAAGGAGCGCCTTCTCCTCCATACTATGATACTCAAGCTTGTTCTCAATGATCCATTGCCCAAACATTGTAGACATGCGTGTTTCATCGAGCTTGTAGCCGGAAATTAGATAGACCCAAATGGTCAAGATGAAGAAAGCCCGAATAGAAAAAACATAGTTATTTCGAAGACATGCACCCATTCATACTAGCTTGCGTTCTACAAGATGATGATGCAAGAAGACTGGATGAAAATACAATATGGTGGCTAACAGTATTTTATACAGAGTCTCGACAGTGTTATGAAAACAGATGCAGTTCTCTAATATGACAGTTTGCATTCTCATTGAAACGTTTTGGAGTTGATCTTATACTTGGGTTTTCATATGCCGTGGAGGAGCTAGACATAATCTCCTATTCTTCCAAGTGTCTACAAAGGTGGGCCAATAGTAGCTTGAAGATTTAAGGATAGGCACAATCTGATAATCATAACCATCTGATTGAAGGCTGAAGCTAAGTGACTTTGGGGCCTTTAATCAGATGGCTATAGCCTACAATCATCAGATCGTTGCCAACTGGGGATTGTTTGCTAATCCATGATGAGACTTTCTAATCACTTCCTACCTAGTGATTTACATGCATCTAGGTGGGCCACAAGTCCAAGTTCAAACTGCCAAATGCATGTAGACAAACATTACTCATGTGCAGAGGACACCACCTTTTACATGTTAGGACTATTGACCACTATGGACTCCACATTGGTATGATATTGTCCACTTTGGGCCTAAGCCCTCATGGTTTTGCTCTTAGGATTCTACCAAAAAGGCCTAATGCCAATGGAGTACTTAGTCCAACTTATATGCCCATGATCTTTCCCATGTTTTAGCCGATGTGGGACTTTGGTTGCACATCCCCAACAATCATCCCCTCAAACAAAGGACCATATCTCTAGCCTCACCACGGATCCACTGATCGTGAGTACCGCGCTTTTCTGCGCATCACCGAGGCCCACCGCCTTTGTTTGACTCCTGGCTAAGTTTGGGCCTGGGCTCTGATACCACTTGTTAGGACTATTGAACACTATGGACTCCACATTGGTATGATATTGTCCACTTTGGGCTTAAGCCCTCATGGTTTTGCTCTTAGGATTCTACCCATCATACCAATGGAGTACTTAGTCCAACTTATATGCCCATGATCTTTCCCATGTTTAGCCGATGTGGGACTTTGGTTGTACATCCCCAACATTACACACCCTAGCCAAGGTGAGTCGGCACTAGCTGACAGCTTATCGAGTTAGAGACTAGCAAGCATAATACTTCAAGAACCAGAAGCTGTGAGGGTGTTTTTGAGACTGTTCTTAAATGGTTTCAAAAACTATTTCAACTGATGTATTAATTAGGCTTCATTCTTTTTCACTAAGATTAAATATAATCTTAACTTTTTACGTTCTTTAATCTTATCTCTATATAGATATAATTCAGAAAGCATACCTCATTGTAGACTACTTTTGACAACTTCTTTGCAATTAATTTCTCCATCCTCTCTTGATCCAGTTTTCCATCTATGTCCTCAGTTTTTTGGGTCATCTGCTTCTTTGTAGCCTGAGAAATGCAACGAATGAGGTAAAATAATCACTAACATTACATTACAAGAATATTAAGAGCATTCAAAAGCCTCATCTAAAACTGCATCTAAAAGTCAAAATCCAGTTGAGCTGGGTTGGGAAAACCAACTAAAGTTGTCTAGAACTGCTTTGATGTTATCATTTTTCTTTTTTCTATATATATATATATATATATATATTTTAATTGCAGGTGACAGTTCTATTTGGATAGTTGGGGTAAAATGCTGCCAGAAAAAGAACCACGAGACACCCCCAGTGGTAATGGTGTCTTATGGCTGGTAGGTTATCCAAGGATTGTACCACCCAACCAATCATGTAGCCCAAAAAAGATCTTAAAAAACAAACATTAAAAAGGATGGGCTTCATGGCATGCAGATTAATCTAGGATATGAAAAAGAAGAAAAAGCATCTCCTAATAAACAATAATGAAAAAAAAAAAACAAACTTTTATTGTTGCCGCTACAACGTAGCTGAATAGTAAATAAAATGGAAAAAAAAATGGTTCGTACTAAATCAAACAAAATCCTATCCTTCAACGATCCTAACCAAAATGTATGGATTTGGTTGATTACTAGCCAAAAACCATTGGAACAAGTCTACTAAAAGGGTACTGACTATTGACTGAAGTCCCAACGGTATGTACGTATGTAGGAGACGAGAGTGCCTGGCCATGAGTGTTCCGTAACAGTATGGGTAGTGGTAGTTATAAGTTTGAAGTTTCAGGCTATTTCTCTCTACAGAACATATGCATATGAGTTAATATATAGAAATATGAAGTCACGGGAATTGTTCTTTCTACGAGACTCTATTTTCCTTAAATTGTTCTTGAATATTACGAAACAGCGCGCCTTCTCCATTGGACAGCAATACTCACGCTTGTTCTCAAAGATCTATTGCTCAAACATTGCAGACATGCGTGCTCTATTGACCTTGTAACTGGAACCCAGAGAGACCCAAATGGTCAAGATGAAGAAAGCCCCAAAAGAAGAAACATGGTTATTTTGAAGCCATGCATCCGGTAATACTAGCTTGTATTCTACATGATGATTATACAAGAAGAATTTTTTTTTGACAGTCTCAATGGTGTATGAAAACAGATGCAGTACTCTAATATGACAGTATGCATTCTCATTGAAGCCAATGCATAGATCAACTGGAGACTAATTTGGATGGTATGATTTATGAATGACTTGTGCGTTTTGGAGTTGATCTTATACTTGGGTTTTCATATACCATGGAAGAACTGGACATAATCTCCTATTTTTGCAAGTTTCTACAAAGCTCGGCAAATTTTAGCTTGAAGATGTAAAGATAGGCGCAATCTGATAATCATAACCATCTGATTGAAGGCACAAGCTAAGTGCCTTTGGGGCCCATAATCAGATGGCTACAGCCGACGATCATCAGATCATTGCCATATGGGGATTGTTTGATAATCCATGATGAGATTTTCTAATCACCTACCTAATAATTTACATGCATCCAGGCGGGCACATGTCCAAGTTTAAGCTGCCAAATGTTTGTCCAGACGTGATGTGTGCAGAGGACACCATAGCGCGCTAGTGACCCACCTCTTACTCACCCTAGTCAAGGTGAGTCGACTCTAGTTGATAGCATATCGAGTTAGACTAGTAAGCATAATACTTTAGGGAACCCGAAGCTGGGTGACTGTTTTGAGACCATGGTTTTAAATGGTTTCAAATACTATTTCAACTGATATATTCTACTTAAAAATGATATATAAGTTTGGTTCCATTCTTTTTCGCTAAAATTAAAACATAGTCTTAACCTTTTATGCTCTTTAATCTTACCTCATACTTAAAACTGATATATCAGTTTGGTTCCATTCTTTTCGCTAAAATTAAAGCATAGTTTTAACGTTCTTTAATCGTAGCTGAATATAGATATCTATATTCAGAAAGCATACCTCATTGTAAACTAATTTTGACGTCTCCTCGATTAATTTTTACATACTATCCCAATTCGGTTTTCCATCCATGTTCTCAGTTTTCTGTGTCAAGAGTTATGATCATGGTTCAAAATTGCAGGTATCACGGTTCGCGGTCCATCACGGAGTGAATTTTTATGACAAAAAAAAATCCGAAAAAGTATCCAAAAAATCCATAGTATTATAAAAAGATAGAAAACAATATTTTTTTCCCATTAGTGTACACTTTAAAGCAAAATAACGGTCCCCACAAGTAATAACACCATGTATCATGGCTGTTAGGGGTGCACGGCGGGCGGCTTGGGCGGTTATTGAGCAGTTTAGGCGATTTTATTTTATGGCGGTTTGTAAAAAGTAGAAACTGTAACTGCCGAAAATATAGGCGATTTGGGCGGTTTTTTTAGCGGGCAACTTGGGCGGTATGTTGGGCGGTTTGGTATTTGTACATATCTCTCTCTTTTTTATTTTTTTTTATTTTTAATAGAATGTAACTAAAGTTTCAAAGTACTTAACATAAAGAATAAAAATTAAACATGATTTTTAATAAAAAGTCAATAATCAATAATAAAAAAAAATTCAACTAAGTATATCAATGTAAAATTAAAGTCCAAAGGCATCACCAAAATTAAAAAATACAATCACTTATATAATCTAACGTCCAAAAGTCAAAAATCTAATAAAGATCAATGTTTAGTTTAGTGATAAAATTGTAAGGTCGTCAAACTGTCATACAATATAATCTAAACTTGTATTGGAGTTGCACTAGGATCATGAGGAGTGGGGGGACCCATACGAGTAGAAGTGCAATCTGTAAAGGAATATAACTCTTATCAGTTTATAATTTTTATTATAAAATATAATAAAAATTTATAAAATTAAAAGTAGGAAATGAGGGGTCAGGGTGGTTTGAAACCACCTACTCAAATGTCAAACCGTAACCGCCCACTCATTAGTATGGATTGAAACTGCCCGGCCCGCCTAAAGGCGGTTTTGATATATATCCACTTGTAGCGGGGCGGGGTGGGGCGGGGTGGAGCGGGCGGGTTGGCGGGTTACGATTATTTTTGTGTAGCCCTAATGGTTGTATACACGGAATGAAATAAGTTGAAATATCATAAATTTTACATAATGCAACCATAATTTTGGGCAAACTAATAGTGTTAAACATTTAAAGTCTATAATCTAGCAATAATACTAATAGAGTTGGTGCATGTGGAGTACTCAACTCAATAACTCAATCATCAAGGTATACTCACCTTCAAGTTTAAAGTTTAAAGTAACTTTCACCACATCAAAATGAATTAACTAGCTAATATAAAGTAGTGGAGTTTGGACAATTGTGACTTACTTGGGCTTGATTTTTAGGACAATAAAAGTATTTAACTCAAAAAAAGACTTAGATATATAGATGTATTTTATACAAACTTTCAAACAAAACAAAAATCGGATTTAAATAAATAAATTAAAAAAAATACCAAAAGTGCTAAAATCTACAATATGGTGCTCCAAAACTCTAGATCTAACAAGCCTCAAGTATTTCTAAGCTATTTTGAGGTCCAATTTTAAAAAAAAAACTCAATAGTTACAAAAATCTCGCCAAATAATATCTCTTGACTTCCTTGTTCTTTCCGACGTAGAAATCCACCAAATTTTTGAGAGGAAGGCTTAGGCTCAGGCTCGATTTGGAGAAGAAAGGAATGAAAAAGGAGTGAAAAAACAACTTTTTTAAAAAAGAATTTGTCGTCCAATATGTTCAAAATATCGGCCATAATGGGCGTTATTTTGGCGATATTTTGCCCATAACGATCACGTTAGCGTTATGGGCAAAATATTGACACAGTCACGGCCGTTATGTAACGGCAACGGCCGTTATTTTGAACCATGACTTATGATGCCCGGACATGGCATGGGCACGGCAAGGACATGCCACAAACATGGCAAGGACACGGATTTTTCATATAAAAAGTGAAGTATTAGATACAATACGACACGATACGTTGCCCATTTTTAAGTATCCATGCATCATAGGTAGAGAGCTTCTTTGTAGCCGGAGAAATGCAATGAATGAGGTAACATAATCAATAACATTACATCCCAAAAATATTGTGAACATTTATACCCTTCATCCAAAACTGCATGTAAATGTTAAAATCCAGTTGACCAGGTTTGGTAAAACCTACTAAAGTTGGAAAGGACAAAAATGTATTGTCTAAAATTGCTTGATGTTATCGTTTTCCTTTCTCTCCTTTTTTTTTATATTGCAGGTGACATATTAATCCTCCTTAAACCTGGTTTTCCCAATTTCATGATCGAAATTCAGATAATATCACTAGAGTGGCTTGACTCTGGTCAACATTATTTTTTTACTTTTTTGCCCCCAATCCCATGAAACATAATACCATGGGAGCAGTGTATGTCACAAAAACTGACAAATCCCATGATATCATGGGACTGTCCTGTGATGTCCAGGCTTTTATGCAGCATCTTAGAGAAAAAATTCCGAATGATGGACCCTAAGAGATGGTAGTCGGATGTGTATTAACTTTTCAAAAATTGTCATTTTGCATGTTCTGCAAAAACACCGCTTATTAGTTGTATAAAGTGATACAAAAATTGATAAATCCCATGACTGCATAGGACTATCCCATGATATCATGGGAAATAGAACAAAAAAAAAAAAAAAGGACTATCCCGTGATTTCATGTTAGTGTGTAATCACACAACTGCCCACGAATTGATTGTTTGCAAGTTAATTTGTTATCCAAGGAGTACTATACCAGTCAACCAATCTCCATTCTGATCTATCTTGAGACAAATTGTCATATAAGTTACACTTTCTTATATTCATTTTTACCACCTCCATTCATGTCCTCTTTAAAAACATCTGTTATCTAAGTGGGCTCCAAAACAAGTCTCAGGAAACATCCCCCCAAAACAGGAGCCAGGAGGGCAGCAGCCGCATGAAACGGGAGACACCCTGCTTTTATATTATGGTATGGTGTAGACACACGCAAGACATTATGTATTTAAGAAAAAGGAATTAGATCGCTGGCTGTAGCCTGTAGCCGTAGGGGTCAATTATAGGAAATAACCCAAATGAGAGAAATTAAAAAAAAAAAAAAAGTAGACATCGTTTTAAAATAAATTAAGGAAATCATATCTTCCGGTTTCTGAAAACTTAGCTCAATTGGCGAAGTACCTCCTAAGTCCTATCACATAAACATCTCCCTTCATTTCCTAAAACGCCATTAAAAATGTGAGTTCGGTCCCCTAATAATCTGAAGTAGAATGTTTTGAACTCCAATGCAAGCCCATTTATTGATAATCCAATCATCCAAAATGAATGCTTCTTCATTTAATACTTTTACTTAAATAGGTTTTGGTCATACCATAAGATTGAGCACATGACTGGTAATATGATTAGCATAGCTGAATAAATTATGGGATCAACTCAAAGAAAGGTTTGATAATATGTTACCAAATGAGATGAGATTCACTATTAATTGTTCAATTAATTAATAGGTGGGCCCCACAATAGAGTTACGTATGAGAGAGTCTCGGTCCCTTGAGTGTCTCCCATACGGTTTTCTTGTGAGTGTGATGTGTGGAAATCAATCGTGGTCCAACCTATTGATAATTCAAACCATTCAAAATTAATTCCATTCCCTCCCGTGATAAATCTCTAAATATTATTTTAGCAGGAGTTAGTCTTACCGTGATATTAAGCACATGATCGATAATGTGATTAATACATTCTTATGCATTGTTAGTCACATGCATTAATTGTGTCATCAACCCCAGGAAGCATGCATAAGATGGTTAGGGTAGGGGTGATCATTGGTTGGCTCTAAATGGGGACCCACCGAGCCCTGCTCCTACTAAGAAAGGGTTTGACAGTGAATTTACTGGGTAGATTTTATTTTTATTATAATTATTTAGTATGTTTTTCAAATAATGATGCAATAACATAAGTGGTAATCATCAGTGTAGAATAACATTAGGTTATGAACTAAAAATCAATTGCCAAACCATTACGTAGCAGACCCAAGATTTTCATTTGAGCAGGGTGGACAATGTGTAAGGTTAGTATAAAGTACTCACACCCCAGCCTATTTTGTGAAAGCATCCTACTCTCAACAAGAGATTGGAATGTCGCTAGAATGCCGAAACTTCTTACCATATAAAGTTTTAATATTTAAATGTCCAAACGCTGAGAAATTTTTATTTTAACAGGTAATGAGAACGAGTACCGTTGTGTCTATGCTCAAAATATTGCTAGCAGCCTGGAAACCATATTCAGCTTTAAAAGCTCAACATTAATCAAACCATCAATAATCCAATGTTCACATATTATTAATTGAGAATTTTCATCTCAAAATCAGAAAAGAAAAAACTATCAAACTTTTCTCTATATAACTTTAAAATACAACTTTATAATTTAGTGCATTGTGGAAATAAGAAACCAATATTGTGACCAACTTTGCTACAAACTATAAAGATTAATTGTTATGTCATGGTGACAGCATTGGAAACAATGCTCAAGGAGAGTTAAAAGAGTGACCTGATAAGCACACTCCTGTTTTTCTTGCAACCTCATATGCAGTTGGTATAAGGTTGTTTTTTCATCTATGGTAATTTGTGGAATAACTTGTTAAAGTACTTCAAGGGTCTTGGGAGGTAAAGAAAATGATAATATTGTACATTCTATCACTTCTATTTTTTGAAATGATATGGATATAGTGTAAGCACAGTATCTCTTTTAGAGTTACTACACTTAACACACAACGGTTCTGATGAGTGTTAAATATTGTATATTTTATCCCTCATTAATCCGAATTTTATCGGCATCTCATATGCATATCATTTGTTTTACACAAATATTTTATTATTCTATCACATTAATGGATTATCGGATTATCTTGCATAAATCTGATTATTTGTAGCGCATTTTTATGTGATATATTTCTCTTGTGTAGGTGGACCCCGTGATTATTCCAACCTTCCGCCTAATGTCCCAAAGCATCAAGAAGAGATTTCAAATAAAGAAGTTACATGAAGAAATCTTATTAAAGAAATCTTGGTGAAATGTTAAAGAATTCCAAAACAAGAGAAGACTTTAAGGACAAAAGAAGTTATTTTCTAACACAAGGGAGTGGTTGGTATATTGGTTAGAGCTTGGTTGCTATGAAATAGTTTATGAGTTCAAATCCCAACAATTGCGTATTATTTTGCCAATTTGAAGCAAAAGACATATCTTTTTGGAATGAAAGTTTGTTGCAGCCAATTAAATTGAAGCTATCCACGTGAACTCAAAAGAGCCAATGAAAAGCCTTCACTCCAAAATGAAGGACTACATAAAGCAAAAGGCACATATCTTTTTGGAATGAAAGTTTGTTGCAACCAATCAAATTGAAGCTATCTATGTGAACTTAAAAGAGCCAATGAAAAACCTCCAAATCAAATTCAAGCAATCATGTGAAAGCAAATGAGCGAATCAAAAGCTTTCAAGTTGCAACCAATCAAATGGAAGCAATCCTTGTGAAATGAACTAAGCCAATCAAATGTCTTCAATGTTCCTATAAATTGGAATAATTGAAGATCATTAATAAAGATTTGGAACTCTTTCTTAATATTTAGTGGCTAAAGCTCTTGGGTTAGGCTCTCCTTTTCAAGTTAAGTACTGTGATTAGTTTAATTACATGTATGTTTTAGTTTAAATTCCCTCCTTGTGCATTGATTGGTTAGTAGATTTTAGATTTAATTGTGCTAATCTCTCTCATTTCTCATACTCTATTTCTACACTTGATGCCTGGATAATCTCAATTGATGCTTTGTAGTTGGATTAAGTTCTCTCACATAGCATGCTCTAAAGCCCTTCTATTTAATCTTTTGTAACTTAATTTTGATGATTAATTGTTAGGGTAGTTAGGTTATGATCTAAGATCTTGGCTTTGATTTTCTTTGTTTGTTTTATATTTATTTTCATATTTGTTTGTTTTATATTTATTTTTTCATTAATTAATATCTCATAAAATAGCCACAAATTGGACTTTTTTTTTTTATTTCTGGGCCCGGCCTTAGCGCGGGCATGCTTTGCCCGATCAAAATTGAAATCAAAATTGATTTCGCAATTGAATGTAAAATTGGATCATGATTTCGATTTCAATTGCGAAATTGGAAGTCCAATTTTGATTGGTGAAATTTTTTATTCAAATTTAATTTTGGCCCGATCTTGATTTGAGAGAGAGCTTTTAGGAATTTTAAATTATTTTGACTTCTGGGAAGATCCAGACTCTTTTATGTCTCACCTGATTTTGGATCAAAATAAAAACGAGTCTCAGACGAATTGTGTTGCTTACTTGAAATTCTAATAGGCACTGTGCTCCAATTTAATCACAATTGATTGATCTATGAAGTTTTAGTCTGGCTTCAGTGTTCACCGTTCAATTTACTTATACCTTGTTTTCTGAGCAGGATGGTTACAACCTATTTCTTTTTCCTGTTACACCGATCATTGGGGCCCACAATTGAGAAGCTTGGGTTTTGGGACCCACAATATATTCGAGCTGATAAAAGATTAGTTTGAAGCAATGAACCCAACCTCATGGTTTCAGTGGTGCTTTTTTTTTTTTTTTTTTTTTTTCATCCTTTTGTTTTCAGTCGAAAATAAAAGTTAAGATCTGGTGGGCCAGTTGCAATTTAGACGAAACAGGGGAACTATTTCCAATTTAGACGAAAAAGTTTAGTTCTGGTGACCCACATGTGGTGGTGGAGGAAAGAGAAAAGCAAGTTCTCTCGCCTCCGCCCCTCTTCCGCCCCCTGATTCGTCCAAACAGGGCTCCCCTGTTTGGATGAAACAGGGGATCCAGATCCCACTCCTTTCCCTTTCCTTTAGTTGATTTAAATCTCACCTCCTAATATAGCTCCAGCCTTATCTCTACTTTTCAATAAATTGAATCTTTAAAATATATTCCTAAATTATCTCCTATTTTTCCTATCCTACTAAAGTACTAATACCATAGACACCAACCATTACTTTCATGGATGTTGCCTTTGGAATTTCCTCTTACAAATTTGAGACCGATTTGTACATGTAAGTTATCTTTGGAATTTCTTGCAAATTTGAGATCTATTTGTACTCTTCAACTAATCCTTATAAATTCAAAAGGACTCTCATAGACGTGGACTGATTTATCTCATGAGAAAATGTGTAGAACCTCAGTTGATCAAAGCTCTTTATATTTAAAGAGGCTCATGATAACCAATAGATCCAAAGGACCAGGTTGGAAGTTGATCTTGGAGATGTATGATCATGAGGCTTTCTTACCCGAAAGAAAGCCAACGAGAAATGATATTTTTAAAGATCCTCAATTGTGTCCTCCAGATAGAACTCCATCATAGGGCCTACATGGTGATAATTCAAAATGTTCATCTTGGATTATAAAAGTTGAATTCATTGGTGCTTTATATTATTTCTCAAGTTGGCTTACTAATTTATTGGCAGTTATATATATATTTTAAAAATAAGTCGCATGCTTTACTCTTTTCTCCATTGAGTCCCCGTGCTAATAGATTATAACCATTTGCGTGTTGGCATGCTCTCATTTCTCTTCGTCCGCCTAGTATTATTTTTTTATTTGTCTATAATAAACGCCAACAAGTTTCTTTTTCTTCATTTTTCAATTTGATTTCATATTTTTCTATAAAAAAAACTACAGCATTATTTTTTTTTTCATTTTTCCTATTTCATCTTATTTTTTTTTGTAATCTTAATGTATGACGTGTCATATTTTGTATCTTTTATTTTATATTCATGTTCTTACCTATGAAATTGTTTAGGTAGGACTTAGGTAAGGTATAATCATCTAAGGGCTTTTGTTTCTTTTTTTTTTTTTTTCTTTTCTTGGAGTTTTCGTGGATTTTGTTGTTTTTTTCTGTGGGTTTTTTTTTTTTTCAATTTCATGTTGTTCATTTACTTTTTTTGGTAAAGAGCTTTAATGGATTTTTATTTTTCTCCCTTTTTGTTTCAATTTTTGGTTTTTAGGTATTGGGTTCAATGTGTTTGTTTCATTCTTTCTTTTAAATTGCTTATATTATGAGACTTTCTATTGCTCTCATGGGTTCATATTTTTATTTTAAATTGCTTTTATTATTAGTGTCTATGAATTTTTGTTTGGCTTTCTTTTTGTTTCAATTTTTTGTTTTTCCGTTTTTGATTTTCATAGGTTTGTTTATTTCTTTTGTATTGTATATGTTATGGGACTTTTTCATGGACTTTCAAACTGTATTGTGTTTCTTCATGTTTTTATGTATTTCTTCTGCCTTTTATTATGGGTACATTGTTCTTTTAATTTTATTGGTGATAGATTTTAATATATTTTAATGGACTCAAAGCATATGCAAACCCTTCAAATTTAAAAGTTATTTAATGCCCAAAAACCCTTTTTTTATTTTTTCGTGACGGTGTTGTTAGGATTTGTTAAAACAACCACTTATATTCTTCGCTTTTCTAGGTCCAAACTTAACAATGATGTCTCAATATGAAATTCGATGCAAAACTTCATGCTGATTTTTTTTGTACTTCTCAGTTTATATGTATTATAGCTATTTATTTTGATTGCAATCTTGTTCGTATCCATATAATTATTACAAAAACTATTATTTTACTTTTTATATAAAAAAATAATATTATGAATTGTGTTGCCCATGTTAAGCACGAGCATGCCTTGCTTTCTCAATTAATTGTAAAATTGGAACTTCAATTTCGATTTCAATTTTGATTATAGAGAGATTTTCAAAAAAAAAAAAAAACCGTGATTAGTAAGATAACTGAGGACACGATTTGAAATTTTTTGATAATGTTCTATGCAAGAGGGATAGAGGTTACGAAATGTTAGTTGTGGAGAGAGATAATTTAGGAGACAATAATTAAAGATAATTTGAGGACATCTAAATTTTAGGAGAGAAGATTCTTTAAGTAATTTTTTTATATCTTACCATTAGATAATATTATTTTTAGATTTATTTTTTCTTAAAATATTTCAAATTTTCTAAATTTTAATATTAAAAATCGATAATGGTATATCTATTTTATTTTGGATTTATGTTCTTCTCATTAATTAGTAACTCAAAAAGCACCCCAAATGAAATATATTTTGTTTTTGGGCCCGGGCTTAATGCGGGCCTATTTTGCTAGTTGTTTATATAAGCTAGGGGTGCACGGCGGGCGGCTTGGGCGGTTATTGGGCGGTTTAGGCGGTTTTGTTTTATGGCTGTTTGTAAAAAGTAGAAACTGTAACTGCCCAAAGTATAGGCGGTTTGGGCGGTTTTTTTAGCGGGCGATTTGGGCGGCATGTTGGGCGGTTTGGTATTTGTATCTATCTCTCTCTTTTTTATTTTTTTATTTTTTTTATTTTTAATAGAATGTAACTAAAGTTTCAAAGTACTTAACATAAAGAATAAAAATTAAACATGATTTTTAATAAAAGTCAATAATCAGTAATAAACAAAAATTTCAACTAAGTATATTAATGTAAAATTAAAATCCAAAGGCATCACCAAAATTAAAAAATACAATCACTTATATAATCTAACGTCCAAAAGTCAAAAATCTAATTGTGAATATAAAGCATTTTTTTAGCAACTATATATTTTTTGAAAGATACGTGAAGTCTTTGAAGAATAGGTGAAGAGGGTTTTTTTTTTTTTTTTTTTTTTTTTTTTTTTTTTTTTTTAAATAATGAGCGGGCGGGGCGGTTTGAAACCGCTTACTCAAATGTGAAACCGTAACCGCCCGCTCATTAGTACGGATTGAAACCGCCCTGCCCGCCTAAAGGCGGTTTTGATGTATATCTATTTGCAGCGGGGCGGGGCGGGGCGGGGCGGAGCGGGCGGGTTGGCGGGTTACGGTTATTTTTGTGCAGCCCTAATATAAGCTATATCCTAGTTCAATTCTACTTATAATTAGATTCATTGCTTGTTCCATCATCTGTTCATGAGATCGATAATTCGGACTCTTTAGTCCTTTACTATTTAACGACACCGTAATCTTGTGGTTAAGTGTTACACATCAAAGTGTCGATCAAATTGCACAGTGCCGTTGACCTTTCCAAAAAAAACCTCGTCCTATTTTGAAGTTTGCTCTCTCTTTCTAACTCCCTCTTGAAAGCCTTTTACGGAAAAGGAAAAAAAAAAAAAAAAAAGAGCCTCCCTCTTTTTTTTGGTAGAAAAAAAAAAAAAAAAAAAAACCCTCCCTCTTGAAAGCCGTCTCCATTTCCTCATCTTCTTCTTCAACATTCTCTTCCTTCTTTCTTGCCAACCCTTTTGGAAGCCCGTCGCAAGCATCTACATAGTCATCTTCAACGTTCTTTTCCTTCTACGTTCGGGTGAAAGTCTTTTATGTTTGGGATGCCTTTCATTCTATATGTACGTGTTTATCAAGTTTAGGATTCAATTCCTATTTATCGAGCTTCTAAGGCTTTTCCCATCCGAGTGGAACTTACCAATGGAGAAGAGTTAAGTATCTTAATCTACTTAAACAATGCAGCATAATTCGTATGATGGTTTGATTGACACCTGCTCCAATACTTTTTAGCTCAGAATAAGGGTTTAGTAGTATTACCTTTTAGTTAGGAATTTTTTTTTTTTTTTTAAGATTTCTTTCTACTGTAACATACTTTCTAATGATACCAAACACATCATATTTTAGGTGTAAATTTGAAGATAAATCTTTTTAGGCATATTTTCTTAAAGATATATTTTATCTTTTTCAAGAAACAAGAACATTAAAAATATGTTTGACACAAAACCTTTCTCCATCTTCATGTCTCACTTTTTTATATTTTTTTATTTACGTTCTACAGATGGGTTCGTCACCTTCCAAGCCCAAAGAAGAACAGGTAATCTCTCATACCTTTATGCTATGTTTGGGAAGGGGGGAGGGGAGATGAGGGAAAATTAATTTTACCTCCTCTTGTTTGGGTAGTGAAAAATAGCGGAAAGAAAAGTGAAAAAGTAGGTTTTGTTTGTTTGTGAGGTAGAGAGAATATTACCAATTTATCATTACTTTAAGAAAAGTGAAAAAGTAGGTTTTGTTTGTTTGTGAGGTAGAGAGAATATTACTAATTTATCATTACTTTGTGAAAAAAGTGAAAAGGACAGTTTAGTAAAATGACACCTTTTCCTCTCTTTCCCTCGTACTTCCCAAACACCCTCTATTGTCATTTTCCCTCCACTTTCCCCTTTTTTTTCTTAATTTTACCCCCTTCTAATATAGTTTTGGGTTCAAGATGTTCTGCTTTTTATGTTGTGTTTGTGATTTTATTTCTCAGGCATCATGGAGTCGATATCTTACAGAACCAAGCGATTTCACAGAAAGTACCCATAGGGACTATCATTCTTACCATTCGGGGGAAGGCAGTAGAGACAAGGCCCAAGTTGACTGGAGGGAGCAAGATGCGGTATGTCCAATCAAGACCCAAAGTGGTGGTAAGTGCAACTATTTTCTTAATGGTATCTTTTTTTAAAAAAAAAAATTAAGGTGTTTTTTATGCACAAATAGTCACAATGTATTAACCACAATCCGATGTGAAATGAAACAGGTTCCTGCTGGGCAGTGGCAACCGTAGATTTACTTGAAAGCTTTTTTAAAATAAGATCTGGTATCGTGGTGCCTCTTTCGGTGCAACATCTTATCGATTGCTGTGATGATTTAAGTTGTGGATTCTATGGTGGAAACGGGGAAGAAGCATTGAGATTTGCTTCAGAATACGGGATAGCAGCAGAAAAAGATTATCCCTTTATGGGATACAAGGGAATCTGTGAACCCTTGGAAAATCCCATGAGAATCCAGGGGTACAAACAAGTCACCCCTTACAGTGAGGCGGAGCTGGAGTCAGCAGTAGATAAGGGGCCAGTGATGGCTCATGTGCACTCAGATTATAAATTTCAAAATTATTCAGGAGGCATGTACGCGGGTAATCCCGACCGAGAGACTACGCTTAAGGATATGGATCATGTGGTTACCATAATCGGATATGGTAAGGTCCCGGGTGGGGATGATTACTGGTTAATCAAAAATAGCTGGGGCACTGGCTGGGGAGATGAAGGTTATATGATGATGAAGAAAGGTTCCCACCGTCCAGAGGGCACAAATGGTATTACCCTGAGAGCCTTTTATCCATACTAGTTATACTGCTGGGGTCTTCACAAGTGGCAGATGGAGCTCCACACATGCTTCTTATAGGAAACGCATTTGTTTTTGTTTTATTTTATTGGAAACTCTCACTCTTAACTAGCGTAAAGTGCCCGTGCTAAGCACAGGAAATGTATATCATAATCTTAAATAGCTATTAGATGAAATTTACAGGTAGAAATGAGCAGTGACAGCATGTAGTAGTATACATAACAATCATAAACTCTATAGAATGATTATTTGACCTGTTAATAGTGTTCTGAATACCAATTTTAATTTCAGGAAACATGATACAAATGTCGATAGGCAGCAGATCCTCACCTTCTTGATCAATACTATAGCTGAGTAGTAGTTGTTTTGGTATGATTGCAGCAAATGGAATCCTAACTTGGCATAACACATAGTAGCAAAATATAGTTATATAAAGGCAATACCAAATTGTAGACATTCCATACAGTTTATCTTGTGGAAAGATCCAAAATACAATCACAATGTTCAAGTTTAACTACAAACAACTTAACAAATCTTTTATTTATAGGACAATAGGAATGATTTAAATATTGAACTTGGCGGAACGAAAACTACGGTGATGATATGAGAGATAGTAAGCGCCTAGGCTCATTTGCATGATCTATGTCGCTTAGCTTTGTGACAGGACATGATTGGTTTGCTCCATTGCTTTTGTTCCTATTAACTTTTAGGTAAAAAATAAAAGATTTCCAAAGAACGCCCCTAAGCTTCTCAGCAACTTTATCAACCTCATTTTCCTACATAAAAAGTAGCAGTATGTTAGGTGAAAAAAGGATATCATTTTTCTAATATGACTATGGAGAAAGTATTGAGAAAATAATCTTACATCTCCTATCAATGTAGACAATTCATCTTTGCTTGCTTTTAGGATATGTGCAACGTCATCATCAAATAGCACAACATTTAATGAATCCGTGTGATCTATCAATGTTAATCGCACGATGTACCTAAAGAGATAAATTTTTAATCATTTACTTGTTATGTATAATAAGGACATGAAATAGTATTTATGGTATTAATATTATAGAATTACCTTGGATAAGTCTCAGTCGTAGAAAGGTTGCACACTTGGCAACTACTGTTTGTATTATTTCTTTGTGCCTTTTTCCCACATTTTACACGTGCTAGGTACCATATTCTTTGATCAAGTGATACTCTAAAAATGGTTGCTTTTATCCCCATCATGATGTTCTAAGAGAAGAAACCATGGCAATTAGAAAAATAAAAGATTTTTCCCTAGCATATTATATATTGTAGATATACGGACATGTATCCTACCGATGTGTGTGTGTCTTGTTTATAGTTCTTCCACTCCATAACAGTTCCTCTCTTTTCATTTGAAGTATTAACAACGATCGTAGAGTGTAGATCCTTTTGTTCTGAATACCTAAAAGCATAGAAATGAATAGCAGAATCAAGTATAGTTAAATAAAATAATTATTTTGAAATGAATAAAGGAGGTTTGATGTAGAAATTTAAGTTTATTGAATACCATCTCTGAAGCTGATGTGCTTCATCAATTTCGGAGTTGAATATCAATTTCGTTGAGTAAGTTGACAATAGATACCAATTTCCTGAAATATCAATTTGAATGTTAGAGATAGAAATGTATGAGATCTTAAGCCTAAAATGAGGTATGCAATGATTTGTTCCATTAAATTCTCGGACTAACAATGAAGCTGCAATAAGAATTTTCCCAATTTGTGCCGTGCTCGATAGTTGCTCTCTATAAATAGATATAATTTCTCCCCATAATGTCAACGATGCAGATTTTTCACTGTTTGATTGCTGAATATCAGTTTGCAGAATTTCCTAATCATAAAATTTGATAAAAAATGCTTTCTATTCATTTAAATAAATGCACCTTTGACATACCTCGTATCAAGCATGATGATATCCATTTTTTGAGTAATTGTATTATCTTTTTTCCGTATGGTGGATATTCCGCTTATATTTCTTACTATACCAATGACATCTGCATTAACATGTAAAGAACAATAATGAAAAGATTATAAAACGTAATCTGCATAACGAAAAAATTTTATTTTAAGGAGACAATATAATATTTTATATGGAAAAATGAAAATAAAAATTGTCATTATTTCCACCTGTCAGATATTTGATGTTGTTCACTAAGCTTGGCAATTCATCAAAAGTCTTAAAATAGAAACGGTCCAACGGTATATCAGAACATCCTTCATTGATCTTTTGTATTATTGAATCATGTCTCAGGTACAATTGGTAGTCACTTGGTACAACTTTGTAAGCCTTTTGAGCGTCTACCACTTTTACTCGATCAATCAAGACAACAATTCCTTCTCTCAAATTTACTCCTAATGACCGGATTTCAGTGTCTTGTAACGTTAGCTGCATATGTTCACCTGCAAGTAAGTAAGAAATTAATAATTTATATTACTTACTATTTGTTTAAAGGTTTGTATACCTTAAAAAGATAATATTTCAATCAACAAAGTTACCTTTTCATCAATGAGCAATACCCTTAGTAACCTTTTTCGGGTCACTGATCTTTGAACTTCAAACTTCAAACTCATGCCATATACGACAAACTCTGGCCTTAATTTTCCAGTGAATCTTAAAAGGGGTGAGCCTTTCAAATATTTCATAGTCTTGTATTGGTATTATGTTCTGTGTAGTTTGTGGAAGACCTGTTAAAATATTATAACATTAGTTATTTGCACAGCCTTTTTTAACAAATACATTAAAATTAATAGATATTTAAAAAACACATAGTAAATTTAAGAATTGAAATATAAATTATGAAATTGTAGAGACATACTGCTGACTATTAAGAACTTTGGCAGGAACTTCTTTGTAGACTACATTTTTTGTGTATCCTTGGGGTTCATTCTCTCTATTTAATGACAAAATCTTTAGCCTTGATCTTGATGTAACTCTGGATATTGCTACATAAAGTTGTCCATGAGTGAAGACTTGCCTTGGAAGGTATAAACCAACTTTTGCTAATGTCTGACCTTGGCTTTTGTTGATTGTTAACGCAAATGCAACACGCACGGGAAATTGCCTCCTTTTGAATGTGACAGGCCACTCCGTATCAGTGGTGACATTATGATTCTAGGGATGCATACTCTGTCTCCTATTATGTTGCCTGTTATTATTTCAGCTTCAATAATCTTTGTCCCAGTTTGCTTAACAATCAATCGTGTCCCATTGCACAAACCAATTGATTGATTTAGATTTCTCAACAATATTATTGGCACTCCTACTTTTAGCTCAAGAGAGTGGTTTGGAAGCCCACTAAATCTCAATGTGTTGAGAAATTCTGGGCTGTACAAAGCATTCTGCTCATCGTCTTGAATGTTTGTGATAGTGTCTGCACTCAGATAAACTTTTTTGTCATCGGCCAACATGCTCAACATGATATCATTTATCTTGTCAACATCCTCATTTGTGGGTGCGAGAATCACTCGCTCTTGAAGATAAGTATGATCAACACTTTGTTTAAAGAATTCATTGTATACATTTTGTATGAGGCCCATTATATCTTCATTATCACCATTGTCTTTTTTCAACAATAAATCTTCTGGTATCTTTATCCAATCAGATTTTTCATCATTTGGAATTGAAATTGAATTAGCAGTTCCATTGCCAATACCCAACACCCAACTTGCAAACTCAGCAGATTCATAATTTGTATTGTTATAGTGAGTTGTTTGTTGGAGGCGCATATTGTTTGTCAAGTTAAACACATGGCAATGTTTCCATACTTCTGCATTTATTAGGGATGCATCGACTATTTGTTCCCTTCTTCCCTTATACACCACAGGTAATATTTGTCCGAAGTAACCTCCTAGTGCTACAGTCATACCACCAAATATTTTCTCCTCAGCATTTTCATCAATGTCAGCCAATATATCTCTAAGCGATCTATCAAGAGCATCAAAAGCATGTCGGTGTGTCATCGGTGCTTCATCTCATATGATTAGGTCAGTTTTTTGTACTAGCTTTGCTAGATTTGAACGCTTATTGATTGAGCAGCAAGAGTGTTCATGATGTTGTAGTGGTATCTTAAATCTAGAATGTGCCGTTCTTCCACCCAACAATAATAGTGATGCTATGCCTGACGATGCTACAGCGAGACAAATTCTCCCCTCACTACGCAACTTACAAATTACTGTTTTCCATAAAAATGTCTTACCTGTATCACCACTACCGTTTACGAAATAAAGGCCGCCTGTTTTATTGGTGGAAGCACTCACTATCTTATCAAATATAAAACTTTGTTCTTCATTAAGACGGGACCGCATGTCATTGAGTTGAATTCTCATAGCCTCAACATCAAAAGAGAGTTCATCTCTTAACAATCTATTGGCAATTTGATCCGTTGCTTCTTGATTGTTGAAAGATATTGTTGGAAATTCCAACAATGAATGACCATTTTTTGTTAGGATTGTTTCTATCTCAGCAAGAGCAAGATTCTGCAATTCATTTTCTAAAAGTATAATTTCATTATCTCCTGTTACTCTTCTGGCTCTTCTTTGCAAATCATCTAAAAGCGATTCCCAATGCCTTCTCCACAATTCGCTAGGATCCTTTAATTCACAATACATTAGTATCCCATAGAACATGTGCCGGAGTTGATTTCCTGTTGCCCAATTTGAAGATTCTGTCAGAGCATCATTCCATTCCCCATCATCATCTAGTAGTCCTAGAATGGCGCATGCATCTTTGAATGTATCATGTGTCTCTCCATTAACTGTCCTTAAATCTTCATAACATGTAGGACCTTTTATGATATGCAACAACATTCGTAAGTAATATCTTTCACCAGACAATGGATGTGCATAATAAAATCTTCCTATTGTTATCCCTCTTTTTCTTTCTTTCCATACTTTTGCATTTTCATCCCAAGTCCATTTTGTTGGGAAATCAACATATGTTAGTTCTCTAGCTGATGAATGCCTTTTATTTGCCTCGACCCATTCTGTAAACATAGTTCGTTGATTGATAGGATTGTTAACGATCGAGTGTAGGTTACTATCATCTCTGAAGATAACAGTTTGTTGATCCTTTAGATGAAATTGAAGCCTCTCAACCGATGGATGTCTACCTTGCATTTTGAAATCAAATATCCTCCAACAAGATTCAGGAGCAGAGATATACCTGCAATCCTAATACTGCTTAATTTCATCAACTACATTATGCTCTACTCCTTCAGATGGAGTTACCCTTTGCAAATTCCTTTCAATTACCATTGTCGCTCAATCTTCACCCTTATGGATATATTTGTATAAATATTTAACAACTTTAATGCGATTGCATATTTCAACATTGATGTGTGCATTGAACTTTCTAACTAAAGGAAGATTGTAAGGAATTACCCAACGATTATCGAGAACAACATTTCCAATTTTAACTGTTCTTCCATTTTCTCGTCTTCTATAAGTCGGATACCCATCAGTATTTAGCATTGTACTTGGACTAAAACATTTTGGATAATTCTTTGTACACTTTCCATCAACCATGCATACACATCTTGGATTTCGGTAACCACATGGGCCATGCATCATGCATCGTTTCACCGTATCATATGCTTCCAGTTCACTATCAGGATTACAAGTAAAGATCTGCATGGGGCAATCCTCTTTTTTGAAATTCAGTTGTGTATATATCTGCATTGTGCAGAGCAAGAAGGTTATTTATTTTATTTTATATTAATATTCATAAATTAACAAAAATACAATTAAAAAAGTAGAAGAGGTACGTTTATATGTACCTGCAATTACTAAACCAAAGTGCATTCTTTTTCTTAGGTCATCAATTAACTCCTTTAGTTTCAATCTGAAGACCCTTGCAACTATGTCTGGTCTATCTTCAACTCTTTGCCCAGGAATGCTGACAATCATATCTTGTATTTCCTTCCAATACGGGTTACAAGTAAAAGTAACAAATAAATCTAGAGGTCCCGCCCATCTACATATAGCCATTGCGTCTTGATATTGTTGGACCATATATCGAGGTCCTCCAGTGTAGGAAGATGGTAGTATGAACCGATGACCTACAGAAGATGCATCCATATCACCTTCAGTTATTGCATCCTGCAGACCATAGTAAAGATCTGACCGTAGTTTCTTTTGGGTACGACGTAACCATGAAAGGCGATTATTTTCGATGCAAGCATATGCATCAACTATGAATTGGTGAAGCAGTCGTCCTCCAAGAAAGAGGGTTTTTGCCTCTGAATTTCTTTGGTGTAATCTGAAGCAATAGTATTCTCTAATGGACACATATGTCTGCTTGGCACGCCTACTTGAGGATTCAATGTTATGTGGAATATTAATTCTCCATCCATCTTCTCCAAAAGGAAATAATAAAGGATATTGCAATGCCATATAACTTAGATGAGTTTCATTGATTCTTTGCAAGTGTCCACTAATAGTATGTAAGACTATGTCACGATGCGAGCCTTGACTTGCTCCGGATCCAACCAGTAAAGCAGCAACTTCATTTGCAGTAGGTCGATTATATTGCCTTCCATCTGAAGCTCTTGTATCCAATATTCCCATAGTAAGCTCTGTTGGAGGTGTTTGACCATATATATCTCGTACTCTTCGAAACATCTGTGCATATGGGTTGAATTGATCGAGCATGCCTTGCAATTCTGTAAGTACTTCTTCATTAATACCACCAGAGTCTCTCTGTCTATCCAAAGTTCCAATTCTATTTAGTGCCTCATGATCCGTGTCATAAATGTATAGTTGACAGAATTTATGATGTTGTCCATTCTCTAGAATGAGAGACCCAATTAAGTGGTGACTCTGTCCATGAATTCGAAATGTATAAGGACCTCTTCCAGCTTGTAGAAGTGCATAGTCTACATTTGCCCCCATTGATGTAAAGGATAATAGTGAGTTATAAGCCCTAATTGACTTTTTAAAGCTAATATTGTGGCTATCACCATCACATTTAAGCAAATAGTCCGAAGGGGGTGGGGCATCTAATAATAAAGGCAATGTTACGAATCCATCTCTGCAACATTGGTTAAAAAGATAAAATCCATTTCTTCTTCCTTGGCTTGATCTTTCTTCCGACCACATAATTGCTCCGCACATTTGGCATTCATTTGTAGGATGACCAAAGTCATGTCGCCTATGGAAAGTACCTATTCATTTAACAATATATTGTAAGTATGAGAAATATTGTTTTAAATTAGAATTACTGAGATGATATACAATTTCTTTCAAGTTATTGAGCATACTTGAGACATGTCCATTGTTAAGCATTGGTATGTTCTCGCTGCTTGTAATAGATCTGCTCGTAATTGCTCCCTCATGTACTTGCACATCTATTAAATTGTCGTCGAATAATGAATCATTAATGTGTGTTGATTTACTGCTACCGTCATTTAATTGATGGCTTGTGGTGGCAATGTTGTGACCTATTCATTTTACAAGTTAATGCAAGCATTTTATTAAACTATATCCTTAAGAAGTATAAAAATAAAGAAAGATAGATTTTGGAAATTTATGAATGGACATACTTGAGATGGGTCTGGTCTGACGCATTGATCTGATGTCATTACTTGAAATAACTATCTGTTCATGAACTTAGACATCCATTAAGTTGTTTTCGAATAACGATTCATTATTGAAAGTTGTACCACTAACAACACTTAATTGATGATCAACATTGTCTTGGTTGATGTTACCTATTAATTGTACAATCTAATGTAAGCATGACATTACAGTCTATCTAACATAAGTCAAGAGAACAATATCATGCAAGTTAGATTGTACATACCTGAGAATCTTTTGTTTTGTTGCATTGGCCTGTTGTCACTACTTGAAGTTGCCCCCTCACTTTCGGCATTGGATTTTTCGCTAAGATTGCCAACGTTGTTGTTGAGAGCTATGACATTGATCTGCACATCTATTAAATTTTCATTGGTTTCAATCTGATTTATATTTTCTGCTATCGTGCTAGAAAAATGTACCTCCACCATGGGTGATGTGCATGTCCTTGCATCTGCATATTTTTTAATATTGGCAAAGCGCATTAGTGTTAGTCACATTTCTAAATATAATTTTTAAAATAAAGTATATTTGTGTGGATATGTTCTAATATCTTACTTTCTTGTGCATGTGTATCAGATACGGTGTGAAATTGCTTTTGCCAATTTGTTCGATCAGTCATATTAGACCTAATTAATATATGTAGTACATGAGTTTTGTGTGTAAAACATATAGAAAAGAAAAGCCAACACAAGTAGTTGACATAGGAAAAAAAAATTCTTAGATGGCAATATCAATGATAAAATCTGCTACAGATTCAAGGAGAAAGTAATTAAACAAATAAGATATTTTCAATTCAGGTTTCTTACCGGGTTATAGTGAAGCACAGCTCAATGTAATGATTTTAAACTCACAGAAAAAAATAGATGCCCACTAATGAGACGTGAGCATTGCCCACTCAATATCATAAATTAGCCCCTGGCACCCTCACTTAACTCCAAATAGAGATGGTAGATAACAAGGCAAAATCAATGCTCTATTATAAAAGAAACTCCTTAGATAAAGTTTACAACAACTACATTAATAAACTTAAAAAAAAAAAAACAATGAATAAATATCAGCTTCTTCGTATATAAATTAAGTTTTTTAATTTAATATAAAATTAAGATCAAAGGAGATTAAAAATTGTAGTATTCATGTAAAGGAAGCCAAGTAGAGAACAACAACACCACAACATTTTTTGCAAGTAATAATAAGTATTTGGTGAGGAAGGCAAGTTGAGAAAAGTTATGAGTGTTTGTGTACACTACACATGGGTTGTTCAAGTTTTCTATTAGAGGTGACCAGATATGGATTCTGAATAAATCATTTGGAAGATATGTCAAACAATACAATGAAGCAAAGTGTCAAGTTTGGATAGTACACATTGCCCACTCAATATCATAAATTAGCCCCTGGTACCCTCACTTAACTCCAAATAGAGATGGTAGATTACAAGACAAAATCAATGCTCTATTATAAAAGAAACTCCTTAGATAAAGTTTACAACAACTACATTAATAAACTTAAATAATAAAAAAACAATGAATAAATATCAGCTTCTTCGTATATAAACTAAGTTTTTTAATTTAATATAAAATTAAGATCAAAGGAGATTAAAAATTGTAGTATTCATGTAAAGGAAGCCAAGTAGAGAACAACAACACCACAACGTATTTTGCAAGTGATAATAAGTATTTGGTGAGGAAGGCAAGTTGAGAAAAGTTATGAGTGTGTGTGTACACTACACATGGGTTGTTCAAGTATACTATCAGAGGTGACCAGATATGGATTCTGAATAAATCGTTTGGAAGATATGTCAAACAATACAATGAAGCAAAGTATCAAGTTTGGATAGTACACAATGTCTGCACTGTGCATGAAGTTATAGAACATTTAGCATATGGTGTTTTCCATCTAGTATAAACACCCAATCCTAAAAAATATTCATGTCAATTCTAAGAAATATTTAACATAACATTGTATTTATGCAGCGTGAAATTGCTTTTGCCTCTTTGTTCGATCAGTCATATTAGACCTAATTAATATATGTAGTACATGAGTTAAAGTTTACAACAATTACATTAATGAAGTTCTAAAAAAAAATCAATGAATAAATATCAGCTTCTTCGTATATAAACTAAGTTTTTCTATTTCATATAAAATTAAGATCAAAGAAGATAAAAAATTGTAGCATTCATGTAAAGGAAGCCAAGTAGACAACAACAACACCACAATGTTTTTTGCAAAAGAAGACATTCAAACCATTGGGTGAACTGAAAGCAATGAAGCAAATAACATTTGGCTAAATCAAAAATTTCAGCTTTCATCAGATCCTAAAGAAATGAAGCAGACAGTCCCCGCCTTATTTGATAACTAATAATTTAAATGGGTTTTTAAATCATTTTGGGTTGAGACTGCTATCCCTGACTCTACACCCAAATTAGGATGAGTTCCAATTCAATATGTGGCATTCTCAAACAAATTATGGACCTATATTATGCGAAATTATAAGTAGTAAACTCATTACCTATAATATCATTTGGATAATGTCTAGAGTTCTTTGCGTTTTAGTGATGGAGGAAAGAAGACATAATGCAATGTGAAGTGTGATCAATAATCCAACTGAATGTAATAAAACCTGATAATTTGCAGTTTGCTATATTGGATCATCCCATCAGTGTGATTTTCTAAGGTGGATGGATAAGTGAACAAAGCTTTAGAAGTATAGACACCACATTTTGATTCAAAAGAAACAAAAAGAAAAAATGTCAATTCATGCCTCAGGTCTCTCTATAGGTAACAGAGTCTTTAACCTTCTCCTCATAGTAATAGGAAAATTAAAATATTAGTTGTTTATGTGATCTTTAAAAATCAATCTATGAGTACTCAAGAGGTCCTAACATTGGTTTTGTACATGATCATTCTTCATAAAAATACAATTTAAATAAAAAATAAAACAATCCCAAATTAAAAGGATGCATGACAAAAACTACTTACTTTTCTTAAATGTTATTAATAAAAGAGAGAAAACCCTTAAAATTAAATCGAATGGGTTTTACTGAAAATATTCAATCGGACGAAAAATCAAAATTTAAATACTCCCAATTCAATGTAAATTAAAGTGTGACCGATTGCATTTCAATGGCTGGAAATTTTACATACCTCACCCCCAATATTTCAATTAAAACTGATTTTCATTAAAATAAAAATCCCTAATTCGAGTGATACAAAAACATGTTTAGTATACAACCACGATCCTATAAGAGCTTTAGAAAAGCAGGATTTCAGATTATTTGAAAGGGTGAGAAGAAATGCCCAAGAAATTGAAGCAAATCAGCAATAAATTATACTCATGTAATCTTTATCACCTAGAAAAGTCCACAAAAATGATCAGATGATAGGTTAGTTGAACTGCACATATGAGGATTTTTTATGCTTATGAATGAAGTTCCAAGAGTTAATTATATGAGAGCGTGAGAGAGAATTTGAGCATTAAACCAAATACCAAACAAATCAGAAGTAGAAATTAGTCCCTTTGTTTAGAGTCCACCCAAATACATATAAATCATGTGATAGAGTTTCTACTTTCCTTAAAGGGACATATGATAGTGGGAAAAAAAAAAGTTGTTTCAAATAACTTTATACGTTGTGTCTCTTATTAAAATATACCAACTTATTTTCATCCCAAGACACTAAAAGGGGACTAAAATAAATTGAACTAATGCATCAACCAATATATGATGTTTTCACAATAACTCAAACAGTGACTGAAATTGCATACTAAAACTTAAAAGTATTGGAGCTTGAAAAGAGACCTGAACCATCTACAAATAGTTGTTGGTGTCCTAACTCCTAACCTACTATACGATGGGACAAAACAATGTCTAGATTTTATGCGTTTGGAGTCTAGATTCTATGATTCACTTAGGATGAGTTCCAATTCAATATGTGGCATTCTCAACAACAACATTTAGTAGAAGCTTCTAACAACTAATAGACATAAGGACAGCCATGGAGACAAGTGGTTGCCGCCTAATACGCTGTCCAAATCCTATCCACCCACACCCAATTACCCATCAAATGGGGCCAATGATATAGACATTATACAGTGGGGCCCACATTTGGTGATCAGGGCCGTTTATCTATGGTTGAACATTGAAAATCTGCCTTCTTACAATTCCAAATTTCATTCTCAATTACAAAAAGCAAAAGAATCCAATATCAGTGGGTCAGTCAAAATGAAATCTATCACAAAGTTTGGTTTAACTTAGAAAATCTGACCATTATGGCATTAAAACAAACAGGTGGAATGCATAATGCAATCAAGTCTAATGCAATGTAAACATAGTAAATAAATTATATTATGGAATATAATTAGTTTTTAAGAATTTTTTACACAAACCATAATAGTAGAGACTAAAAAATTTGCTTATATTAAGTGGGTCGATCATAATACAATCTATGAGAAACTATGTGTGAACTTTGAAAATCTGCCTATTATGGCATTACAACATACAGTTGGAATGCATAGTGAAATAAAGCCTAATACAAAGCAATATCAGAGAAGCCCATAAGCAAAGCTAAGCATAAAGCATTATCAACAATATAATTGCTCACAACATCAAGTGCCACTGTTCACAACAGCATTGTTCTATGCCAAAAACATAACTATTTCTATGAAAAGAGAAAAACCCACAAACAGAACATGTACTACAGCAATTGAATCAATGCCCTGGAGATAAATCCTCTAATCATCTTATATCATAAAGTCAAAGGTGCTGATTTTTTTGAATGTTTGCTAAATGAAATCTATAAAAAACTATGGTTGAACTTTGAAAATCAGCCTTCTTACAATTCCAAATTTCATTCTCAATTACAAAATGCAAAAGAAAAGAATATCAATGGGTCAGTCAAAATGAAATCTATCACAAAGTATGGTTCAACTTTGAAAATCTGCCCATTATGGCATTACAACATACAGTTGGAATGCATAGTGAAATAAAGCCTAATACAAAGCAATATAAACCCACTTGGTCTCCTTCACTTTGTTTGATTTCCTGGCTTCTGTGCCACAAGAAATTTGCTAATGTGCATGTCGTTTATATGCATCTCCATCTATCTTAGCAGCTTCATTGGCCCTCTCTTGATGGGGCATTAAAAAAACCAGCACATTGGACGGATGATATTCCTACCTGTCCAAGTTGAGGCCATCAAGACATTTGGTATATCTGAGCCATATATCTGAGCCATTTGGTATAAAGATTTTGTTGGTCTCATGGTGTACATAGAGGAATCATAATCTCATGCTTAGTAAACAATCTTTTGAACTGAGATCTATCTCATCACCCACACCACACGCACAAAAAAGAAAACCCCATTTCTTATTTTACGATCATAGGTCGATTGACATCTAAAATTTGAACAAAATGGAAAGAAAAAGCAATAGCAGTTGGGAATTGAAAGGGAAGAGGGGTACCTCTGTCTATGACCTTCCATTTCTTAAACATAGTCAAAATTCATTAAAAAAAAAGTAAATAAAATCAGTCACTGAATCAAGCCCAGGCAAAATAGGTGCCTCTACCTTTGAAGGGGTGTCAGCCAAAGATTCCAATTCTAGGACCACTGATGAATTGGTTTTGGTGGACGATGAAGACCAAGGAGTGACGTACGGGGACGACGATGAAGAAGAATTCTGAAAGACAAAATGTATTCTGAAAGACAGACTGTAATCAGGTAAGAGAAAGCGATAGATGGGAGAAAAACGATAAGAAAAACAGAACATTATAAAGAGAGAAGAAACGCCTAATTCATTTACCCATAGAGATTTCCATTTAAACGTTACAAAATCGATGAGGGGAAAGGCAATTTAGCTTCGCCATTTTTCGGAAGAGAACGAAAATGCCGGTAACGGAAGAGAGTTAAGAACTGAACATAAATGTATCTTCTCCATCCTGGGAGAGAAGGAAAACGCCTGATTAGGGCTGTGTAGAGTTGGAGGGAGATGAAGAGGGGATGGTTTTTTTTTTTAAAAAAGAAGAGGGGTTAGCAGTAACGTGCTTTGGACAGTTACTATTTAGGAGTAACGATGGCTGAAGCAAATCAATTTAGGAGTAACGATGGATGGTGCAAATCAATTGGCCGGTATTATTTATTTAAGAGTATGATGGACGATTGGCCGGTATCAATCAATCAATAGTCCTGATATTAATGTACATGTCAAAATCAAAGAATTGTCAAAATCGAATTAGAAATTGGCAATTGGAAACAGTGGCTATAATATATATGACTGGGTACGACTTATTTCTGTCCAATCTATATAATAAGGGAGAGCAGTATTTGAATCCCTGGACATTTTGGACACTTGGATTTATGTACATATTTTTGTACATAAATCCTATGGCTGAGAAGGGATTCAAGAGCTTGGTAATTTTATAATTATTTGAAAACAAAGGGTAGTAACTTTTTACTAAGAACGAGAGGATACGGGAGTGCCATTGATTTTCCGTGAAATCACAAAACCTACCATTATCTTTTCCCAGATGATATGGGAGTGTCCTTGATTTTCTGTGAAATTACGAAACGTGGCATTATCTTTTCAAAACTTCCCCGCAAGTAAAGATATGATTAAATACACGGCTATGATTGCAATTGAGTGATTGAACGGTGTGGAATTTGGGCCCACAACTTACCAGTTTGCCCCTTCACATATATATGCTGTTTTTCACGGATTGTAGAATCTGGGCTAACTTGGATTGTTTAAGTAGCAGATGCAAACGTGGCTAGTATGCAATTAAACTAGACTGCTTATAGTAGTTGGCCACTTCTGGTATTCAATGGTGGTTAAACAAGGGTCCAATTGGCTGGGCTGTTTTACCTAAAAAAATAAAATCCGGCTGGGCTTGATTTGAAGCTGATTGATCCAATGGGCCACATAGAAAATTTGAGTTAAATTTGTTAAATTATGGGCGGTGTTAGTTGTTAGGTAGTCAAAAGAATAGTAATTAAATTTAGTTGTGCTCAGAGCGTGGTGCGCTGTGCCTTCAGGCACGGGCAATGACTAGTTAACTTAAATGCAACGATGTTATATTTCAATTCTGAACCATATCTATCACTTTTGCTGTTTATGGTTTAGTATTAAGGAAAATATTTTTCTGGGCATGTCTCAGGTTCTCCCAATGGGCTAAATTCCAGAGGTGGGCTGGGCCACATGGGAAAGTTTCCCTCAGAGTAGCCTTCTCTCTCGATGGTTTATATTTGTGGTTTATTATTGTGTTTATAGTTTATTATGCGGTTTATGGTTTATTCGTAGGAATTGGGTGGACCCTCACTCAATATAAAGAAACAATGAATAGTATAAAACTTTCTTTCAAGGAATTATATTTAATACAGAACGGCATCACAAAAATTATAAAATAATCATAGTGCATTCGATTGCACTTCACTTGTCTCAGTGCACCTTATACACAATGCACTCATTCATTAGGTCTACAAATTTTCATGTGTATTTTCAGACTTAATTAGAACAGAGATTGCATCATAATTTCAAGGCTTCATGTATTTGAGCATAAATATGAATTTTTGGTCAAAATTATTTAAAAATCCTTAATTTTGTAAGAATTTATGAGATTAATAGTTTAAATCACCCCTCAATCCCACCAATTAGATTCTAAGCAGTGTGGCCCATTGTATCCATTGCATTAATTCATTTCTTTTTGCATTAGGAAGGGCCTATGCATAGCATGCATAGTACTTTTATTTAATTCATTACTAGTAATTTAGTTGTTTCACTGTTGTATGAATTGTCATAGCGCGCAATGGGAGCCCACATGGAGATAAATTGAAAAAGAATAAAAAGAGAGAAAAGAAAGAAATAAAAAGGAGGGAACCGCACCCCACACTGTGCATGATTCCATATACACGCCCCATAAGGGGGTGTGGCACACAATTGCTGCAAAGTTGAGATAATTCTCTCTCCAGTTTTTAAGAATAAAAAACCTCTTTCCTCCATTATCAAGATTCGAGATTCAAACTAAAAAGGAGATTTCTAGATGCAATCAAGGATAGAGTCTCAGTTGGAAAGCTCTTATATAGATATTTGACTCATCCAAAGAAATAGAGTCCATTACAAATCAAAATTCAATAGTTAATCCCATTTTTCTCAGGACAACCTATCAAAAATTGGTCAAAACTTCCAATCTGACCATCGGATCGGTAAGATTTACCTCATCATTGGAAAGAATATTCAGAGTAGATGTCCGTGGACCCCAAAATCATATAAATCGAAGCTGAAATGACCAAGTTAATGACATCAGGAAGTTGGTTGTGAATCCTCTACTCTGGAATAATTGTTTATTATCAAAAGTGGGCCCAATCTTTGTTCAAAATTAACCATTTTCTTGGTCTTCGACCCCCTCAGTCACTAAGAACGCCCCCGATCAATGCAATGGAATGTGCCTATTAATCTATCTCTTGACTCAAAATGGGAGCAAGTTTGAAAAAGGATCTTATAGTGTCTAGGGTTGGGCCAGGAGGGTCTCTAAACGCCTTCTTACTGTTCAAATTGTCAACAACTTCTTTTCGGATGATTAGTTAAGTATAATTGTGGGACATTCCAAAACCCAAATGACTGCAGTACATTTATGGGCTTATACTTCATTCAGATGAATTAGCTGGGTTGGTTTTCAGGCTGTGGTCTTCGCACACATGCAAAAATGAAGAAGAAGAAGAAGAATTATTGCCTAAAAAAATTGCTTGTTAGTATCACCCTTACCCACGATGATAGCTTCCCGTCCGGCCCACTGTTGAGCATATTTTTCAATTGACCCCTTCATCAACGACCCCACTCACTCTTTCACACTGATGGGCATGACCAAGGTCAGATCACAGTTCACATATGTGGATGGACTTCCATTCACGTTTGTCAAATAGGCAGAGTTGGACCACCTCTCAAAATGCTCATTGGGCTAAAAGGGTCTATAGTGTTCACATGCTACTTTTCTGATTTGAGCTCGGCACGCCCCCACCTCTTTATTAGTGTATTAAGGTTGGCATTACAGTCAGCATCGCATGGATTTTTTAATGAATCAATCCAATGGATCCTTCATGTACTTTATAAATCTCCAACTAATCGCGGTCAGTGGCACCAACCATACCCCTCATCTTGCATATAAACATGGATTGTGATAGGATCTTTTATTTAAATAATCGAGTTTCAGATTGCTTGTGATGGTAGCATCTACCTACCTACCTCCTATCACCCAGGCACATTTTCGTCACACTTACATACTTTTCCATCACTAACCCACTTAATCACCACGGTTGGTGATGACAATTAAGTCGGAATATTGTGTAAAACTTGAACCCACCTTGACCCACACCTGCCCCGTCCCATCTAACCCAACTTATGATAGGTTTTTTACATACAACATCAAACACATCCTATGATAGATTTGGATCACAATTGACGTCTTTGCATGAATTTTTGGCTTGTAATTAACCCTCCCCACCTTTTTTTTTTCAGTAAGGACACATCAAAACTAGTCCCGCGGCACAATAAAAGGTGCTCGCTGTTGCATTCGTGAGGTTACGAGCTCAAGTCATGTCCGGTGCTAATAAACATGAGGACACACCTTACCTTTTCTTTTGGCCAAGTCATTCCAACAACCAATATTTGATTATACAATTGTTAAACTTTGTTGAAAGTCAATTAATGAGGCGTTTGAGGTGAGAGTGAAAATGGAATGTGCCAAGACTTTAGGTTGAAACACATATGATGGAAATCAAATGAGGTATTTTTACTCGGGTGGCGATTGTTGATTGGATGAAAAAGTAATTTTCTGATATGACTCGAGGCGATGTAGTGAGATACTTCAAACTCAGTGGGCTAGGGGTCTGCCAACTCCAACTGCTATCAAGGGCTCAGATTACGTTTGTGTCCAGTTGGCACATGTTAAGAGAGAGCATTAGGTTTTTGCATCTCTGTCAAAAGAAGATTGAGAATATTCTTTCGTCCTACCTACCCTTTTTCAGTAGGTGGTTTGTTGGTTTTCTGGTCCCTGGCAGAAGTTGTTGCAGGCTGTAGTGTATTTCTTCAGACTTGGGTCTCTAGTCTCGGTTGTGATGACGTATTTATGGCTGCCGATATAAGAAAGGCACTCAGAGATTGCAGTGGATGAGAAGTTCTCAAGTCTGACCAGCTACCTTGTGGGCCCACCTTGACCACCTATAAAGCCTTGGGTTCCCTGTGTATTAGGCATCATCTGAGGATCATAACTTTGAAATACAATTAAAACAATTTAGATTATCTTTTCTAATGTGCAGGCTCACAATTTTAGGGTCATGATCATCAATCACATTAATATTGAGTGGGCCTCACTGGGTTAGTTCTACCACATTTACCTTCAAATTGGGGATTTGATTAATTTTCTTTTAGGGCCTTTTTATTTGCATTAGAATGCATAAGAATTAAATACATAGAGTTCTTAAGAATGAAGATCAAATATAAATTGAAAAAACATCAAATAATATTTTTCTTTTAGAGAAATCAAATCTAAAGAAGTTGTCGGTTGTTTTTTTAAAACTCACCTTTGATATTTATTTTAAAATATTATATTTGCTTGGGGTTCGAATCCTTAATACGCTACATCTTCTTATTTGTGTGGGTTTTCTTTCCGCTTGTGTTGGCTCTCTTCTAGTCCGATTGTTTAGTTTGCATTTATTTTAATGGAAACAAACAAATAAAGAACAACTTATATATATGTAAATATAAAAAACAGAAAGGACTTGTAGGATAGACAGAGCACAAAAATGAGAACCAGAGAAATAGCTCCACCCAAAAAAAGGAAAAATCAACAAAATTATCTATGGACAAAAAGAAAATATACCAAAGAACAAGGAGAATAGCTTCCACATAAGGCTAAAAAGATAACTATCAAAAAAAAAAAAAAAAAAAGACAGGAACCGTGAAAACCAACCAAAAATGAAGACTCCAAGCAGCTTCTGAAAACGAAACAAGCTGCATCAGAAAAGAAATAGAAAATTTATTTGGAGAATGATTTTATCCGGACCTCTCACACACACGCACACTCACAACTGCAGCATAATATGAAAATACATGTGAATCACAAGAAACACTAGTGATATGTTCAAAATCCCGCGTTTGTTTATCTTTCTAAATTCTAAGCCCCAGAAAATCCATCAACCATTTCTGTCCATTGAAACTCCATCTCTTCTCGGCTCCTCTCTCCCTCCCATTCCTGGATTTCAGATTTCAAGCCCAATGCAAGACACCTCTCCCGCCACGTCAACCTTCTCTATCTAACGTGCGCTTCCATTGTTACTACTACTATTCTATTATATAAATAAACTGCTCTCGTGCATTTCTCTTCCACTCCCCTTGCTCCCTCTCGTATCCACTGTGCGCACCGTGCTAACGTGCGCACGACACACAGGCACCTCCCTGCAGCTACTACTCCCATGGAGCGAGCTCGGAGGCTGGCGACTCGGGCGATTCTCAGACGACTCATGTCCGAGTCGAAACGCTCGCATTTAGCTCACTCGTCGTCTCCATCTCCTCTATCTTCTTTCCCATCTTCGTCGCGCTTCATCTCGTCTTTGTCTCCTTCCATCTTCTCCTCCTCAGATCAGAAGAATGCAGTTGCAGCGGCGGCGTCATCATCGGCGCTCCGATCACAGTCCAGATCGATCTCCGTCGAGGCTCTCAAGCCGTCCGACACCTTCCCCAGGCGGCACAACTCGGAGACGCCGGAGGAGCAGAAGAAGATGGCGGAGTTGTGCGGATTCCCAACCCTGGATTCGTTGATAGACGCGACCGTGCCGAAATCGATCCGGATCTCTGGGATGGAGTTCTCCAAGTTCGATGAAGGCTTGACGGAGAGCCAGATGATCGCTCACATGAAGTCGCTCGCGTCGAAGAATAGGGTTTTCAAATCCTACATCGGGATGGGATATTACAATACATATGTTCCTGCTGTGATTCTTCGCAATATCATGGAGAATCCGGGGTGGTATACGCAGTATACTCCCTACCAGGCGGAGATCGCGCAGGGAAGGCTCGAATCTCTGCTCAATTTCCAGACGTTGATCTCTGATCTCACCGGGCTCCCGATGTCGAACGCCTCCCTACTCGACGAGGGGACGGCGGCGGCTGAGGCGATGGCGATGTGCAACAACATCCAGAGAGGGAAGAAGAAGACCTTCGTCATCGCCTCCAATTGCCATCCCCAAACCATCGACATTTGCAAGACGAGGGCCGCCGGGTTCAATCTCAAGGTGGTCACTGCAGATCTGAAGGACTTCGACTACAGCTCGAATGATGTTTGTGGGGTTCTTGTTCAGTATCCTGGGACGGAAGGGGAGGTGCTTGATTATGGGGAGTTCATAAAGAATGCACATGCTAAAGGTGTGAAGGTTGTTATGGCGTCTGATCTGCTGGCGCTGACGATGCTGAAGCCGCCTGGCGAATTGGGGGCGGACATCACCGTTGGATCCGCGCAGAGGTTTGGTGTTCCCATGGGGTATGGCGGGCCGCACGCCGCCTTCCTGGCCACCTCCCAGGAGTATAAGAGGATGATGCCCGGGAGGATTATTGGGGTGAGCGTGGATTCGTCGGGAAAGCCTGCGCTGCGTATGGCGATGCAGACCAGGGAGCAGCACATCCGAAGGGACAAGGCCACCAGCAACATCTGCACTGCCCAGGTTTAAAAATTTAATCTTGTTCCTGCTATTTGTTTCTTTCATAATAATTTCTTCCATAGTACAAGTAGGAATTGAATTGTGTATGGTGGTGATTGAAAGTGGGTGATTGTGTAGGCCTTGCTTGCAAATATGGCTGCCATGTATGCAGTCTATCATGGCCCTGATGGCCTCAAAGTGATTGCGGAGCGTGTGCACGGTCTTGCCGGAGTTTTTGCGCTTGGACTGAAGAAACTTGGAACAGTGGAGGTCCAGGGGCTTCCCTTCTTTGACACTGTGAAAATCAAGTGTGCCAATTCGCAGGCGATTGCTGATGCTGCTTGTAAAAGCGGGATCAATCTTCGAATTGTGGATTCAAACACAGTAAGTGATTGTAACCAGAGGCATCGACTGGGTAGATTTGGTTTTTAGATGTTGGCTTTTCGATGCCTTGGTGTTTTAAATTCTGATGTAGGTTTTGGTGGCATTTTAGATAACTGTATCTTTTGATGAGACTACGACGGTGGAGGATGTGGATGAGCTTTTTAAAGTATTTGCCGGTGGCAAATCTGTGAGTATCTTTTCATAATGGTACTTTTACTATCCAGAACATTGTATTCTGTTATCTATTTCGAAAGATTGATTCCTTTTTCCACCATCTTTAGGCAACAGGTACTTGTATACACCATCATTCCTGTTTAGGCTGGGAATGACTAAAAATTGTATACAGACAATTTCAGTAGAAAATCCAAGAAGAATATACTAAACATTAAACTCCACGGTAATGGTATAATTTATAGAGCATGAAGTGTCATATATTTTATTTATGGTTCTTGCTTTTCTACAATGATGGGTGGTTTGGTTTTGTTTTCCACTTTCCATTGACCACGTTTTGATTTGGTGAGTTTGCAGCCCTGTTTTCTAACTTGATTTACCTGCTACATATTAGAATCTGAAACTAAGATTCCAATTCATCCTAGGTTTGATTCTAGTAGAGTATCGGCAAAGTTCAAAACCAAAAATGGTGTAATCTGAGAAGTTGAATGTCTCTTTCGTAAATTCTGGATTTTGACCACACGAAAGCCACGAACTGTAAGTTCCAACAATGAAACATGAAAAGTGAACCAGTAAATTCACTTCTATGAACTAATTACTAGTAAAATGTAAAAAGCTGTAAATTCTGTTATTTATGTGACTATTCAAGAGATCTATAATAGCAGTGGTAAAAAAAAGGCTCAAAAACTTAGAAAGAAGTAAACAAATTTGTAGGAAAATGAAGAATTTTTAACTGTTGCATGGCCTACTTGCATATTTCGAATGATTCATGCGTGATCCATATGGTACATTTGAATCGTCTGATCTAAGTAGACAAAAGTTTGTGTTGGACGAAGCTGCATGATCTATAAATGTAGCTCTATTGACTATTTTATTAGGTCTCACATGTCCAAAAATGACATGCATAGGGTATTAGCATGAACACTTGCTAACTTTGCTTTTGTTGACATATATGTTGTCCTCTTGACTCTCAGGTGACTTTCACTGCCGCATCTCTTGCTCCAGAAGTTCAGTCTACAATTCCACATGGGCTCGTGAGAGAGAGTCCATATTTGACCCACCCTATTTTCAACATGTATGAGACCTGTCTGTGAACTTACTCTAGCAGTTGCATTTTACAAGTTCTGAAAGTTTGTTGCTTCCCCAGGTACCACACAGAACATGAGCTGCTCAGATACATTCACAAGTTGCAATCGAAAGATCTCTCATTATGCCACAGCATGATTCCTTTGGGATCTTGTACAATGAAACTTAATGCAACAGTAGAGATGATGCCAGTGACTTGGCCTGAATTTGCAGACATTCACCCATTTGCCCCTACAGAACAAGCTATGGGTTATCAGGTAGGTTGTTGCATTCTTCAGTGAACTATGTTGCACAGGGTTCTGAATGAGCAAAGTACCTGATTTGAACATGTTCTGTTTCCAATGTTGCACAGGATTCCATGTGACACTTTCTTAGGTTTTTCTTTTCTATCATTTTACTTTTGTTTCTGTCTTATTTAATCCTCAGTTCATGTAAATTTACAGATAATGAACTGCTTTTTTTCCAAAATTTGTGATTTTTTAAAATAGAAACTATGGCGTTCATGCATTTATAAGACAGAGCTCATGTTATCAAATCTATTGCAGCCTTAATATTTGATTAAGATATTTACTTTCTACAGTTGATTAAAATGTAATCGTCTACTCGAATCTTACTTTTTAGTTTGCTGAAGGTGTTGGGTTTTTACACATGTATCCATACTCATGATACTCAACTCAGCTTGACCTATTGAAATTTCATGGTTACTAGTGACATGTGTCTTGATTGCTGCGCCTTTTGTTTTCTTTCAAGGAAATGTTCGAAGACTTGGGTGAACTCTTGTGTACAATCACTGGCTTTGACTCTTTCTCTTTGCAACCCAATGCCGGTGCAGCTGGTGAGTATGCTGGGCTGATGGTCATCCGTGCGTACCACAAGGTAAGTGATTTAAACTTACAAGCAAGTGAATTTTTTGCTGTTGTCCTCGTGAAAGAAGCCCTTGAAGTTCGACACCTTTTTCCTTGACTATAATCAATGTATTTATTATCTGCTTTGTTGGAAAATTATAGGCTAGAGGAGACCATCATCGGGATGTTTGCATTATACCTGTCTCAGCACATGGGACCAATCCTGCTAGTGCAGCTATGTGCGGAATGAAAATTGTTCCTGTTGGAACTGATGCAAAGGGAAACATCAACATTGAAGAATTAAGGAAAGCTGCTGAAGCAAACAAGGCCAATCTCTCAGCTCTTATGGTACATCTTCTGCATATTAAGACTAGTGTTTGCATGGAACATATAAAAGTTATCCTTTTCTTTTATTTTTTATTTAAGCCATTTTGCTTAATATCAGTTTAATGAAATTAAGATGGACACAATGGCTCTGCCTGTGGGTCCCACCTATTTCCCCCCTATGATCAATCTAAAGTCCTCCACCCACCACTGTCCAGTGAATTGCTGCTGCCTAAATTATCAATTCAGCTGAATTTTGTGGGCCTCTAAATTGATAATGTTTTTTTTTTTTTTTCGATAACAATAAAGTTTTATTAAGAAGCAAAAAAGAAAAGAAAACAGGACAAAGCCACAAACAAGCCAGCTCACACAGGACACTAAAAAAGAGAACTACAAAACAAAATGATACTATACATCAAAATTAAGAGATGAAAGAAAAACTCCCTCCTTTGCAAGAGCATCTGCCATGACATTAGCGCCTCTTAAAATATAATTGAAGCAAGCACCGAAATGAACAGAAATATCCTACACCTCCTCCACCCAATCCGCTAACCTCCATGGAAAAGACGACTTACTAGAACACCACTGAATAACTGAAAAAGAATCGCCTTCAAGAATAACAGAGACCCATCCCATCCTACGCAACTCATAGCAAAAAGTTCAACTTCATTAGCATCAATCAAATCCACAGGCCCTAAATAGTTTCGAACAACCACATCAGACTAAACCCTAATAACACCCCCAATTCCACCTTTTCTAAGAGAATGAACAAAACTTCTATCAAAATTTAGCTGTAGAACACCCCACAGAGGATTCAACCAAAGCACTCTTCTCACAAAAGTAGCCTTCCAACCTCCTCTCAAAACATCTATCTAAGAAATATTGAGATTACTCAAATCAACACCTTCAAACTCCTGTTTAGTCCGTACCCACTCCGAAACAGACCAAACAATAGACCGAACAACCTCAGCCACGGAACTATTCTTATTCCTGAATAATCTATCATTCCTCTCCAACCAAAGCTTCCATAGTGCAGCATACAACACTAATTTCCATAAGATTTTGCCACGAATATACTTGCACCCATATCGCCATTGATGAAAAAGGTCATCAACTTCCCTAGGCATCATGGTTTAAAATCTCGGTCTCGGTCGCGGTATCGGCCGGGCCGAAAAACCGATATGATATCGGTATCGGTCGCGGATATCGGTCCGTCGCGGTCGTCGCGGTGTGAATTTTTTTTTTAATCCAAAAAAATTTGCAAAAATATCCAAAAAATCCAGAATATTAGAAAATGCTGGAATACAATACTTTTTTCCATTAGTAATAACAATAAATCAAAATCTCGGTCACCTTAAGTTATGAGTCCTGTCTGTGTCGCAGTTCGCGATCCTTTTTAGTATTTCATATAATGCAACCATTATTGATGCTCATGATCAATTTATTAGTGTAAAATATAAGAAAATAAAGATAACATATCAATCATGATTTAATGCTAACTCAATCATCAAATAAGTTGTGAAATTCAAGACCCTGAAGATGAAACATTAAAATCAGAATCATAATAGTGAGATAGATAAATCATAAAGCACTTGGACATCAAAAGGTTCATGGTTCACCTGAAATTAGAGGGGACTAGTACTAGCCTAGTAGCCTACTAGGGAGAGATTGATGAGTATGAGTGTATGACAGATTGACAGCCTAATTCCAAGTGGAATGTCGCCCTGGCTCGATATCATCATCATCATCATTTCTTCGGTATTGGCTAAAAAGATATGCTCCATACTGTTGCGCAGCACTACCATAGACATGACCATATTCATATTGGTCTTGATAAGATGATGAACTATCCTGATCTCCTGTAGATTGAGATGGCTGGTTGTAGTCAAATGGCATGAAATGGGCATGAGGGGCATATAAAGGTGGTTGCCTAACTGGTGGGTTAAGCCTCCCTTGCTCAATTAACATCTCTTCAATAGAAATAATGGGTGTTCGAGAAAGGGGTACCCAATTAGGGTCATATGAATAACCCTCATGTTGTCCATACATGGCACCTTCTTGGCCAACATAACCCCCATGATGTCCATACATGGCACCTTGGCCAACATAACTACCATGATGACCATGAGTACCAACGCTACTACTACCCCCTGCCTCAGTCTGTCCAACATGTCTGACATAGCCACGGCGAGGATCTAACTCAGTAGCATCAGGAAAATGCTCAACTGTCTCATAAGTGACAGGCTCATCATCTCTATAATGACCCTCATCCCCGGGAGAGTCAGGTGGAATTCCTGCTGATGATGAAGAAGTAGAAATACTTGACTCACTCTCCTCGTCCACCTCCTTTCCCCTTGGCTCACTTGTATTAGGTGCGCGCCCCTGCTGCATTGTCAAGTTTATTTCTTCTATCCTTTCTGCAGCCCTCACTGGCTCAGGCCTATCCCCAGTCAAATCCTGCATCAACTCCTCAAACTCAGGGTCTTGGTCTAACAGCGGTTCTTCTTGTTCCTCCAGCCATTGACCTAACACAGTATCCTCATCTGAAAAGATATAGTCCAAATTAATTGGACAGAAATAATCTCGATGATCCTCAAACTGTCTTCTCCTTCTATTTCTACTCCGGAGCTTGAGGTTGTAGTGGATGTAGACCAATTTATTTAGCTTCTGCATTGTCAATCTATTTCTTGGTCTAGTGTGGATAAATGAGAAGGTGCTCCAGTTTCTTTCACAATTGGAAGACGATGTAGTTTGACTAAGGACTTTAATAGCAATCATCCTTAGTGCAGGAGCACTCTCTCCATAATTCAACCACCATTCAGCTGAAAAAAATAGAAATGATATTAGAGTTAATAAAATAATAGTAAGTCCTTGAGTAATATAGAGATGACATTACAATCAATACCAGGATAGGTCTGTGTGATAGCTCTCCGTGCAGTCGTCGTTCCAAAGCTTCCAGCACGTACGTTGTATATGTCAATCTGAAGACATTAATGTAGAAAAATAAATTAGAGAAATTACAATGTTATATACTTTTTTCCCTAAATCCTACCTGATTAGTAGCCCAAATTGCTTCATCTGTACTCTCTGCTAGTCTTTCAATTACATTTTTTAGTCCCACACGGATTTCATCAGATATGTGTCCATCCGTAAATTGGGGATTAAAGAAGTATCCTGTAAAACCAATGAATCTTAGTCATTGATAAATTAATATAGTGAGGAGAGACTAGAGAGTTGAATACAACAATTCAAGTATTAAAGGAAATAGCCTTCACTTACCAGCAGTGTGTAAATCATGTTTCAATTGTCGTCCCCATCGATCGTCGATGATCTTCCAATACTTTTTGTAATATCTACAATCTGCTTGAATAGCCAGCTTTGATCTCTCCATGGCCTCATGTAAGAAGCCCATTGTTGGCTTATCATCGCCATCAACCAATCGAAGAACCTTTATTAGGGGATCAAAAACATTCAAAACACCCTTCACATGAGGCCAAAATTTGTTGGACTCAATTATTTTACATACTTCAAGAGTAATGGGACTTGGCCTCTTTCCCCATTTTGAATTCAGGAACTCATGTGATTTTATCAATTGGAGAAGTCCTTCTCTATACTTGTAAACACTTTCGATAGCAATGAAGTGGGTGGCAAATCTAGTGATGCCAGGCCGTAGTAATTCATGGTTGTCTGTATATGTTTTCATCATGGAAATGAGTCTATATGACTGATAAAAAAAATTGGTAATCTTCTTTATCTTACCAATCACTTGCTGCATGACTTTTCCTTTTGCAATATCTTCAAGCATTAAATCCAGGCAATGTGCTGCACATGGAGACCAAAAAATCCTTGGCCTTTGTTTCATAAGCATCATTCCTGCAGCCTTCATGTTTGCAGCATTGTCAGTAACAACCTGAATTACAGAATCTGCCCCAACTTCTTCAATCACCTCATTCAATAACTTATTAATATATTTTGCATCTTGGACGTAATCAGTTGCATCAACTGATTTGATGAACACCGTGCCCATAGACGAGTAGACTAGAAAATTCAAGAGATGACGATGTGTGATGGTCGTCCACCCATCGCACATTAGTGTGCAACCTCTTTCCTTCCATGCCCATTTGAAAGTTTGCACCCAAGCTTGCAACTCTTCATACTCTTTCTCAACACAGACATGCCCAATCTCATAAGGGGTGGGTGCCTTTATACCTGGACCATGTTCTGCAGCTGCATCTAACATGGTGGTGAAATAAGGAGAAGATGCCTTGTTGGGTGGAATGCCTCCATCCAAAAAAAACTTCCCAGTGGCTCTCACTAGATTTTCTCTTGCTTTACTAAACTTGCCCTTTAATGCTTTCATAATGCTGGGCTGCTTTGATGTTGGTTTTCTATAAGCGAATGGGTCAGTTGGCCCCACCACATCAGGCCTACGAGGTGCATGTGTAGGAGGTCTTTCAATCTCCTCAATGTCTGGATCTTGACGCGGTTGTTTTTGACTAACTGCCCGTCGCAAACTCACTCCCCCAAGTCCGGATGACCCACCCTGCTCATATTGGCTACCTCTAGTAGATGCTTCATATTGCATTCTTCTCCTCTCTTCCTCCTCCTGAAGGGACCTCACACTTTCTCTCCTAGCCCTCCTCATTTCCGGGTCTTCATCGTCATCATCTGAGGAACCAAATACTTCTTCTCTGCATGCATCAAATTCCTCAGTTCTTCTTCTTTCTTGTACAACTTTTTTTTGTGCAGATGCATTAAGGAGCTCCTGCATTTCAACTCTCACATTTGGTGGCACTTTATTACATTTTTGCACCTGTCCTGATACATGTGCCAAATGTTGTTTCAATCGAGTAATCCCGCCATTGAGCACTCGTCCACAATAATTACATTTTACTTTACTTTTACTTCCAACTGCTTCACCATGGCTCCATCCCGCATCTATGTTACGCACCATCTTGTTCCTACAAAATAAGAAATTCATGTAATAGAAATACTCTAACAACAATTATTTTTAGAAAACAAATTTAATAAAATCATTTTCAAAATCTTAAATATATAGATCTAGCATGAAAGTATGTAGATTAATCATTTACACACCATACAATGATCATGAATCATTAAAAGAACATATTTATGATGAAATCCCCAAAAAATGATATATTATAATTCAAATATTAAAAAATCCGAAAATAAAATAATTAAAATAAAAATCTAAATCATGTTTATGACTATGAGTAGATATAGATCTATCATCTACATCCTACACACTATTAATAAGCCTTTGATATGAGGTAACAACTAACAACTAACAAGTAACAACAATTATTTTTAGGAAAAGAAAATAATAAAATCATTTTCAAAATCCTAAATATATAGATCTAGCATAAAACTATGTAGATTAATCATTTACACACCATATAATGATCATGAATCATTAAAGGAACATATTTATGATGAAATCCCCAAAAAATGATATATTATAATTCAAATATTAAAAAATCCGAAAATAAAATAATTAAAATAAAAATCTAAATCATGTTTATGAGTCTATGACTATGAGTAGATGTAGATTTATTATCTACACACTATTAATAAGCCTTTGGTATCATAAATATTCTAACAAGTTACAAGTAACAACAATTATTTTTAAGAATTTTTTTTTTAATAAAATCATTTTCAAAATTCAAAATACATAGATCTAGCATAAAAGTTTGTAAATCAATCATTTATACACTATACAATGATCATGAATCATTAAAAGAACATAGTTATGATGAAATCCCCAAAAAAATGATATATAATAATTCAAATATCAAAAAATCCGAAAATAAAAAAAATTGGAAAAAAAAGTTCAAAATCATGTGTATGAGTAGATCTAGCATGAAAGTATGTAGATCTAACTTCTAAATGAAGAACACAAATAAATGACAAACCTAATGATTTCTATATTTCATCTAAAAAATTTAAAAAAAAAAAAAACCACATGATAAAATGCTTTGGGTTGATTTTCTCATACCTTGGATAATATTCTCTTCAAAAAATTAATGTGGGATCTTGAAATGTTGAAGAGGGAGTGGGTGGGCTGCTAGCTGCTGCTATGGATGGAGAAGAGAAGAGAAGAAGAGGAAGATGGGGAAAAAGTAGAAAAAATTAGGGCTTTTTTTCTTTATGTATCATCTCGGCCGATATTTTGAAAATATCGGCCGAGATATCGGTTAGGGCCGAGATGATATCATCTCGGCCGATATCTCGGCATTTTCCCGCGATATATGACCGAGACCGATATCTCACTGAGATATCGGCTCGGTCTCGGCCGATACCGAGTCATATCGGCCGATATGACTCGGTATCGGCCGATATTTAATTCCATGCTAGGCATGACCCATTGCATACCAAACATATCAAGAATACCGATCCACACTTTATAAGCAAAAGGACAATAGATCATCAAATGATGCACTGACTTCTCATCTTGTAAACACATAGGGCACCTATTAACTATAATATGGTTTCGTCGACGAAGCTTGTCAATAGTCAAAATTTTATGCCATCTAGCAATCCAGCAAAAAGCTAAAACTCTTGGAGGAACGGAAGGATCCCAAAAACTGTGCCAACCAATCACTCTATCAGAATTTTCAGTCAAACTATTAAAAAAAGACTTGACAGAATAATTACCTTTAACATCAGGCTTCCAAACCCTTTTATCTCCTCTCCCAACTGATAAATAGAACTTATCCAACATACCAAGCAAATTGGTAAAGTCAGAAATTTCGTCATCAGTTAAATGCCTTCGAAAACAGAAATCCCAAGAAAAACTGTCTCTTGTAAAAGACAAATGATCAGCAACAGTCCCTTTAGACCTTCTGTCCAATAAATAAAGACTAGGAAAGAGATGATTCAACACATTTTGCCCACACCATTCAGCATGCCAAAAGCTAACCCACTGGCCATCATGAACCCTATACCGGATTCGTAAATCAAAATCAGCCTTAACAGAAAGAACAGATTTCCATAAACCTGAACTCTTATAATCCTTATTCTGCGCACACCATCCTTCATTACCCAATTGATATTTACTAATCAAAAGTTGTCTCCACAAGCCTCCATCAGGTTCTCCCACTCTCCATAACCACTTCCCAAGAAGTGCTTTATTGACTTTCTCGATAGAACTGATTCCCAAACCACCTTTAGAAATAGGAGAACACACAGTTTCCCGTCGAACCAAATGATATTTTGTTTTCTCCACAGCATCATTCCAAAGAAAGTCACGTTGGAATTTTTCAATCCGCCGAAGCACACTTTTGGGACATTTGAAACAAGACAAATAGTAAATTGGAATACTGGAAAGAACAGACTTTATTAAAGTAATGCGTCCTCCCAAAGACAAATACCTCCTCTTCCAAGAACTGAGCTTTTTATCAATACGCTCAACCATCGAGTCCCACAAGCTTTTTTTCAGGAGCCCCAAACATAAAGGAATCCCCAAATATTTAGAAGGGAACTTCCCTACTTTACAACAAAAAGCATTAGCTAAAGAATCAAGAAGACTATCCACCACCCGAACACCAATCAGTTCACACTTTTCATAATTAATCTTCAACCTAGATAATAGCTCAAATCATTTCAACAAATATTTTAAAGTATCAATCTGGACCAGAGAAGCATCACAAAAAATAATAGTATTATTTGTGAATTGTAAATGAGTTACCTCATGATCATAATTTTCAACATAAAAACCTGAAATTAAAGTTGTCAGGTTGGCTCTCTCCATCGAAGCATGCAAAGCCTCCGCCACAATAACAAATAACATAGGAGATAATGGATCTCCTTGCCGCGGACCTCTAGAACTCTTGAAATAGCCTTTTGGAGAACCATTCAACAAAATTGAAAAATGAGCAGAAGAAATACAACTGTAGATCCATTTTTGTCATTTCACTCCAAACCCCATGCGCTCCATCATATATTGGAGAAATCCCCAATCCACCATATCGTACACCTTTTCAAAATCCAACTTGCATACCAAACCTGGTTGTTGCTGTGAATTCCTTGAATCTGTGCACTCATAAGCTATAAGCACACTATCAAGAATTTGACGACCATCAACAAAAGCACCCTGAATATCAAAAATAATCCCTGGCAACACCCTTCGAAGATGATTAGCAAGAACTTTTGCTAGAATCTTGTACAAACGATCAAGCTAATGGGCCGGTAATCCTTGATAGAGATTGCACCCTCCCTTTTAGGAATCAAAGAAACGAAAGTGGCACCCAACTCCCATGTTATAACTCCATTCTTATGGAATTCATTAAAGAAAATAAGCAAATCCTCTTCTAGAAGATCTAGAAATGTTGAAAGAATATAATAGGAAAACCATCCGGACTAGGTGCATGATCCCCACCACAACCGGACACAACGACTTTGATTTCCTCTTTAGAAAAATTAGCTTCTAGAGTTGAAGCAGTGGAAGAAGAAAGCTGTCTAACAGGAATTCCATCCATCCGGGGTCTCGCGCTACTATCAGCATTGTATAACCTCTAGTAAAAAGAAGCCACTTCACTTTCTATGTCAGCTTTTTTATCCCACAGTTTTTCCCTAGCAATAATAGAGTTTATCCTGTTTACACAACGGCGAGCACTAGCAACCATGTGAAAATTTTTTGTATTACGATCACCTGCTTCCAACCATTTAATTCTTGGCCGCTGTTTCCATTTAATTTCTTCTTGAAAAATCAGCCTTTGGAAGTCCTCTTGATATGACTGTCTTCTTAACCGATCCACCTCTTCAAAGGCTCATGCTTCTTCCTTTTCATCTAAAACCTGAATATCAGCAAGCAACTGCAACTTACGTAGCAAAAATTACCAAAAGCATTCTTTCGCCATTCTTGTCAAATTGATAATGTAAAATTTGACACTCATACAACTTTGTCTAATGGCAAAGGACTGAACAATTTTGAGGCCCTCAAGACTGTATGTCCTGTAATTGGATGGTTCCCATTTTTTTTTTCACACATGTAGGGTCTAGGGAATAGGGATACCTATCAAAACCCTGGACCCCCATGATTGCATGCTTCCGGGTGGGCCCCACAGCTTGTACCATTCCGAGCTTAGGAATGGCCTGGCCGTTCCTGATAATGACATTACCAATTTATGATTTGCTTGGAGCCTCTCCAGCCTAACTGTGAAGACACACCGGCTAAATAATGGTCCAGTACAACATTTATATTTTTTTCTTTTTGGGTGAGTGGTATACAACAAGTGAGACAACCTACGTGCCCAGGGATCGATCACTCCCTGGACAGCTGTGTGCAGGGGCGGACGCATGTGTTAGCATGCGGGTGCGACCACGCTTGCCAGATTCGAGAAACTCCTTAGATAAGACAGACCTTAAAAATCTTATTTTGTTATTTGACCTTTTAACTTTGACCATTGCCTGCATACAAAAGAACCAATCACTGATGATTGATGATGTCTTAAGGAGTTGAAAGGTTCCCCCTTTGATATAAACAAACTTGAAGGAAATCAAATTACCTAGAGGTGAGATAAATGATCACTCTTTAATATCTCAATTAAAAGATGCCTTCAAACTTGTGGACTCCTTCCAACTGGTCTTCACACAGAATAAAGTTTGCTGTAGTGCTCACAAAAATGAGGAACTGAACTATGAACTGCTGCTGTTCCAGTATTGTGCATAATTGCAGTATTAGGGCACGGACAATGGAAAGCTGATGACAAAATAAAAAGGATGAGCCAGAAGAACTGGCCATAGATGATCTGACAGGACTGTAGTACACTTCGGGTAGTGCTAAATAGAATGAATCCAAAGACTTCTTACTTTTTGTAGAAAATGTTTCACTAAAGGGTAGTCAACATTGGTTTACTACTAGTTGTTAAACCTCCTACTTTCAATACCTAGTCACTTTTAGTTCCTACTTAAGACCAACTAAGACCTAAAACTTCTATTCTAAGAATCTGCTTACAACCAAACACTATAGTTAACATTAATATAAAAAAAAAAAAGACCTAACCATCATAGTCAATTGGACAATCCTAGCCAGTTGGTTTTGATTATTGTCCATTTCCAGGTATGTGATTGGACATCGATATGCCTTAGTCTGATATCTAGGTTTATGATCTATTGATTTGTGAGTATTTGGTTGGTGGGGCCTATGTCCTGAAAATTGTCGAACATCCTAGCCAGTTGGTCATGATTATTATCAATTTTTCTCCATACTGATTTTTTATACCTATTCTTAAATAAAAGACTGCTTTTTTCTTTTAATTTTGGCAATTTTCACCTTAAATTTGTATTTATTTCTTATTTCACATAAAATTTTACATTGTTTTATTACCTTTTATTTTCTAATTTTTGAAAATCAACTCCAATAAAGTCTTAATCATGTCCTATTCATAAAACTAATGACATTTTGAACATTCTGGCCCCTATCAATCTATGACTGAATTTTGTTTTTATGCATATACATGCTTGTGCTTTAAGCATGGGTGGTCAAACTAGTATTATTATGATCGTGATGGTAGATTTTCACAAGTTATCTTAGGAAATGCAGATTTTTAATATTTTCTGTTGGTTTTCTTTTTAGCTCTCTTAAAGAGCTTGTGGGTGATTGGTTTTTTTTTTATCATTGATGTGTTTCTAACTTTATTCTATTTTTTTTTATATGCCAATATTTCAGTTTCTCACCCCTCTTCCCCTGTAGTTCATTAATATGCATACTAGTGCTGTTACTAGTGAATTTCCCGTTTTACCAAAACAATGATCCTGTAGTTCCAGCCACCTGAATGTTGAAGGTGCATCTAGTTTTGAACGAAGTGTGTTTTTTTTTTTTTTGAAAAAAGTGACTATATTCATTGCTCAAGGAAACTGTATAGTATAGGAGATATATACTGACTCAAAAAACCCAAGGAACTGGGAAAGAGCAACAAAAAAAGCTAAGAGATTAACCCCAAAAAACAGAGGGCAACAACCCCAAAACTACAAATTAGGCACATTAAACAGAAACAGTCAGAGTAGGTATTTCCTTATACAATATAATGTGCGCGATCTCATTTCCTTTCAAACTTTTGATTTTAATCAATTTTCAGGTTACATATCCTTCAACTCATGGAGTCTACGAAGAAGGCATTGATGAGATATGCAAAATAATTCATGATAATGGGGGCCAAGTATATATGGATGGAGCTAACATGAATGCACAGGTTTGTTTCTTCATCCATGTTACAAGATAATTTATATTTTATATTGCATATTGTGAAAATTTAGTCCTCTCCCAGTCTCCCTTATCTTATAATTAGCAGTGTGTTAAGTTTTTGGGACAATGAAATGATATGTAGGATTCACTTTGTACGGAAACATAAAATAAAACTTATAAATGGTGATTAAGATATAGTTTAAATACCAGATTTGCCTAAAAGTGTACCCTTTTTTTTTTTCCAACAATCCTCTGTATCACATTTCCACCCACCTCTCAAGGAACAAAAAGATAATAAAAAAGAAAAATCTTTTGGTTAATTGGCACTCAACACAATTTGGTAGTAGTTTTGTCCGTTGCCAGCCTTTGAATTGAATCATAGTAGATTTGCACTTACAAAACCAACAACTTTGGGCCTAAAAATAAAGCGCAGGATTATCTGATCCGTTTGGCTAGCCTCTAATTGGCTTCAAGCGCATCCCATTTCCCTTATTACCTCCATGCATGACATGCATGCAGGTGGGCCCCACGAAATGGGTGGACCCCTGTTTACCTGATGATTTGTTCAAGGATCTGACAACAAAAGGGTATCTCCCATCTCGAATCTGACCAATTTTGTCTTGTTTACGTCCCTAAGTTATCAATGTTTTCTGTTTGTGAAAAATCATCAAACTTATGCTTCTCTTCTTTGTGAGTAGTTTCTAATTTTGAGGTGATTATTTCTCTTACCGTACAGGTGGGTCTAACAAGTCCTGGCTGGATTGGGGCAGATGTTTGCCATCTTAATCTCCACAAAACATTTTGCATCCCCCATGGTGGTGGCGGTCCCGGAATGGGTCCCATTGGTGTGAAGAAACACTTGGCACCATTTCTTCCATCACATCCTGTGGTAAGACAAATTTTCAAACCAACTGTTATTTTATTGCTTTGAGTATTTTATATCCATTGATATTTAGATCTGTATCATCCATGTCCATATTTTTTTTTATAGGTGCCTATAGGTGGGATACCACCCCCTGAGAAATTTCAGCCTCTTGGAACCATATCTGCTGCACCTTGGGGGTCTGCATTGATTTTGCCCATTTCCTATACATACATAGCCATGATGGGATCCAAGGGGCTCACTGAAGCTTCAAAGATCGCTATCTTGAATGCAAACTACATGGCAAAGCGTTTGGAGGTCCTTAACTTTTCCTTGATCCAACTTTTCATTTAATTTAGGAAGTTTGTGGTGTCAAGACAAACATAGATCATTATGTTTTCCTCTGATAATCAGGGTATGTTGCTCGAGATCCTTACACTAACATAGATCATGAACGAAGCATTCATATGGGGCTCTGATACAATGTTACTTTCAGAAGATCTTGGATATTAACTGTCCCTTCAAGGCTTTTTATTCATCTCAATATATAGTACAATAAATTAGATTCAAATGTAAGATAAGGCCTAAAACTAGGGATGAATTGCAACACATTTTGGACCAAGTCTATTGAGTCGACCAGAATTATCGGGTTGACCTTTATCTTGACATGTGTGGCCCTTTCTAATGAATGCTAATGCTTCTAAATTTTATTTAATCTTTGGGAAGCATGGAAAAAGAATATGCTGTTGAGTTTTAACCTGGGCCGGTCACTTGTAACTGGGAAATAGTGGCATCTTTTATTCATATACTGGTATGCTGTTTCGTACTGCGGATATTCAATATAATTGTTTTGATTGTCATCTGCATTCATTTTTGGTTTTCACAGAACCACTACCCCATACTTTTCCGTGGTGTCAATGGCACGGTAGCCCACGAATTCATTGTCGACTTGAGAGGTTTTAAGGTGCTTCAAGTCAACCTTTTTCTGGTTCTTTCTTTTGTAATTTCCTGTTCCCAACTGCTGAATGAAATGTGATTTCTGTGGTAGAATACTGCTGGTATAGAGCCTGAAGATGTTGCTAAACGACTTATGGATTATGGATTTCATGGACCAACAATGTCATGGCCGGTCCCAGGCACTCTTATGATTGAACCTACTGAAAGTGAAAGCAAGGTATACTCCTAAAGGAAAGAACTGTTGCCTTTTGTTTTCCTTTTTCTATCTTTTTAAGTTTACAAGGATCTTTGGTTTCCATTCCAGGCTGAATTGGACAGGTATTGTGATGCTCTTATATCAATTAGAGAAGAAATTGCACAGATTGAGAGTGGAAAGGCCGATATTAAGGACAATGTCCTTAAGGTACAGAAAATTGCTGCTTGTTTACACATACGACTCCTTAATTTGTTATATTTGTCCACTGGCTCTGTTTTGCTAGCCTAGACTCCTGGTCCGGGTGTACACGGATCGGATTGGTGCGGATTGGGCCAAATCCGTTACCTACGGATTGACGGATTTGGAATTACCAATCCATGGCTGTTAAAATCCGATTCGATCTGATCCGTGGAGGATCGAATCGGATTAATCCGTTTAATCCAACCCTGTACATTACATGGATAAAAAAAGAAGAAAAACCCATGAATTCTGAAGCCACTGAATTAAAGGGGCATGAGTTGAGAGCTACATGCCTATCCTATCCTCTTCTATTCATAAGGTTACATATTGACCCCTTACATTTTTTTTCTTCTTATTATATATATTTATTTATATTTAATGACACCGGATCAAATCCGCGGATTAAGGGTGAAATCCGCCGCCAATCTGTCGCTAACGGATTACACAATTTACAATCCGTCACCAATCCGTTGGCCTTCGGATCGGATTAAAATCTATGAATCGGATCGGATGAGATTGGATTGACGGATGGACGGATTTTTTGTACACCCCTACTCCTGGATACTTCCATTTGTACTATAGCTTGTCATTTTTTTGAAGTTTCAAAATCATGATTTTTTAAGAGAACAGTGAATCCCAACTTCCTGAATAATTCGGTTCTCAAATAGTTGAACCCAAGTTCAAAGTAGCCCAAGACTTACACCAAAGTATTGAAGGACAGCGCAACTACAATGCAAAAGCATTAAGATTGTCCAAAAATTAAAAAATTCTAAAATATACTCAAAGGTGGTTGATAATTTGTTATAAACAATTACTACTAACTGCTTGTAACTTCCCAAATTCAAACATGATTAACTTCCTAAATTCAAACACAACTAATTACTTACACATCATCGGTAACCTAATCACCATAATTCATGAGAACGGCCACTTACCTCTTTGGTAAGTGGTGGCCGTTCTCACTTGGCTTCAAACCCTGGGTAGGCTGCCTTTTTCTGCTTGTGGGGGCTTCTTTCCCACTTTTGTAAGCCTTCTTCCCGTTTGTGCAGGCTGTCTTCCCATGTGTGTGCGGGCTATTTCTTGGGTCCCAGCCCCACTTGCTGGGTTACTAAAAAAAGAACAACATAATTCATAGTTTACAATTGAGAGAAAACTATAAAGTATTGCTATAATGTTGTCTTCTTTTTGGAAGGCCAGCCAACATTGCCGGTAAGATCTCCAAGGGAGCAAACCTGTGCTAGAATCTGATACCATGATGAATTAGAGGGGTGCCTGACCAAGGCGCCACGGTCACTTTTGGCTTCAATATTATAATTTAAGCATTGTCTACCATTTCAGAACTAATAAAAGTTTCAGCATTGAAGATAGGAACATTGCAAAACTCAATTTTCAGATTTAGTTGAATGTTTTTAATATTGCAAATGTGACAGAAATTGGACCCATTTCAATATTTAACCTTTCACCAAAATACAGACTTAGTATGGATAAACTCATAATATTATTGATGTGACTGGGAGCATGATCATGACATAGTCATAGTGCAAATTCCTGGAAGAGAATGACCAACTAGATTCACTGTCTTCAGGGTGCTCCTCATCCAGCATCACTGCTCATGGGGGATACATGGACAAAACCATATTCGAGGGAGTATGCAGCCTTCCCCGCTGCCTGGCTCCGATCCGCCAAGTTCTGGCCTACAACAGGTAATGGGTTTTTTTTTTTAATATATAATATTTTTTAGTATATTTTATTCTTCATGTATTATAATAAGCTGTTTGTCTGCTTCACAAGACTTGGTTAGGGCATCCAATGGGCTTGGTTACCTGTTTCCAATGTCTGAGCCCTCTTGATTTAGGTTTGGGTCAAAGCTCTATCAGTTCAGATCTAGGCTGAGATCCTGAACTGCGTGTATCATAATCGGGTCAGAGATGGGTCCACCTTGTTCGAACCTAGTTGAATTTGTTACTGCATTATGGAGAGATTGGTTAAATTAGATAACCCTATCGTTTTAAAATATGGGAAGCTACATAACAGCTTTGACCGTTCACAATTTTGTAGTTATGGTCTTAAACTATTGTTTGCACTTCATATATTTAGGTTTTACTACATTTCAAACACACTAAAAGCCATTGAGAATGAAAATTTTCAATTTTTCTTTTCCAAGTATTTTTACTTTTGTAAGAGAGAGGTTAGAAAATGAATTGATTTTTACTAGTTTAGACTTCTGTGTAGGCCTTTGCATAATGGTTTCATCCCTGGAATCATGGTGGTTCTGTTTCAAAATCATGAGTAAAGCTTGTGATCCAATGGACCATCTGGTCTAATTTGGATCTGGGTCAGGATCCGCAATTTGGGAAAATTTACAGGAAGTCGGAATCCTGTTCAAGTCCTTAGGCCCGGTTGATAATTGATCCATTCCATGGCCCAAATTTTGTTGCAAGTTGATGTCATAAAATGTTGGTTTGAGGATAGACGGCTGTAAATATTATGCATATATGACTTGAATACGTTTTGATTCTGAGTTCTGTTATTATTTTTTAATCAGAACGTGTCGACAATGTGTACGGGGACCGTAATCTCACCTGCACTCTTCTCCCAGCATCTCATTATGTTGAAGAAGAAGCCGCAGCTACTGCCTAGTTTCAGTCGCTTGGCGCTGCATCTAAGATGTTTTTACGTGTAAACATTCTTATCTACCTCTCTGTTGTATATAAGTACTTGGGATTTGGGACAAACTCTCCCATTTTCATATATTTGATAGTTGCAGGCTTGCTGCTACGTGCAAGCCCATTGCATGCAATTGCAAATCGTCTATTTGTTGATCAAGGAATAAGATGATGGAAAAATGACAAAATCCAGGTGAAAGTCAAAAACTTCCTTGTCAGAAAGAGAAAAAAGCCAATAGATTAAGCAGATTTATGAAGATGAAAGATGACACTGAAATCTGCAACCAATAATGTTCTGGAATATGGTCCCATTTTGCCGGAACAATGTATTACGGAAGTGAGTTGTTATTGAAAAAGTTGGCTGACCGGAGGAAATTAAGTTGCCTACTTTGATAATGATGTATTACCAAGAGCATTAGATATATGTTTTAGATTATGCTATATGTATAACAAATAGATAAATTTGAACATTTTAGATTACTACCAAGCCACACACATTTTACTTTAGAAGCCCATGGTCCAATACACTACAAGGCTCATAAAAAATTAAAACAAACACAGCTTGATTAACTACCACAATTTGCTGGTCCATTTTAAAGGGAAGGGATATCTGCTACGATGTTAAATTTTTAGATATTTTCTTTCAAATATACTCCCTCCCAGAATATTGCATACATTGTGATACTAGCCATTCCTTTTTTTTTTTTTTTTTTTTGATCGGAGATACTAGCCATTCCTTGGTATTAGCATATAGTGAAATAGAGAGTACACAAGCACGATGGTGAGAATGATGGATGAAGTTGATCAAGACAACAATCCTACATTTGCCATTTATTCAGCTAGCCAGATAGGAAGGGCAGGTGGGTGGGTTCCTACTTCTGAACAGTTGTATTTTGGAGGGATGGGAAGGTTGCAACGTTTGCTGCAGTGGTCTTGGAAAATATCAAAGCAAGTGCAGAGTGGCTGCTGCACTTCTGTCTCGGAGTAGGCTACGCACCCACAGGCGTTGCACCATGGTTGGCACTTGTTCTCCATCCTATCTATGCATTGACACTTTTTAGGATTTGATCGATCGCAAGATCATTCATCGCAGCATACCCTACCTCCTCCTCCTTTGTGCCTCATCATCTTCCCATCACCTGTACACAATTGCAAGTTACAGCTAGTCTAGTAAGTCATGTTCTCACACTCCTATTGTTTTTGGGGACATGAAAGGTATTAAAAAGAAAGAGCATAGGCCTATTTATTGATACTAAAACCCCAAGGGCCTATATACAAATCCTACAAATCTTAAGTGGTATATACAAAAGCTCTTAAAATAAATCAATTCAAACTCAATCCTAAAATCTCTAACAAATCTCCCATTTATCTCGACCAACTTAATCCTATCTTTATCTTCTTGGATAATAATATCTAACATCCCATCTGAGATTGGTAACATGGCTGTAAATCCATCACTGTGGCTCTTTTTTTAGTCGTAAATCCACCAACTGGATGTCGCGAGTGCTTTTAAAAATAGTGAGAATGTAAGGCTTTGTTATTGGGATGAATGGATGAAAGGGGATCCTCTAAATTTAAATAGTGTGATACACGAAATTACTCAAATTCAAACCCAATCCTAAAATCTCTAATATCCAATAATATTCATTTTCAGATGGAAACCAAAATCTTAGTATGCAATATGAAACTTAAGACGAAATTCTTGCTGACTCTATTGCTTGAACGACTGATTACTCTTACTGGTCTTTCTTCTTCTCCTCCTTCATCATCATCTCTAAAAAATGAAAAAAGAGATTAGTAGCTGGTCAGATCTCCCTCAAGATATTGTTGTCTATCTGATCAAATTCGCTTTCGCTCCGTTTGGCGCCGCTCATGGCGCACCCTGATACCTCAACCCCCTCTCCTCCTTCTTCCCCGAAGCTTCACGGGGCTCGCTTTTTTCTTTAATCTCTCAAACAAGATGATAACATACACAATGTCATTGAGCTGTCCTGTATGCTTTGGCTATTCTTTTCGCTGCATCTCATCTTCCTGTGGTTGGCTGCTGTTTGAATGCAAATCAATGTGTATGAAGTGCACCTCATTCCTCTATAACTCCTTGATGGAGAAATTCTATAACCCCTTAATCAAATATTGATGTCGCTCACCTAAGATCATATTCACACTCTCCGTTCTGTATGGGCTGAAGGATTTGTGTTGTTGCTTCCCGTTTCATCAATATGAATGGAAGGAGACTGTTGTCTCTAACACCATCTTCTGTCAAGGAAAGTCGTACACATTGAATGATCAGGATTGGGGTCTCTCTGTCGTGGACCCTCTCTTTCCACGAAAGAAGATAACACGTTTGAAGAGTGGAAAATAAGTATCCATTATTCATGAGAGAGGAGCCGGTATGTGTTTTGGTGGAATCTTGTGAAGAAATATTGATGTTGAGAGTGATAGGCGAAGACAGATTTGATGTTTTTCTAGCCAATCTTGTCGGGATGGTGTGGGAGAAAGTGAATAATTTAGGTGATAGGATGCTGTTCTTGAGTCAGACGAGTTCACTCTCCATTTCTACGCCTAAAAATAAAGGAAATAGCATCATCTACTACATTCCCAAGAGCACTGCAGTTTCATATGTGGAAGACCGCTAGCTCACTCGATTGGACAGGGCGGCGGCATTGGTTGTGCCTGGATCCAGCTCGGCTTTGTCCCTTTGGGTGAGTTTTTTCAAAAAGTCTATTTGGACAAACTCTATGGACAGAATTTAGGACAAATTGTCCACGTAGCGCAATGTGATTGGGCTCTCTCAAAAGTTGAAATGCATTGTCCCAATCACGTTGCGCCACGTGGACAGTTTATCCCAAATTCTGTCCATGAGTTTGTCTATATAGACAAACTCGAGTTTTTTTTACTGAAGAAAGCAAGTTTAATTCTCTTTGGCTCTGTAACTGTAGTTTTGGCTTTGTAATTGTACTTGAGAAGGAATGATTGATGCAAACCTGGTCATGATATCTTCCATCATAAAAGCTCATGGAATTCAAAGATGATAACAAGAATGGTTTAATAGCTTCTAATATGTGATTTTGATGTAAGTAAGGGGTCACATGAATATCTAGTGCAATATAGTGCATCTAAGCACTCACCCAGTGACTGTGAGTGGGCTTTTTGCTTAAATCTGAACTGATCATGTATCAGGGCTTCTTCCATTCTTACTTTCTCGCAGAAAACCCATTCCAACTGTTGGAAATATAACATAATAGAGACTGCTGTCAAATCGAAAAATGAAACAATAGTACCCGACTCTGCAGCTGTGATTTGTTGGCGGAAGTCGGCGAGCAGCAACGGCAACAGATTTGTGACCGAGGCACGTTTGACGACGCTTTCTTTAGGACGAGTTCCGCTCCTTATGATTAAATCCAGGTGCGAAGGTTCTCAGCAGAATCGCCCCCAGGATACAACGGCCTTCCCTGATTCAGGTCTGGTCGCAACGCAGCCCGAAAATGAAGACTCCTCTTGTAATGCTCAGTGCTCAGAGGGAAAAGCTCATGAAAAAGAAGGAAAACTTGTGTAATATTTTTTCACTTATAATCTGCTCAGTGTCTATACGGGTCCCCTCTAGGCTAGGATTTGCAACCCCCCTGCGCGCGATATACACGCAGGATGCGCGTCGCAGACGCACGCCCGGTTAAACGTTTTCGAACCCAGGACCTCGGGTCAAGCCTGGCTCGCGTGCTCGCATAGGACCCATGGCAAAAGCCTATAAGAGTCTTTAAAGAGTAAAGGAATGAAAACACATATAAACCATCTTCAAAAGTTGAACTTTAGCAATGTGGGATGGGTTATTTTTCAATAGCCTACACTACCCATAAAGCAAAAGGTACTAAATGACAAAACACCTTTTACCAAGAAAACCTTGAAAATGTTTTGAAACACCAAAAAAACCCAACAATCTCCCCTCTGTTTCAAAATATTCAAAGAGCACCTCATTGGTAAGGTGACAAAGCTTGAACCTCATCGTCATGACATAATTTCAAACTTTTAGGAGTTGGAGTGAACAAAGTCTTGAACTTCAACTTTTTATATCAGTTCAGAATTATGTCAAGTTTGATCTTAGAGTAAAAAATTAGCACTTTATGGCCTTGTGCTTAATTCCGGATTTCATAAATGCTCTAGAGAACCTGCCCATATTCTCATAGGAAGCGGCCCCACTTCCACACTCATATAGGTGAGTCTATCAATGGTGCTCCTGCAGCTATGCACCGCACCATATAGGCTATAGATCTCATTAAGGATTAAATCCAACCTCATTCGCTACAGGTTATGTACCAACCATCAAATTAATCTTACACAACAGGGATGAGTACAGAGTATACTTACTCTTTACGTTAGTACTTCACATCATCGAGATAGCTTGTTTTTCCCATTGAACCTATTTCTCGGGATCTCCGGTCATTAGGTTGGGTTCCCGCTATTGATGATTTATGGGCTTAAGACCCATTCCTTTAGTTGTTTCTTTTATTTTTTTCCCTTGCAAGGCCTTTTGTCAAAGGATCTGCTAGATTATCCTTTGATCTAACATAATCAATTGAAATTACTCCTCCACCGAGTAATTGTTTCACATAGCTATGTTGTAATCTTACTTGTCTAGACTTTCCATTGTAAGTGGCATTGTTAACAGTAATAATTGCTGCAGTGTTATCACAATGAATAATAATATGAGGAATTGGTTTAGTCCACAAAGGAATATCAAATAATAAATTTCTAATCCATTCAAATTCCATTGCAGCGGCTCCTAGAGCCAAGAATTCTAAATCCTTAGTAGAATGAGAAATTGCAGTTTGTTTCTTTGATTTCCAAGATACTGCAGCACCTCCCAAAGTGAAAATATATTCACTTGTAGACTTAGAATCATCTAAGTCTGAATTCCAGTAAGCATCACTGTAACACTCAACCACAGCTAGATAATTAGAATAACACAATGCATAATTTATGGTATGCTTTAAATATTTAAGTACTCTATATGCAGCATTCCAATGTGTAACATCAGGATTACTAGTATATCTACTCAATTTACTCACTGCATAAGCTATATCAGGGCGAGTACAATTCATAGCATACATTAAGCTACCAATGACACTAGCACAAGCAAGTTGAGATACACTTTCACCATTATTTTTCACTAATTTAATACTTGGATCAAAAGGAGTAGACACAGGTTTACAATCAAAATGATTATATTTTCTCAATATTTTTTCAATGTAATGTGATTGGGATAATTTAATTCCAGAATCATCTCTAATGATTTCAATTCCCAATATAACATTTGCTTCTCCCAGGTCTTTCATATCAAAGTTTTTTGAAAGAAGACTTTTTGTTTCTTCTATGCATTCCAAGTTAGATCCAAATATTAGTAAATCATCAACATACACTACAACATAGCACATAAACGCCGACCAAAATATTGGTCGGAGAAGACCCAAATTTGGTCGCCAATACTTTTCCCGACCAATCACATTTGGTCGGCCTTTAGTCGGCGAAGCTTAGTCGGGAAAACTTTTACCGACCAAATAATTAATTAGTCGCTAAACTCATTTTTTTTACCGACTAAGTGTGGTCGGCAATAATTTAATCTTTACCGACGAAATAGTCGCGAAATACCAACATTTTAGCGACTAGTTAGTCGGCAAATTGGAAAAAAAATTTGCATATAAACAACCTTTCGCGACTAATTAGTCGGGAAAAACTACCTTTCCCGACGAATTCGTAGGCAAAAGATTCCATTTTCCGACCATAGTTTGGTCGGCAATACTCCTTAAAATTTTTTCTATTTTTTTCCCGACGAATTAGTCGGCAAAACTAACCTTTCCCGACTAGAACTTGGTCGGCAATAGTCTCAAAACACAACCGGGGTGGCTAGTCTGCTAATTTATTCCCGACCAACTGGTCGGCAAAAGTGACCTCTCCCGACCGATAGTTGGTCGGCAATAGTCTTCTTGGGCGTACTTTTTCTCATCTATTCCCGACTAGTCAGTCGGGAAAAGTCTAACCTTTCCCGACCAAAAACTTGGTCGGCAATACTCTTTAAAAAAAAAAAAAAAAAAAAAAACTAGCTGTAGCTGTTTTGGTTTTCCTAATTTATTTTTTTCCTGTAACATTTATCACAATCACAACCACACAAACTAACTAAATAAAACAACATCCACCATCAATACAATCCAAATTAAACCTTCAATACTTTAAAATTTAGTCCAATATCTACCCACATAAACTAGTTCTTAACTTTTAAAACAAAGTTATATACACCATCCAAAAATATAACATAAAGCCATCTAAAAGTCAAAAAAAACACAGTCAACCATGGATGGCTGCAAAGAACCGCAAACCAGCAATGCATCAGCAACTAGTCCAGAATTACAGCAACAAACTTAGACCAACAGATGCAACACATAGCAGGCATCAGCAACAAAACATCAAAAGCAAAAGAATTCAGCAAACCTGCGACATATCAAGAAAAAAAACATTCAAATTAGGAATATTTTTATATGCTTAAATTTTTATATAGCATCAAAATTTACTAATGATATTTTCCTATGTAGAACATAAGATCATAGAGAATGACAAGAGTACTTAGGATAGTGTTACATTATTACATAGACCATGTGTTGTCTATAGGGTTTTTTTTTTTAATTTGCCCATACAGGCACTACCAATTTGACAGTCATTGATATTCATCCACAAGATAGTCGATCTACACTGTTGACAGGAATTATACTCACTGTTGGATTAAATTTATTGGGCATGGTGGAAACTGCAAGATCTCTCATTACTAGTACAAACAGGGACTCTCTAGCAAAATTACTGCTCAGTACAGATTTCTTGAGAATATCTGATAGCAGCTCTTTATAATCAAGCTAAAAGATGAATGGATTTGGACAACTAGGCCTCCAATGATATCAGTATTAGACTCTCACACTTGAATCTTACAGGAACAGGGGATTATCCATCTGTGCATTTTTTAAAAATGGTGCAAATTAATTTGCTAAACAACAGCGATGGCATCTGCAGTCGAATTGTCTTTCCAAAGTAACCGGATTTTTCTTACAAAAACCTCATGTTCAGGACAAGAAGACTGGATCTGATGCAAGTCAAATTGCCTGTTGGTCAAGTAGACCACCATGAGTATTCCCAACATTCTCATTACAACTGGTGGCAACTATCAGCATTCATGGCATGCCATCTTTCCTCATAATTCGAAGAATGAGTGGCAAGTGCATAAATCTCCAAATAATTATCTGCAGCGCGAAATGTTACTTACATTTGCTAGCACTTTCAACTTGAACTTAAGTTCTGCACCGATTATCACGATCTTGTGTGTGCCCCAGATCTCACTACACTGAGAATATCTTGTAGCATGTATCAGATGAAATACATTCACTAACTCTGCCTGGTAGTGGCAAAGCGAACACTGGTTTAAACAAAAATCACTATATACTTGAATCAATTACTGGCAATGTACCATATCATTGATGGCGGAGATGAGGATTGACATGTAGTTCTGACATCCAAATGGGGTCATCGACAACATCTTAAACACCCCATATAGTAATCAGGTTAATGGCAAACTGGAAAACCGTCTAACGGACTGAATCGATGGTGTTTGTCTTTCTATTGGATCAGAAATCTAGTTTATAAGGACCGTATGTAATTTAGAAAAGCTTTTATTATTTTTACTCAGTTTCGTGTTCATAAGCAAAAAGATCAATTGTAATTGAATTTCACAGTTCATGGTATGTTTTATGGCCTTAGATGTAAGGTTTCTTTCTTATCACAAAACCTATACAATTAGAAAGAAGGACAAAAGCCAATAATCTCAACTTCAGAAGTCTTGATAGAATTAAGAAACAACATCTATTAGATAAATGGAGAAAACCCAACACCCAAGCTACAAGAAAAATGGAAAAGAAAATGAATATTGTAGACATGCCTGGTACATGCCATCATAATTGTCATGGTATATGAAATTTACTCCACACACAGCATCATGAAATTAGATTATCAGTTCGTATGGTTAAACATGAAATATAGTAACTACAAGGATAGAATAATCATATGATAAAAATAAAGAGAGATTAGTATCACAAGAAATTACTTGAACTTGTTATAAAATCTAAAGAATAGAAATAACTGTTTAGTGACTTACCAAGTGATTCTAACAGAAATATCGAATGTAAAAGATTTCTCGAAATTTCGGCAGAGTCTCCCCTGTACATGTGACATTAAAATTTTTTTTTTACAACCTGTTAAGTACCTGTACATAACAAAAAAAAAAAAAAAAAAAAAAACACTTCATATAAACATATCAATGCCCCAACACACCATAAGGTCATTCACCACTATGTCATTAGTGGTTCACCATTCAACCATAGCACTTCAATATATGAGCACTTCAATATATGGGCCCCACCTTGGCGGACGACACTCCCATAAAGTCCAACACCTGTTCCTTGGCATCAAACATGCGCATGCACATATACACACATACACAAATAGCTTGGGAGAACAAGCTATAGGTCTCTTAATTTTTCTTCTTTTCTCTGTTTTGTCCAATGCCATAGAATCCAATTTCCCACAAGGGACCATGCCTCCATGTTCCCAAAAGACACTAGGAAAAGAGATAAGGGAATCTAAAAATCCTTTCTCATCTTTCGCCCTTCTATCCTCTTCAGCTAGGAAAAGAGATAAGGGAATCTAAAAATCCTTGCCCCAACGGCAGCAAGTATGACTGATGAATGTGATGCTACAGAAATTCTATCTTAGTACAGACCTATTATCACACAGAAACAAGGCAACAAGTACAACTGGTGAATATGATGCATGCAGAAACCGTATATTAGTATAGACCTACTATCATATAAGATTAAACACACCTCTGTGTCAAACTGAATTCTAATCATCCACATTTGTCATAACAAAAACACTACAAAAGCCCTGCCTATCAGCTCCCTTTAAATGGCATGGTGCAAACAATGATGGAGGCATGAAGCTGATATATAAGCATTATATCCATCAAGTAGCAATAGTAAGAACATCAGAACATGGACCAAAATCAGTACAATGGAGTGCATATTTGCATTATACCCTGTTTCTTCATATATCCTTTTCTTTTTATTACAGATTTGTAATTCTTCCTTTATCACTTGAAATTAAGAAAGAGGCTCTATATAATCCAAACAAATGGCTAAAAACACCATTTCCAAGACTAAAACAAATCAAGGATGCAATAATTCTGACCCTGTGAACCCACCAGTATAAGGTTGAGAACTCCCATTGACAAACATAAGCAATGTTGGGAATCCTTTGATGCCAAGCAGCGAGGCGGCCTTCGCATGCTGCTCCGTGTCAAGCGTGCATATAAAAGCTAATGAAGAAATGGTGTCATGGTTTGGTATTGAGAAGAATTTCATGGTTTGTGCTTGCCACATTAAATCCCAGTGAGTTTTCTTGGGTTCAATTTCACAGGATATATATATATTAATGTTTTTACTTTATACCCACCCCACCAAGCTAACCAGCACACAACACTAAGGAAAAAAGGAAAAAAAAAAAGGAATAGGGAAGAAGTCTAGAAGTTGGAAACAAAAGTTGTTGTCTTTAGCATCTTGATGTTCTAGGAGTGCTCTAAAAATCTGGAGAACAAAAAAAATAGCTAGGACTCAAAACAGCCCTATCCAGTTACATGTTCATTACAATAAGGACAAACTGGGTAAGTAGCTATGTGATAAGACATCCATGTTTGATTTCTATACATATATTTAGCATATAAATAAATAGAATGCACAATGCTATCCATGCAAGATATGTACAATGTGTTCAGAATAATGTGTATTTATGAAGGAAGTTCACCTATTCTAATAATGTATTCTTAGAAATGTTGGTGTCGACCATAATTCCCTAAGTAGCACAACAACCCGTGCTCAGCACGGTATGTCCATGCATTACAAATTGAATATGTGTATATTAAAAAGGTCCTGTGGAGTACCTCTTTCATAAATGAAAATAAAAAAAACTGGGCTAAAAGGGAGTAGAAGAGATAGGGTGACATAAAAGACTTTAAAAAAATAAAAAAAAGAAAGAAAGAAAGAAGTAGAACTAAAGTGAAGAGTAGTGGGTGATTTGATGACATAAGGATATGAGTGGGTAGTTACAAAGAAAGAGTGAACCATTCTAACAAATTAGGGTAACCATCTGTCAAAATTATAACCAACAGTCAATATTGAAGTCAAAATTGATAATCTCCTTTGGGGAGATGACCATTAGAAACCAAAGAAGGCTACACCAAAGGAGGCTACACAAAGGAAAACAGTTGCTCAGCCTCTAAACGAACAGTTGGAAATCTCATTGCCTCAACCATGAAGTTACAGGTTTGAGTCACTGGCAAAGTGGTCACTAGGAAGAGATGCAAAACCATCGGAATAGTTACTCTTAGTACTGTTTCAAAGTTAAGAGTTGCTTCCCAAAAATAGTTAGCTAGTGTTGAACAAGTTTATAGACATGCAAAACCAACAAAATGGATAGTATTGGAGCATTTAACTTTCAGGATAATATTATGAAGGGAGGTCCAACAATATTGGTAACAGATATAACTCTAAAATTAGAACATTGATATATATGAATTAATCTAGATAGTAAAGTTTCTTACCAAATCAAGTTGATGTCCCTCCCAGACCATCTTCTCCAAATTTATCCCGCATCATCGCAAACAGTTGTTGAACTTGTTTTTGTGTTTGCTCATCTTTCGCCCTTCTATCCTCTTCAATCTTTCTCCTTTCCTCTTCAGTCTTTCTCCTTTCCTCTTCATATTTCTGCAACCGCTCATTTTGTTCGATGATGAGCGCATTTTGTTCTTCAATTTGCACCTTCAGCTTTTCAATCTCGGTGTAACATGCTTTAGAAGACGCCGATGATTTGTTTGAGGATGGCTTTGGACCTTTGCCAAATCCGAGCAAATAACCTGATCTCTCTCCGAGCACCATCCGAGAGAGCTGCTCTGGGGTATAATGTGGGTCACCTGACTCCACTGTCTCATTCTCACGTCTAACAATCTCATCCTGTATATATTTTACACATATATAAAATCAATTTACATAATATTAATGGGATATGGAATAAAGAAATTAAAGAGATATTTTAAAAATTAAATATGGCACATACATAATTTTGCTGACATTGCGGATGAACGTAGTCATTCTTCCTCTGACTCCAATGGGTCTCTTTGTAAAACATTGAAAATGGAAAACCCTCATCACCAAGCTTCTCGGTCTATTTAATTGGTCACATTGGGAGCATTTAATTTAAAACTAAAAATAAAAAATATAATTTCACAACATAGCTTAAAAACTAACATATTACCTGAAGGGATAATTTCGCTGGAAATGATTGGGATCCAGACGTGTGATTGTAGGGTAATTGAGCTCGATTAATCTTTGCTTGGGCCGCTCGTTTCTTTAAAAATAACTTAATTAGTAAAATCATCTACTTTTTTAAATATTATTTGGAATTCAAATTGGTGACTAGTAAATTACCTTATGTTGATCAGAACTCCAAACATTGTCTATCATATGTTTCCAATCCTCTTGTCTTACAGGATCTGGAGCATTGGCATAAGGGTCTTTCCCCTCCTTCAACAACTCCAAGTACTTTTGCTTCCAATAGAACCGCCAATCCTTGTATAATGAATAACATTTTTTTTCAATGGCTTCTTGAACATATGGCTCAGAGAAGTCCTTAATGTCAAACATTTCCTGCAATAATGATATTATGACAGATTGCATTAATCAAAATAAAATAAAAAAAACACTATATGTAGTTATTTATATATATATATATATATGTATGTATAAACTTTAAAAAATACATAAATGAAATAATTCATTACCAACACAGTTTGAATGATGGCGTCCTTACTGCCCCTATCAATTTGGGTCCAAGTTGTGACACCCTGCAATGGTGCTGAAAGACGGATATGCACACCAAGTTGATTAGCAATTTTTGTGGCATTTTTTCCAACAAATGCACATGCTACTGGGCATACTTCAACTCTGAGCTTCTCTCCTTTATTTTTATCAACTTCTCGCTGTACACCTTTGCCCTTCGTGGGGCCACGGGCACGTGATTTTATTGAGGAAGCTGCGATAATGTCAAATAATTAATAATAAAATAAGTATAACTGAACAAGAAAATATTAAAAAAAGAGTTATAAAAATAACATTACTGCTGCCAACGCATGGTGATTCTCCTGATGTAGGTATCTCTTCGGACAAAGGTGATCCTAATGCCTCAAACGATCTATCAACAGCACTCGGTGACTCGGTAGAAGGGCTGGCATCAGTAGTCGACCGCCGGGTCGATCCTACTCTCTTACCAGCTGGCATATCGACAACCTATAAAGAATATGTTAGTAAACATTCCTATTTAATTACTCCGAATTAGAATGATTATGAACCAAAGTCAAACATAATAAAATAAAATAAGATTATGTAAGTAAACACCAACTTCTAAACGTTAACAAGTTTCTCCAATATACAAAGAACATTTTTCAAACTCAAAAAATAATAAAAGGAAGTGCAACCCTACTTTACTTCGAATGAAGAAAAAAAGACTTACAATAAAATTAAGGTTCCACATCATAATCATTACTAGACTCAGAATCACCCTCAGGCTGATAATGGAACTCATCTTCATCAACATTGTGATCCATTCCCACAATTTCCTCGTCCTCGTCACATATGAAATTATCAACCCCAAAAGCTTCGTCATGCGCCCGCCTCTCTGTGTGAATGAATTCATTTTGAATGATTTCAGCTTCAATATCTGTTCTACATAGCTCATCTCCGATTTGATCTTTAGTGACAATAGGAGGAATATCAGTGGTTTCGTCTTGTTGGAACACATCACCTATTTCATCATTAAGTGGTTCCTCACTTAAAATTTCTGGTATATCCCATATTCCGCGTCGTTCAATACGTTGTACAACTTTCCAATTGCCCCCTAATTTTGTATCGTTGACGAAGAAAACTTGTTTCACTTGATTTGGTAAAACAAAGGGGTCATCTTTATACCAACGACTTCCAGTATCTATGACAGTGCAATGTGCATCTGTGCATATAGTCTTACTACTTCCAGTATCAAACCATTCACATTGGAACAAAACTACTTGATGGTTAAACATATATTTCATTTCCAACACTTTACACAAAAACCCATAGAAGTCATGAGTTTGTCCCCCATGATCTCCTTCAACTACCACCCCACTATTTTGACTTCTTCGACGATTTTCCAGATCCTTTGTATGAAATCGAACACCATTAGATATGCAACCTGAATATAAACTTATTATTGGATTAGGTCCATTAGCTAATGACCATAATTCATCAGTGGCTTCTGGCGACCCCTGAGATCTCAAATGATTCATCTACATAATGAAAAGTAGTGCACATTAATTGATTATGAAGTAACTTAGGTGAATGAGAAAAGGATATATTACAACTATATCTTACACGACATTTAAACCAATTGGGGAACAACTCCATTTGCCTCTTCATGATATTCATTGTACTTTCACTCTCCAATATGTGTTTGTGCTCCCTAGTTAAAATAATGAAAATACATAATAAATATCATAATTAATTGCTCATTCCTTAAATAATAAAAACATATATGCGAAAACGTACTCTAAATATGGGTCTATTTCAGAGCTGTTGTAAAGGACAAACCAATGAGCCATATCCCGTTCTTTAGTGGAAACATCATGAGGTCGATACATCGGAAGAATAGGACGAACACTTTGATTGAATATTGCCAACCCAGGCCCACGATCACTACGATCATTATTCCGCTCTTCTCTGTTGTACACAGTTTCAGTCTCGTTGAGGTACATTGAGCAGAAGGCTAGACATTCTTTCACAACATATGCCTCTGCAATTGAACCTTCTGGACGAGCTCGATTTGTGACAAACTTTTTCAATGTGCCAAGAAACCTTCAATATAAAAGAGATAAAACAAAGAATTATGTTACATATTGGAAATTCTATATTGGCCTTCAACAAGTAATCCCATAATTAAAAGTAAATAGCTATTACCGTTCAATTGGGTACATCCACCGGTATTGCACTGGCCCCCCAAGTTTGGCCTCGTGAGGTAAATGAACAGGCAAATGAACCATGACGTCAAAAAATGCAGGAGGAAAAATCTTCTCTAACTTGCAAAGAATTAAAGCAATGCGTTCCTCCAATTTTTCAAGCTGACTTATATTCAATGTCTTAGCACATAATTCTTGGAAAAATTTGCCGAGCTCAAACAATGGAGTGCAAATATCCTTGCTAAGGCACCCACGCATCCCAACCGGAAGAATTTTCTGTAATAGAACATGACAGTCATGACTTTTAAGACCCAACAATCTACCATCCTTTGTATTTACACATCTGGATATGTTTGCTGCATATCCATCTGGATACTTGATAGTCTGTAAGAAGTCTAGGAACCTTTGTCTTTCTTGTGGAGACAATGTGTACAATGCAGGAGGCATTACAAGCTTGCCATCATGACGCTCCTTGCAATGCAAAGTTTTTCTGATCTTCATATCTTTTAAATCCATACGAGCTTTTGGGGTATCCTTATTCTTCCCATGAATGCTCAACAATGTGCCAATCAAACTGTCACATCTATTTTTTTCTATGTGCATGACATCAAGATTGTGCCTGAGATTGAGTGTCTTCCAATAAGGTAGCTCAAACATAATGCTTTTTTTGTTCCAGTTCAGGTTGAGTTTCTTCATGACAGCTGCTTGAGATTTGCTCATCAATTTTTGTCTCTTAAGATTGTTTGGATGCTTCCCAAACGGCTCATACGTACCTGAAGACACTTGTTCAAAGATTTGTTCACCAGTTAAAACCTGTGGCCTTGGCCGATTCTCAACTTTACCATCGAAAAGCTTGCTTTTTCGCCAAGAATGATCCTCAGGAAGGAAACGACGAGCACCTATGTATCCAATCTTACCTCTCAATGATTGGGTTGAATGTTCTTCATTACAATTAGGGCAAGCCATATAGCCTTTCGTTGTCCATCCCGACAAATTACCATAAGCTGGAAAGTCATTAATAGTCCACATAACTGCTGCGCGCATTTGAAAGGTGCATCCCGACGATGCATCATAAGTGCATACACCATTTTCCCACAAGTCCTTTAACTCATCAATTAATGGTCGCATAAAAACATCAATGTTTCGACTTGGCGCACTTGGTCCTGGAATAAGTAATGACATCATGCAAAATTGCTCCTTCATACACTTCCATGGTGGCAAGTTATATGGTGTGACCATGATTGGCCACATACTATATGAATTGCTCAAGTTTCCGAAAGGATTAAACCCATCGGTGGCTAGGCCTAGTCTCACGTTTCTTGATTCTCTAGCAAACTCAGGATGTGTTCTATCAAAATTCTTCCACTCATCACCATCAGCAGGATGCCTCGATATCCCATCATCAACTCGCTTCTCCTTATGCCATCTCATATCTGAAGCCGTTTTTCTCGACATATACAATCGTTTCAATCTCGGTGTAAGTGGGAAGTATCTTAACACCTTGTGCGCAATTTTCCTATCATTTCTACCTTCCTGTTTGTATCTCGGCGTCTTACATACTGGACATTTATCTAGTCCCACATTCTCCTTCCAGAAAAGTGCACAATCAAATTTACAAGCATCAATGCACTCATACCCCAAGCCCAAATCACGTAACAATTTCTTAGCCTCGTAAACAGTCCAAGGAACCCTCTCATTACAATCAGGCAAAAGTTTCTTTAATATCTTCAATAAATAGTCTACTGATTTGTTGCTCCACTTAAACATCACCTTTGCATGCATAATAGTGATAACAAATGACAACACACTATACTCTTTACAACCTGGGTATAACTCACGTCGAGCCTCATGTAATAACTTGTCGAAGTTTTGGACATCATCCACTTCTATGTCGTCAAAGCTTCCTTCTGTATCATCATTTCTCAAATTCCCAAAATAAATATCTTCTAACATATCGGGAAACTCATCGTCATTTCCCCGTAATTCATCATTATCTTCCCTCTCATTGGTTGTCACTCTATCAGCAAAATCATCATCACTATCATCATCCATGACATCGGTTTCTATATTTGAAGAACTAGCAGCAACGGTTTCACCATGATGTAACCAAGTTGTGTATGTTGATGACATTCCTCTCAAGAATATATGGAACTTCACTACATTAATGTCTAGGTATGAAATGTTCATGCAATTCGCACATGGACAACGAATCTTCCCATTCGATCCAACACTTGCAGTAGCAAATTCAATGAATGCATTAACTCCTACTCTGTACTCATCGCTCACTCGATCTTTAAGTTTCATCCAACTTTTATCCATTTTTTGTGACCTACAATAAATAATAAAAAATCAGAAAGACAAAATTGAAAAAAGGAGGAAGAAAGAAAGAAAGAAAGGAAGGAAGAAGAAATGGAGAAGAGCCATCCTTCAATATCAAGCTAAATGGAGCTTAAATGCCTCAAACATCTTCTTACAACAATAAAATGGAGAAAAGAAAATTAGTTTTGGCCCTTTTCACCATAGGACTCGGCCAAGGGATGGGCGACTTGAAGTCTGAGCCATCTTGGACTTGCCTGATTCAACCATAAATATAATTGCTCTTTTCCATCCATTAAACTTTATCCACATCAAAGTCACAGTGTACCCAGATATGTCAACATGTATACAGAAAATATTGTTTAGTGTGTCTGTTTACACTTAATATTAATCCTTTGGCATACATTTGGAACCACAAATGCATAGGGAAGGAATTCAAGCAAGTTAAGAGTCCAAGCTTGGCATAGTTATATATTCCACTATCTGGAACGAAACTCTTTCCCCTTTCTGATTGTTGGTTGTTTAGGTTAGATTAGGATTACTTCATATATTTCTCTCAGTTGTGGCTAGGATTTAGTTTCTAACATTTTGAATGGTTTAATTAGGAAATCTTTCTCTTTTTTTATTTTTTATTTTACAAAAGGACCACTCATTGCTAACCTCACAGAAACAAATTGAGAGCCAACTTCAAAACCAAATGATATATTATACTTCTTGAACAATTGAACTAAGATTTAAAAAATAAAAACCTCTCACCATAAATAGTGGAGCTATCTATTCCAACCTCATCAACAGCTCTATATACCAAAAGAAAAAATAAAATGAACAGTAAAACAGATGGTGAGAATAGATCCAAAACATGACCCAGTATAAATCATTTAGATTTCAAAATCATGTGAACAAAAGTAGAACAAGTTATAACAAATTATGTAACTCCAAGATTTCAAAATCACCAAAAAGAATAATAACTATGGCAAGTGAGACTACTCCCTAAAAGCTACCATCTCAATTACAAAGTGAGCAAATCTGACGATAAGAAACAAAACAGAGTCCACACAACTATGGATGCAAATACAAATGCATCCTGCAAAGATACAAGACAATACTCCTGAATAAACATAGATATGTTACTATTTAGAGTGTTTCAAAAGAAGAATAATCAAAACTTCAGCAAATTAAGAAAATCTCTCCAAAACCATTAAAAAAAATCTCTCCAAAAGATAAACTCTCTTCTTTATCTAATTTTTCTGTTAATTTTATTCCCTTTCTATCAACATCTCTCATTCCCTCTTCTTCCTCTTCCTTTTATCAATATTCTTCCTTTTTGTTTTGCGATTCTGGCACTCTCTTCACACATGCAATATGAGGTGTTCTCTGAGATTCAAACATTTCAATTTGCATCAACTGATTCTTAACACTACGCTGTGAGACAAAAGGATTTGAGCAGTACTTGATGTGCAACGCCATTAAGTCATGGTAGACAGTGATGAAGACATTAACCTTGATCAACTCTAGCCTTTTCCTTGAAGAATTAGGACCCAGTATATTAGATAAAAGTACTGCTTTCTAATAGGATATGTACTTGTGTTTTGAGGCCACAAGTTTATTCACTTAGCATCAGAGTTACCTACCTAGCATTGAGATCAAAGGGCAAATGTGCCCCACTTGCTAGATAGAAAAGCCCTGTCTAGCAAGTGCTAGCACTAGCAAGGCAAACAAACAAGACTTCAATCATAAGGCCTGGAAGGGTGAAGTGCCTCTCAGCACCTACAACAGATCCCATCCAAGTCTTATTTCAGATCCTGGCCTCTGCAATCAGATCTATCTCTTCAGGAAAAACTGTGACTAAATCATTTAGATTGTGGTTACTGGTTATGATGCAACTACTCATGATGGAAAGAGAGAAAGAAATGAAGGAAGAAGAAATGGAGAAGACTGTGCAGGGGACTGTGGCAGGGCCGAGAAGATGGGTGTGGGGTGCGCAGTGAAGGGAAGATGGGTACGTGCAGGTGGTGGAGAAAGAAGAGGAGGAAGAGGACCCAGGCTAGATATAAACCCATGAGCTAGAAGACAGAGAAAGTAGCAATGCTAGAAAGGAAATAAATCCATTCAAGCAATAAAATATTACATGCTGAGCTTCAAGTAACTTGTCAAACAAGCAAAATATATAGATAAACAAAACACACACACACACAGAGATGAAAGTTTGAACTCAGTAGCCTAATCTCTAAATGAGAGTAACATTTCAAACAAAAAGCAAGAAGAAGAAGAAGAAGAAGAAGAAGAAGAGAGCTCTACAATCTACATACATGAAGTATATCAAGGATGAATAATCAATATAAGTTTCACATGTAAGGTATTGAGGGGGAAAAGGCATTTAATATAAGAGAGAAAGAAAAGGTTTCACATGCAGAGGAGATTACATCAAAGAAAGCTTAAAACAGAGAGAACAGTTTCAGTGAAAGAAACAGAGAGAGAATCAGCAAATACAGACTCTCACTAAACAGAGCTCCACATTAGATAGATTGACTATAACTTATCAAATCAAGAAATAAGAATGCAGAGAGAAGGGTTTTTTCTTTGGTAAGAAAATGAAATGCATTATCAAAACAAGCCATATACAAACAGAACAACCCAAAACTACCAACTACATTCAGGCATCAAACCCAGAAAAAGCATACAGAGAAAGAGACATAGTTGAGCTTTTCATGGAAAGGAAATGCAGAGTAAAGAGAGGTCCAAACTAGTATAGGAAAAAGAAAAGGGGAAAAAGAAAGAAAGAAGAAGAGGAGAAGGCGTGTGGGGTGCAGGTGCAGGCGGAGGAAGAAAACAGGGGAGGAAGGGAGAGAGGAGGAGGAAGAAGAAGGCAGAGGAGAGAGAGGGTGACAAGGGAAGAAGAGAGGCGTGCAGGCGCAGGTGCAGGCGGAGGAAGGGCGAAGAAGAAGAGAGGAAGAGAAGGGAGAAAGAAGGGAGAGGGCGCAGGCGCAGGTGGGCCCGCAGGCCAAGGGAGGAAGAAGGGAAGAGGAAGAAGAAGAAGAGCGGGAGGCGGAGGCACAGGCGCAGGTGGGCGCCAAGGCCAGGGAGGAAGAAGGGAAGAGCAAGGGAGGAAGGAGAGCAGAGGAAGGAGGAGGAAGAGCGGGAAGCGCAGGCGCAGGTGGTGTGTGTGGGGATGCAGGGGTGAGTGCGGGGGGGAGATGGAGGAGAAAGGAAGTACCTGTTCCGGAGTCCGGTGGCGAGGCGGAGGAGGTGGTGCTGCTGCTAGGGGCGATGCTGGAGATGACGGTGAGACCGAGAGGGAGATGGGTTCTGCGCCTGGGTGAGTGGAGGACGAAAGAGAGGAACCAGGAGAAGAAGCTGCGCCTGGGTGAGTGCTGCGCCTGGGTTCTACGCCTGGGTACGGTGATGGATTGAGTGGAGGATGAAGAAGGGTTGATAAGGGATGGGGGTGTTGGGCGTGAGGCTGGAGAGGAACCAGGAGAAGGAGGAAGAGGTGATGGATTGAATGAGAGAGGCTGAAGGAGAGAGGCTGAAAAGGAGAGAGGCACCCACCCACGCCTACCACTACGGTAAGCCGAGGCTCCAGGCCATGGAAGCTATCCTCTGCTGTAACGAAGAGAACCAGGACGAAAGAGAGGAACCTCTCACAGATTTCACTTGTCTAGGTCATTTCGTCGCCCTTGCTCAAAAAAGAACCGTGAAGCCGACCCGCGCGCGAGACCAAATTTTTTTAACATTCCCGACCAAATTTTCGGTCGCCAATGATCTAAAATTTTGGCGCAAAAAAACTAGCGGGTATATGTTTATTATTAACGACTAGTTGGTCGGGAAATTATATTTTGGATATTCACCGACCAAAATATTAGTCGCCAAATGATAAAAATTGGTCGGGAAAAGTTCAATCGGATCCAGTTAAATTTACGCCCATTGCCGACTATTTGGTCGGTAAAAACTCCACCTTTAGTGACCAACTCGTCATTGGTCGGCAAAGATGGTCGCCAATTATGCTATTTGTTGTAGTGATATAAGCATATTATAATTGTTGAACAACCATCATATCTATAATAAATACATTTTTCAGCTTCATTAATTTTGAAGCCATTAGAAAGAATAATTTCATCAAATTTCATATGCCACTGTTTAGGTGCTTGTTTTAGCCCATATAAGGACTTTATTAATTTACACACCTTTTGTTCTTGTCCTTTTATGACATAGCCCTCAGGTTGATCCATATATATTTCCTCTTCCAAATCTCCATTTAGAAAAGCTGTTTTTACATCCATCTGATGTATAATTAAATTATGAATAGCAGCCATAGCAATCAAGATTCTAATAGAACTGATTCTAAACACAGGTGAATAAGTATCAAAAAAGTCTATTCCCTCTTTTTGTCTAAAGCCTTTGGCTACGAGCCTGGTTTTATATTTTTCTATTGACTCATCAGGTCTAAGTTTTTTCTTGAGAACCCACCTGCACCCTAAAGGTTTAGTACCTAAAGGTAAGTCAGTTAATTCCCAAGTATTATTGGCTAAAATTGATTCAATCTCATCATCTAATGCTTCCTTCCAAAAGGCAGCATCATGTGCAGTCATAGCCTCCTGAAAACTAGATGGATCTTCCTCTACTAAATCGGTTTCAAAATCAGGACCAAAACTAGTAGCAGTCCTTACTCTCTTACTCCTTCTAGGTTGAGATTCTTCTTCTTCATGAGTTCCTAGAACTCTTTTGGATGAAGAAGGTTCGGTTGTAAACTTAGTCTTAAAAGGAAAAGAGTCTTCAAAGAAATTTGCATCTCTAGACTCAAATAGGCTTAGGTCTTCTAATTTAAGGAATCTGAAGGCAGCACTGTCTTGTGCATAGCCAATGAAAACACACTCCCATGAGTGAGGTCCTAATTTAGGCCTTTTTGGATCTACTATCCTGACATGTGACCTTTCTGAAATATTTAATTCCTTGGTCCTTTTTTTGAAAATCACCTAAAAAATTTAGGACTGTTTTGAAAATTTCCTTTTTACCTACTTACTACTTACTAAGGACACTTTAGTCCTTTTGAGTTTTTGTTTATACAAAGTTGACGGTGGTGGGTATAGATTGCTGGATTGAACCTGATTGAAATAAATCTTAAAATTTTTCATACGTTTTTAAAATATTTAATTCTTTTGGCCCTTTTTTGAAAATTACCTAAAAGTTTAGGACTTTTTTGAAAATTTCCCTTAAATTGTTGATATGACGAGCCTCCACATGGACGTTATGAAAATCCTACAGGTTGGACTAATATTTTCTTTTCTAATTGGTATGCAAATTATGAAATCTAGCAGATCTTATACTAATTTGAGGCCCTAACCATCCGATTTTTCATTAATTTGGATCACGAGATTCAAAAGCTATGATTTGAAATTATAGTTAATTAGGTCCCTTTTCATGAGATGAAAGAAGAATGCAAACTAAATGTGAAGAGGGCCCTCAACTGTGCTGGGGCCCATCTTCGATGAATGGCCTTACCATCCACGGCATGTCTCCCATTTTTATTTCAATAGGAGTTGGTCAAATCCTATTCCACTACTGCACAAGCCCACATGGGATGTATCTGGTCGGTTAATGCAACGTCCCCACATTTAAAGGTGGGTCCAATCTTCTTCCTACACCATAAAATCCCCAAAAATTGCCCATATGATAGACAAAGTGATTACTTGGTGCACGTGGATAGGAGGGTTTGTATGTGCCCTTAGGGATTAGTTCTCGGCTATAAAAAAAAAAAAAGATGATTGGCATTATTAAATTAATTTTTCTTAATTATATTTTTATTTTAGAATTTAATTTAGTGATGATTACAATTATGTTAGTGCCAAAGTGACCTTTTTTTTGGGTAAAAAGTGCCAAAGTGACTTGAGTGGGTGACTTCATGTAAATGTCAATTATGGGAAGCACAAACTTGTATTTGACCAGACTAGCATTCGGGTTTTAAGAAGGAAGCCCAGTCCAACCCAAACTTTTAATATTGTCATCTCAGACCATGAGTCCATATGTTATGTTGGGCCATTACTAATTTTCTATACAGTGGAGGCTTAACTGGACGTCAAAACGCTACCTAGGAAATAATTTATAACTCCCTTTCCTGACTTTAAAGATGAGTTTGGATCCTCTGAATTGTAAGACTTGATAATGAATGACTCTGATCAACCTGGACCAATGTCTAAGTTTTCCAAAGGATTTTCCATCCCTTGGGACTCAAAATCTTGTGAGTCGAATCCTTAGTGGATCGGGAGTCAAAATCTTCTCCACTCTAGTTCTTGATGCAATGCTCATCATCTAATAAGTTAGATAGCTCCCAACAACCTTTTGATCTTTATGTTGTTATAACTTTTTCTTTTTTTGGTGCTTTCATGGAGCTTATACAGTTTTTGTTCTCTCCTTTTGGGGGCTAAGTAGATAGCTCCCATCAAAACACAATGATGATAGCATAGGAACAATTCTCTTTGTGAGATCTTAATTAAGTTATAAAACTGCTAAAAGAAACATTTTATCACTATAATAACTTAATATAAACTGACGACTATGGGCCACCTTTCTTTCATCCCAATCATTTTGGCCCTGTTTGGTTTAGAGAATTGCCGACATGAGTTACTCTTATTGGGAATACCTGAGAGAAATGCAGAGATTGTCCCTGCCAACCCACAATTCCCTATTGGATTAGGTTTTCATGAGCTGGCCAAGTAAAAAGTTGCTTTTGGCTGGCAGAATTATCTGAATTTTGAAATTAACACCATTTTGGAATTCTACTTTTTGGGGGACGGAATTTAGAGTTGTTCAAATACTCCTGATAGTAAGTCCCCAAATGCTTGCAACCAAAACCAAACACGCCCTAAATCACATATTTCCCTCAATCTCATTTCAAGTAGAGTGATATTCATTGTTATATTGATTATATTGTCTATAAATAAAGACCGACCTGATCTCTTATCACTTTGAAACACTTTCTTTTGGCCTAATTATTATTATTATTTTTTTTTTGAAACGGTAACAAAACTTTATTAAAAAGAGAAAACAAGTACAAAGCAGAAAAGAAAAAGAGAGAAAAGTTAAAAGAGATGGTATAAGAGTAATATACCATTCCCAACCCAATTACATAATCACATCCACCCATAGAGACAACCTCTCAATCCCTTGCTTGGCTAGTGCATCCGCGATCGAGTTGGCTGATCTAACCTCATGACGAAAAAAGACATTTAGAGTGGCCGAAAGCTCCCTAATTTCATTAAAATGGAATTGAAATTTCCAAGGAAAATATTTTTTGTTGGATACCCAAGTGATCGCATTTGAGAAATCACTTTCCACCACAAGAGCACCAATATAACTCCTTGCAAACAACCTAAGACCCTCCAAAATAGCTAACACTTCGGCTTCATTTGAGTCACAAATGCCCACATTTTTAGAGAACATAAGGGGCACCTCACCCTGACAATTACGCAACACGCCTCCAATTTCTGCTGGCCCTGGCTTACCCTTGGAAACTCCATCCACATTGAACTTTAAAATCCCAAAAGGAGGGGGAGACCAAGGGACAGATATTCTCTCCTTAAAAGGTAGACACCCCATACAAGCTTCCCAATTATAGACAATGTCATTCAAGTTGATATTTGTAAACTCCTTTCGAATTGAAGCTCATTTCACAATCGTAAAAGCAACCTTATCTATCAAATCAACCACCGAAGATGAAGAACCTCTAAATATCCTCTCATTTCTTTCCTTCCAAATAGACTAAAAAAATAGCAAAAGGAATCATTCTCCATAATAAACGCCCACAACCAATGAATCTATTCATTGGCCTAATTATTGATGAGTCTATTCGTAATCCTTATGGTGAAAAAAAATCTGTTTTATACTTTCACTTTTGGACTTCCAAAATCATGGTTCCTGATCACGGGCCTTACCTAATGATTAGGTGCGCTAATTAGAGGTGGCAATTCCTGACTTGACCCGTCAACCGAACCAGGCTCTGCTCAACAATTTGAGTTCTCGGTTGATCTTTTTCGTTAATTTTGGGTTACTATTAAATAGATTGAGTGAGTTTATTCTTATTGTTCAACCTGCCAATCCAAATGATTCAATTGTAACTTGCCTGCCCAGTGCAAACTTTGACTTGGTAAGGGTTTAAGTTGGCCCTCTAAACTTGGAAGTTTAATTGGATTAACATTTTCAACCTGACCAATAAATGCATCTCGTTCAATACAAGTTGGGTCAAATTTGCAGGTTGTACAAATGATCTAACACCAAACCAAATCCATTATAATTGGCTGAGTCGTCTAGAGATGTCAACTTGGGTTAAATCAGACAACAAGGGTCAACCAGAACCTTGAATTACTTAGTCGAGTACATATGAAAAATTATCTAGGTAAAAGATGATTATCCAGTGGACGTGGCTAACTTTCCTTTCTAGGTCCAATCAACCGCCATGTAATGGGTTTACATTGGATGCTTAGCAACGTCCATTGGACTCTTGTTATATTCTAATCATCTAGATAAGGACTTTGGTTCCACATATTTTGTAAAATCTCCTTTCCTTTCAGAATAGGATCTTCTTTTAGCTTACGGACTACTTGCATAGTTGCATATTGAGTCATTGACTTTATGAGAAACTAATCAAAGAAATTCAAATTTCCTTTTTCCCTATTTGTTTTGCTAGGTCGCATAACTAATAAGGAGTGCTACTCCAGTCTCAATGTGAGGATAGTATCCATCCTTGTGAGACAAAGGTTATGGTGCTTTGAAACAGAAATTCAAATTTTACTCAAAACCTTCTCCACTCTGTTCATGATGCACTTACTCACTGATTTCTCTTTCTTGTCCATTCTTTTTCATCATCTAACTAATTGTTTTATAATCTACATGAAAGAACCGATTAGTAGTAGCTGGTCAGATCTTCCCCAACATCATCTTGAATTGGCCTTAATACCTCAATTCCATTCTCAAAGGATTCTCTTGTGGCTACGGGTGCTATCAGAGGGCCTTAGAACCCTCTCCCCTAAAGGGGTTAGTTAGTTCAGCCCTTACTGCGTTGAATGCCGTTCAAAATCTTGGCCAGTCAAGGATTCTTTTGTGATTGTGCGCGTTGCAGGTGGAAATTTAGTTGTCTTCGTTGGTGTTTGAGATGTGATTTATGTGCCTAGGGATTACAAGTTTACAACAGGGTGGCTCACGGTTTTGCTAAGTTGGGGGCTTCCACTTCTCCTGTTAAGGGAGATGGTTTTTCTTTTGGTATGATGCTTGTGTTTGTTGTTGGCAATGGTATGTCTTGCTGTTTCCTGTTTAGGGGAAAAAAAATCCCAAACACCAACTCTCATTTGGTGAATTCCCAGGTCCAGCCTGATAAGATCATGCATTTGCCTGTTGGGTCTCATTGAATGTCTTCGTCTCTCAATGAGAATGACTGGAAAAGCCCCCAAGCTAGGCCTACAAACACTACTAGGCTAAATAAATAAAAAACAAACGCTAGGCCTAGAAACACTACTAGACTGAAAAAAAAAAAAAAAAAAAATTCTGTGTAGCCAAGTCCAACATAATTGGAACATTGATGATGTGACATGATCTTTGTGACTCGGTGTGATTCTTATCAGGGTTTTTGTATGATTTTCATATGAATCTTATGTGATTTCCATGTGACTTTGACATAAATAAGTTGCATATGATTCTTGCGTTTTTTCCCCCTTTCAGAACACCTGAGGCCCAGCCTACGTATGTTGAGGAGGGTAAGGCTCCAACAACCAGGAACCCTGGGCCCAGCCCAGACTGCCACAAAAACAAGGGATCATGGTAGATCAAACTGCCAACCGATACAGTTAAAAGATCAATTATAAAGTTTCAACCGACTCGATCTATCATCTGAATCTGAAACAGAACACTAAAAACTTATAAAGGAAAAAAGGACTAAAATTATACAGTTTGAACCAAGGCGATTTCGAATTCTGATCTACTGTACAAATTATTTTTGTATTGAAAGGAAAAAAACCAAATAAAACTCATCTTCTTCTAATTGAGATCACTCCATCCTTCCAACACCAATACCAATTGGTGTCATTGCAGTGTTTGACTGTGAACAAAGACCTCCTTGATTTATTTCACTCATGTAACTTCTAACTTCGCTTCTTATCATCTCATGTATAATCCCCAAAAATTCAGGGCCGAAGTTTATACTCGGCCTCTCCGCCATTGCCGAATCTGGATACAGAGCTCCAGTGACATACGATTTAACATCCTTCAAAATATCAGCATTCGGATTCTGATGTTGCATCTGAGCCATCATTTGAGACGCAGGCCCGTGCTGCAACAGTTGATTTGATATCATAGAGTCCGGTTTTGAGACATTAAAGCTCTCACAAGGATCCGGATTCGGAAGAGCGAGGCTTAGACTTAGACAAGCCTGTAGATCCTCGGAGTTCGAAGAAGAAGATACCTCGGGTGGAAGAACAGCTCCTGATCTTGGAACAGGACGGTACAAGGAAGAAGAAGACACGGTGGTGAGAGGTAGATGAGGAAGGCTCGACTCGCTGATATCAGATCCAGACGGACTGCTAGGGTTTTGAAAAGTAGCGGCGCCGACGCTGGCAGATCGCTTGTGAGGAGGCCGATCGCCGGCGTCGAGAGCGTTAAAGTCGTCTTCCGAGAGAGAAGAAGACTTTCTCTTTAGAGTAGAGTTCCAATGGTTCTTGATAGCGTTATCCGTACGGCCGGATAGAAGCCGTGCTATTGTGGCCCACTTGTTTCCGAACTTGGCGTGAGCGCGGATGATGGCGTCGTCTTCCTCAGGGCTGAACGGGCGGTGCTCCACCTCCGGCGACAGCTGATTACACCACCGGAGGCGGCAAGATTTACCAGATCGGCCAGGGATCGACTTGCTGATCAGAGACCAGTTCCTCGGGCCGTGCTTCTTGACGAGGCTCTGCAGCGCTTCGTCCTCTTCAGGACTCCATGGCCCTTTGATCCTGTCCAGATCAGATGATCTAGAAGAAGCCATTGATGACGATAAAGAAGGATGAAAGTTTTAGAGGTTAAAACCCTAACCCTAGAAGGAAAAAGAGAGTAAGAAGAAGGAGAGATTTTGAGAGGAAGGACTGATGGAGAGGCTGCCGCGCTGCCTCTGATGTGGAGTGGAGTTACAGGAAGAAAGAAAGGGGCGATAGATGGTATTTAAAAGAGGAAAGAGAGACGGGTGTGGCCGGTAAAACCGGGTGTGGTAACCGGTTAGGGGAGTTAAGAGCACCGCTTCTTCCAGGCAGGCGGTTTGCTTGGATACAGCTGTCATGCGCCACGCGTCGACAAAATACTGCGCGAATTTACAGAGTCGTGAGCTTCAATCTCGCTAACTTCTCGGATGCGTTAAATTATCGGTTAATTACATGCAATCTCGGGAGATTTACGGTTTTTAGTTTTGGGAGGTGAGGATGATGTATGTGATGTGAGGAGGCGGTTTCGATGGTGGATATATATTTTTTAATGTTAGTTAGTCAGTTAGTGTCTGTTCGTGGAGACTGTGGGACCATGTTTGTTAGTCGGTTTTCAGTCTTTCTTTACTTCACGAAACAATGAACGTGTGTTTCAGGTTTTGGGTCGGACTCGGCCTAATTGTTATGTAGTGTAGTGGGCACAACCGAATTTAGGGTCTATTTAAATTTTGTAAGATCAAATTTACCGGTTCTGAAATTAATGATCATAACATAAAATTAAGTTGATGTGTCAACTACTTAAATTAGACAACTTTTAAAACAAAGGGATGCATGCAAGCTAGGGAAGAAGTTGGTGGCAGGTGGAGCTTATGGTGGAAATATTTTAAAAAGTTTACCATTTTGAGCATTTGATCATATATAGCAAGGTGGCCCTTTGGAAGATTCCATTCTTCCGGCTTTGGCAGGCCCACGGGTCTCACAAACTTTATTGTGTCACCAAAGGTAATTGTAAAGGAAACGTGCTAAGAGGAAACCGTGCCTATTTTTCATTTGGTTGGCTTGTATTGTAGGGCTCACCTTTCATCAACACAACTCCTTTCATCTTTTCACCCCACGATCGGACATTAGGCTTGATTTTCCACTTATCGAACATTCACTCACTTTTAGATTGAATCTCAAAAAGAGCTATGTTCAAGATGCAACTAAACTTTAAGTTTGTTAAGTCAAAGGGCTAGGATAATCTGGAGGGATTATTTTTGGATCCTCCCCGTCTGCGGAGAGAGCTATCAATCTGCCCGATTATCATCGGTAGACTTGCATCTAAATAGGAGCCCATTATCTAGACTCTATATAAGCTACACGTAGTTTGCTCGTAGGTCAGCATTTCTTGTGATGTGAGAACTTTTTCTTTTTAAGTAATAGAGAGAAATTGAAGTGCTTTTTTCTTATCACAGAGGATTTTGATTCCTACTGAAGGGGTTACAAAGGCAAAAATGTAAGGAGCATGGGATCTTCTTGTCGCACAAATGCACTTTTAGACTTATTTGCAATTGTGCGGGCCTTAGGCTTAGAGCGTGTAAAGGTTTAGTTGAGTCAATCTTGAAACTAACATCCTTCCTTGGGGCCCACTTGTTCGCATGATAATTCATAGGAGTTGGAATCCCATGAGTATTCCAAGATATTTGATAAAAACTAAAGAAATTAGAGTGAAGTTTTGTAAATGATCACCAAGTAGTCTCCCTTTCCATGGAAGATAAATTAAGGAGGAAGGAAAAAATAACTTACTTAAGTGATAGTCGGGTATTCATTTCCATCACTTCAATCATTTCTCATTAAAAGAGAGGTTATTTGATAGCCATTTATAGATATTCACATTTATTTTTAAAATTTTACCCACATCCATAAACACTTTCTAAAAAATTCGAATTTTTATTCAAATAGACTGCCTTTAATTTTTTTTTTTTTTTGCACATTTCAAATCAGTCGTTTTCCTATCCTTCAATTCTCTCATTGTCCAACATCATTGTGTTCCACCAAAACCGTCTACGCTTTCTTTCGTGGAATATGCCCCTTTCCTTTAATATCTACATCATAGCTTTTCCTCTTCTTTTTTATTTTCCACTAACAACGATTAATCATGCAGATTTTGTAGTTTAAATTTTGCAACTTACCTTGTCAATCTCATATCAATGAAGGATCAATCATAGCCGATCTCCTATAGCTACATGACAATAGGTTCCGGAGACAATTATAACTATAATAGAGGTCAATAAGTGACCTGGCATGTAGGTGAAGTTCATTGGCTTTGCTATATATAAGCAAAATAAATATCTAAAAATCTAAGCATGCGTGTGGAGCTCGTGAAAGGGCCAGGCATGTGGGGCTCATTAGTTGTACCCTATCCTAGTGCTCACTAAAGCCCTTTGTGCTTTTAACACACCTAAGTTGGACGCTTATTAATGATTCCAACAGCCTATTTTATATTGTAATATAAAGGAGGAATTTTGACACACATAATAATCATCATTTAAGAGAAAATACAAATACCTAATTCAATTTTTAGCACCAACGTTCAAAGTCCAGTTCGTACCAATTGTCAAAGACTTGCTATATTTGAAAGATCCTTATGTGATCTTTTAACTTGATTTAAGCTAAGACCCACTGACCAAACTTTTTCATCCTCTAGAACAAAAGATGGAGTATTGGATCGAAAATTCGTCAGCCCACAAAGCAAGGAATGCATATGCACAGACCTAATCATCAATACTATTTTGCTTAGAAATTTTGGAAAATGTATATATTTTATGTAAAATCATATTTTATGTTGAGTTGTATGGCTCAATAGAAGCAGGTTATATTGAGTAAGAAGTTAATAGTCTCGGTTGACCAGGCCATGGTATCATGCTTGTTCTATTGTGATTAGAAGTAGTCTGTTCTGGGTGTACCAGGATTTTAGGGCTAATATTTTAAATAGAGGTTCGCCTTTATGATACACACCTCTTCTCATTGCTTAATAAATTCTTCTGTCTTTTCAGTGGACGTAGACCAAAAGCTGAAGCACATAAATCTTGTCTTCTTGTGTGCGTGCTTGATCTCTTCTCGTAAGCCCTAGTTCACAATATTTTAGAAGATGAGTAAGAATGATTTCTTCGAGAAGTACTTCATGAGAATGAGAATAGCCTAATGGTTAGAGTCCAATTCCATTCAGGGGTGGAACGAGGGGAAGTTAGGACCCCCAACTATTTTATAAGTCCCTTCTATGTAATATAAAATCTAATTAACTTTTTAAAAATTTTTACATTGTCCACCTACATAATTATCCCAGAACAACCTAGTTTTCTGTCTTCGCCATTAGTTCTATTTTTGGTTCTTCTACCGTGTATGCATGTGGAGGTGATCCTCGCCCCAATGCACGTTGGAATTCACTCTAGTGTTAGCCGGGTTTATAAAAAAAAAATCACTTTTTTTATTCTCAAAATTAAATAGTGTATTTAGCAAACCCAATCTTTTCTATGTTAATATAAAACATAGATTACTTTGAGCCTTACCCATGAAATTCCATTGACCAAAAATCTAAATTCTAATGGAGTGTTGTTACACGACACGTGTTGTTCGGGTTGCAACTGCAGAATACGATAGGAACGATTATTATTTATATAATAAAAGCTTGGACCGAGCAGATTTGTATGGCCCTAAAACGAGCTTTAGATGCCCCCTCTCTTACTTTTTCTTCTTTAAACGCAGATAGAGAGAGAGAGAGAGAGAGAGAGAGATGGCGAGAGGATATGTTCGTTTGACTGAAGCCAGGCTGTATAGCATTTTATAGGAACGGGGTTTTTTTTATTTCCTTTTTCTTATTTCAACGACCGCACGGATGTGGTGACGTGTCAATAACGACAACAACTGTCGTCGAATAGGAGAGCGGATCATTATTGCAATCTTGTCTATACAGCCTGTAAACCTGCCATCCTAACGGCCACCTTTCTTTTTTTACCGCCACTTGTCGGTCACGCTTTCTCTTTCTCCAACTTCCCAAACTTGTTTAAACCGCCTTTTTACCGGTACGGCCACGCTCCATGCACTTGCAGTGTCCTTCCTCGCTCTTTCGTTTGTGATTATTAGATTAGTAAAAGTGATCGGAAGGGAGGGGTATTAGGGGCATTAGGGGTATTAAAGAAATACAAAGGGTTCGTGCAATTAGTGAAAAAGATAACGGGGGGCATTAATTTTCTGTTAGTCGTACGTTGTACCTACTACCTAATGCCGTTGGCGTGGGCCCTCAACTTTGACTCTCTCGCGTCCGCTGTATCAGTCGGTGATTTGGAGCTTTCTGCAGCTTGCCTTTTGGTTTTTCCTATTGCGTCCAGCTGAAATCGGTTTGAAACAAGCTGCAGACTTGGTCTTCATGTCGGGCCTTCCTTTGTGCTATCGGTTTCGGGCATGTGAAAGTAGCGGATTGATTAATGGAGATTTACATATAATTAAATATATTTAGTGATTATGATCACATTCTAGTAGGATGGAATGAGAGGCAAAGAGGCGTATGGCTCTAAGTCACTCCCTTCACAGCACTGCATAAGTCTTAAGTGGGAAAGGGCAGAAAAGTAAGTCATTGACATATTTGACATTCTGACCACGCCATGGATGTTGATGAAAGTAACAATACTTGTCATCCAAGTTTAGAGATTCAATGCAAAGAGGTCCATTCATCCTTCGGTGGTGATAATGACATATCATCGTCATCTTTTGCTTTTGCTAAGAAAGATATTTCAATTTCTTTAGTTTTGTTTGTTTGCTATTAGGGAATGAATGGAGGAGGAGGAGTGGGATATCACATTAAGATAAAGTTAAAGTGGAATGGATTCAGATAAATGAGTAGATAAATTACTTTTGATGCGATTGGATGATCAATGTGAAGTAAAAGATTAAAATTCACATTTGGCAGGATAAAGAGAACGGGAAATGAGTTACTGCACCCCCACCTTATTATTATATCTTTGAGTATGTGCTGGAGTGAAAATTTTGGATTGGAATAACTGATAGGGCAAATATATTTACTTTACTTGTGTGAGCTAATATGCAAACATACAGCTGGGTAAAGAATCTGACTGTTAGGATTTATTTCAATCCTTTATCACTTCACTCTTTTGGAAACAAATAGGCCATTATTTGTTCAATGGATTATTATCACTAATAATAGCCTAAACTTTGCTAGGATTTTGGTTTAGCAAATTGAAGGGGTATTCATTTTCCATCTTTCTTTATTTTTCAGCTAAAGAAGAAATTCTTTGATCGTACCCCACAGGAGGATTGGTAGAATGACATAAGGTATGAGTTTGCTCTCTATATTTTACTTCAAAATCACCACAGATTTATTTGGTGTGCGTTGCATAGAGGATATCCACATCATAAAAAAAAAAAAAAAATAGTTTGATGGTAACGTGTGAATCTTAAAAATCCATAAACCGGCCCTAAAGCTTCAAATGATAAACCAGATTCAAATAGCAGCCCAAACGACTTTGTGGGCCCATTGCAATGTATGTGTTTAATGGTTAAATAAGAATGATCCAATGCTACAACGCATATTCCGAATTAAAATTCGACTTGATGATAGCACCATTAAAATCAAAAGAATGAAAAACGAACGGTTGGTTTGACTTGTATTAATTCAAGTTGGCCCCATGAGATGGCTAAAGTGGCCGTGTTAAATCCAAATCTTGCCCGATCTGTATGAAACCGTCCCGACTCTATATCATACGAAATGCATAGATGTTACATGCAGTGGGCGTTAGGACTTAGGAGTCCCTTTTGAGTCCCACAGTTGGATCTTGGTAATGATAATCTTCTAACGCGGTGTAAGTGTGCAGTCCAGCTTGTAACGGATAACGAAAGAGAGAGAACAGAAAAAAACACGAAAAAGACGAGCGCGTAACGACTAACGACGTTTTCGTGTAGCTATCAACACGTTGAACGCATGTCCAACGTTTTCACTTTTTAAAAGAAGATAAAGAAAAGTGCCTTCTTTCAATCCTTGCCACCCAATCAGAAGAGATAAATCCAAATGGATTTTGGGATCATCCTAGACCGTCAATTATTCATGATGCATCTCTTATACTTATGGCATGCGTTTCAAAAACAAGTGGGTCCGGTTCCTTGATGCTCGTTACAGCACGTGCATCTTGACTGTTGTGTAACTGTGTGGAGCTTGGATCGTTTTGTGGATCCTGATCCCTTTCTTTTCTGGTAGGACTAGCAACAAACACCTGGGCAATGAATATATATCGCACGGGTCCACCACTTATTGGATCATCCGTGGGTCTTTCTTCGGATCCATGGATCAGATGGCTCATCGGGTGGCCCAGCTGAGTCCAGTATCAACGCAAGAAAATCAAGCCCTTCACCGAATCCTCTCACTAGGAATAATCAGAACCAACACCTGAATAAATTCAAACTTAAAACATGTTCTCTCCGTCTCTCTAATCAGACACTGGATGGTGGGCCAAACAGGGCCAGCCTCGCACGGGTCCACTACCTATTGGATCCCCCCGTGAGTCCTTCTTTGAATCCACGGATCAGATGGGTCATCGGGCGGCCCACCTGGGTCTCAGTATTAATACATAAAAAATCAAGTCCTCACCGAATCCTCCCAACCAAACACCCTGGACTGCCTTTCGTCGTTGTTTTGTATTCTAAAAAATTAGAATCATTGCCCTCTTCTTATTTCTTTCTGCTGCTCCTCTATTTCTTCTTTTCTTTGTCTTCTAACCTTCCCTTCTTTTTTTTTTCCAATTTAATATATATTTCCAATATCAATGTTATATGTATTTCCAGTATCAGATCAGTTACGTAGTTGGATCTTGTTTTAGGAAGTTTTACGGAAGTTAGTTTAGAGAAGAAGAGTGGAGAGTAGAGAGTGGAGACAGAGCAGATCATGACAGCTGTCTTCGTATATGCTATGAATTGAGAGGTGACATTTAGAGGCCTGTAGTTGAACGAAGGGATACTAAATTCTCTTACAGATATAGATACGAGCTTCAAAAACCTGCTCTCACATACGTGTCTATTGTATTATGGCTTTTTTAGCAACAGCTTGCTTGTGATGTTTAAGCCAAACATCAGGCCAATGATTTATCGTATATGTTTTCGTCTAATGATGCATAGGAGGCCACGACCCAATTCTGATCGTTGAATCAGATAAATGGTTCCGTCAGCTGATCACTGTTATGCTGGCATGAAATGAGAGAACAGTTGGCCATGCGACTTGCATGATGACAGAGGTGGCCATTTGAGACGTGCTGAATGGGTTAGAATTTTGATCCGAGGGTTTCTTGCCAGCGCACTAGCAATGCGGTGCGCATGAGCGAGATCAAAGCCATTAGTCAAGACTCATTTGGGGCAATCAAAACATGCATCAGACACGTCCTATCACCGATCAGTTGGGCTTAGTACTCCATGTGAACACGGACGAACCTTTCGAAGTTCTCTCTTTTAACCATATATAGCTCACCTGATTATGAACGGGGCCAACTTATCCAATAGCATTAGTTGAAGATAGATCTAGCCCACCAGAATTGGCTACCTATGTATGCTCTTACATAGCACATTCTATAAATTATAATCCATTATTCATCCTTCTATCTCATATGAATATTTTGCAACAAGGTACATCTGCATGGAGCGGTGTTATCTGGTCAGTGGCTTCCCTTGTAAGTTGTAACTGAAACCAAACATTATGGTTAAAATATTCGCATTCAATACCAAAGGCACGTTGGAGAATTTAATTTCTGAAGATGGCCTGTGGCTGTGGGCCTCTTATGGAGTTGGCCATCTCGTAACTACAGGTTCCTTTTAGGGGAAGGCAGTTAGTTGGGTGGGAGCTAGAAGTCTAGGACCCACCATTTGAGTCACGAATTTCTCAAAACATGGGAGTTAAGGTGCTATGTTGTAAGTTGTTTGTCGCCTACCTCCACTGAAGGACCAATCCAATCACTTACTTAGGGTACTTTATGATGGTTAATGGCGGGGTCCACCAGGATATTCCATGACTCTACAATATCAACCCACTGCTGGGTCTCATAGATCATAATAATAATAATAATGATGATGAGAGGTCAATGAGCCCCTTTCGGCAGTTGAACAAACCCGCAGACTGCACTTCTTCCACACGCTATTGTCTTGTATATTGCTGTCAAAAAGCACTTGTCATTTTTCTATATCATTTCTTCTCCGGTCTACTTCAGAACAGAGAGATTATCTCAACTTGTGTTTGTTTCTTGCGGAGTTCTTCTCAATAATGACAACTAGCAAAGAAGGTTGGAAAGTTATGGAAGTGGATTAGTTCTTCTCAATAATGACAATCGGGAATGAAGGATGGAAAGTTATGGAAGTGGATTAGACCTATGCAGAAATACTTCTTGGCAGATGATTCTTTGATTCTGAGGCTTAAAATTTTATAGTATGGCAGTGTACATTTGTCCCTCCCAATAGAGCCGAGTCGTAGTGTCACTAGAAGAGTGGAGTCATTACAGCAGATGAAAAGGTCAAATTCTATTCTCATTTGGTTTTTAACCCCGTTGAATTATAGGGCATATATACATGTAATGCTTTAAACTTGAGATAGAGTAATCTATAGTTAAGATGATTAGTGAACATAATTAATCCTTTGGTCCTTTAGTACGCTGAACATAATTAATCCTTCAGCCCCTTAATATGTGCAAAAACCAGATTTGTCAGTACTTTTAAAAACAGTGACCGTCTAAGTGGAAGCCCTGTGATATCATGACTCACATGATCATGGGCCTTGGGTAAAATCACGATTTTTTTTTCTTTATGAGAGTCAAGCGACTCTATTAACATTTTTAGAGCTTCTATATGAATTATCTCGTGGAACCCGAATTTAAGAAGAATATGATTATGTTAATGATATCATGCAAATGTCCATGGGAACATTGAAGTTGATCGAGCAGATAATTAGCGGAGCATCATGGTGTCATCTCTTTGTTCTCACTGGATATTCTAGTAGTGGGCCACGATGCCACGTGGCACTAGATGAGAACTATATGTCTGCCCAATCATATTGATGATGCCCCTTTTGGCTTTCCATACACAATCCAAACGGACTTGGACCGCTGCTCAAATAAAGTAAAAGTAAAAAAACAGTACTGATTTGATTTGAGGGAGCTGTTGTTAATTCTGTTGAGCCCTGCCAGCTATAACCCACTCACTCTAAATTTCCATACCACCACCGTTGTTTCCTTGAATCCTCTCACTGTCTCACTCACACCTTCACTTCCCGTGAGTGAAGGGACTCTTTGTGGTGGGGCCCACTTATATTCGGAATGGCTCAAAAATGAACAATCACCTTTGCACCCAGATGTTCCAAAAATATGTGACCACTTTAAATTCTCTCCATCACTAATTCACTGGTTTTAAATTTGTTGGGTCTGGACATATAATGATGGGCTTTTCATCCCCTCTCCAGCGCTCTCACAAAATCACTTCTGGTCACCGCCATACATTTGCTATGCCCAGAATCAACAGATATCATGCCGAACCATCTTATTGGCTAAACTATGACATAACCATCTAATCCCTCCGCTCCCACTAATTTACATGCATTCAAGTGGGCCTCACATCCATCGTCCTTCACTTTGTAAAGCCATGAGTAATTAAAACTCTAATATAAATGAGAAAAATACAAAACACTTCATTAATCAAAATAACTTTTCGTACATATATAAGCTGTAGCTCAACTGGTTCAGAACGTAAGTTGGTGTTAAAAGGGCTTTTAGTGCATAGTTTTACGGTCGAAAATTTGGATGGATATACTGCAAGCCTATAGTCATTTTAATTAAGAAAATCATATTATTTTTTAGTAAAGAGGAATCATTAACTTAAATAAAAAAGAAAAAAACAATTATTTTAACGCAAACATGGTGACCAGAGTTTTTAATAGAGTGATCTAGATCGACTCCAATTCAAGCGAGGTTGATGCATGTGCAAGTTACTGGATCAATCAAGGGTAAAACCCCTTAAATAAATTAACCCTCGAAAGGGCAATGGCTACAAAGGTTGGTTTTTTTTCTTTAGAGGTTCATAAAGATGTCACCCACTTGGATAGAGCCATATGCGTCCCTACAAAACTGCCAGTCACAACTGACTACCACCAAACTTGTCGTTTGATTGAGGAGTTCATGGTATAGTGCCCCATTCAACCAATGCCGCTCGCTCCTTTTTCCCATGTCTCCTTCATGTCGTTTTCTCTTCTCTTCTTTTCTTTGAGTTTACATGAAATTACAAGTCGTTCTTATCCATTTTAAAATGAATTGTGAGAGCATCAGCTTCCTCACTTGGATAGTGATAGTGAATTAGTGATGCCCCAAATACCAATGGTCCTCTCTTTCTCTCTCTCTTTTTATTCTTTTTACATTATGACACGCTTCCATCTGTTCCACATGGGACACATGCACGAATCTCCAAGTTCGTAAATGTTTCATGCTACTGGCCGTCCGATCTATAATCCTCCACATGGACCATCAAAAGTGAGGGGAAAAAAAGGAAGCTTCCTTCTAGAAGGTGATAATTTGCAATATTGAGTTGTGGGCATCACCTTTTGCAGAATCCAGACCGTATAAATAGTGGATAAGTTTGCTTAAATTGAAGCATCCAAACTCCCAGGTCTTAACTACTTAGGAGCCTGCAGATGGTTGATGAAAGTAAGATAAACCATTGGTTCATATTTAACTGGGAAATGTCCATTTATCTTTGATATATGGTTGGAGTTGTCTCACATGTGATGCTTTAGGTACCCCTGTGCCCCCTACAATGGGGCTGGAATTCTTAAATAATTCCAATCATTTTACATAAGCTCTTCATATATTGTAGGCAAGGGCGAACCACGACATTTAACTTGGGGAGTTTTATGTAAAAGAAATATTGGGAGAAGGGGCAAATGTAAAAAAAAATACGTATAATTTTTAAAAATTGCAAGGGATTTAAGAAATTTTAACTTTTTGTAGGCATTGGTGGGGGCTTTAGCCCCAAACCTATGTACCTGGGTCCGCACTTGATTGTAGGATGTTTTTATAGATTTGTACTTTATTTCCATCCATATACTAATGGCAAAAGACATAAAAATATCATTATAGAGTATCTGAAATCAGGAGTAAGACCGTGAAGAATTACAGTCGAGATGTTATGGTGATGTTTTTACGCCATTTCTCTTTTGTCCATAGAAATCAAGTTTAAGAGGTGTTAATATGTAAAATGCCTATATTGTATTGATCATCATCATCATCCAAGCGGACCAAGCATTATCTTATTAATTTGGAGTCCTTGATCATCATGCATGGTGTATATGTTCATGGGGAGAATTTCGCAAGAGACGCTTTATTTTGTTCCAATCACTTTTTTAGACTGCGACTGATTACAAACATTTCAACAATTAAAATAAGTTAGCATAAACAACTGGCCTAGAGGTCTTTTGGATGAGGGTGGATTTTACCCATTTACATGGTTCCCTTTACATTCCACCAACCAAAGTGGTATTCACAGGATCATTGCAGCTGCATCTCATGCAAAGTGCATCCCACCCTAACTTTCCTCTCGATTTGATTTATGAATTGAATTTAGGTTCAGTCTGTCTTTACCTTAAATTACAGTAATCAAAGCATGTGTTTACAATTAAATATAACACCAACTTGTTGGTCACTTTTTATATTTCTTTCTGAGTGGCCATTCCTTTGATTGAACTCCCAACACATAAAGACACAAAACCAATTGATTAAAAAACAGTAGTCTCCACTTTTATAAGCCTACTAGTTCTTTTCTGGTGTCAAAGGAAGATGAACAAACAGCACAACCACACAACACATAGATGGAATCTAGGCAACAGTCTTAGCTGTAAAAGATTTTTGTGCCTGGAAATCAATCTACACATCTCATTCGATCACATCTTTTATGCTTTTTCTCACTGTTCTTACTATATATGATGTGCCGAGTCTAGAAGCTTAAAATAAGACCAAAGCAACTCATATGCATGTCTATTCTAAAGGCATATGGTCCTTTTGACCATTAAATTGTTATTTTTTTTTTTTGAGAGATATGGCTCGGAGCCGTCCGTGTGTCTGCTTCACATGGTCCACATATTTAAATAGCAAGGGTGGCAACAACTGTGGTTATTTTAAAAAGTGGTACAGGGATGTATTGAGCCCTGCAATGGAAGATGGTGATCATCTATCGGACTCAAAAGGAAATTCTAAGGCTTTTTTTTTGTTCATCTATTTATAGAAGAATCTAAATTGTCCAAAATAAATATTCTCCCGATATGTCGGTGCTCCTCAAATTTTATTAGAATTTGACTTAACTTATTAATGATAATATGAAAAGGGGTCATTCGCTTGCAATCATTTATTGATAATGGTTATTTGTGCCCCCATCAGCCATTCTTATTGTTATACTCACTTTGTCGGCCCCATATTTGTTGTCTAAATCTTTTACTTTGTTTATTGAACTATAATATCATAAGAACTTGTAGCTAATAATCTCAGATCTTCATAGCTTTTGAGTAAATTATCAAAAAGTCCCAACCTATATCACTACCAATTCATGAGCCAAACTATTTAATATCCTCGTATTAATAATAAGCAAGAAGATGTTGTCATAGTATAAATCTTTACGGATCTTAAGAAATTTGTGAAAAAAGTCCAAAACATCCAAATACATCTAAAATCTTTGTTCATACTCATTTACTCATGTGAAGAAGGTGATTTTAACAACCGTGATAATGTGTTTCACATGTACGTAGAACTCATTGATCTATCAATGTGTAAAAGGCAAACAATCCATTAACACTCGATTGGGGTTATCAAGCTTAAGTTGGCTCTAACGGCCCCACTGTAACGACCCGAGCCAGCGGTGTACATGTTATTGTCTGCTTTGGCTCGGACTTGGATAAAGCCTCACAGTGCTAACTAAAGCACCCCACCATTGTCCATGTGGATTCTGCTTTTTTGGAGCACTTAACCTGATCTTGCCTTAGGATTACCCAAGCGGATTGGGGCCTCACACCCACGAACATGAAAGAAACTCAAGGTCGCCTAGTGATTAGAGTAATTCGGCACCTGATTGGCAAATCTGGCCTATTTGAAATAGCACTTTTCCAATTAGGGTTGTTTGACCGGTCTCATTGGTTTGAAATATAGCTGATCTAAATAGATTAGTTTGAAGAAAACCCATTTCAATTAGACCTTAGACAAATATGCTGGGGTGATTGATTTAATTAGAAAAAGCAAATTTTTCTATAAAACTTAGGTCGACAAAAGTTGTCATGTACTATGAGAGTAGTATGGAGAAAACTTGTCTTAAAAAAATCTACGAAGAGAATAGCTTCAAGGGAGCACTTTCGGGTATCGTACCATCCAAAGGTCTAGAGCATGGACCATGGGACATAGATAGATCCGAAATCTGTTTGGGGGTGCCACAAGGGGGAGATGAATTTTTTTTTATTGGAGGAGATGAGATGTTATCTGATTTGACATCCTCTCCTCATGTGGCACCCCCTGATTGGTCCAAACAAGAGATCTAGATCCACCGTGGGACTTGGTTATTCATACTCATGGGTTTGACTGTGACCATCACCCGTTTTTGCAATGACGTATGGACGTAAGTTCTCACTAAATATTTTTCCTTGGAAATTTTCATCCTCTTCCAAGAACAAGATTTTAAAACTTTTTTTTTTTTTTTTTACATTTTTATCAGTGCCATATGGTCTCTATCCCCGCCGTTTATTCGTTAGAAATCTTCATCTAAAATCGTAATCTGGTGCTCATGGACCGGTCCCAAATTTAGTTACTGGCATGGTATCTGGATGGACAGTCTAGGCCTCTCCTCTAAAGGCCTTTTTGTTCAAAACTAATTAAACTCCTAGCAATTGTGAGCCTACTTATTTTTGTAGTGGTTAAAGTTGAAGAATCAAAGATGGATATCTAAAAATGACCATCAAATAATCTCTCATTCAATTGAAAATGAATCAAAGGAAAAATGAATAATGAATACCCTGTCATCACCCTAACATTCACGTGCAATTCCGATTTTCACAACTTCATATTTAATAATTGAGAAATTCTCACCTGCCAGGCAGGGTTCTCGCCAATCAGTATTGGGAGAACTGGCATGCATTAACGGCTGGCAACTGTTTTTCTGAATATACTCTTTTAGACCACTCGGCAAGAGAAAATATCTTGTCTTTTGGTAGAGCTTATGAATTCCTATATATTCTATGCAAACAAACAAACTATACATGTCCAATTGGATTGCGTAACGCAACATGGCTTACTTAATGCATTCGGTCTCATATAAATTTCCAATAGCTGGGTCCAAGTTTCAGGTTTTCAATCTAGAAGTGGGCCTGCATATTTAAATTATGGTGGAATTGAGCTTCCTCTAACTTAACGATATGTGGGCACATCCAGACTCATCCAAGCTCAGTTGATGCTGATAGGTTTGTCCTTGCAAGTCTTGTATGCAAAAGGTGACCATTACACAGGTCTCCATTTTCACACCAAACAAACAACCCCATTTCAAGTCTGCTCATTAGTATGCAACTGGGCTGGTGATTGCTAAAGCCCGGCGTGTTTCTCTTCAAGCCCAATGTTTGATCCCAACCCAGGCCATAGGCCTGTAAAATCACAAAGTTATTCGACAGTTCTTTTTTTCCTAAATACGTCACGTCGGGTTGGGCCTTAAACAATATGCGAACACGAGCCAAGGCCAAGGCCACATTTGATATTTAGATGCAAACATAGGCCCATGAGCATCCCCAGTCCCAGAAGTTTCCATTTTTAAGAGTGGCTACAGACTGCCTCCAGTCACTACAAAGTTCCCCGAAAACATATGTCTATGAAAGGATCTGGATCGGATCCACTTCAAAGATACATACATCTCTTCTTTTTTAACTCTTGAGAGGAAATTGTCCGTTGGAGAAAACCTATCTGTTTTTACAAGAGACTTGGACCCAAGATTATGGAACCTCTAGATAGATCTTGGAAGGGATTAACTTGACATTTTTGGCAAACTGGGCCCTCATTTTCCCAAAGTTAGAAGGTCATTTTTTCTCTTCTCCTCATATTTGCTCCAGGGATGATTTTATGTAGGGTATGTGCTCCAGTAGGTGCGTGCATCCAGAGCGTCACCAAAGGTGGGAACCCCTTGAATTTTACGGGGTCTCGATGCGTAGTCTTCACTTTTTCTCCCATCATCGACGCCTGGCCATTTATCGATTGTATTTTGTCTTCCTTTTGATCTACTAGTTTTTTCCTTGTTAATTTTATTTTAACGAACTCTCTTTATTAATTAGCCAAAAAAAAAAAAAAAAAAGGAAAAAGTTTGAACGAAGTTATACCTTAAAATATCCATAGATTATTTTTGCTTTGCACCAAATTAGTTAATGTTCGATTTGCAGCCACATCCTGGTATAAGGCCCAAGAAGTAATCTGTTGGTCCAAAGATTTGCACCCAAGCTTTTTGGCATAGTCCCCTACATTTTTATATTTCAGAAGTAAGTACCTCTATAAGATTGGGAATCTTAGTCAACAAGGCTGTCCGTCAATAAGTGGCAAATTTTTTTAACCTGTCAACAAGATCCACTTTATTTTGTCCTAGAGGATATATGTTTCGCTCAGAGCTAGCCTCATACAGATTAAATTGAGGCAATTTTAACATTTGAGTCAACTTTATAAAGATTGATCCACTCATTTTTATCAAAATAGTGTTAGTTTTAACAAATTTTCCATAATTTTGTAGTAAAATATTAAGACGCATCAACAGTCACAAGCTGGCTTTTAAATATGGGTCAAGGTGGTTGATTGAGATTGTCAAATCGATATCGGTTAATTTTAAAAAGGTATGGTAGGTATTTTTTCTAATTATAAAAGAGTACGGTAGGTATTTTTTTCTAATTATAAAAAAGTATGGGTGGTTATATGTAAAGTTTTCAATTTTTAGAGTAGAAAGAATGGTGCATATTGACATATGCGCACTGCCACGGGGGTGGTAATGTCAACAATTTTATCCATAAATGGCATTCTATTAAGCCAAACAATCTGACCAGGACTTCATCCTGAGAACCAGTGGAATTCCATAATTTTTATTCAATAGTTCCTGTTGGTGTTGGCTTCTGCATCCGAACGTATTCCTTTGACCACCACGTCTATCATGCACAAAAAAAAAACTTGGTAGTTAAAGGATACTGATGAAGGGCGGATGAGGAAATTTAACTTTGGGGGGCTTTATGTAAAAGAGATATTGGGGGAGGAGCAAATATAAAAAAACACATTACTTATCAGGTTTTGCCGGGGGTTCTTAGAAATTTTGAACTTTGTTTCAGCCATGGGTAGAGGCTTCAGCCCCTGATGCTGATCCTCTACACCTTCCTGGAAGCAGTTTATCAAATGGAAAGACAGCTCTCTAGAAGCAGTTTGTCAAAGAGTGCGGGAGAAAGGGGCCCACTTAATATAAAACAGTTTTAAGGATTAGTTATCTAATAAAAATTAAAATTTACTGTATGTTTGTTATTGTCAAATCTAGATTAAAATCTAATTTATCGTGTGTGAGGCCCACTTTGCATGATCAAACTCTTTTATTCACCTATGGTCTTTATAGAAAATGTCTCAAGTATGACACTGAACTGAGTACCAACTACCATTTCATCACTGGATCGATACTTATATAGTATATAACTATATTCTTCATGGCAGGATAGAGCGAAACAGATTTTTTGTAGTGGCCGAACATAGGTGGGGCAAGACTTTGATAATGATGACGATGATGATAACTGAACATTTCCATAAAATCAATCTGCCTCCAATAAGAAGTTAAGTTTGAGTGGGTTCCCATGCAGATGCCTTAGTTTTAGTGTGATAAATGGATCTGATCACACTCCAGTGGGCACGCACACATGAAAGATAAATCTAGTTTTAGTTGCCATCAGGAGCATACTGACGCTAGCCCTTAGATCACTTCTCATTTCTTAATTCATATTAAGTAAGAACAGGTCAAAAAAGGGTGGTGGGGTGACCCAATGCCCTGTGAGCTCTTAGCAGCCCCTATGTTGTAGATGCTCTGCATCTCTCCATCTGTGTCTTTTCCTAACAAGGCCTTGACTTCCCAATCAGGCAAGTCTACTTAAGCCCCTACGTACAACACAACTAACACACACCCACATCATTATCCAATTCATAAAGAACTTTGTTATCTTCTTCCTCTTTTCTATCACTTCTGAAGGAAATGGACAGCACCCAACAAGAGAGGAAAGTTGTGGGATGGGCTGCTAGAGATACTACTGGCATTCTGTCCCCCTATTCTTTCACTCTCAGGCATTTCTATACCTTTCATGACCAATTTCTTACTTTCTCTATCTCTATCCTTCTTCGTTTCGGTTGTTTCTCATTGGGCTGTCATTTTTTTTTTTTTTTTGCATAAACAGGAAAACGGGTCCCGAAGATGTAGCATTCAAGGTGCTTTACTGTGGAGTAGATCACACAGATCTTCATCAGATGAGGAATGAGATTCACATGACCATTTACCCTTTGGTTCCCGGGTATACCACTACTCTCTTCTCTCGCTCTTCCACCTAAGTTAATTGTCTTTTAGGGTACATTTGTACAGCGCTATAAAAATTATTCAATGTTCTGCGAAAAACATTAGAAATGGTTTTATATGAAATTTTTTTCTTTTCCTCACGAAAAGCAGTCATATCAAATATGAGACTTTTTAGTATTGTGGATTTAGTGTCTTTTCGCTTTCCATGCTTTTTGATAGAAAAGAGGCTGCACAAATGTGCCCTTGTTAGTTAACACTCAGGGGGTATAATTTGATAGATTCATGGCTGTTACTGTGAGCGATGGCATTTTTTTTTATTAGTTAATGTTCTCGTATGAAGGCACGAAGTAGTAGGAGTGGTTGTAGAGTTGGGCTCGGAGGTGAAGAAATTCAGATTAGGAGAAGTAGTAGGCGTCGGGTGCATTGTAGGTTCCTGTGGTGAATGCTCCTCATGTACATCCAACATCGAGCAGTACTGCAGCAACCGCATTCTCACCTACAACGGCATCTACAAAGATGGGAAACCCACACAAGGAGGATTCGCTTCGGCCATGGTCGTCCACCACAAGTCAGTGCATACATTCTCCACCAACATTCACAGCCCTCCTTCTTTTCTATCACCACTCATCATCATAATCATCATCATTAAAGCCTTATCCCAACTATACCGGATGGGCTACACGAATTCAGTTTGTCCATACCAAATAAGCTGCACTTGTTCATATTTTCTGTACTGATAAATTAACATCCTAAACTCTCAGTTTTGTGGTTAAGATACCCGAAAAGCTCGCACCAGAACAGGCGGCCCCACTATTGTGCGCCGGAGTGACAGCTTACAGCCCCTTGAGACAGTTCTGTGGGACCAAAAAGGGTCTCAAGGGTGGGGTCCTGGGTTTGGGAGGAGTGGGCCACATGGGCATACAGATAGCGAAGGCCATGGGCCACCACGTCACAGTGATCAGCTCATCGGATCGGAAGAGAGAGGAGGCCTTGGAGCATTTGGGCGCAGACGCTTTTCTTGTGAGCTCGGATGAGGCCGAGATGAGGGGCGCCCAAGAGAGCCTGGACTACATTCTTGACACCATCCCAGCCGTGCACTCGCTAGAACCGTACCTTTCGCTGCTCAAAGTGGATGGGAAGCTGTTGTTGGTTGGGGTTGCGCCCAAACCATTGCAGTTCGATCCTGTTAGTGTGATTCTAGGTGTGTATAATCTTTTCTTTTGTTTGGGGAGTTTCACTTTCAAATGGGTATGAATGCCTACAAAACTACTCTGTTTCTGATGAGTTCTCTCTCTCATTCTGTCTCTGATAGGGAGGAAGACAATCACTGGAAGTTTCATAGGGAGCATGGAAGAGACACAAGAGCTGTTGGAGTTTTGGGCAGAGAAGGGTCTGACGTCAATGATAGAGGTGGTGAAGATGGATTACGTGAACACTGCAATGGAGAGAATGGAAAGGAACGACGTCAGGTATAGGTTTGTGTTGGACGTCGCTGGTAGCAATCTCCAAGAATAAAACCAAACCGACCCAATAGGAGATACATGCCATGGAGAAGCTATTGCTATTGCTATTATTATCTAAGCATATATGGTTTAAGTGAGTTTCTTTTTTCCTCTAATAAGGCATACATATGCATGTATTGCTAATAGTGCATAGAGATTACATGTAGAGAAGTTGAGAGGAGATGGAACTATACATTTATTCTCAGTTTTGTTTCCCTGTTTTATTCTCTAGCATGTACTGTATTGTGTTGTGCCTTTCTTTTTGTTTGTAAAGGTATTATGAGACAAGCTTTTATTTGCTGAACGAGAATGTTGTGTTTATGGGTTGGATTTATTGCTCACACCGCACCTCTTTCACGTGGTTTAATCCTACTGAGCTCTCATTCGTTTGCGCCTTTTTGCATCACCTTTTAGCCAACTTTCATGCAACAGACCCAGTGGATGTGAAAATCTCTCAAAGATTGAGAAAAGGTTACAATAGTAGAGCCTGCTTTACTAGAATCATTTTTCTTAATAGAGTGCATGAAAGTCCTTCAAAATATATTCTTTGGGGGCTTCTGTCGAGTAATAGGAGGCTATTCGGTCACCTTGATATTTCATATTTTCCTACTGCACGTCCAAACCTTTCTTCTTTTTTTTTGAAATCCAGGCAGCATTTCTAAAAAAAACGTCCGGTGGCACACCTGACTCATGCATCGAAAGTGACCTACCGGCACAACACATACCAGTCCATTTAGTGACACTGGATTACATGGCATAAAAGATTGGTCATATAATTGGACAAATGGAATTTGTTACAAAAGTAACACAAGAATGACGCGTATGTACATATTAATTGCAAAATCCAATGTTTCCTCTTTGGATCCGTTGTTTCCCTAATGTTTGTCTCAAGCAACAAAACATATGACAGATGCAACAGTGTGGTGATATTTCCTAGAACTAGTATGATGGTGGTACATAATTGAGTACATGTTGCTCTAACTCAAATCAGTCATTTTGTTCCTCATCAGTTTCTTCCAATATGTTGGAGCTCTCGTATGTAGAAAGGAAGAATGCACTCTGGTTTTTCTGAAGGAACCTGCATGCCAAAAGAGTTAGATCTGACAATGCTTCATTTAAACATGGAAGACTGATAGCGTGAAGAACACAAAATATATATATATATATATATATTGTATCCAAAGCAAGGCACACAACTGTGACTGTAAAGATTGTTATTCCAGTAATTTTATATGGATTTAGAAATTAGGCATAAACACAATCCCTAATGGAAGAGGAAAACAAGATCTAAATGAAACAATCAATACATAAAAGGAAATCTACTGATGACTCCAACAGAAGAAAAAATCATGAAAATTCCATATAAGAGGCTTAGCCATGTAAAATAGAAGACCAAAACAATCGCTAAATAAACAATTCAAGTGTTGCAACTTGCAACTACAAGGAACTAGAAGTGGTTGACAGAACCAATGGTGACCTGAAACGAAGCAGCTTAGGTGACATTTTAGATTCTAGAATTAATAGGATAGTACTAAATAGGAATCAATGTTCAAGTTTTAACTCTCAAAGCCGCCTCTGAAAAGATCAGACAAGGCCTTTATGATGATGATAGATCAGCATTGTTTCCTAGCTACCATCTCAGTTGCTAATTGTGTAAATCAAGCCCTGAGACTTGGTAAATATGCAATTTGATAATGCTTCTAATTCCATGCATGTGGGGATCATATTTAGGAGATGCAGAGGGAGGTAGCCCAGATTGAAAGATCATAACGATTCCTTGCCATGCCCTCTGTATCTGGATGGTTGTATCCTTAACTAAAAATATGGATGCCACAAACCAAAAAACGACTAGAATCTTCCATGTCCAGGAGATTTGCAAGAAATTCCTACATCCACAATGGGGATCATCGAGGCAGCTGTCAAATCCATGAACAAAAGGCTCTGGCATATGGAAATGGAGCAACAATTAACTGTACATTTGCTGAAAGTCCCGACAATTCCCCTTGTTAGAATGATTATATTTATCAAACTCTAACAATAATTGAAACCATTTAACATGAGGGGGAAAACATGTCCATGTTAAAGTTCTCATATAACATTCTCTTTTCTATGCGACTTTTTAAAAAATTAATTAAACCGAACCACTGCTTCGTTTCAATTGATATAGAAACTTCTAAAGATGGAATTTGGAGCATGTAAAAACACTATCAATATTTTCCAAGCAGCAGAAGATTAGTGAAGACAAATTTTAATAAAAAGCATTGAATCTATCTGCATAAACTACAAAATGAAAAAGATTTCACCATCACATATTTGTGAATCAATTTTGTTACACGATATAAAATATTAAAAGATAAACATCCTGTCACAATATGTGACATAATTTAAAAAGCCCAAAGAACAAACTACATCTTTAGATTGTAGAAAACTGTTGTGTTCAAACACACTGAATCAAATATACAATAAAATCCCATCAAAATTTAAAAAGGAAAAAAAAAAAAAAAAGAATAAAGACTTCCTATTTTCAGCACATGGATAAAACAAGCTAGAACAAATTTTGCTGAACAAGCTCAGAGTTAAAAATGAGCAAAATTTTGTTCACTTTCATCACATGCACTTCATTTTTTATCAATTAATTCAAAGCATTGGTTAAAAAAGGCTAAGAGATGAGCAAACATGGTGGATGGAAGAATAGCTACTATACTTGAGAAAGTCTTGCAACTTCTGCTGCAATTGAGACAATGCCTCCTCTTCCATGTTCACATAGGCCAGTAACTCTGGCAATTTGACTGAGGGAAAAAAAAAGGAAACACAAATAAATTAAAAAAAAAAAAAAAAAAAGATGATTGATTTTACAGTTCAACTTTCAACAGGAAAACTGGATCAAGACAAATGGGAAATAAACAGAACACAACTGCATACTTCAAATATGGACTGGAATTTAAGAAGTGTGATGATACATTAGCCAGTACAAACCAAATGGAATCGAATGATTCGCATGCCTGAAACCCTAGAGTTTTATGCAATTAACCCAAGGTTGCCTTTTTCACTAATGTTATTATATGGAACCACATGGGAAAAAGCCCATAATGGGAAGCCTGGGCTGTGCAGTCAATAAGAGTTGTGGGCTTGTGGCTGACACCGTGGCCCACCAATGGCCTGGTCCCATGATATACATGGGTGTGGGTCCAATTTTCTCAATTGACAACTCCATCTAGGCTAGAGCATTGGCTGCAATGTATGCTTCACGATCCACTTCTAATGGTGCCATTATTTTTATCAGTTTCAAACTTAGATTTCAGTTGATAAAACTCAAGTTTTTATCAGTTTTCACAATTGTGTGCGTGAAGGGCTTTGATTGATCAAAGGAGGGGGCAAGGTGGGCACCACAAGCTTGAGACTATCTCTAAGCTAAGAATGGTGGGCCGTCCCTGAAGAAATATATATAATCCTATAAGAACAAGAGGCTAATGCATTAGCATACCAAATAGTCGTAGCAAATGCTCGGCACCATAAACAGCCGAAGGAGAGACATTATCTACAATTGCTTCATCATACTGGCGACGCTCCTTTTTATACAAAAGCATCACTGGTAATGCCTTATCAAAGTAATTGCGCATTCCGTTCAGAATTTCTCCTACTGCCTCTGCTGCCCTACATCCACCAACAGTAGAATATTAATGTTCAGGAGACAAATAAATAATCCTACAATGACCTTTTTTACAATGTAGAATACAGTAAGCTGATAAGCCGACAACAGAAGGATGGGAGGATGATAATGGCGATGAACTCTTTTTACTGTGAAGAGCTTTGTATATTTTGAAGTTTTAAAGTAACGACAGTAACATGGTGAATTGGTGATGATGATCACATTGTTAGGACTTCCAGAACACCACCAAAAACAAATGTTAATAACAGGAGAGACGAGAAATATTTTATCCAAACTAGAAGAAATGCATAATACATTAAATTATAACAACTTAGCAAGAAAGAATGATTTGCGCTACCACACTAGGGCCACAGGGGATTTACCCGGCTCCCCCTGGGCCTGTAGGGATTAGTCCGGCTCAAAGGCCTGAGACACCCTCCGTTATAAAAGAAAAAAAAAAAACACTTAGCAAGAAAGCAAGAGCTGTACGAATCATGGTCACACTCACATTTTAAAGGAACAAAAGGAAATAACCCAATTTTGCTAATATGACTGGCAACCCAACATTTCAAAGGGTATATGCCAATGGGACTTACATGTCATTCTTCTTTGATCTGTAAGCCAGGTACTTCTTCAGTATACCATCAACATTCGGGTTACGTGGAAGCTTAACGAGCTGAAGAATAATTATTAAATAAATGAATAAGAATTCCACAATTAATTCACAATTAGAAGCAATATTCTCCATAAACAAGAATGGAACAATAAAATGCAATTAGATTATTTATGCACGAGAGTGTCATTTTCTGTTATTTGTGTGCATTATAAAAGCAAACTCAAGAAACAATGTCTACAGGAATCTAAAGAATATGAGTGAGAGAAACAGCAGTTTGCTACTCTTCTGACAGGGCATGACTTAACCATGTTCCACGTTCTGAAATAGGTCAACATTGCAACAAGTTAAGGACTCAAAAGAACTCCATTTCATGGTTCCACTTGCATTTATGCCCATTAAACACTCTTCAAAGACTCAAGGAACACTCAGGGAGCTCATTATCCAATTGGATCAGAGAGTGCAAATCTACGCTACTTTCGGTACTTGGCCAGCCTGTGTCATTGGGCTTTGCATGACTCATCATTAATTTTGACCATTCATATGTACATTCCTTTTGGTTTTCTTATCATCAATTACACTTCACAAAACAAAATGTCAAGGGAAAGCATGATCTGAAGTATCAAGTGCATTAAGTGTCAAATGCAAGGACGGACACAAACTCATACACAGACATACTTTTGAAATGATCACCATGCCCACTGCTTTTCATTGATCCAATGGTTTCTAGGAGTCCTTACCTTAAGCTATAAGGACCATCCTTACCGCATGCATACAGCCATGTGGGCCCCACTTAAGCACTGATCTGAACGGGTCATCAAAACTCCACCCCCTATTTACACTAGAACCATTGGATTTACACCAATCCGAATGGACTGAACCATTGGATGAAGGGTCTTTTATATACACACACAGCCATTAAACTTCTAGGCCACAGATCAAGGGTCAAGATCTTCCAATTCCCCACTTCCCTCATAATTGATGGGGCCCCAGGTGGTCCCCACAAGGCTGTCCACACGGATGTCCATGGGAAACATCCATAGGAGAGCATGACCTACACATGGTGGGCTCTCCGTTGCTGAGGTACATTTTTTCTATTTGAAGTTATTTGCTATATAGTTATAATGTGCCAACTTCGTTGTGTTTACTTTGTTTAGTTGAAATTCTTTTATCCTTCTTCTATGTCTATTTGTATATATCTCTATGGATTCACATGGTTTAAGTGTTACGCAGACAAATGCTTTTCTTTTTTTATTTATATTGTTATGCAAATACACAGAAATGGAGCTTGCAGAAACAGGTCATGCAAGGCAAATCTAGATTTTTTTTTCCTTTAGCGAATCTTCATTGTATTAAAAACAGAAGGTATTAAAGTAAAAAGGGATTTCCTTACTAGGACCCTACAAAGAGAGTAGATTTAGAGAGGTGGCAAATTAAAAATATACAAACAGTAACAAAGAAACTTCCATCAATGTATACCCTAGGCGCTTTGCTCCACCAATAGTCATCCTCACAGAATAACATGAGTCTTTATAGTTTTTTTATGGAACAATTCCACTGTAATTCAGGCATGAGGATTGATGTTTTCTATAGGGTTGAACACATTTTTACGATTAGAGACATTATTCCCTTCTTTTGACCCCATATTAGCATACTTGTGCTTTATTGTTCACTGAATAAATCATTGAGAGGACCTTGGAAAATGCAATTCTTATTCAATGAAATCAGTCTATTGGAATCTGAGACTGAGATGCAGGTCACGTTTCAGCATAATAGTAGATTTGCAAACAGAATGGTGGATTCTTTAGCTAAGCACAGGGTAGATCGAACTCTAAGTGCTCCTATAATGTAGTTGGGCTGGGTTCGGTGGCTGGTACATGTCTCTTGTACTGGTTCACCTAAAAGTTGTCTTTTTGTATGCTTTTATATCCCTTATATTTGTTTTTGTTTCAATAAAATTTTAGTGTTACTGATAAAAAAAATTCCTGTAACAACAACAAAAGGTCTGATTCGTGAGGATTTTACTCTTTCCCAATTTGTTTCAAACTTGGAAGACATTTCTTTCCAATAGAACTTGTTCTGAATCAAGTTCTGCAACAAAAAACAATAGAGAAAACAACTTTTCTCTCTTCTATAATGTAAATCAACACTCTAAAGTACCAAACAGCACCTTACCTTAGCGTACCATTCACAAAAAGTCACCCACAGATTGCCAAGTCTCCGTCAACCATGAAATAGAGTTATTGACCTTCATAGAGTTGCTGATAGATTGTCAACCTTCACTCCACAGACTCAAGGGGCTGCAGTCCTGCGGACCACCAACTGGGCCTAGCTGAACCTATGCACAGGTTTCCCTAAGGCAGAGGGCCTCTAAAACCTGGAATTTCTTCAAATCTCCACTACTAGGCGACTTTGCATGATGATCTCTAAATCTAGGTGTAGTGAAGATGCATCGCATTATCAAAAAAAAGGAAGAAAGAGCAAAGAGAAAGAAGAAAAGAGGAGAGAGAGAGAACCGTATGGTCATTCAATAAAGGTTGGCAAGAATACTTGATGTTATTTCATATTAAGTGAGAACTATAATATCACATAAAAGCCCCTGTGGATTTTCTGTAATTACGTAGAATCCTACAAACTACAGAAATTACAAATAAGTCCCTCCACTAAGTGAACTAAGCACTAAAGAACTAAAAAAAAGAAAATAAATGTCAATTTTTACCCCAAGGAAAACATTGCTAGAGATATTATCCATAGGAAGCCATGTGTACAAACTATAAAATCATGCATTCTAATTTTTAGGTTGACCAGTCAACCATTACATTAAGCCATTTCTACATGCCATTAGATACTTGGTAAATGATAAAAGTAAAAGAGCTCAATCATAGCTTGGGATGCAACTACCTTACCCAGTTGAGTAACAAACTCCCAATCATCAGCTAGTTGTTTCTTCAATGTCATTGGGAATTGGATCTTCACGAGCGTTTTTGGCGATCCCATATCCTCCTCCTAACATCTCGTATGATGAAAATTGTTGGCATTCCATAAGTATCAATTGTGAACTCGAAAAATAAATTAATTAATTAATTAAGGATATGTAGGAAAAAAAAACTTTAGTTTTCCAACTGAACTAAAATCCAAAGGGAGAATACAATCATCGAGACCTTTTGAAAACCAAAGGGAGAATACATTCATCGAGACTTTTTGAAATCCAAATGGAGAATACAGTCATTGAGGCCTTACATAAAAATAGAATAACTAACTATAAGACAATATTTCTGAATTCATAAAACCCGATGAATGGTTATAAAAAATAACAAGACATTATAAATAAAAAAAAATAGTAGTGTATGCATGACTTGTAAAGCAATTATAAGTGAGCTTAGGTGAGATTAAGAATCCAAACTAAGGTCAAAAGAAGTGTATCAAGTTTGAGATGTGTACAAAGAGTTCCGTCCATCCATCTCTCTCATAAGATGTATGGGCAACCTTGATGTATTTAGTCCTAAAAAGACCGGGTTTACAATAACTTATAGTATACTTTTATCTACCAAATATCATTAACAACTCATTAAAAACTATTGGTGACATCAAGATAGGTTAGGAATTAGGAGTTAGGACTAGACTCAAAAAATAACATAATCAAATTGTGGTGTGTGTGAAATTGAAATAATCATATTAAACCATCTAACAAGAAGCAGGAGCAACCTTGATGAGAATCAAGAATGAGAATCGATAAGCAAAATAAGTAAATGAAAGTCAAGACAACATGACTAAGAAAAAAAGACAATTATATTGGATAAGCACTCAGCACTCAAGCACACCTCAATTCCATAGTCACCCTTCCGCTTCTTGCTTCTGCCTACTGCAATCACAGTCCACATATCAACACATTAAACCCTTTAATTAAATAACATATTTTCTTGATTTTGTTATAAAAAAAAAAACCATATTTTCTTGATTTTCTTTTTCCCTGATTAAATAATATTAAAACACCAATGCCTAGAACTACACACATTGATTGAGTAAAATAGATCTTGAAAGTAGCATTCAGGAAAATATAAAATCATCATGTCAAATGAAACAGCTTAGAAGATGATAATGAAATTATTTAGTGTTGTGAGGAATGATCATTTGATAGAATAATAGGATTAGCCATGTAATCCACTATGATGCTCAGTTCACGTACAAAAGCCACATGGTTATAAAGAAAAAAAAAAAAAAAATGAGCCACATGATAAATGCATTAGAGGTGCACATGTAATTTACATGCCTTGAGGATTTAGAAAACTAGTAGCAGATGACTTGCATACTGAAGATACTTAAATGAATAGCTTAACTTGAGACATGCTACCTATTCATTTTTTTTAGCTTTATTAGACATAGCCTTTCATGCATTCTAAATATGACAAGACCATCAATTGCATAAAAAATTTAGAACAATATCTTCCTTCAGCATTTTTACATGTTCTCGGATGCTAATAAGGCTGAAGTTTTTGTTCTTCAGGTAGGATGTCATGAGTTGTGTAGGACAGGAGGTTACGATGTTATTCTTCAAGGTGACTCTTTTTCGGCGATTCAGTGGGGTTCAGGGAAAACATCTTATCTTTGGAGAAAGGCAAGCAGAGTGGAGGGGTGCAGTGCAGGATATTTCGAGGCAGCTTAGAACTTTCTACAATCATGTTCTAAGAGAGGATAACATCCTGACAAATGGTCTTGCTAGGAAAGGCATTTCCTATTCTTCTTCTACTTTTGATGTTTAGTTTCCATTTAGTTTGGTGGGTTTTCATTTTGGAGTTTGTTGTTTTCCTGAGCTTGGCTTGGCCGTTTTGGCTTTAGCCTTCCTTTTGTGTTTTTTTCATGGGGTAATAAAATTTACCGTTATAAAAATTAATAATAATAATAATAACAAACCTAATACAACAGTAGTTCAAGCATATGCTTAACAAGTGTCAAGTCCCATGTCAATATCATTATTGTATAGGCACATATATATGTGTATCTAGGTATCTTAGTATTAAGCTTTGTTTAGATTTGGGATGATAGCATCACTTCTAAAAACTTGTTTGTGGTTGAAGTTTGATCACATCTGATCATGTCAGTGCAACAAACAGGTAAATAAAACTAATAAAAATGAAGCAAGGATTCTCCATTTTCTAAAGAGTTGTGTCTGACATCCATATCCAAAGTGTATCAAACACCATTAAACACTTCTAATGGGAAGTGACCAATTCTATAACATATTCATAAATTTGTATTCTTCCTGGAGATTTAGATGAATACATTTTCTTAGATCTCATAAATCATACAGAAAATATGTATAGGACCTAGCACGGTAAATTACAATAGAAGAGATCAAACTATAAATTGTGGGACCCCCTTCTCAGCAAGGAAGATCATTGGAACCAAACGAAACCCCGGTAGTTATGACTAGGATGAATTTCATTCCAATCAAGGTGAAATTCACCATGGGAATGAAGTGATCTTCTCTCCTGAAGATGAAATATAAGATTATACATAGAGGATGCCTTTGATCCTCAAAACAAGAAGAGCTGAAAAAAGTTACCCTACAAACTTTGAGTAGTCCAGAACCACATTAAGTCACTAGTTAACATATCATAAGAAAAAAACAAATTGTATATACGACTATACGCGCGTCATAAAATGTTGCCTCACCATAGTTCTGAAGGTCTTCTTTATCCACATTTGTATCTGGAAATTCAATGAAAGCATGCACAGAAGTTCAAATACAACAAGGCATTCACAAAAACATAATCAAAGTCTATGATGCCTAGATATGGCAGGGACACAAAGGGAAATGCCATGGATATAGCAGGGACATGGATTTTACGCATAAAAATTATCAGATATGATACAACGCGATTCATTGCCTATCTTGAAGTATATAGGAATCAAAGATCAAAGTGGTTTTTAATTAGCATTTTCACTGAAAAAAGAAATGTACATAATAGCTGACTGGATATACAGAAACATATGTAAAGTATATGCTAAGGAGCAAATCAGCAAAAAATTCATCCGTCATTCTGAGAACAAAACTTCTAACTGTATTACATTTTTTTATGCAATTTTAGATCTAGCATAAAGGGAATATGGAACAAATATCAATTTAGTTTCAAAAGGTCTAATGTTCACGTGATTTCCCTTTTCCTTGCACAAATGTGGACTACTTTATTAAAAATTAGCAACAATCCATCATGTTTTCATGAAAGAAGACAGAGGAGGGGGGCGAAGAAGAAATTCAAAGAAAGAAATCAACTTCACAACTAAGCAGATAAAAAATAGATAAAAAAAAATAAAGCTTGGCTAGGGCAAGACTGTTAGTCAACGGTCAACAAAAGAAATTGTTTGAGAGAGAGAGAGAGAGAGAGAGAGGAGCAACCAAAACCCTAAAAATTCTTGTGTAAACTCATCCACATTTAGTTGGGGCTAAAAGGAGGGGAGTGCTCCTTGCAGACAATCCACACAAGTGTCCTTGTGGAGCCCACTTGGACCAATGTCAATCATGGAAAGGTGGGGGATCGAAAGATCCAGATGGAACCTACCGCATGCAAAATTTCAATTCCATTAGATCATCCTAATCACTTGATCCATGGCCCTCAATTTTAACGGTTTTAGAATGCATCTTTTTTTAGTATTTCGATCCAAACGAGTAACATTTGAATGGGTGTCGACCTTGGGGCTTGAGACATTCAGGGGGAGGTAGTGGTTGTGAGGAGTTGGATTGATCATAGATGGTCCCACATGCCTAAAAAAAGGGCACCTCCACGGTGCTCCCATGGAGCATTTCAAGAATTTAAATATCTCATATTTCAAGAATTTAAATATCATCACCTCGGACTGGATACATATTTCAAACTAGATCGTCGGATCAAGTTTCCTTTTTTTGGATATATAAACCTTTAAAACTTTTGGGCCACAGATCAAGGGTTTAGGATCATCGGATTGACTTGAAATTTGATAGCCGGAGTGGTCCCACCTAGAACTTTCCATCCCCACACATCTCATGATCTATGGGACCCTAGGTGGTGGATTTTGGAACCGAATAGATTTTGGAAAATAGGACCCCTTCCATCCATTTTGCTTGACATAATCAAAATTTAAACCAAGTCCTAAAACATCCATAATAAGACCAAACATTTCATTTATTTTTGTGTGTTTCAATTAACTAACCGAAACAAACCAAAATGGATTTAATGTGGACAAGGCAGCTAGAAGATCATCTTAAACTTAATCTGGAAGGGACAACTGGGGACAAGCCTGACTCCATAGGGCATAGGTGTTCTTCGCAGCAACAAAGGGGAGGTTTTGGTTGTCTTCTCCAAGTCCGTTGGTATTAAGGATCCCCGGGGAGATTCTTGCAATTTCAGAGGCTTAGAGGATTCATCCCCTTTTCTCATGAAGTACTCTAAGTTACTCTTTTAATGCTAATTCTTGGATATCTAACCCAGCTACATTCGATGTAGAATTTTTAAGGAGATCAAGCATTTTTATCTTCCAATCAAATGGTCTCATCATGTTATTCGATTGGCTAATGATTTTTGTGGATTCATTGACAAAAGAAGGGGTTGGAAGGGGTTGATAGGGCTTAAACTTTTGTCGGTCTTGTGAAGTAATCTTGGCCGTTGTCATTGTGTTTGCTTTGGTACAAGTCACTTAAAATGTGTTTGGTGGTTTCTTGCTTGAATTGGCCTTCTTTTCAATGAAATTTACTGTTACCAAGAAAATAAAATAAAAAACATAAAACAAAATCAACAAATATGGTCTTGATATATTTTTCCATAAGTTTTCTTCAGATTTTCTTTCCCTGACTATTTTTCAAAACGCATCATTTCTTCATTTAGTTTAAGTTTTCTCACATATAATCATCATGCTTGTAAAAAACTGGCACTCATCATTGTAATACCTTCAAAACTATATTAAGAAGGCAAGAGATATGAATTTATTCTGTCATATATGACCGCTTGAAGTAATTATTGCATGACTTTCTCATTATTTTGTTGCTTAAATACTTCAAACTTATGAATTCATTCTATCTAATTTTCATTGTACTGTCTTACAGATTTTTTTTTTATTTAAATCTATTGTGTATTTTTTCCTTAGGGGTCCTCTGTCTTTTACATGTGATGTGACAATGCCATTTACATATGTGAATGTTGCATATGTAAAATTTACACATGCGAAACACAATATCATATTTGTTTGGAAGCACCATCTTTACATGAGCAAACGTTGAATGCTTCAGATTACATATGTAAGATCTTCATATATCACAAAGTCTGAATTTTTAAGACAAAACTAATTGCTTTGGGGTTTAAGAATGGATTGGATTAAAATTTGGGGCCCATAGGAGTTAGAAAAAAAATCTATGACAAGTTGGAAATCACAACCTGTCCGGGGGCAGAACCTGTATTAGCGCATCTTCTAATCGTGTAATGATTTCACACCTCTTCAAGTGCATAAATGTTCATATGAACATGGCCTCATGTACACACCATTTCACACCTCATGCATAAATGAGCGCAAACAAACATGATCGTGCATAACTGTTATGCGTGTGCATCATTTACATAGTGTAAATGAGTGCAAACAAACTGCCCCTTACTTTATGAATCTCTTTTAACCTGTATGTGAATTTATCCTTATGTCTAATGTTTTGTAGTTGGCAAAGCAGACACTTTGGCACTGCCACCTTCAACATGTATTCCAAAAGCACTTAGGAAAGAGTATGAAGCACAAATAGATAAATGGTGCAGCTCAACAACTAATTCTCTTCAACCACAACTAAGGGGTGCACTCAGTCTTCCTCAAAGATTAAAACTAAAGGAAATGAAATGAAGATCATATGCAATAACATAACTTCTATAAGATATTCATAAAGCAATGTAAAGTGCAGTGAGAAAAATAAACAAGATTATTAAAGAAAAAAAAAAAAAAAAAAAAAACCAACCATTAGAACTTCTTGGCTTAATCGGTGAACGCCCCAAATTTGGATTCTTGTCTGCGCTAAAGTTTTTTTCCAGTTCTTTCTGCTTCTGGACATTCTCTTCGGTCAATTTCATCAGGCGATCCCCATCAACCCATTCATCCCAACTGTCAATTATGCAAATTAAAAATGAAATACAATAAAGCGGAAGATACAACTTAGCAACAGAACAGGCAAGTCATCAAATGGTGCAAGTTAAGTGTGCTTTTCCCGAGAGGAGAAAGTAGGTACATCTGTACTTGCTTAATTATGATCCGTTAGCACTCAAGACTCAGGATTCTTTTTTTTTTTTTTTTGCCAGGATGGAGATATTTAATTAACTAAATCAAAAGGATACAAAAAGAGATTAGGTCCCTTCCAAATGGTTCTTTTACAGAACCATGAGATTTTTTTTTTTACATTACTTTTAGATTCAATTTTGTTATCCTGAATATATGCCAGAAGCTTGAAAATTTAACTAAAATAGGTATCTCATGCTTTCACGTAAGTATTATGTTGCTAATTATAATAGGTATCTCCTACTTGCACACAAGTATTATGCTTCCATGACTACTCGAAGCTTCTAGTTTTAATCAAAATAGGTATTTGACCACAAATATATGCAAATGTCTCATTTCCCAACATTCATCATAAATAGTAAGTGTCAGAAAAGCGTGGGAAAGTGGAAGGAAGAAAGCCCGAGGGAAATGCCTCTTTTTGAGGCATTTTTCCTAGATAGTGATCATGAAAAGAATAAAATTGTTTTTTTTTTTATTACCAAAAAAAAAGGGTGAAGGTAAGACAAGTTTCAAGGAACAAGTATTCAGAAAAACTAAGATTCAGAAAGGCATAGAATTATCCCACAACCATTAGCATCGATCTGTACTCACTTTTTATTCCAACCCTGCAAAATAGAAAACAAATATGTCAATGGAAATGTCCAAATGAAACAACAACAACATTCTGTTTATATCCCAGTTTTTCTGCACAGTTAACTAAAAGAAAATGCAAATGCAGCTTAAGATAATCAAGGGATAACAGGATGAAGATAATCATTTTGTTGATCACCAGAAAAGATTATGAAAACTAAGGCCTAAGCATCATGACATTGAATTGATAAACATCAGCTTAAACAAAGAACTTAAAAGGTAACACTTACAAGATAATGGACATAATATCTCTGTTGATTGTCTACATACTCAATTTTTTTTACCTTCAAAAATAAGAACTTTGAATCAGTAAAACTTTACATACGGAAGCAATCTTCAAGTCAATACATGAAAAAAAGATAGAAAGGCTGAAGGCAAACAGGTAGCACAAGTGGTATTCGACTTAAAACTATACAAGTTCAACTACTAAACAAAACTTTCGTTATAATAGATTGATGATTGATGATGCAGCCAAAGGAAATCACTAAATTGAATTAGAAAACCAAAGTTGCAGCCCAAAACCCAATCAATAGTATGAAGAAAAAAAAAAGAAGGTGAAGCAAGATTACTCATTGATAATCACAAATAATCAAAGTTTTCTTCAATCCCTAAAGTATGTGGAAAAGGGTTTGCAATTGGGGAAACCAAGTGTTGTTCTTTGCCATGTAATAAGATTTACAGGGAAACCAAGTTCCTATGATCCAAACAGAGCATGAGTGTCACAATCGGGGCAACACATTTTAAAAGACTTGTACCAAAACATATCGAGAGAGAGAGAGAGAGAGAGAGAATTAGGAATGTTAGGGTTTGAAGGATTTGAGATGGAGGAGGAGGACCTTGGCTCCGTAGAGGAGAGGACCATGGTGAGCAAGAACGCGCTCTCCTTCTGAGAAAACCATCTGATTGGACGCTGCCAAGGCTTCGCTGCTGCTCTTCTCTGCCTCTGCTTCTGCCTCTGCGGGACCATCGTCCTTTGAGGACTCCATTTTTAAGATTGGGACGACGTGTACGATAAGTAATCGACGCCTCTTCTAGAAATGGTGCCCTAAGGCCTCCTTATCTGCTCTGCTGTGCTTGGCCGCGTTGAGGTGTCTGTTTCAGTTTTTGTTTCTGTTTCAGTTTCTTCCCTCTCTTTTTTGTTCTTTTCAAAGAGGGAGGAGGTCTCTCTCTCTCTCTCTCTCTCTCTGCCTCTGCCTTGGATGTTAGAAATAACAAATCACACGCTCAAAGAGATTGTGTAGAGGGAGATTAGATTATGGAGATTTTTCACTTTATTTGATTTTAATGCAAACAACAGATGGTAAAAGTAATTGAACAAATTGAGTTTATGTCGTAAATAGTTAAAAATGAAGATTATAGATCAATTTTTAAAAAAAATATATGAGTATTAAACCATCTTCTTTTTCTTTTATGATGTTGGAATCAAAAGAAATATAGGAAATGAATAATGAAGCACCGCCCTTAGTTAATTCATTCACTTTCTATTTTTCTATTAAAATTTTCAAGTGATGAAAAAGGTTATTAATAAATATAACCGATAATGTCAAGATCATGTTAATTATGTTCTTTCCTTCTTTTAGCAAAACTAATGGTGTGGTCAACTGTTATTAGAGTAAAATTTGAGGATATCTTTTGATCGGTTAAGATATATTGACTCAGATGATGAAGGGACTCATTAAGTGCATAGTGACAGTACCTCTCCTTTGTTTTTTCCTCTTTTTGTGGAAAATATCATAGTAGCAAAAAATGCTGGGATGTCTTCAAATTGGGGTGTATTCATGAAATATTAATCCAATTTTAAATAATTAAAAATAAACTAACAATAAATAAATTTTATATAAGCTCATCATTTCATCCAAATATTATAATGAGAAAAATCGTCATAACTTCGTCTTTGATGGCATTATCAAAATGCCATGTATTATTTATAAAAATACCATTTTGAGTAAATATCACAACATTATTATTACTTTTTTTTTATATAATGAGGGGTATCCCAGCCCTACAGGCATAGGAGAAGCCTAGTAAACCCCCTTGTGGCTCTAGTGTGATTACGCGGTTTCGAACGATCAACCTCTAAGAGCAAACCATGGTCAGAGGCCAACTAAGCGATAATATAAATGAAATTTGGAAATGAAATTTTTTTTCTCTTTAAAGCTAAGTTTTGTTTGAAAAAAACATACTCAATTTTGACCTAACCTAGGTAGAAGTCTCAACAGCTTTCTTGGGCTCACTTGTGAATGTGTCTCAGAAGGCACTTAAGACTTGAATGCGGCTTTTCAAGTAATTTAAGTTTTATGTCTTTTTAAAAATACATTTGTACCTTTTCAATAAGATGTGTCTCTTAGGCCCATTTGTGTTGATATGGCCCAATTCTAAGGGATGTGTTCCAACCATGGTTTAAAATCGCGATTCGCGGTCATCGCGTCACGTTCGCGATTGTCGCAACTCGCAGTCATCGCGACGCGGTTCGCAGTCATCGCGGCCCATCACGGAGTGAATTTTTATTTGACCCAAAAAAAATTCAAAAAAATATCCAAAAAATCCAGAATATTATAAAATGATAGAAATTAATGTTTTTTTTTTTTCAATTAGTGCACACTTCAAAGCAAATATAACGGTCCTCTCAAGTTATAACATCCTGTATCATTGCTGTATCGATGTATATACTAAAATAAGCTGAAATATCATAAATTTGACATAATGCAACTATAATTTTGTGCAAACTAATAGTATTAAACATTTAAAATATACACTTTAGATCATAAGATTCACACTATTTTGTTCCAAAAGTGTAGATCTATTATAAACTAACATATTATAAATGCATTAGAACACTAATTTGGAAAAATGTAAATGATATTAAGAACAACCCCAAATTTTGAAAATAAAAAAAAATCTAGATATACACCTTAAAACACTAGATCTAGAGAAAAATTAGTGAAGAACATCAAATCTAACTCAATATAAAGCCTTTGGTTCATGTATTACACAATCTTTTAAAAAATAAATAAATAAAATATGCGGATTTAAATAATGAAAAAATAAAAAATATTACAAAAAGTGCTATAACTTGAAATTTTTTGCTCCAAAAGTATAGATCTAACACACCTCAAACATCTCTAAGTTATTTTGATATTGAATCTTGAAAAGAACTCAAAAAAAAAAAAAACATACCAAAGAGGTCCCTTGAGTTTGATTAGATTTCTCCACATACAAATCCACCTAAAAGTATCTTAGATCTAAACGTTTAGGTGCTCTTCCATGTCTTAGAAGTTGTAGCAGGCCTTAGGAAGTTCTTAGAGAAGAAACACATTAAAAAAAGTGAAAGAAGAAGGCCAAAGAGAAGTTTTTTTTTTTTAAAAATCCTGTCGGGCGTTATAATGGCCGTTATTTTGAAAATAACGGCCGTTATAATAGTACGGCCGTTATATTCAAAATAACGGCCGTTATGGACCGTTATTTTGGCGATTTTTTACCCCGATATACATCTCAGCCGTTATATTCATTAAAACGTAACGGTAATGGCCGTTACCGTTACATAACGCCGTTATTTTGAACCATGGTTCCAACTCTATAAATTAGGTTGATTTTCAAGTTTTTATATATTATTCAAAATGAGCATAAATGCAACATTCTCAAAAACACTTGTCTAAGAACATCTTCTTCTCATTTATTTTTACTTTGATTTTAGTAATTTCATATTTCTAAATTCTCTTGACAGTGTTGTAATAGATAAAAGAATCTAGTTGGGCTTTCTAACATGGTTTTTGGTTAATTTCGTGTATATGCTCTTTTGTTATTATGACATTATAGTATTAGTTATTTTTAGTCTTGGGACTTGTGATATAGTCATAGTAATAGAACTTATATTAAAATTTAAATTTTAACCTCTTTTTTTAATTATGGTGGATGCATAGGTTAATTGGGTGTGTTCCTTTTGGGTTATTGAATAAAATTAGTATTTAACCCGGGCAAAAATAATTTTGAAAAACTAATTTTGGGTGTGCCTTAATCTTTTTATTATTATTTATTTATTTTAAATATTAGTTTTAACTTATAAATCAATTTATGCGGGACTTAGCCGTGCATCGCACAGGGCTTTCTCATTTTTATCAAATATTAATTAAATAATTTTTATCCATTTTTTCTTAGTTAAAAATTAATTTAAATATTAATATTAATTAACTATCTCATTTGGATTATATTTAACCGTGCATTGGAGCCTGGAGGGGCTTTCATGCCTAGTGAAAGTTAAGAAAGAGATGAAGTTCGCTGCCACGTTCGGTTGAATGGGGCCATGTTTCACCGCAAGTGATGTGTTATCAATGCACATGTGACACATACGCAGACAAATGTAGAGCAGAAACATGTGGATTTTAACCTTTCAATTAAAATTAATCACCTTTCCCAAAAAAAAATGTGGGGTTTTAGTTTTAGTACATTAATTCAAAGAAAAAGCCTACTTGTCCCGGGGATCTTGTCCCGGAACCGGCCCGACTCCACATGGGAGGGGCATTTTGGTCATTAATGACCAAAATGCCCCTCCCATGTGGAGCCGGGCCAATCCCGGGACAAGTAGCATGGTTCTAATTCAAAATGGACCAAATTGTTGCATGTGATGAAGAATGGCCACTATTAAATCCATAATCTATAACCCTTATCTGAAAAGGAAGATGTGTCGCTTATGAATTTCTCTACACGCCCTGGCCCGCTCAGTTGCAATGCATATGGTTTGGGCTGGGAAGGGATACCTGTAGAGCTTATCTCCTTACAACACCCCTAGGGCCGGCAATTGTAGAGATCCTCTCTCCACCTGCCTATTTCCTCTGTTTTGTCCTTCAATGCCATTGTCATCTTCGGAACCCTTATATAAAAAGGAAGATGTGTCCTGCTTAAGAATTTCTCTACGCACCTGGGCCCCATTCAGTTGCAATGCATATGGCTTGGGTGGGGAAGGGCCATCTATAGAGCTTTTCTCCTTACAACACCCCTAGGGGCCGGCATCTCTAGAGATCCTCTGTCCACCTGCCTATTTCCTCTGTTTTGTGCTTCAATGCTATTGTAATCTTCGGAACCTTATATAAGAAGGAAGATGTGTCCTGCTTATGAATTTCTCTACGCACCTGGGCCCCACTCCGTTGCAATGCATGTGGCTTGGGCTGAGAACTGAGAAGGGCCATCTATAGAGCTTATCTCCTTACAAGTTACAACACCCCTAGAGCCCGGCATGTGTAGAGATCCTCTCTCCACCTGCTTATTTCCTTTGTTTTGTGCTTAATGCCATTTTAATCTCCTTCCGATTCAATCTCCAAAAAAAATGCCCTATGAAAATCATATCAGGGTCTTAAATTTAAACCTATTTCACTAATATAAATCCACGCAAGTTTACATCTTTATGCGATTTGTTTTAAGAAAACACTATTTTATATGTTGGGAGATGCTCCTATGAGAATATCGCTTACCTCAAATGAGAGATTATGTGGGCCCCCACATCCATATCCAATGCCAACAACTTTAATGTGAGGACCCCACCCCTATATCTCAAATAAGGTGAGCGAAATCTCTCATAGAAGCATCTACCTTATATCTATATTATTAACACGTGCATTCTTCCATTGATTTAGATCTACCTACTTTAAATCAGAAAAATGCATCTTCCGGTGGGTTTTCATGAAAATGCTTTTGGATATGTGATGTTTGTGTTGTCCTGCGTTCTTGTGGTTTGTTGGCATGATGTAAGACTTTGGTTTTAATGGGTTTCTTTTTGTTGGGTGCCTTGGGCCTTGGCATTTGAAAGTGTTGAATAATTTGCCATTCATTGGGATACTCATTCTGCTATATGTGGTTACAAAGGATGTCATAAGCTAGAACTTCAAGATTTAAGAGGAGTTACAACTAACGTGTATTCAGTTCTTGGATGATTGTTTTTGAGTTGCAGAAATAAAATTTGTCTAATATAAATGCAGATCATGGGTCCCAACTGGGTTTTGGACCTTTTGGCTACACAGTTTTGTTTCTTAAACCTTTCTATGTTATATTCATTATATCTTTTTATGAAGTACATAACTAGCACAATCAACCATGCTCAGCACGGCACATCCATGTACTATAAATTAAATATTCATACATTAAAAAGGTTACGTGGATTACCTCTTTCCATCTATTAAGTTGAATAAATGGAAAAAAAAAAAAAAAAAACTTAGGGAGAAAGCGAGTAAAAGAGATAGGTGGAGCAAGAGACTTACAAAAAAAAAAAAAAGTAGAACTAAAATAGAGAGTAGTTAGTGGTTTGAATTTTGATGAAATAAGAATATGAGTGGGTAGTTACAGGGAGAAAAAGTGAGACATTTTAACAAAGAGGGATGACTTTTAGTCAAAATCGTAATTGACAGTCTGCCGTGTTTAGTATGATATGATAAAAAAAAATATAGAAAAATTGAAAATTTGGAAAGAGATGAAATTAGATGCCACTTTCGGTTGAATGGGCCATGTTTCATCCCAAGTGATGTGTTATCAATGTACATGTGTTATATACGCACACAAATGTATAGCAAAATCATGGGGGATTTTAACCTTCCAAAAGAAAAATTAACACAACCCCAAAAAAACTAATCACCTTTCCAAAAAAGGCATGTGGGATTTTATCTCATCATATCAAATGGACCAAATTGTTGCATGTGATGAAGAATGGCCATTCAATTTGATATAAATGTAGATCATGGACCCGAATTGGGTTTTGGACCATTGGCTATTCATTTAGCTGTAACTGTGCTACAATCATTACTCAATATATATGCAATGCAAAGTAGGAAAATATTCACCTGCTCATGTAGTCCTGGCGAACTCTAAATCCCAAACACAATGCAAAGTATAGATTAAAATATGGACACCTAAGCCGACCCAAGTCAACCCAAACCAAACTGCACTTGGGTGGGGATTCACAATTTTGGGTCAGGCTCAGGTTAGCTATTTCGGGTTTTATCCTTATGGGCTGGTCTTGGGTTGGACTTGGGCCAGCACCCAACCTGCACTGTCTGAGTTGCAAGGCTGATACTGTCAGGTCGAGCTCCATAGTGTTGGTAAACCCTGAAACATCAGGTGAAGACCACCCTCAAGGGTTTACAATCTATAAAGAATGGCTATGGACCCATTCTCCCAAAAGATCCAACCCATAATAATGGGCTATGGAAAATACCAAAATACCAAAAGAATGTTTCAAGTGGAACCCATGTGCAAAATACCCCAATACACAAAAATACATAAATAACCACACTATAAGCTCAAAATAAAAAAGTAAAGAAGATAGGGAATTAGACAGGGGGGGGCGTGGGGGGGCGCGGGCGGCGTTTGGAAACTCTCATCTAATTATTGAGGGATACTTAGATTAAGTTCTAAATTAAAAGCTTTAATTTTAAAATTCTAATTTACAATTAGTGTATTTGATAAAATTATATAAAAATGTACTTATTTCATGATGTAGCTGAGGCCCACCCTTAAAATTACAGAAATTGGGGCCTAACTTTTAAAAATTACAATGTAAAACTCGCCTTTTTCATCATTTTGGAAATTTATGAAGTTATTTATATTCAAAATGCATAGGTCTCTAATTTATAAATATGTTCTAAAATTAAAAGATTAATTAAAACTTTATTAATTATTTTAATATGTAAATAAACTTTATAGGGGATTTTACAAAAAAAAAAAAAAAAAAAGAAGATTAGATGACCAGTGGCCTCAAAAGATCATTTTAACCGGCCTTGCACTAGATCAGTTATTTTATCAGAAAATGTGTCTTTTTTAGCACATTATACTAGTGTCCCTAGGGACCTTAGTTTTATAACGTTAAGGGTCCCTAGGGACCCTGCGGTATATACAAAATATAACAAAATAGAGCTTAATTTTGTTGTCAACAGCTTATTTTTTTCTTCAGCAAGGTCGTCAGCGCCCAGCCAACGGTGGTTCCCTCCAACATCTTCTTTGTATGCGACTTCTCACCCTCGGTGGTTCCCTCCAACATCCTCTTTGTATGCGACTCCTCACCCTCCTACCAACTGTGGTTCCCTCCCGCATCCTCTTTGTCGAAGATATGTGCTTTTGAATGCTCCCCTTTGGCATTTTCTAAGTCGGTGACGTTATTGTCGTCTAGATTATACCCTTATTCCGTCTCCATTATGGGCATAAAATATAAATGCAAAACACAATTACACATATCCAACCTTCTCATATCCAACCCAGTCCCAAGCTCTTATCGTCCAGTTTGTAGATTAGAGGTTTGACATAATCAGTGATTCAAACTAGCCTATCTAACAATAGATTGCCACATGCAACAGGACAAACAACCAACAATTTTTAAAAATGACCTGTAAATAGAAAGGGCAAATGATCAGTCACATCGTTACCCAATCTGTAACGTTAAATAACAACACACACAATGCTCAGCAAAACAAGACAGGGCTGCTAAATTAGCTCACATAATAGCCCACTACATCTAAATGGAAGACACAAAACGGTAGCCGGAACCAATTACTTATCTGAACTAGAGTTTGAACATGAACACCATCGAACTCTAACCAAAAGTGTTAATAAAATAAAAAGGAGGTAGATAGCATATCAATGTTGACAACAGAATAACCAAAAGAAGAAAAATTTTCACAATCACATGATTTTCTGGAGGATTAAACAATCATTTTGTGGGCTTTTGGTGAATTTGTGTGGGCCATGAATGATTCCCCAAAGAGGAGATGCAATTTAGGCTTCCAAAATTAGCTGGATAAATGGAATATCTGGAAGACTCAAATTGGTGACTTCAAAGCCTCAAAACCCTGTGTCTCCTCCTCCTCTGTAACTAGAAACAAGGCATTAGTTAGTTGCAATGAAGGAGTAAGGGAAGCTGATGAGAGCTCAAAGCCTCAAAACCCTGTACCTCCTCCTCCTCCTCCTCTACTTTGTATGAGCCATACTACTTGTCCCGGGTGTCATTTCCCGGGACAAGCCCGACTCCACATTTGCCAAATGACCAAAATGCCCCTCCCCATGTGGAGTCGGGCCTGTCACAGGACATGACATCCGGGACAAGTAGACTTTTTGACTTTGTATACATCTCAGGTTTCTAGGGACCTGCTAGAGACGATGGTAGTAAGTATTAAAAAAGTAAATACCTTCAGGCAAAATGACTGATTTGGTGCGAAGTTGTTAAAATGATATTTTTGGCTCTAATATATTTTTTTTTGGTAAAATCCTCAAATTTATATCACTGAAAAATTACTTAGTTTTTGAGTCTTACCGACCGTCCACCTACCGCGCTCAATGGTTGCTACAGGTCCCCCACACGACACGCTTCTCTATAAACTCCGGTATGCACCACTGAAATTCATTCCTTCTTGTTCCCACTTTTCTACTCTGAACCCACCAACCTCCCTCCCTCCCTGTCTGGGCAACTTCAACCATTTTCACCAAATGAGTACCCTTGAATCAGAGAAACAGGTTACAGGATGGGCTGCTAGAGATCCTTCGGGTGTTTTATCACCTTACTCCTACACACTAAGGTAACGCTAATCCCCTTCTCTTTCTTCCTCAAACATTCCATCCTCTGATGTATTTGTTGCAATAATAATAAACATCAAACATTTCATCCTCTCATGTATTTGTTGCAATAATAATAAACAGGAGCACAGGTCCTGAAGATGTGGTTCTAAAGGTCTGGTACTGTGGCATTTGCCACACCGACCTCCACCAGCTGAAGAACCACCTTGGCATGTCAAACTACCCCATGGTTCCCGGGTAACATACCATCCCATCCTATCCTATATCATCTTTGTTCATTTGATGGTAACCGTCCTTTTTTCCTTGATGAGTCTGATCTTGTTGATTATGTATTTATTTGCAATACAGGCATGAAGTTGTAGGGGAAGTGACAGAGGTGGGATCAGATGTGAAGAAATTCAAGGTGGGGGACAGTATAGGGGTGGGCCTGATTGTGGGGTGTTGCAGGACCTGTGGTCCCTGCAAGTCCAACATTGAGCAATACTGCAATAAGAGGATCTGGTCTTACAATGATGTTTATGTTGATGGAAAACCTACACAAGGAGGATTTGCTTCGTCTCTGGTTGTAGACCAAAAGTAAGTTCTGGTGATTTAGGATTACAGTACATTTAATTAAAGTAATAACGGGTGTGAATTGCCAAAACACAAGTTTAACACATGATCAATCGGCCCAACTCCCAGTGCGAATCAATTTTTCTTGGTTTGGATTTCAGTTAGTCGCCCCCTTCTTTAATGGGCCCAATATCAGAGAACCCCAGATTCCATTAGATCTAGTCAAGGGAATTATACTAAACAAAGAATGTCAGTTTTTCTTATTTTACCTGCAACTTGCAAGATATCAATTCTTCAGGTCAGGGATCTTTCATTTATTGTATGAGGAATCTGTTTTGTTCCTAAAAATTATTGTCAGCCTTCTATAGTTCTATGGAAGGGAAAGTATTGGCACATGGGTAGATTTTTTTTTATTTGATCAGTGCACATGGGTAGATTTTCTTGGACTGGTTTATTCTCAAGTGGACTCCATTGGATCAATGGCCCATATCATTGAGATGTGGACCTTACTTGGTTATCCTCCTTCCAGGGTTATATAATTTCTCACAGTTAATTTAGTGATAGTAACATGTCGTTCCAGCCTGCTATGGGGCAGACTTGGAAATAGATTCATTCAGAAGGACTCAATTCAGGACTTTTTAATAATATTAAGGTGAAACTGTAAAACAGGGTAGCTCTGGATCCTTGGACAAATAGAATGTTTAATGTGAGTTTATGTGCTTTTCATAGTTTAGTTCTAAGACATATCATATCATCACCATCATCTATTTAGGCTTAGCTATCATGTATATGCATTAAAAAAAAGCGTTTTTCTGATACCGATTAAAATTACTTCAGTCCATACTTCCATAAAAAAAAAAAAAAAAGAAACAGAGTTTTCATAGCCAAGAATGGATCAGATCCAAATTGACAATCATGTTAGAGTTTCATTTAGATCAATTCATGTGGATCCAGCTGCAATCAGGATTTTTGACAGCCTTACTTGCAATGCAAATCTTCTGCATATGATTGGCTTGTACTGTTGTGCAGTTATCCCACCTGCAATCAAGCAAGTAACGTCCTGCTGCGAGTCTTGCAGTCCAAGGCCAATAAGGGCTACTCTTGTCATATTTTGATGCACTTTGTTCATTTAAAATCTGTGCTTGTTTTCTTAATGGGTCTTGAGTATATAATGCTGAGGTGTTATTTTAGAAAAAATAATGGGGTAGGGAGATAGGTAGGGTTTTTTTTTTTTTTTTTTTTTTTTTGTGAATTAGGGTTAGTCCAAATGTTAGTCTGATGATATTATCTCAACCCTTAACTTTAGGGACTCAAGATTTAAAGGGTTTATGTATTTATTTGTAATTGACATTAAACTCAATGATGTATTCTTCATTATGTATTTTTTTTTCCACTTTTCCCTTGAAACATATATTACAATCAGTTTAAATAACAAATGTTGAATTTGCATTGCAACAAAGGTTGATTGATTTTTGTGTCGCAGGTTTGCAGTGAAAATCCCAAAAGGACTGGCCCCAGAGCAAGCAGCCCCACTATTATGTGCCGGGGTGACAGTTTACAGCCCGTTGAGGCATTTTGGGCTGAAAAGAAGTGGCCTGAGGGGAGCAATTCTGGGTCTAGGTGGGGTTGGGCATATCGGTGTCAAGATAGCCAAGGCAATGGGCCACCATGTAACAGTAATCAGCTCCTCTGACAAGAAGAGAGAGGAGGCGCTTGATCACTTGGGTGCTGATGCCTATCTGGTCAGCTCTGATGTGTCCAAGATGCAAGAAGCTGCCGATAGCCTGGACTACATCCTTGACACCGTCCCTGCCCATCATCCACTTGAGCCATACCTTTCCCTTTTGAAAGTCGACGGAAAAATAGTGCTGATGGGGGTCATCTCAGAGCCATTTCAATTCGTTTCACCCATGATCATGCTAGGTAAGATCACTTGAGAACTTGGTAACTACTTTGAAATTAGACTTGAGAGCTAGGTCACTACTTTGAAATTTGTCAATGTCAAAATACCAATATAATTGCAATAGGGCTTATTTGAAGTGCCCCTGCCCTCTCTTTCTTTCAGAAGTAAGTGATTGTGGCTGTATAGGTATCTTGTTCTTGTATGAGTGGGTATTGTGTCATGCCATAGTGTAAAGTGGAACTCCTCTAGCAGACCCCAAGATTGATTGGATAATGCTTTGCCGATGATTAAGTGAGGCCCACTTTCCCTCGACCATTGCAGCCATATCAGCAAATCCTTATCATCTATGTGAGGTTTGCTTTAATTTTTTTTTTTTTAGTGAAAAAACTAAATTAAATTTTCACGAATTTTTGAGTCAATCAAAAGAAAACCTCCCTAGTTGGCTTGGAATGAGCATGTAACAATCCGTCCACATTGGAAAGTGAACACATATGAGGAGTTTCAATTTTCCTCACTAGTCATTCTTAATCGCATCTTAATCAAAGCATCACCTAAAGCAAACTGTTGATACGTAGCATTTGTTTTGTCTATCTTGTTCAAACAGGGAGGAAGACCATTACTGGGACTTTCATTGGGAGCATGGAGGAGACCCAAGAGATGCTAGAGTTCTGTGAGGAAAAGGGTCTTACATCAATGATAGAGATTGTAAAGATGGATTATGTGAACGAGGCCCTCGAGAGGTTGGAGAAAAATGACGTAAGATACAGGTTTGTGGTGGACGTTGCTGGCAGCAATCTCAATGAAAAATCAAATGTTTGAACTGGAGTCCGGATCACACCTTCACTGTGAGTGGATCAATAACGGTCCGCCATGTTATCCAAAAATTTAGATGATTTCCTTTCATCTGTTTTAAACTTTTTAAAAGGAATATCAGTTGCCAATGGCTTGTAAAGGAAGAGTCTTCCTTACATATGGCCTTGTAATGTGTGGTTGCGTTGCTTCTGATGATAATAATGTGCTACTTTGGCTGTAGCTAGCTCTACTTTTCATTTTTGTGAGGTTGCTTCTTTTTTTTTTTTTTTTCATGATCCTGAGTTTATTGGGAAAAAAATTGGAATGGATAATTATCGAAAAGCTGACCTAGTTTGATTGGATAATGGGATATGGGCAGAATATGATCATTGTCATTGTAAGAACAGAGAGTGTGTGCTGTTAGAGATGAATGGGACAAAGCTATTGAAAATAATATGGATCAAGCATCTTACAAATCTACTACGCTTTAGCTATCTGAACTTAAGAACAGAGAGTGTGCGCTGTTAGAGATGGAATGGGACAAAGCTATTGAAAATAATATGGATCAACCATCTTACAAATCTACTACGCTTTAGCTATCTGAACTAAGGAATGGAAATAGTTTTCCAATCACTTGGGTTAATTTCTGTGGGGCTTTTATGGGATGGTGTGGCTAGCGTTTGCTGCCTTTCTGTCCTTTGCTTGTGGTTTTTTGTTTGATTGTTAGATCTTTTCTTACAAGCTAAAGACTTGTTTTTTTTTTTTTTTATTAGGAGTAGGTTTGGAAATAGTTGTTTGGGATTTGGAGCAGGTTCTAGTTTGTAGGTGTTGAGTTATGTCCAATTCCTTGCATATCCGGGTTTCAACTGATCTTGTTCTACAAGCTAAAGACTTTGTAGATAAATTCACCGTAAGTTTCGTAGGCGGAACTCCTCTCAATTTTTACACAAAAGATATTTCAAATTCAAAATCAAACTAACTCTTTTCTTAATCCTAAAAATTCTCTAACAATCCTCTAACAACTAACAACTAAATTTTCTTCTTCTTGGGGATCACCGTCTGTTGATCCATCTCTATCGCAACTCGCTCATGTTGAGTCTGATGGTGCCGATGGTCCACTGGATCAGATCTGACACAATTTCTTTCAGAAGTTTTGAAGATTGTAAGGCTTGAGGCGAAAGGATGGCTAGATAGGAGAAGATGCTGGATCATCGCTTGGGCCCACACTGTGATACCATAAAGACTTTTAGATAAATCCACCGTAAATTTCATAAGAGGAACTCCTCTCAATTTATAAAAAAAAAAAGGATATTTTAAATTCAAAATCAAACTAACTCTTATTTTAATCCTAACATTTCTCTAACAACCACAGAATATTCTCTAACAGATTTATTAATCTAAATGTAATCTGAATATTTTAATCCTAACAATGCTCTAACAATCCTCTAACAACTACTGAATATTCTCTAACAGATTTATTAATCTAAATGTAATCTGAATATTTTAATCCTAACAATTTTCTAACAATCCTCTAACAACTACTGAATATTCTCATACTTTTATGAGAATGGTATGCTCAAAATGTAATCAGATGCAAACGGGAGATGTTGCTATGAGGCTAGTGATCAACGAAAAGTTCAAGTTTTTACATTGCAAATTATTGTTCACGACCACTGTTATCTCTTTTCACTTTCATTGGTATGTCATGGTGTGTTTTAGTTTCTACAACCCAAATATGAGGGAGGTCATATATACGGATTTTCCATTGGTCGGGTGCAGGATTTCCAAGGATATCAATCTCTAAATTTCTTGCAATGTTTGGTAGTTTTTTTCATAAAAGAGTCTGGAATCATTAAAATATAATTAGGTTTTTTCCATAAAATTTATTATGACAAAATCAAATCAAAACTATGGCACATATCACTTTCATAATGAGATATGTTCCGATTCAAGTGGATAAGTGTATGTGAAATGAGTAGACTGAGCATAAGTGGCCCCCCTACAAAAAAAAAAGTGACTTCATGGAACATTTGCCTGCTGCCTGCAGCTTTGTGCTCTGGTAAATACTCACCCTCATCCACCCACACACACATTACCCAAATCTCTAACCAATAGAGCTACAATTAGAGTTGATCCTGGTTGTTTATATGCAGAGGGATATGCCTGATTTATCTTACATGTGGTTTGCTGCATATATTCTATCACCTTCGGAGTCAAACTTGGGAGGGTTGAAGGGTTCAAGTGGTGAACCAAGGGACGGACCTACATGTAGGCCTAGGGGGACCATGGCCCCCTTAAGTTTTCAAAATTTTATTTTTTACCACTAAATTTTTTGTAATTTTTTTATTTTGACCCCTAAATTGTTAAAATTTTCTTCTAATAATTGTCATTTGGGCCCCCCTAGCTCCATTTTCTGGGCCCTCTCCTGGGTGGACCCAATTAGATGTTAGCTGATATATGATTCCTCTGAGCTGTAGAGGATCGCTGGGTCATGAGAGATGGCCATAAAAAGCCAAACTTTCAAGTTAACCCGGCTGGTGAGTACCTCTAAGGACTTGTTTATGTAGCAAGCACATTTCACTTTCTGTGAATTTTGGGAGAGATGAATCCAGGTTTTTTACCTTCCCCCAAGAAACCAAAACCCTCTTTCTCCGTGAAGATTAATTCAACTTCTTTTTCAGCAAGAAAAACTCATCACACCAAACAACGAAATATTGGGCTGCCCTAGAGCGGAATCCTCCCATTGCATAAAGAAATCCTTTCTAACTCCTGCTTGCAGCAAAGAAATTCATGGTTCGGAGATGGTTTCCATTAACACACTGGGCTCTCATTCATGCACAAAAAAGCTACCTGGTTGCTTGCACGATCCTACTAGTCCGATAATCTTTATACCGTCTTCTTTTCAGCATAGAAGATTGTGGTTTCCCATGATTAATCTATGACTACTGGCAACAATATGAAGGGTTAGAATTAATTTATTGAGAGTGTTTTGAGGGGTGGACCACCTAATTCATGGACCAACCTTTTTGAAGCTAGGAGTAGCGACCCTGGAGCGGGTCCCTAGCATTACTGTGCCATGTGGCAAGAATCCACTGATTAGAGACTCCATTATCAATACCATCTAAAAATCTTTCTACATCAGCACATGAGAACTACCAAAGAAGGTAGAGGCCAGCAACAAGTGGAGAGCACTGCTAGATCTACTTCAAGCAATTTTTTTTTATAATGATTCCTTCCTTTGAAAGACAACTTCTAATTAAATAGAACCAATCTCTTTTGCAAAGTACAAAAGATGGTTCAAAGTGCTAAATATTATATCTTAGTCCATTCTTTCAAAATATATGTTATGATCCCATCCTTTTCATCATAATTCATAAGGTGCCTACGCTGGTAGAAAAAGGTAGCTATCTTCGAAATAAAATAAGCCCATTGATGCAGACTTTGTCAAGTGAGCTATATTTTTGGTTGTTTTTGTACTGCAATTTTTTATGTGATAGACCACTAATCTTTTCGATGAGGGGCCAATCAGAAACTTGACGAGCCAACTGCAGTTGGGAGTGGCTGTTCATGGGTCTGTGTCGTTTTGATAATACTCTCGAATTCTGTACAAGCAGCCACAGAAACCATTAAAACACCTTGAGCGACATTGGGCACTTCTTTATAATTCTGGGTCACCATTGAATGAATCAGCAAAGAGACCATTGAAGGAAGACGAATAAAAAGATAAATATATTGATATATTGCTATTGGAGGGTTCCCAACCATTTGGGCTGGACTAATCTTTTCAGGCCCAGAAGCAAGCAGGGTAAACACTCCTGTGGCCCCTAGGTGGTAGCACTAGTGGACTCAACTTTCGATTCTTGAAGAAGGGGGAACTGTGGGTCGATACCAAGAACTCTAGCTCCGGAAGAGGGATGAACTGTGATACTAACCACTCGGCCAACCCCTTGGGGTTGAATAAAAAGATTTAGGACCATAGGTTTCATATCAAAACACCCAAATGCGGAAATGCTTGATGCGATCGTATACATACATGTATATTATGAAAGTACAATCTGATTTGGGTCCCAATTGGGGTCTGGGTCCAAGCCCTTGTTTTGCTTAGGTGTTTGGAAATTCAGGGATGAGTAGCAGGCCCAAGTTTGTGTGTGGGTCCCTATTAGTAACTTGGGTTTCAATTTGGGCACTTTATGGTCCGACTTGTACCTGTGACATTTTCATCCTTACATTACATTAATGTTTTCCATTTTCATGGTTCGAATTTGTGTATGTATTATTTATTTATTTATTTATTTTTTGGCGTGGCCGACCCAACCATATATAGCCTTACATATATATATAATGCTACATGATGAATATAAGTATACAAATTAGTAGGTTTAGATAGATGGTCTTATTTTTTCTTGTTAGGTTGGCCCACAGACGATGAGTGACACTATCAACATGAGAAGAACAAGGGATGAATTTCTAAACATATCAAGCATCTGTGTGATATCAAGGTGCCAACACCACTCAACTAAGAGAGTGTTGGCAATAGATAGTCTTATTTGTGAAGTGTAAAAGAGGTCATTTTCAAAATGCATATGCTATTTGCTTTTACTTATGGAAATGTTCACGCTTCGTCATAAGTCAGTTATGAAAATTTTATGCATACGGATTTTCAGGGGCCCACATGCTCATCTAAGTTATTTGTGTATTCCCTCGTAGATAGGGGAGGAACTTTTGCACTTTTTTTTTTTTTTGAGGGGAAGGGGGTTGGAATTTTAGAAAACCCCCACATGTTAAAAAAAAATTATGCTTTTTTATATATGGCGCCCCAAAGATTTACACACACACATAGTGGCACCCCTGAGGAGAACTTCCTACCATTACTTGTGGAGCCCATTTGAAAACACACCAATTCATGGGAAAGTGAGGATTGAAAGATATATGGATGCGACCGACATGTGTGCAAAATCTCAAGTTCATCAAATCAACCTTCAAATTTAATAGCTTTAGAATGCATTACTTTTCTTATTTCAATCCAACGATCAAGCCATTTAGATAGGCAAAAAAAAGCCTAATATTGATGACATTCAAGGAGGTGTGGTTGTTTGTGTTCCGTTTCGGATTGATTAAAGGAGGTCCCAAACTGGACAGCTCACAGCCCTAGTGTACATCTAAGCCATTTGTGCATGACCTTATAATATTGATCTACCTATTATGGTCTCTGATTTAGCCAAATAAAAAAAACTCTTCTTAATAGGGGAGTTCTTTGAGCTAAAGGTGCATTCTGAATTACAAATTCAAAGAACTCAGCTGGCCAAAAATGACTTTTTTCATGACCAGCTCAACTAATTTTCATTCTAAAATCCCAATCCAACAGGGAATTCAGAACTTTCAGAGACAATCACTTCGTTCTATCAGGAATTCCCTCTCATCCAAACAGACCCAGTCTTGAATTCTAGTTTTCAAATAGGGCTATCAGTGAGAGCTAATAGCTCTTAAGATTCTTCAGCTAAGCACGACTAGTTCAAGTTCAAACTTGAGCGAACAAGGTGAGTTTGAGCGAGGCCTCTTTGCTTGACTTCATCTCAGAAACTTGGACTCTCTTTAAATTTCTTGCTAACTTTAAAACCAAGGGCCAGAGATCTTCAACCTTGGCAAATTGTGCTATGGAGTTTTTTTACAGAGATCTAATCCGATAAGATCAATCTGATAATATCTGATATCAAATATTACCTGTCTCAACATAAATAGCTTTACCGTGTACTAACCAATAATTTAAGGAAAAAAGAGTCTCTCTCTCTCGTGCTTATAAAATTTTTGTTTTTGGCAGTTAAGCAAAAGAATCGATCAGTGTCTCCAACTCCGTAGGTCCACTACTCTGCAAATCATTGAGGCCCATAGGGTTTTTACTTACAAAGTGTGAACATATAAAAAATGGGATTTTGAAACTATTATCCACCTTAACCTTAACATTTGCCTTTAAATGATTGAAGATTAAATATTTTCCACAAAAAATTGATCGTACAACAAATGGCGATATCCCACAACCTTGAAATATCATGTCTAAGGACAGCATTACGAGCAAAATCCCCATAAAAAGTAATGGCAGAGCAAATGGGTCTTTCCAATATGTGAGCAAACCATATTTAAATCTTTCAACAGTACATAGACAGAAAAATAAAATGAAATGAAATGAAACTCTGTTTAAACAAACATCAATAATGAAACTTCATTTGCACAAGTTCACTCGTGCACATTGTTGACATGCGCGTGTCCTATTCCTGGGCTTGGGCCAGAGTCCTTTATTCCTCCAAGAGCATATGTTTCTTCCGATCCATGGCCCTTTCCGCCTGGGCTTGGGCCCGAGGTTTTCCTTCCTATCAGCAACAGATCATCAACAAAACCGCCATCTTCACCTTCAAAGATACCTTGCATCAATGGGATCAATGGTCGAGCTTCTGTTGAGACCAAAACAGAGCTTATCAAGAGCATTAGCAGCAGTGAAAAGCCTACAGTCCTGAAAACTCCTGCCATTTGTAAGAATGTAGTTATTAGGTAGGCAGGCAAGTATAGTACGTTGTTGTAGGGAGAAGGATAGTAATGACAAGTACGATGTTGGCTTCCTATTTATAATTGGCGAGGGTGGTGGATATGTTTGACTGTTCAACAATTAGTTCTTCATTCAAACTCATGTTTGCATGAGGAACCATCGAGGATGATTCATGAGGGTGAAAGTCAGTGAAGAAAATATTAGACGAAAGGTGTTAGTAACAGCTTCGTGCATGGAAAGAGAAAAAACGTGGCTGTTGAAACTTGGAGCCGCTTACGTGATCTTGATTTTCCACTTCCACCAGCCCATTTTTCTTGGGGGGCAGTTTAAAGACCAGAGACCGAGCAAAACTATTAAGGGATTACTGCTGAAGCAGAAGTATGCATGGTTTGGTGGGCCACTGGTTTTGTTGATGTGGGATCCAATGTTTGGTGAACAGGATCATTGAAAAGATACTAAATTCGATGACTAGGATCTTCTGGTCTTGGAGAACTTTGTTCTATTTTCGAAACAGAGAACCATCGCATCAACTGTGCGTTGGGCATTAGCTGTGGCATGGGGTCCTATAATTCTTCCCTTTATATCACATCACTCAAATAATTTGCTAAAATTTGAAAAATAAAAAAATCAGTAAAATAACCTGTGTGATGTTACACAGGTGCATCTTCTTATTGATAATCTACCCCTTGAATATCTACTTTGATCTAGACGGTCAAAATTATGGAGCCTGGAGTAGATGGAGGCAAAGATAATCCCTTTTCACTAAAATTGACATGATCATCTGTTTAGTAAGAGAGCAAGGTACCCTTGGCTTTGATGATTTTATCTATAGGCAGGATCCTTTTTTTAAATTTTTTTTTAGTTGAACATAGACCTTGCATTTGATAGCCTAAGTGCATGTTTGGGAGGTGTAATTTTTTCCTCTATTTTTCTAAAATGGATAGAGGTTTGAAAAAATAGAGTGTTTGGCACCACCTTTCAGCCTCTACATATTTTAGAGAAGTAAAGGTAATGACTCTACTTTCCACAGCCCCTTTGATCAGGTAGTTGAAAAGTAGAGGGAAAAAAGAAGAGGCGGAGCTATAATGTTTATGCAGAATCATGCTTAGTGCGGTTTTTTCAATCTTTCTCCAAATATGAGAAGCCCAATCAAGATCAAAACCGTTGAAAATGTTCACAAGGTCAAACATGGCAATGTAACCAAATTTTAACCATTGAATCATCACCAATATCAAGTGATGTGCCACAAACTGTGAGCCATTGGATATAATTTGTGATGATCTGTTGGCTCTAAACACAAGATCAAAACCGTTGGATATGTTTGGGAGGCTAAAAAATGAATATGTGCTCAATTTTGATTACATAATACCTTGTGAATCTTGAGATATGTGCAAAATAAAAATAACCATCGATGTATTATGCTCAATATTGCATTTGTCCATGAGCAGTAAACTGTTTCAATTTTTTTTTATTATTTAGAAGAGTGTAAAATAAGATCTAAACTGTTAGTAATGTTCACAATATCAAACATGACCATGAGACCAAATTTCACCCATTGAATCATCACCAATTGCTAGATATGTGTAAAAAAGTGAGCTATTGGTATAATTTTGTGGATTATGCAGGCCCCAAACACAAGATCCAAACCGTGAGATCTCTTTGGAAGGCTAATGAGCACGTCCATATAGTCAATTTTCATGGCCTAATACCTTGTGAATCTCAAGAAATATGTGGAAAAACTCTCAACCAATGATATTAAAATTTCTGTTTAGCATAGACCCCTTGCATTACCAAACACCTTCTTTTATTTTAGCCTCTTTTTTTTTATGGCTCTTTTTTATATGGGACTATATTGAATGGTCTTTAAGAAATAGATTAGTAATCCCAAACATGGCCTAAGCACTTGTTGAATATAGAGCCTGCTTTTAAGCTTTTGATAGCCTTAAGCACTAGCTGAATATTGACCCTGCCTTTAACAACCTTCAGGCATAAGTGCTTAAGGCTGTCCTACTAGGGCACAAAATTCTCTATCTCCAATGCAATAAATGTTAAAATGATGTGGCTTCTAGTTTTTTTATTGTCTATTTGGGTATTTCATTTGTAAAGTGAATTGAAGTGAATGGTCAATTGTAAAGACTTATTTGACTTGATAAATCATGAGAATTCTAATTTATGGATTCCCAAGATGCAAGTGATTTGACATTTACTTGGAGTACTACCTTTTCTACTTATTTGATATATACTTTACACTGCCAAACGGAATATCCAATTAAGTTCTCTTTGTTAATTCTATTTGTGTTATTTGATTAGGAGATCAATTATCAGTCAGAATCAACCAATTTTCACAAAGAGTTTTGATGCAATTTTGAACGCTAAGATTAAGAGGTCTACAGTTGCAACTAAGAAAATGGATTAATAAGAATATATTTTTCAGTGGGGCCTACCTTTGAAATCTAAACCGCTCAAAATGACAAACCCATTGCCCCCACCTTGTGGCAAGCTAAATTTCTTTTCAAGATGCAATAATTGGGGATGCATTTTGAATTAATCTTTATTTTCTCATTTAGTTGCTTATTTTAGAGATAATTAATTTGATGATGGACATAATTATGATCAAAAGAGATTGTTCTTAATCACAAAACAAAGTAGTATAGTCATCTTTATTATTGAAAAGTATTTATGCCGCCTCTACTAACTACTTAAGATTTTAGTAGAAATGATTCGGTACCAAAACTTAATAATATTGATCTATTTAAATATCAAGATAGGACCTACTGATAGATTTAAAGAATTGGCGTAAGAGAATTCTCTTCAGTTGAGCCATCGTTGAACTGTACGTGATGAGTTGACCAAAGAAATTAGGTGATTTCTCTCTGCCGGGTAATTTTGACTTTTGAGCTCTTTGAGAACGATGGTAAGCGAAGAATACACTAGAAATCGCACTTTGTAATCTGAATATACAAATATACTGACTACAGACATGGAAATGTAATCCAGGTCCATGCAATATAATACTCTAACATGTGATATGTTACTGAGTCATAGATAATAGAAAGCAACAGACGCAGACTCCAAACAGATACCGGTGTTTGATGTATTAACAAAGAAATAAAAACTACAAAGAAAATTGAAGGTCAGTATGACCACCAAAATTAACAGTTATGCTACATGGACTGAATTTGGGACCGAACATTTCTCTCAAGCGTTTTCTCTCTCCCTCTCCCCCAAAAAGTTAAATGATTTTATTGTTTACATCATGCCACTTGGTGATTTGGTACCCAAATCGGGACCTCATTCAGTCCATTTAGACTTTTTCCAAAATTAAATACTGAAGACCCAGCATTGAATGTTTTAGTACTTTCCATTCATAAATCTCTATGACGCTTATCTTGAAAACTGAGATGACTAAGAAGACTGACATATAATCTCAAGCAAGACGCAGAACCAGTATCTTACACGAATGTGAATAAGAATTTCTATCATTTCTGATTCATGTGCAACTTTTATTTATTAATGATAATTTCCAATGGTATGTAGTACAAGCCTTTCCAAGGGGTAGAAATAAAATCCAAAAGAATATTTAGTTCATACTTCAAACCCCGCACCCGCACCCGCACCCAAAAAAAAGAAAAAATAAAAAATCTTCAAAAGAAGAAACGAACGTATGAAATTATCCTTCCATATGTAAATCTGCCATTCCCAAGATCATTGGTGCAATGTATTAAAATGGGCATGCCCATCTCCGGGGCTCGGACCATCCTTAATTCCTCCAAGAGAGTGTGCGTCTGTGAACTAATGTCCCCCACCACCTGGGCTCGGACCGTCCTTAATTTTTCCAAGAGAGTGTGCGTCTGTGAGCTTATGTCCCCCACCACCAGGGCTTGGACCGTCCTTAATTCCTCCAAGAGAGTGTGTGTCTGTGGGCTTATGTCCCCCACCACCTGGGCTCGGACCGACCTTAATTCCTCCAAGAGAGTGTGTGTCTGTAAGCTTATGTCCCCCACCACCTGGGCTCGGACCGTCCTTAATTCCTCCTAGAGAGTGTGCGTCTGTGGGCTTATGTCCCCCACCACCTGGGCTCGGACCGTCTTTAATTCCTCCAAGAGAGTGTGCATTTGTGGGCTTATGTCCCCCACCACCTGGGCTTGGACCGTCTTTAATTCCTCCAAGAGCGTAAACATGTGTGACTATATGACCATCACCACCTGGGGCTGGACCCGAGTTCTTGATACCTCCTAGGGCCAAACCACTGACAAAACCACCAACATCTCCGACCAAGTTTCCTTGTCTCACCAGGTTTAGTGGCCTCGCTTCCACAGTGAAGAATAAACAACAACTCATGAGAAGAGGAAGAAGGAAAAGGAGAACAAGTGGGACTTGAATGGTGATCCCTTTTGCCATGAATGTAAGTACTACGTACTAACTAGGCCTGTGTGTGGCTGATTACAAGAGGAGTCGATTAGGAGAGGTTAGTGAGTTTTTGGAAGCATGGGTGTCCTGTATTTATAGCTAGCATGTAAGTTGGGGATGTGTTTATCTTGACTATGGAGCTTGGTGCGTTGCATTGGAATTCAAAGATGTGCATGAGTTTCCTTGTCAGATGGCTCCTTGTCTTGACTGAATTTGTTCTACTGCTGAAACCATCATCGTGGGTGTTTCCGATTGGGAATTTCGGATTCAAGGGTAGAAAATGGAAAGAGAGTCAAGTTCAAGTGGGACTATTGGGGCATGGTGAAGAGTGGAATGCATGTGGGTGTTGAAACTTATTAAAAAACATGTTTTGACTCCGCCTACCGCCTGCGTTGCCTACATGGGACCGAGGAGACTGCATTTGATCGAAGGCATGTAATGTAGGAGCAATAGGAAGCTCTCTCTTTCGTGAGGATCAAGAAGGAAAACACGTGTACCCATTAAAAAAAATTGAAATTAAGTTGATTAGTTATAGTTTTTTATTATTTAGTGTTATTTAAAAATAGCTCCTTTTCATTTAAAGTCTTGCTCTCAATTACTTTTGATTCTTTTCTCTTAATTTGGTCATTTGTTTTATTCTACTCTTCCCATCATAAGCGCTAAAGACCTAGATATATTACATATTTAAAGAGAACATGAGAATTATATCTGAAAGTTTATGTCTCGTCTGCGTCTCCACCTCATGTCCTTGTACCAAAAACCTTTTTAAAAGTACATGCAAACCAACTAGCACTAAGCACTCATAGACTTACATGTCTTATGTCACACACTTTTTTTTTATTTGGGTAATATCACTAGTAAAGTAAAGTGATGCGAATGGTCAAAATAAGAGATAAAAAAAGGGTAAAAAAAAAAAGTGTCCGCCTTTCGTCATTTTGGGCTTTTAAAAAAGAAAAAAAAGGAGATGCATGATTTTTCGTCATTTAGTAGTATCGGAAAACAACTTTTTGTCATTTTTTGGCAAAGAGTAAATATGTTTTTTGAAAGGTATATTGCTTGTAGACTTGACATTTGCTAATGAATTATAGAAGTTTAATTATTTTTTAAAGAACTGGTCGTGCGATATGCTAAGGTCAGGCAATATTGCACACATCAGATCGTGCGATGTTTCAGGACAATGTGATAGCTAGGGCTATGGGATATCATATCATTTTTGTGTGAATAGCTCTGCAGAAAAATATATAAACTTTATCAATTCTTAAGCAAATATTAGATTTAAAGGCACTTGTACAAGCAATATTTTTTTAAAAAATATGGGACATTGTGATTAGATTCGTTTTCTTTTATTGTGTCTGGAAATGGCCTTCCTCCCTACTTCTCTTGGATGAATCGGCCGTCAGCTTCTTGGGCAAAAGATAAGGGGATCTAGGTCTGTTGCCCAACTCAGACTTTATCCTCTATGTGGACCACGTTTTGGAAAGCAGCCGTTTCCGAGTTTGGTTTGACTTTCTTGTAGTTGTGGGAGCAGCCTGACTTCCCATAAAAAATGATGCCCAATAGACAGCAAGAAAAAAAAAAAAAAAAAAAAATATATATATATATATATATATATATAAAAGACAGCAAGAAGGAAAAAAATATAAAAATAGGCTTAACTAGAAAAGAGGGGACATAACAAAACATTTTGGTGGGGTAGCTAGGCTTAACTAGAAAAGAGGGGACATAATATAGCATTTTGGTGGGGTAGCATGCCGTTTACACAAGTGCTGTGTCTATTACAAGGGTCCATCAAACAGTTTACTGACTTTGGCATGCACAAACAATACTGTGCTAACTCTAATTAGTTTGACTCAAGTGGGCTTAGCCTTTAATTGATGAAGGACACTCAAAACCATAGCTATCCTGGGAACATACACCTGGCCAAATCTCACTTCTTTTAATGTTTATACCATTAAATCAATGAGTGTGAAAATAGGGACTCAGAGCACATACTTGATTATTCTTGTTTTAACAAATTGATAAATTTAAAAACATGGAGCTTGCTCGGATTTAAGTGAAATTAGGCCACTATTTTTTCATTGGAAGGCATATAATTAATATGGATGGATGGCCCAAATTAAGAAAAAGTGGATCCATCAGGAGACAATGTTAAATTGAGTGAACGGTGGCAAAACCAGAAAATTCTCTTTAGGAGGTCACTATATATTTTTTTCTTTGGGCCTGTTTGGTAATTCTACTGTAAAAAGAAAGATAAAGTAAAGCATCAAATTAAGAGTAAATAAAATATAAGTGGGTTATTATGGTTTTTTGTTTTTAGTTGTTTGGTATGGAAATTTTTTTGACCTTTTGGATAGAAAAGTGTAGATTTTTTGTCTTTTAATGGGGAAATGAGGTTTTGCCTTTTGACTTTCTTTTTAAAAAATAAGGGAATTTTGAAAAAGTGTATTTTTGATGTAATCGTTGTCTGCAAAATAAAGGCTTTACTTGACTTTTATTTAACTAGTAAAGTGCCAAACGGACCCAGTTAGGGGATATGCAAAAAAAAAAAAAAAGAAGAAAAAGACTTGTATAGACTTTCCAGTGACTTAATAGGGTTTTCAGAAAAAAAAAAAACATTATAGACTTTCCGGTGACTTAATAGGGTTTTCAGAAATTTCCGGGGGGGGGGAGGGCAATGGCCAACTCTGCCCCCTACTTTTGCCGCTGGTGTCTAGAGTTGATCCTCGTAATAATTCAAATCATATATATATATATATATATATATGAAATTCAAGTCCTATCCATATTCAATTCTCATGCAAACAAACGGGCTCCTAGCGTAATATATAGTGCAACTGTGGTTGCAATATTATGGTAACGATTTGAGTCTAAACCATGACATTAAATAATCCGATAATTAGACTTACTTGGTTTTCAAAGGCCTCATCATATTGGAAATTATAGGCAATTTGGTCAAACAGAATAACTAGCGCAATTCATTCTCTGAATTCTTCCGCCTGCTTTAGTAAATGAATATTCAAAACAAGATCAATTCAAATGAAGAATTAAATGTTGGTCAAGGGTACAGAATGCGTTTAATTCTTGCTTATGTGAAATGAATTTCAGGAATAGGGATCATCTAAGGAATTCTCCTACGGTGATCGTGAGTGGACGAATCACAGTCAGCCATATCACTTTGGGCAACCCCTGCCCCGGATGTATGCCAAGCTGCTCGCGTACATGGCAGGCTGCCTGTGGTGATGTGGAAGACCTTAATTGGTCCACTCATGGTCACCATAGAAAAATCCTTAGATGATCTGGACTCCTTCCAGGGCTTCCTTGTGGAACACATCGGTCGATGTGTGTTCTTTCCTACTCATCATTAAAGCATGCATCGAAGATTCAAGATTTAGAGCTTGGACGGTAGGACCATATTCTCCTTTTTTACTTTCCATTCACATTTCTATCTACGGTAAGGAATTAGTGTCTGAATTCTGGCTACATATTCAATGCGGACCAGTGGTTAATTTCAAAGAGAATTTGGTAGTGAAATGATGCAAATGTCATATTAAGCTGTAAGCGATGATGCATATGCTAATAGTATTCAACAACTCAGAAACATAAATCTTGCAAATGTCATATTAAGCTGTAAGCGATGATGCATATGCTAATAGTATTCAACAACTCAGAAACATAAATCTTGTGGTAGGTACATTTGACTGTTGGTTTTAACCATTTTTTCACCAGTACCCTTGTTTTTATCCAACAGCGCGCGGGTCAAGGCACTGGTTTTAATCAAACCCGGTTCAACTTTGCTTTTAAGGTGTTCTAAATGTGTATGGATGAAGTTTCAATTCAGTTAACCCGAGGGGTAGCTCAGTTGGCCTAGGACCACGGTTTGCACTCGGAGGTTGTGAGTTCGAAACTGCACTACCACACTGGGGTACAGGGGAATTTTACTCGGCTTTCTCTCCTGAGTCCGTAGGGATTATTCTGGCTCAAAGGGCTGGGAACCCTGCGTTATAAAAAAAAAAAAGTTTCAATGCAGTTTAACCATTTAGACTATGGCCAGAGCCATTATTTTATGTTGGAGACACAACTGGGTAGGGATGTCAAATGGGCTAGGACGCTCCAGCCCGCCAGTCAATGGCCCGCGGCCCGGCCTGGCCCGGTCAACGGCACGCCCCCGCAAAGGCACGGCCCGCACACGGGCTGGGCTGGGCCTGGTGGCTGGGCCCGCTGGTCCGTTTGGCTCGGGCCCGCCAGGCACGTGGGCTAGGGGATTCAGCCCGCCAGGCCAGCCGTGATCGGCCCGCTAGGCACGGCCTGCTGGCCCGCCCAAAAATGACTCTTTTTTTTACAAAATTCTTCATTTTAACCTCCCAACAGCCATAAAACGGTCATATAAGGGGTATTTTGTGTCATTTTTCAATTTTACAAAGTCTATAAATAGTCTAACCCTTCTATTCTTTTTCTTTTAATTAAAGTTTTATTTACCAAAAATATATATATACAAAGGATGTCAATCATTATATAACATTGTGGGCTCATTGTGACAAAAATCATTATAGAAATTGGGCATAACTTTTAATACAAGTTTTGAGATGTTGGCAAGAACTTCCATTACTTATAATTCAACGAACTTACTAATGTATCATCCACTTTGCATTACAGATTAAAAGAATCCAATAATGAGAAAAATTAAAACGCTAAATATCATAAAATCTAAAAAGGATCAAGCGAAAAAGAAAATATGGCTGTAATTATAAAAGATAAAGGGTACTATATTAAGTTATAAGATCACATTTTAGAAAGAATTATACTTTAAAAATAAAAAAGTCTTATACATGAATAAAAAAACTTCACTAAAATAATAATTGCTGATTATTTTCTTTTTTATCAAACGCATTTGATTTAATATGCATGATAATCAAAGAAGAATTTATTAGAAATCTCAAATGATATGAATTGTCCAATGTAATTACAAGACCCTGCCGATTAAGACATGCATCATTCTTCTTGAATTCAGTTTTGGTTAAATAGACTTTAAAAATAGAAAACTTTTACAAAATAGAAAACTTTTACTTTTCACTAAAATTTATAATTTGTTTTCTTATTCTTAACTTTCTAAAGAAGAAAAACTTGTTCGAAATTTCAAATGATAAGAATTATTCCATGTAGGTCCCTCGTCCCTGCCAGTTAAGACATGCATTATTCTTCTTAAATTCAATGTTATGTTAAATAGACTTTAAAAATAAAAAACTTTCATGTTTCACTAAAAATTAGATTTCTAGAGTGTTTATCCTCATTTTTAACTTTCTTTATCAAAGGGATTTTATTTTATTAATAAAATGAATTATTAGAAATCTCAGATGATAAAAATGTCCCAATCTAAGTCCCTACAAAATGATAAGAATTGTCCTATGTAAGCCCCTGCCCATTGATTAAAGAGAGATATTGTAGGATTTATTAAGGAGAGTTGTGATGAGTGAGAGGAGAAACTTACCTTCTGTCATTTAATTTCATTTGAAAAGCTTCATCAAACCATGTAACTCAAAGGCCAAGGCAGTTTTCAGGCTGATTTCAATTGAAATCAATGTGGTCAGCATTGGATGAAATGGTCAAAATCAATTGAGGTTGATTTCAATTGAAATCAGTATCTTTCATATATAATAATAGAAATCCAAAAAATATAAATAATGTTACTTTTACTTTTATTATAAATATATTATCCCATTAAAACATAATCAGCTCTAAGTATAGTTTAGTCTCTTCACTTGTGCCTCAGACCATGGATTTAGTCTTGGACTCACAGGTATCTCTTTGGAATGTATCCCATCAGATATTAGGTCCCAACCAACCCATATATATACAAATAGAACTCTCGTAATGGGACATGGGAGATGATCTCAGCTTGGAGTGATATATTATTAGACCATTAGATTTAATTGGGCTCATTCATAGTTTGGAGTGATATATTATTAGACCATTAGATTAAAAAAAAAAAAAAAACGAAAAAAAAGGCCCGCTGGCCTGGCCTGTGGTGGGCAGGCCCGTGCCGTGCCAGCCCGGCCCGTTAGCACGGCGGGCCGAGGCTGGAGCGGCCGGCCCAGCCCGTTTGACATCCCTACAACTGGGCTCAACTTTGCTTAAAACCATGACTGCAAGAGATAATAACTGTGGATGATTAAAGACTGGTAGACTCACACAATGTGAGATTAGGAGGCAGGCAAATGAGGGGATTATTTGTTTGGTTATACTTTGGAATTCAAAGTTGGAAACATGAGGGTGACTGATGGTTATGTTGTCATACAAAATAGAGTATCATCACCCACCGACCAGCTCCATATTTTTTGAATTCTAACCTAAAATTTTAGTCCTTTATTACTATTGTTATTATTATTATCCCCCCTCTCTATACAATGTTCTTTTAATCCCTTCAGCCCTTCTAACTGAGGAAAAAATTGGTTGATGTACACTAAATGAGATTCGGACTAGGCCCAAATCAAACTTGGGCTTGTTAGCTTTGGGCCATTATGGGCAGCCTTGAGCCTACTATAGACCGTAGTCTTTATTATGCGTGCTTGAACATATTCTAGGCTGTCTCAGACAGAGACTTGGAGTTGGGCCCTGCAATCCTTACTGGGGCCAGACCCGGTCCATGTGTGTCTAGCCCATCATTTGCCTTACCTTGGTGTAGGAATGTCCGGCATGGCCCGCCAGATGAAACAGGCCGTGCCAGCCAGGGCCACCAGATGAAACGGGCCTTGCTGGCCCAGCCTGCCAGATGGAACGGGCTGGGCTGTGCTGGCCCTCCGTGCCGGGCGTGCCCCTTTTATTTTTTTTCCCGATTAATTCTTTTCTTTTTTTCGGTATTAAAATTAAAAATTAGAATATAAATACGGAGAATGACAAAGATATTTAAGTGGTTCGGTCAAACTCGACCTACTCATGTTCAAATAATTAATATTAATTCAACAAAAAATCCTTTTAAAAAGCCTTATTCTCTCACCTAAATTTATATTTATTATGGCTAGGGTTGTATATATATGAATTGGTTGGGACCTAATATCTGATTGGACACATTCCAAAAAGACACCTGTGAGTCCAAGATGAGCTCCACGGTCTGAGGCACAAGTGAAGAGACCAAACTATACTTAGAGCTGATTATGTTTTAATGGGATAATATAATCATAATAAAAGTGAAAGTAACATTATATATATAGGATTACTATCATAAGTTTATAACTATTGATTGGGCTAGAGAAGAATATTAGAAAGGGATGTAATTTGGGTCCATAAATTTAAGTTTGGTTCAATTATACCAAAGTCCCCAACCTATTTTTCAAGCTTACCTGGCCAAACAAAGTCATCTAGTAATGTTTGGGAGGTGCCAAAATATAAAAAATGCACAGAAGAAGTTCGTGTTCTATTTGGGCTCAATTTCCACAGTGATTTTGTCCCAATGGGCCCACATGTTATATAATGATTGACATCCTTTGTATTTTTTTTTGGTAAATAAAACTTTGATTAAAAGAAAAAGAATCAAATTGTTAGAGTATTTATAGACTTTGTAAAATTGAAAATGATACAAAATACCCCTTATATGATCGTTTTATGGTTGTTAGGGGGTTAAAATGGACAATTTTTCAAAAAATAGCCATTTTGGGGGGGCCAAGCACGCCGCAGGGGCCAGCCCATGTGGGTTGGCGGGCCAAGCCAAATGGGCCAACGGGCCCAGACACCTCGGCCCAGCAAGGCCCATGTCACGGGCCGTGCCCTGTGGGCCGTGTCGAACCGAGCTGGCCCGGCCCATTTGACATGCCTACCTTGCTGTACACCATTTGATCCATTGTTCTGGAACCTTGTTTTTACTTGCCAAAGTTCAACGAATCCAATGAGCTTGATGAAGTTCTGGGGTCAAAATGGCCTGAGTTACTCTTTTCTCATAACTTTTAAGTTGAGCTGAGTAAATTTTTCGAGCTTCTTAACAACAATTTGATGTAGGAACAACATTTTCATGGTTCAAGGTGTTATACTATGTAGCTTGTGCAATAGAACCGCATTCACATTGCACTAACTACACTGATGATTACATCTTGCCCTTGGAAAAATCATATAGCAAGTTGGCAATTCACCATCATATACTTGTTATACTTCCAAGTCAATTTAGATAGCAATTATCAATGATTTCAGCCTAGGTATACACCACAGGTGTGGGCACATGAGTCTAGGCCCAATGAAAGAAAGATGGTTCCACTGCTTCAATATTATTTGCAGTACTTTTTTTTTTCCTTAACAAACAACCTTTTGTAGCTTCTCCATATTTTATCTTCTCATAGAGCCGATGAGTTGAATGCGAATCACAATTCACAAGTGATACATCCAGATAACCATTGGAACAAAATGGTTCATATTTGTAAGGAAACCTTCGGCTTCTCTAACTTTATAGCATTTTATTTTTGGGCAAAGCATTGACCATCCATCTTGGGGCCTATTTGATAAACGGTTTGGATCATGACTGGGTCAACCGCCATTTCTACTGTGGATTTTCCACTCATCCTATAGTTCACAAATTTACAGAAGTATATTTCCAAAGCAGTGGAAGAAGAAAATATAGCATGTGTTTCCCATCGAGTGAGAATTTATAGCATCATTTTTATGTAGAACAAATATAAAAAAATTTGAATCAATAAACAAGTATGATCACATCTTTTGATCTGTCACAAGAGATACCTTCTTCCTTACTGAGGATCATGGTTCTATCTCCTTATATGATACATGAGCCATATGAAAGTTAGGTGACTCACCATGCACAAAATTTACATACTGAATTCTCTCAGGACTTCACTCCCCCACCATTGCCATTTCTTGCAAATGCAGAACAGCCCATCAAAGGCGCCTAATTTAGTGTCCAAGTGTAGTGAAATAGGCCTCTTGGAGCTTAACACGTCTCAGCTACACGTTCTACTTGGGCCCACTCAAAGGCACCGATTTGGCGAGAGGGATTCTAATTATCTGGCCTCAATAAAGTGCACTAGAAATGGACACAAAAGTAGAGAAAAACTTGGGATAGGTTGGGACATGTCTTATTCTTGTTTGCACATACATACAAAAAAACATACGACCCTGACCTTGGGACAGTGTTTTTATGATTTAGCAAGCACCTAGGCCTTTTGGTCCCTATGTGTTGTGGATGTGAGCAGAGCATCAACTATAGAGGGAAGCTGACTGGGGTCAGTCGCAGCAGAGTCATAATGGAAGGTGGGGCTTTTGGGTCAACTTTGGTTCTTGTTTCTTCTTTTGGCAGGGTGTTGGATAATTGATGTGGAAGGCAATAGTCTTTTTTCATGCTAGAGTGAATCCCATGAATGAATGGTAGAGTAGATGATGGATCGAACTCAAAAGGTTTAGCTTTAATCAGGTGGTGGATCCAACCAAGGCTCAACTGCATCGACATGGTTAGCAAGGATCCTTATAGGTGCCCTAGCTTAACCCGCTTAGCTTTCTTTATGCGTCAGAGGCCCTATCTTAACTCAAAAAGCTTTATACTAAATAAGGATAGCCCACACATATAGCCCCGTCTTAGGACACTCACATGAGCGATGTGGGACTTTACACCTTAATTAGCAAGCATCAGGTTTGGGCAAAAGATAGGGACAATTTTGTGCAAAGCCAAGCTATACCTCAGTGGTGGGTCTAATTACCTCAAAGTCGTGAGCACCTTGATTACCTCAACTTTTTTCTCCCACTTGGTCCAAACAACACCATGAGTATACTTTTATATTTGATTGTATAGATTTGTACTGCTGATTTTACAATTCAAAGATCTTATTTCGGTTCTAACAATTACTGGTTAGATTTTGGTGTCTTCTCTTAGCATACTGAATTCTCAATGCTTTCTTAGAAGCTACTGATAGGTGGAATAGAATTAGGGTTGACAATTATAAAGGTGCTTTGCCCTAACTCTCCTCTAATTATTTTGGTAAAACTTTCCTCTGTCTGGGGCAGGTTTGACAGTAGTGTTTGAGATGTTGACAGGTTATAAATTTGGCCCCAGGTTGGGCTGGCTGGGTTGGCTGGGTTGGCTGGGTTTGAAATTTTTGCTTCTCTGTCTCTCACTCAAATTTTTGCTTCTCTGCCGCTCACTCACCCCATTTATGACCTTTAATTCTTTTAGTAACCCCGCCAAGGGGGCTGGGTCCCATGAAACTGCACTCAGCTCCCACGTGCGGGAAGGGAGCACCTACAAACATAGGAGAGATCTAGGAGTAGAACCGTAGTCATTCAAGAGAGAAGTAGGATTCACAACCAACTGTGCTGCCTCTCATTCTCAACCCCGTTTATGACTGACTTACATATTTATAGATGAAATAAAATCTTGCACATGAAATAAGTTTTTTTTTTTAAATACGTCACATTCCTTCTTTTTTTTTTTTTTATAGAAAAAGGAGTAGATGAAACCTATAACAAACCCAACTCAACTTGTACACACAACAAGGAGGGTTCAATTTCATGTCTAATCCAATCACAAAGTGGATCAGGTATGGGCTGAGGATTGGAACCAGACATGGTCATCGGCATTTGCAGCCATGTAATCCTAAAGCAAAACCAGGTATTAGTCTGTCTAGTGGCAGAACGAGAAAATTTTCTTTGGACAGAGTACTATGTGAAAATAAAATTTCATGAGCGGGCATATGTAAATCTTTTTTTTAATAACATTAGAAAGTTTTCGAAAACTTATAGGGGATATGGCCAACTTGGCCCCCCTAGTATTGGCTTGGACAAGCCCAAATTTGCAATCTTTTCTTCCATTGACAAAGATGGAACCCTCTAAGCAAATGGTAGGTAGGTGTATTGCTACTAATCTAATAGTGGGTTAGTAGCGTAATGACAAAATGGCCTACATGTGCTAGACGTAAGTGGTCTTCATGACCATATGTGCAACAGTGCTGGGACACCCGGTCTAAGCCCACTAATTTAAGTTACTTTCCCCTTTTGATTTTGGTTTTACTAATTTTAACTTGAATTTAATTTTAGTAAGCCCAAATCAAATAGGACTCTTGTTAGCTAATTTGAGGGAATTAAGGAAACTTACTTTTATTAGATTTCTTTGATGATAAGAAATCTCTTTAGGGCTTATCTATATATATGGTTTTCGGTCCTCTCTCTTAACTTACGAGAACTGAAAAGTAACCACCAACTTCACCCATATTGGAGTGGGTGATAAGGGAGATATTAGAAAACTCTATTTGAGAAAGGAGTTCCGTTCGTCATCAAGATCATGGCGCAAGGTACGCTTTTGTTATTTGAGATTATATCTTATTTAATGCATAAATCTAGATCCATAGGTTTGATTTATATTGCAAACCATATCAGATCTTACAAAATCCATTGAATGAGAGCAAGCTTTTATGCTCCTAGAAAGTGAACTCTTGCCTTGTAAAATCCATTGAATGGGGCCTACTCCTGATAAACTCAATCCACTCCTACTTATGACAGCATCTAATGGTCGCTAATGTCTCTAAGTTAGTGTAAAATCAGGAATGATCGATGCCAATTCAAAATGTGCAGGTATATCTGGATTTGGGCTTTGGATATATAGAAAATTGGGCTTTGGTATGGGTCCAACATATACTAAACTTCAACCTGACCCATTAATCCTAAGTCAAAGTCAATGAGCCCGCTCATCATATTAAATAAAAACTGTTTAAAGTCATTAGGGAGTGTTCATCGCTGTATATTTCTCGTTTGAATGTCTCTCTTGCTTTTCTTTGTATATGAATTGTCCTTCATTTTTCTCTACGACCCTATTGGTTTACATTGAATAAATACATTGGAATTGATTTTCTCCTACGCTCAGCAATCAACTGGATTTTCTAAAAATTTTGAGTTGAAATGGGACATCATCTAAGCCCAAAGAAAAATAACCCAAAACTACAGATGTGACAAATATGACCTCAGCTCATGGACATGTAGGTCGAAGGTAGGCATCAAAAAAGAGGGGCATGGCCACGTGGGGATGAAGACAATCGAAAGGGTGTCGTCATCACCCTTGTTTTCAGCGAAAGATGTGGCTCACGATACCAAATGCAAAATTAAGATTGTTAAATTTGAAAACAGTTTTATATCTTTCATCATTAGTCGGAGAAGCTCAAATTTATAAATCGAAGGCAGTAGATGTAGCGAAAGTACGGACCTATTATAGCTGGTTGTTACGATGCGATAGGCTTGAATCAGGCACTGGAGTAGAAATCTGTGACTGTTTACGAGAGATCAGTTACATATCATTCACTCTTCAAGATTCAGGGACAAAAATAGACACCCTATTGTGATGAGGATGATTCAGATCTCTGCAGAGTTGGAGAAGGAAAAGAGGAGAAATTTGATAAGGAATGGTACTCTAGATTGCTTCGATAGGTGTCTTTGGTTGAAGCAAAGGATTACGTGCAGGATCGAGATAATATTTCACTATTATAGTTGATATCGACCATTCTGCAAATCGATAGCAACCACCGGCAAATAGTCGATATTGACCATTCCAAAAAAGAAAAAACTTGAGGACCTTATCCATATATACGGTGTTTTTAGGACCTCAGGAGTGGTATGGATTCCTATGGAGTCCTATGCGGTAAATCCCTCTATAATCAATTCAGAGAAGATGAAATTTTGAAATAAGAAAAAGACAAATTTCATTTCTGGATTATTTTGACTCCATTAACATTGTGCTGCTATTTATAAACAGTCGTCGGTTGAGATCATCTCAAAATGGCAAACACAGAAACTCTGCGTGCACGACTTATCAAGCTGCTGCAGGCCTTGGGAGGCATGTAGACATATGTGAATGTTAAAATTTCTTGTTCTTGAAAGAGAGAAAAGCCACTACACTAGTATTTACTGTCCTCTACGCATCTTTTTCTTCTCCTTATAAATCATCCTACTCCTCCCCTCTTCTCCCCACACCTGTATTCCTCCTTTCTCCTCTCTCACTCTCTCTTTATGTATTCTCAAAACACAGACATGGGTGCTATTATTCCTCTCCCCTTTAGCATTCTGCTATTGCTAGCAGCATCCAATCCAACCTTAGCTTCTAAGGACTGTGATTTTCCTGCAATCTTCAACTTGGGAGACTCCAATTCGGACACAGGAGGCCTTTCTGCTAGTTTTACGCCAGCTCCTTGGCCACATGGTATCTCCTACTTTCACATGCCGGCCGGGAGATATTCTGATGGCCGCCTTATCATCGACTTCTTTGGTATGTGATAGCCATGCTCTCATTTAATTTCTGTATTGACTTCAAAGTCCTGTCGGTTGGGACATTCATGATAATGCTCACATGGCTACGCCAAACGTTGATCCAAGACCACACATCTTCTGGACCCGACAAGATGTTGACCATTCTATTCCGCCGACTGGGCTGCATTGGTGGTTGAGAATCATTTTATCCATGTGAGCTTTGTCTTATTACTCACCTGGTTCACCGGTTGGGGAGCCTATTAACTTAGATTATCTCCAGCCATTTGGGCCCATCATGGCCGAAGAGGTGGACCCGAAGCCCATAATAAGGGAAACAAGGGTGTCTCTTCTCTTTTAGAACCAACTATTTTTCTGAACATGTGTAATCTCTACCTTCCCTATGCACCAGTAAATCAGGTTTTTACTTGAGCAAGTGGTCCTGGCCCTGCTGAGAGGACCAGTTCTAGAGGCAGACAATTTCTCTTTCTCCTTCTTCTTTTTCAAATTATAATTATTATTCCCTTTTCCTTCATTTCCTTATGCTTTGGAACATCCGAAGATCACCTGTATCTATTATAATATAAGTTTCTGAATTGTTTATATTTTATGGACTAGTTTATAGTTCACATATCGTAATGATGCTGCTGACTGTTGGATGGAAGGTCGTGCCCGGCATTGTTTGAAGATACCATTGGAGAAGATGACAATAATGGTTCTCTATCATTGTCCGGCTCCGAACAATTGTGTCCAATGTCGATCTAAGATCCAAACCATCAATCCTACCCGAGTAGTGCACTCATCTTTACAGGGACCTGACTTTAGACATAAGGGGATTATATGATTATCATATGCTTGGCTACGAAGGTTTTTAGGTATGAACCCAGCTGGACTTTGGACCCGGACCCAATTATTAGTTAGAGCTCAGTAAAGATACTCCATCTGATTTCGTGCGTTGGGTATTTTGGGCCCGTTTGGAGGCTTTACTAATAGAGTTGAGTGGAGTAAATGTTATTTTAAACAAATAATAAAATATAAGTGGGTTATAATGGTATTTTATTTTTAGTTGTTTGTAATGGAATTTCTTTTACTTTTTTTTTATTGAAAAGTGGAGGTTTTTTTTTTGGAGAAATGTGGCAACTTTTTTGACTTCTTTTGAAAAGTACGGTGGGAAATTTGAATTAAAATATGTAGTTTTGGACAAAGTCCCAGCAACCCTTCAAATTCATAGGAATGCCTCCTTCTAGCCGCCAACACTGCAGGATAAGCGAACATCTGATTTCCAGGTTCAAGAATCAGTGCACTGTTTCTTTGAACAATTAAGTAGAATTTGGTTGGAGGGCGTGTTTATCTATATTAGCCAAATCCAAGGATGTGTCTAGAACGTTGAAGGAAAGTTGTGGTTGAAACTGTTGGGAAGTTCCACATCACCCAAGTCCTAAGTTGGACAGGGCTTAATATACCCATTTTGGCCTTCTACCTATCCGCTTAAGCTTTTGTGTTGGTATATAATTTCTTACGCAGACGCTAAGAGCATGTTTAGTAACAGGTGAGGAATCTAGAGATCTAATGATTCTTCACTACCATTGGAATAAGGATTTCTCATTGGAGATTTGTATAGTTGAGGATTTCACATTGATATTGGTGTGTATCAATGCATATAGCTAAGAAAAATATGGTTTAGTGTGCAAATCCACTGAAGTGAGGATTCTCAAATCGTAAGGGGGGTGGTCGGATCTAAAAATCCTAACAAATGAAGATTTCCATTCGCCCAAATCCTTAGGAATTAATAATTGCTAAATATGAATTTACTACAACTTTAGAAAACCTGAAATCTTTTCCCCAAAGATTTAGTTGCCAAACATGACCTAAGGGCCAGTTTGGTAACTCTACTAATATAGTCATGTCAAGTAAAGTTGATTTTGAAGAAAGAATAAAATATAAGTGGGTTATGATGGTATTTTGTTTTTAGTTGTTTGTTATGGAATCTTTTTGACTTTTTGTATGGGAAAGTGTAGTTTTTTTGTATTTTAGTGTAAAAAAGTAGTTGTTTTTTTACTTTTTGGATGAAAAAGATGGAAGGAGTTTTGAATAAAGTGCATTTGATGTGATATCTTCTCTGGAAAATGGAGACTTTACTTGACTTTAATTGTATTAGTAAAGTGCCAAACGGGCCCTAAGGGATCTGATCCGGATTCAACGGAGGACAATCAGATTGGCAGGGTCAAACAAAAAAAAAGAGCAAAAAGGAAAAGAAAAATAGGTCGAATCAAATCATCCTAACTAATGTACATTCAGGTGAGGAGTTTTTTGTTGTAATCTAGGATAAAGGTTTATTTCAGATCCCACAACTAAAACGAACAACCATCTTTCTTGATCCTTAACCCGACCATGTGTTTTGCACTTTTTCTCTAGCTCATGTACTTGATCATGTAACCAGTATTGAACATAATACAGTCCATTTTCCTTCGCTGGTAAATGCTAAATCAAATGAAATGTATGTTTGTGTTTGCAAATTTTGCAGCTAACAGTTTAGGATTGCCTTTTATTCATGCTTATCTCGATTCCATCAGAGCTAACTTCAGCCATGGAGCCAATTTCGCGACAGCTTCTTCAACAATTAGAAGACAAAATACAACATTCTTTCAGAGTGGGTGGAGTCCTTTTTCATTAGATGTTCAATCGGGGCAGTTCAATCAGTTCAAAAATAGAACTCAATGGGCCTATAATCGAGGTACACTAGTCAGATACTAATTTTATGGAAGTAACATGGAAAATTTAACACTAATCACTGATTCTAGATGCCTTTATTATGTAGAGGGTGTTTTTAAGGAACTCTTACCCAAGGGGGACTTCTTCTCTCGCGCGCTCTATACTTTCGACATAGGCCAAAATGACATCACAGCAGATGACTATCTTAATATGACTGCAGCACAAGTTTCAGCAGCTCTAACTGACATACTTGACAAGTTTACAGCAGTAGTAAAGGTAAAGTAAGATACTTTGTAGTGGGCCACAACATCCAATGGCTACAATGATGTTATTGTTGTTCGGGTTTCTAGATATTAAAATTTTCCTGGTGCAGGACGTGTATGAGCAAGGAGGGAGATCGTTTTGGATACACAACACAGGTCCCTTGGGCTGCCTTGCATATGTTTTGGATCCCAGAAACTTTACAAAGGATCAGTTGGACCAGGTGGGCTGTGCGATTCCATTGAATGAATTGGCGCAAAATTTCAATAAGAGATTGAAACAAACTGTGGTTCAACTCAGAAAGGATCTTCCATTGGCTGCATTCACCTATGTAGATGTGTATTCTGCAAAATACAATCTCTTTAAACAACCAGAGAAATATGGTAAAGTCTTTTTACTACATTTCCTGTTTAGTTTGATGATTTTGTCATTCACTTTATGTCTTGAAATTTGGATCCGGCACATATAAAATATCTCCCCCGTCCCCCCCCCCCCCCCCCGCCCCCCCAAATCTCTCAACAAGTTTATTTTTTATTTTTTTATTTATAAGAAAAGCGTTTCATTAAAACAGGGAGCCAAAGACAAACACAGCAACAACAACCCAACTAGCCTTTATCAGAGTGGGGGTTGCCAAAAAAAAATACAGAGCGGGGAAGACAAAACAACAGAATTTGTCCTTAGCCTCTGTCGCTACTGATGCCTTTCCCATCTCTCAGCAAATTGGTGTACTTGTTTCCATTGCTTCAATTGAAGTTTGGTATCTGTCACGACCCGGGCCCGGGATTGGACTAATCGGGGCCAATCTGGATCGCGATGTCATCATACTTACCCCCGTAAATCTCGAATTAACCGAAGTTAAGACAAGACTCACAAGGGATCTAACCTGCATACCTGACAAATGTACATTTCTGCGGAAATATATATATATACATTGACAAAGATTGACTTTACATTACAAGTAAAGTTCACATATACAAAATTACAGACCAATAAAGTCTACCACTGCATATTCAAAATACCATGCAGGGGACATCCATTTACATTTAAAAAAAAATGATTTACAACAAAAATATCTATCAAAATAATGCCAACGTTTTCAAAATATCCAATTCATTCGCCCTCCGATTATGCCCATTCAACTAGACCTCCTGGAGGTATCGGATGAGCCTCCTCCACAGGCGGCGCGGCCTCTGCAAGGCCGGTACGTGCAACTGAGCCTGTAATGCCATCAATAACATTATGAACACGACGGTTCAACAATGTATAAACACATTTATGATAACTTATGCTAAACTTGTCCATTGTCAATATAAGAACTTTAGACAATTAAATCTAGGTTAATGCAACATCCTGTACAGTGTAGCCAATTGATAATCAATGACTAAATTACAAATACAATAGTATTACTATCATTCAGTTTAGTTTCTTCCCAAAGGAAGTATTAGTCAATTCAGTTCATTCATTTCGTGTCATTCGGATTACATTGAACATTTATTAGATGTCTTATGGGACCCTTTAGTCCCATATCATTTTTCATTCAATACGTATTTCATTACATGACTTATACATGGCTTTTCAGTGACTTTTCAGTCTATATGTGGGATCTACCAGTGTCTTGATTAGAGATCACTGGCATTACCACGGAGCTCCGGAGCACCCCAATCATCTGCTGCAGCAGGATTTTTCATTAGTTCATAATATTCATTCATTATTCAATGGTTCATCTCATTTAGTCATTCTAATTCCAATTGAGTTAAAAGAATTATTGGTCATTTATGGTCCTACTTGTCTCTATTTCAAATCTAGACAATTACTAGGTGTACTCATTGGCTACTAATTGCACTTGTTATTATCGATGGACATTACATTTATATATTTAATGTGTGCACTTAGTTTCCAAAATTTCCACCCATAATTTCAAAATCCACTGGACTCAACTTGAGTCCCACAATCGACCGGACTGTTAGGTCCGATCGATTGGCTAGATTTTCACTCACAATAATCATTTGGCCAGTATCAGGTTCGCTCGAGCGAATCCAAGTTCGCTTGAGCGGACTCAACAGACAGGGGATTCGCTCGAGTGGACTTCTACAAACTACAGTTCGCGCCAGACAAAACCTTCATCGCTCGAGCGCACATAATGTTCGCTCGAGCGGACACTTTTCGCATCAGACAGTAACTGGTTCGCTCGAGCAAACGCCCAGTTCGCTCGAGCGAACTGTCCAGAACCCAGACTCCGAATTCTGAACAATCATTCATCTTCATTCCATTTCCAACTACCATCTGTATACACATTTAAGGACCTCATGTCCTCTTCTCATTCATCATTTAAACACAAAATAACACTTCTATTCCATCATTAAAACATCATGAAATCCACATGAAGCACATTCAACCTAATCTCCATTTCTATAAGAAAGAAGGGTTTGAGAACTCATTTCTTATAACTCAAGAAAACTTAGAAATTAGCATGTTTAATCATAAAGAAGCATTTATACTTGTCTCTTGAAGTCTATTAGTAACAAATCCTTTGTCTAGCTTGAACTTGAGGTGAGTTTTCCCCCAATTCCAAACCCTAATTCATAAAACATGGAAAAACACAACCCTATGAGCTATTTGTGTTAGAAACCATATCTAATCACTCATTGTAACTTGAAAATCCTTTAAAAGCTCTAAGTACTTACTTGTAGTGTGAGTAGAGAACTCTTGAGCTTTTCTTTCAAGTTTCAACACTCTAGGGGAAGAAGACAAGTCGAGGGAGATGATGGGGAAGAAGAAACCTCTTCAAAAACCCACTTAATCTCTCTAAAACCCACTCTTAATGAAGAAGAAGAAAGAAGAAATGAAGAAAGGAGGTGCCTAGGTTTTCTCTTCAATGAAAAGGAGTAAAATGAACTCACGGAGGGTTAATTTCATTAACATAAGCCCTCTTTTGCATTTAAGTCCATTCCACTAAGGTTATTTGTATTTCGAGTCAAACGAATGACCACTTGACTAAATCCTCGTCAAACGGCTTCGAGTCTATTACGAAAGTTAACGTACGCGTCGAAACACACGCGTCGGTACTAAGAGTCTCCGTATTCGACAAAATACATATAAATTCGTATTTACAAAAAAAGCCTTGTTTTCTTAGTTTGAGTCTAAACCCTCACTCAATCGATTCAATTTCCTTTATTGTCATTTCATTAAGCCTAAATCAATCTTTTGAGACTAATCTTATCCAATTTGGTCGTTATCCATTATTAGTCTAATTAGACTTGATTAATTAGCATTAATCGCAATTAATTAGAATTAATTTTGATTAACTCGGGGCGGGGTCTTACAGTATCCAATGCTTGGCTTGTTAGGAAATATTGCAAATGTTTGATTTTTAACTTTCAAATAAGTTTGAGTTATAATTTGAATAGGTTTAAACTATATTGACTTCCTTTATCTCATTCACTCCAACATAAATAAGGATGTTTTTTAGAATGACAATATGATAAATTTCATGCAATGCAAAGTTTTCTATATCCTGATAATTAGGAAGACAAATGTTGCGTGGGACAGAGTATCATGTTGTACTAGTTATTTTACCCAGTCGTGATAAAACCCAAAACTTTAAAGCAGTGTTAAATGTTGAGTTTAAAAGGATGCTTCTGGTTTCTCTCAATTGGGATTTGATTTGAGGAATATCCTAAAAAATTCACAATCAGGAATTTTCGTTATTTCTGTGTGTTGTAGGATTTAAGCATCCTCTTATGGTATGCTGTGGAACCGGAGGCAAATACAATTTCAACAGGAACGCTCGATGTGGAGAGTTTATTGTAGTCAATGGGACTGAAACTATAGTTGGAGCATGCAAAGATCCATCAGCTAGGATCAACTGGGATGGAGTTCATTACACACAGGCAGCCAATGAATGGGTGTTTAAACAAATAGCTGATGGTGCCTTTTCAGATCCTCCCATTCCATTGAGAATGGCATGCCACAAGGAGATCAATCCTTCTACTTCTTAACTTATAAGTTTAAACTATCGTTGTATTTTTGTATCTTTTTTATTTATTGAAACATTGCCATGCTGATACTCTTTAAACTACAATAATGAATAATGTTATGTATCTACTGAATTGAATAAATTGATGAGATCGTAAGAAATATATTCATCTTCCCCTGTTATTGATATCCACTCCTCTCCTTTAGAGCTGCGCAATATTTTTTTAAATAGACTCCGGCTATAGGGAGATCGGACACTGGACAATTGGGTGAGAAGCATGATATCCAACAAAACTATATCCATATGTTCTCATCTGATCTTGGTCACAGAAGTCCTTATATAACTGGCAGTTTAAGTGGCAAAATAAAAGAACCACAAAGGGCACATAGCTTGAAAACTCTCTCTTATAAATAAAGAGCAGTATTCTCTAAACCCCAAAAAAGGCCACTCTTTAGGATGGAAATGGCCCATTGACACCTGAATATTGAAATAGTCCGGCTTCAAAGGAATTAAAAAAATAAAATAAAAAGAGAAGTCTATCTATAAGTGGGTTAAAATTTACCCCAGTTGGATTGGGCCTACCAGACCGATCACATGGGATGGTGAAGGGGGAGAATCACAGGTTCTATACATGGTCAATCTGGAAGTGAGACCTCATTTGACTTCATTTGACTGCAGTGAAATCCAGCCCACTAATAGTATATGTTGAGTTCAACGTGCACCTTCGCTCTTGAGCAGTCATAGTCGAGCCTTCGCCCTCACCATAAAATTATTGTTGTGCCGTTTCTAATCACTAATTGGTTTTGGGATTAGTGGTAGTTCAATGAGGTGTAAGATCCTACAGTATAGGTGGGGGCATCTATCATGATCAATTTGGATTTAAGGACATGGGCCATTTTTTAATATTTTTGGATGCATGCGTGAAACATCCGGATCTATTTTTTGATGTGTCTTTCTTATCAAATCTATTCAATGCTGATGACATATTACTCATATTCTGTATATGCTCCAATTAGTAGGATCATAAACAACTCAGCCTGAAACCTTGGGAATCTAGGAAAGGTTTATGGGTAAAACCCCAGATTAATCCGTTCTGATAAACTGTTGTTAATTAAGAGGAAGACAAATGCTGATCAGTGGGAGAGAATGCCATGTTGCACTAGTAATTTTACCCAGATGTGATAAAATCCAAAACTTTAAAACAGTGTTTGAATGTCGAGTTTAAGAGAATGCTTCGGATTTCTCTTAATTGGGACTTGATTTGAGAAGATCCCTTTCTGAAACAAAAATTTACAATCAGGAATTTTCACGATTTCTGTTTGTTGCAGGATTTAAGCACCCTCTTGCGCCTGTGGGGGCAGGTACAACTGCTACAGGAAAAGTCTATGCGCACGTTATATTGAATTGAATGTGGATAAACCTATGTGAAAATAAAATTTCTTGAGTGGGCATATGGTAAAAAGGAGAATATTCATGTACATCTACCCCTTATCATAGGGTGAGAGACATATAATTAAAAAAATTATGTGTAAAAGAGGAGAAGCCATATAAGGTCATATGAACAAGAAGAATGTTCATTTGTAAAAGAGGGAAAGCTATTTGAGTGTCCTTCATCCTATGGTGAGGGATAGATATACATGAATGTCCCTCTTGTAAAGAAAATAATTTTTTTTATTAACATTAGAAGGTTTTCGAAAAACTTATAGGGGATTTGGTAAACCCCGCCGCCCCGCCCCGCGCGCCCCCCCCCCACCCCCAATAGGGGATATGGTTTGAATGTCCCCCTTGTAAAGAAAATAATTTTTTTTTATTAACATTAGAAAGTTTTCGAAAAACTTATAGGGGATTTGGTAAACCCCAACCCCACCCCCCCCCATAATTTTTTTATTAACATCAAAAAGTTTTCGAAAAACTTATAGGGGATTTGGTAAACCCCCCCATAATTTTTTTTATTAACATCAGAAAGTTTTCGGAAAACTTATAGGGGATTTGGTAAACCCCCCCCCCCCCCCCCCCCCCCTCTAAATTTTTTTTTATTAACATTAGAAAGTTTTCGAAAAACTTATAGGGGATTTGGTAAACCAACCCCCCCCCCCCCCCCCCCCCCCCCTATAATTTTTTTTTTATTAACATTAGAAATAAATTTTTTTTTATTAACATTAGAAAGTTTTCGAAAAACTTATAGGGGATTTGGTAAACCAAACCCCCCCCCCCCCCCCCACATATAGGGGATATGGCTTGGACAAGCCCAAATTTGCGATCTTTTCTTCAAATTTGCAACCCCCCCCCCCCCCCCCCCCCCCCAACCATATAGGGGATATGGCTTGGACAAGCCCAAATTTGCAATCTTTTCTTCCATTGACAAAGATGGAACCCACTGAGCAAATGGTAGGTAGGTGTATTGTCACTAATCTAATAGTGGGTTAGTAACGTAATGACAAAATTTGATATGTAGTGTATGGGTGCCAGCTTTTATGCTCCTAGAAAGTGAACTATTGCCTTGTAAAATCCATTGAATGGGGCCTACTCCTGATAAACTCAATCCACTCCTACTTATGATAGCATCTAATGGTCGCTAATGTCTCTACGTTAGTGTAAAATCAGGAATGATCGATGCCAATTCAAAATGTGCAGGTATATCTGGATTTGGGCTTTGGATATATAGAAAATTAATCAAAACTGTTTAAAGTCATTAGGGATGTCTATAGCAAGTGTTCATCGCTGTATATTTCTCTTGTTTGAATATCTCTTGCTTTTCTTTGTATGTGAACTGTCCATCGTTTTTCTCTACGACCCTATTGGTTTACATTGAATAAATATATTGGAATTGATATTCTCCTACGTTCAGCATTCAAGGGGATTTTCTAAAAATTTTGAGTTGAAAATGGACATGTATTTTGAGTTTGTATTTCTAAAGAGAGATTATAAAGAACAAAAAAAATGAGAGGTAGCTCCAAGATCACCTACCTACTCTTGACAGAGAAATGGAAAAGAGATAACCCAAACCAACTGTGAGACCACAGTTGAGTTTAGGGTGTCGTCATAACCCTTGTTTTTAGCTAAAGATGTGGCTCACGATACCAAAGGTCAAAATTAAGATTGTTAATTTTGAAAACATTTTTATATCTTTTATCATAAGTCCGAGTAGCTCAAACTTAAAAATCAGCTGCAAGAATCCCTTATAATTTCGCCATAAAGTTCCTTATCCTTTCAATAAATATTAAATAAGATGTTGTCCTTTACAAAAGACGAATGGAGAAATGGGACACAGTTGAATTTAGGGGTCGTCCCGTAAATGGGTCTCCATGTGTAACTCTTTCACATCACCTTGTTTGTTTATGATATTTACACATCAGTGTGAAAAAGTAGGTGAGAAAATCATGCGAAACAGCCGTGCAAAATGTGGCAGAACTTTTCACACCTCAATTGATGTGAAACCGAATCACACCATCCTCAAAAGGTGCGGCGCTACATTAACCACGACGTTGAAACGCCATCATCGATGTTTTCAATTTTTATTTTTCAAAGTGGGCCCTAAATCTTGATCTAGACCGCTAATCATCTTAGTAAGGCCAAAAAAGGCTTTGATGCAAAATTTCAACCGTTGGATCAATATAGATTATGAGGAATTAAAAAAAAAAACATACCATTAGAACTATTTTCTCAGATTTTTATGGGCCCCACTTTTACGATCCGAATGGTTAATCCTCTCTATATGAACAAATTCGAGGCCTAAAGCGATAATCCTAGATGAGACTTTTTTTATGTTTTAATATTATTATAAATATTTTATTTAAAATTTATTTTTCTTGCTTTTTTGCAATGCAGAATTACTAATTAAGTTTGTATATTCAAGTTTTGCTAATCTATTTAAGTTGACCTCTAAAATTCAAATGAAAACTTAGGACTCATTCTCAAAACTCACATGGAGATCTTGGATCACAAAAATCAACTAACTATTTGGCTCCAAACCCCACCCCCCACAAAAAAAAAAAAAAAAAAAAAAAAACAAAAAAAAAAAAAATTCTTGAATCTATCACTTGTGGGACTCGATATATTTTTACCTACGCACGGTGCGCATACGCACTTTGAGTCGGGACCATCCAAGATGGACTTCAAAGTTGTGCCCCACGTATTGGATGTTCCAGATGCACGATGCTCATACACTGTGGGCAAGTGAATAAATTTCGACGGGGGCTATTGTTTATCTTAAATTTTAAGATCTATTATTAGGGCTGAAATCCCAAGCTATGGATTTATTACAATCATATCATTGATTAAAACCGAATGAGCTTCTATTGAAATAGAATACACAAAAATAATGAGAAATGCTTGTAAAGCAAATTCATGACTGAATGTATGGTTGAAATTTGATACAGATGAACTGGACTCTTAGCAATAGTAATATAATGGGCAGAATTGAAAATATAATAGGCCATAAATGGCACCTTAAGGCCCCATAAAAATTGACAGCTTTTTAAGACAGAGTTATTATGGGGCCTTATAATGTGGGGAGAAACAAAAGGGTATGACTGTTGACAAGTTTGATTTTTTGAAATTTTGACAGTTGCTATTATGGGATTTTTTTTTTAGCCTTATTTTTTGGGGCCTAATGCAAAGGCTTTAGTGGCCTTGTGCTAGACCTGGCCTAGTAGACATATGTTAATGTTAAAATTTGTTGATCTGGAAAGAGAGAAAAGTCACTACACTAGCATCTTCTCCTCACAAATCATCGTACTCCCCTCCAACCCCAACACTTGTATTCCTCCTTTCTCCTCTCTCTCTTTCTTTGCGTATTCTCAAAACACAGACATGGGTGCTATTATTTCTCTCTCCTATAGCATTCTGCTATTGCTAGCAGTATCCAATCCAACCTTAGCTTCTAAGGACTGTGATTTTCCTGCAATCTTCAACTTGGGTGCCTCCAATTCGGACACAGGAGGCCTTTCTGCTAGTTTAACGCCAATGAACTGGCCAAATGGTATCTCCTACTTTCACATGCCGGCCGGGAGATATTCTGATGGCCGCCTTATCATCGACTTCATTGGTATGTAATATGTATGCTCTCATTTAATTTCTGTATTGACTTCAAAGTCCTATCGGTTGGGACACTCGTGATAATGCTCATATGACTATACCAAAACGGTGACAAAAAAACCACACATCTCGTGGACCTGACAAGATGTTGACCATTCTATTCCTCCGAGCATGCTTTGTGTTATTACCCACCTGGGTTCACCAGTTGGGGAGCCTAGTAACTTAAATTATCTCCAGCCATTTGGGCGCCATCATTGACGAAGAGGTGGACCCTAAGCCCATAATAAGGGAAACAAGGGTGTCTGTTCTTTTTGAGAACCAACTATTTTCCCGAGCACGTGTAATCTCTACTTTCCCTATGCACCAGTAAATCAGGCTTTTACTCGAGCAAGTGGTTCCGGCACCGTATAGAGGACCAGTTCTAGAGGCAAACATTTCTCTTTCTCCTTCTTCTTTTTCAAATTATTATTATTATTATTATTATTATTATTCCATTTTCCTTCATTTCCTTGTACTTTGGAACATCCGAAGATCACCTGAATCTATTATAATATAAGTGTTAGGAAAATTGTGTGGCCCGATTGTCATTGGGCCCACACCAGATTGAGCCTGGTGGTGTGCCGCGGATGAACTCCCAATAAGTCTTGATCTAATTGAGTCAGATAATGATCAAATTTTTGGTGATAGAGTTTGGATAAGGTTTAGACTCTCGATTGGCAGAATTCCCACGCTAGTCAGGAGACGTGGGATTTCAAGAGGGATAGAGTTGTAACTCCTAGGGATTGCTCTATATAAGGGAGATGGGAACCCTTGCTTGATTATCCAATAGATCTGAGAGTATTCGCAACGAGTTCGCTGGTCTATCTCACACCGGAACGCACAAGGTTCTCGGCGATTTCGGTTCCGACACCCACATGAGACCCGCAAGTCCTTTCGTAAGTTTGAGAATTGTTTATATTTTATGGACTAGTTCTTTCAATATCGTAATGACGCTGCTGACTGTTGAATGGAAGGTCGTGCTCGGCATTGTTTGAAGATACCATTGGAGTAGATGGAGATCACAATAATGGTTCTCTATCGATCAGAAGATCACCTGTATCTATTATAATATAAGTTTCTGAATTTTTTATATTTTATGGACTAGTTTATAGTTCACATATCGTAATGACGCTGCTAGCTGTTGAATGGAAGGTCATGCCCGTCATTGTTTGAAGATACCATTGGAGAAGATGGAGATCACAATAATGGTTCTCTATCGATCAGAAGATCACCCGTATCTATTATAATATAGCACGAAAATCGAGGATGAAAAGCATGTTTCATGTGATTCGTTTTGACCCTGGAACGCGTGTTGGAAAAGGCGTCTTCACCTCTGTAACTACTGCACGTGAAGGATTTTTGCCTTCTGAATCCAGCGCCAAGCAATACTGGGGCAGGTTGTGGTTTTTTGTTTCTCCTCGTTTGTGCGCCACACAAAGACTAATGCAATGTTTGGGAAGCGGGGGAGGGGAGGAAAGGAAAAATTTAAGGGAAAAGGAAATTGAAGAGGAGGGGAGGGGTGAGAAAATTAATTTTATCTCATCTTCTTTATGAAGTCAAAAAGTAATTTAATTTTATTTGTTTGTGAGGTTAAGAGACAAAGACCATTTTACCATTGCTTTTGTAAAAGTTTAAATTGGATAAAGAGGGTAGTTTAGTAATTTTCCATAATTTCCCCTTTTTTGCCCTCATTTTCCCCTGTTTCGGGGGGGGGGGGGGGGAATTTTGAGTGGGCCCCATACTCTTTCCCTCCATTTTCCCCTCCCCCACTTTTCCTCCCCCTTCCCAAACAGATTTGGCTCTTCCTTCCTGGCCCACTGAGTGTTTGGATTAAAAGGGAAATTAAAACCTTGGGCATCAGGCTATGTAGGTTCCACATGGATGATCCCATCTCATCATCTGGTTCGTTCATTGGGCCGGACATGGCGGGGCGACGTTAGGGATGTGCACTCATGAGAGGTGGGCCCCATTTGGTCCAACATCCAACGACCAAAAGGGGCTGACGGCCTTGAGAAAGAAAGGATTTTTCCATTTTTTTTTATTGTGGGGCCCAAAATGGGCCATTGATTGCAGATCAAGTCCCTACATCTTGGAAAAGGGCCCTGAGCCAATTTGTTGGTGGCCTCCGATCTGGGTTATGATCAGTGGAGCCCACGTTTTTTAGCAATTTCTTTTATCGCCCATGTGAGGAAGTTGTAGTAACAGAACGTCTGCTGTGATGGCAAGATGGGAAAGAGGAGAAGGTTTCGGTGGTCTGGGGGAGTATTGAAAGGGTTAGATATAGTTCACATATCGTAATGACGTTGCTAACTGTTGAATGGAAGGTCGTGCCCGGCATTGTTTGAAGATACCATTGGAGAAGATAGAGACGACAATAATGGTTCTCTATCATTGTCCAGCTCCGAACAATTGTGTCCAATGTCGATCTAAGACCCAATCCATTAATCCAACCTGAGTAGTGCACTCATCTTTACAGGGACCTGACTTTAGACATAAGGGGATTATATGATTATCATATGCTTGGCTATGAAGGTTTTTAGGTATGAACACAGCTGGACTTTGGACCTGGATCCAATTATTAGTTAGAGCTCAGTAAAGATACTCCATCAGATTTCGTGCGTTGGGTATTTTAGGCAGTAAAGAAATTAGGCACTGCATGCCGACAATCCTATGCTCTTAAAACTGTAAGAATCACTCACCGAAGATGAATAGGGATATACAATATTGTTTATGTATTGCCGGGATGTAGTGCTCCAGAAGTCAGAGTCATTTATTTTTGAGTCCGAATCATTTGAGGCTTTACCCACGGTGACCGTGAGCGCAGCCTGCCATGCACGTGGGGTTACCGTCCTATGCCAGACGGTAGCTGCCTGTGGCGACATGGTGGAGTGTGATTGGTCAACTTACCGTAGAAAAAATCTCTCCAATCTTTATTTTTACATGGGTAGGCAAAGAAAAGCTGTTATAGTAACTGGGGTACGTTTGAGCTGGCAGTTTTGTACATACAAATTTGTGCGTACCGTGCAATCCGTTTCTGTCACAAAAAAAATTTGAAAAATGTTATTTTTTCCTCCCTAGCAATGATTTGGAAGTCCCACCTCACAGTAGATGTATGTTTTCGTGGAAGAGGAAAGGCCGTTTCTTCTTTCACACATCTTCACACAAATGCAGCCATATTTTTAGTTTTAAGGAGTCCAGTCCTCTGTGGCATGGGCCCTGGTGATTGTGGCATAAGACAAGGAAAATACCTCTAGCCGGGAAATCGCAGTCTTTCAAAAAGATTAAAAGGGAAAAAGTTTCCGATTACAACCTTTCAATTAATGATTTTGATAGTCAAGAAGTCTGTAGTTTAGGAGAAAGTCTCAGCAACCATTCAAATTCATAGGAATGCCACGGTATCTGATTTTCAAGTTCAAGAATAAGAATGTTGGTAAAGTAAAGCCACATCCCATATCGCTTAAGTAATGCCATTGGCAAGGCTTCATATATACTTGTTTGGGCTTTCCACCTATGAGCTTACGCTTTTGAGTTTTTGGTTGGTATATGGTTTCTTACATGGTATCAGCTTAAGTTTTTTTTTTTTTTTTGAACGGTAATGAAAGATTTCATTCAAAGAAAAGAAGGTACAAAGAACAAAAGACGGATTCAACTGAGAGAACAGGGGATAAGTGGAAAACTCAAAGGCTCAGAATGCACTATCTTTAGCTTGTTAAGGACAATCAGATTGACAGGGTCAAACAAAAAAAAGAGCAAAAAGAAAAAGAAAAGAAGGTCGAATTAAATCATCCTAACTGATGTTTAGGGACCCTAAAGTTTTTACCCATAGAAATCACATGTACATTCAGGTGAGGAGTTTTTTGTTGTAATCTGGGGTTAAAGGTTTACTTCAGATCCCACAACTAAAACGAATGGCCATCTTTTCTTGATCCTTAACCTGACCATGTGTATTGTACTTTTTCTCGAGCATATGTACTTGATCATGTAACTAGTATTGAACATAATACAGTTCATTTTCCTACGCTGGTAAATGTTAAATCAAATGAAATGTATGTTTGTGTTTGCAAATTTTGCAGCTAACAGTTTAGGATTGCCTTTTATTCATCCTTATCTCAACTCTATCAGAGCTAACTTCAGCCATGGAGCCAATTTCGCGACTGCTGCTTCAACAATTAGAAGACCAAATACAACAATCTCTCAGAGTGTGTTGAGCCCTTTTTCATTAGATGTTCAACTGGGGCGGTTCAATCAGTTGAAAAATAGATCCCAATGGGCCTATAATCGAGGTACACTAGTCAGATACTAATTTTATGGAAGTAACATGTAAAATTTAACACTAATCACTGATTCTAGATGCCTTTATTATGCAGAGGGCATTTTTAAGGAACTCTTACCCAAGGGGGACTTCTTCTCTCGTGCGCTCTATACTTTCGACATAGGCCAAAATGACCTCACAGCAGACGACTATCTAAATATGACTGCAGCACAAGCAGCTCTAACTGACATAGTTGACAAGTTTGCAGCGGTATTAAAGGTAAAGTAAGATACTTTGTAGTGGGGCACAGCATCCAATAGCTATAATGCTGTTACTATTGTTTTGGATTTCTAGATATTAAATTCATCCTTGTGCAGGACGTGTATGAGCAGGGAGGGAGATCGTTTTGGATACACAACACAGGCCCCTTGGGTTGCCTTGCATGTGTTTTGGATCCCAGAAACTTTACAAAGGATCAGTTGGACCAGGTGGGCTGCGCGATTCCATTGAATGAATTGGCTCAAAATTTCAATAAGAGATTGAACCAAACTGTAGTTCAACTCAGAAAGGATCTTCCATTGGCTGCATTCACTTATGTAGATGTGTATTCTGCAAAATACAATCTCTTTCAGCAGCCTGAGAAATACGGTAAAGTCTTTTTACTACATTTAGTTTGATGATTTTATCATTCACTCTATGTTTTGAAATTTGGATCCAGCATAGATAAAATCCCCCCCTCCCCTCTTTTTTTATTTTTATTTTTTGATAAGAAAAGCGTTTCATTAAAATAGGGAGCCAAAGACAAACACAGCAACAACAACCCAACTAGCCTTTATCAGAGTGGGAGGTCCCAAAAAAAATACAGAGCGGGGAAGACAAAACAACAGAATTTAACCCTAGCCATTGTCACTACTAATGCCTTTCCCATCTCTCTACAAATTGGTGTACTTGTTTCCATTGCTTCAATTGAAGTTTGGTATCCAATGATTGGCTTGGTAGGAAATATTGCAAATGTTTGATTTTTAACTTTCAAATAAGTTTGAGTTATAATTTGAATAGGTTTAAACTATATTGAGTTCCTTTATCTCATTCACTCCAACATAAATAAGGATGTTTTTTAGAATGACAATATGATAAATTTCATGCAATGCAAAGTTTTCTATATCCATCACGCGATAACAATTGTTGATTCCTATTTTAAAGACACATTGACAGTACCATTTTAGGTGGCCCAATGTGATTTGATAAGACACATTGACAGTAGTTTTTTAGGTGGCCCAATGTGATTTGATTAACCTGCCTTATAGTGCAGCCGTTCAAACCAATATGATAATTAGGAAGACAAATGCTGAGTGGGACAGAGTATCATGTTGTACTAGTTATTTTACCCAGTTGTGATAAAACCTAAAACTTTAAAGCAGTGTTAAATGTTGAGTTTAAAAGGATGCTTCTGGTTTCTCTCAATTGGGATTTGATTTGAGGAATATCCCCTACTAGAAACAAGAAAAATTCACAATCATGAATTTTCGTTATTTCTGTGTGTTGTAGGATTTGAGCATCCTCTTATGGTATGCTGTGGAACTGGAGGCAAATACAATTTCAACAGGAACGCTCGATGTGGAGATTTTATTGTAGTCAATCGGACTGAAACTATAGTTGGAGCATGCAAAGATCCATCAGCTAGGATCATTTGGGATGGAATTCATTACACAGAGGCAGCCAATGAATGGGTGTTTAAACAAATAGCTGATGGTGCCTTTTCAGATCCTCCCATTCCTTTGAGAATGGCATGTCACAAGGAGATCAATCCTTTTGGACTTCACAACTTAAACAACTACACTCCATTTCTGCATTCAAACAGTGAGTGAATTTATATTTCTATATTACAATTTGTAACTGTATTTAGTTGTTGTTTGGTTCACTATGTATCAAACCTGTCTCCTAAATACTGAACTATTACTTCATGTACTCGGAACAACACCTTGTACTTCTTAACTTTTAAGTTTAAATTATTGTAGTATTTTTCTATCTTTTTTATTTAATGAATCATAGACATGCTGATATTCTTTATAGTACAATAATGAATAATGTTCTGTATCTACTGAATTGAATAAATTGATGAGATAGTAAGAAATATATTCATCTTCCCCTGTTATTGATATCCACTTCTATCCTTTTGAGCTCCGTAATATTTTTTTAAATAGACTCCAGCTATAGGGAGATTGAACATTGGCCAATTGGGTGAGCAGCATGATATCCAACAAAGCTATATCTATATGTTCTCATCTGAGCTCGGTCACAGAAGTCCTTATATAACTGGCAGTTTAAGTGGCAATATAAAAGAACCACAAAGGGCCCATTGCTTGAAAACTCTCTTATAAATAAAGAGCAGTATTCTCTAAACCCCAAAAAGGGCCACTCTGTAGCATGAAAATGGCCCATTGACACCTGAATATCGAAATAGTCCGGCTTCAAAGGAATTAAAAAAAAAAAAAAGAGAGGTCTATCTATAAGTGGGTTAAAATTTTCTCCAGTTGGGTTGGGCCCACCAGACCGATCGCATGGGATGGTGAAGGGGGAGAATCACAGGTTCTATACATGATCAATCTGGAAGTGGGACCTCATTTGACTACATTTGACCGAAGTGAAATCCAGCCCACTAATAGTATATGTTGAGTTCAATGTGCACCTTCGCTCCTGAGCGGTCATAGTCATGCCCTCGCCCTCACCATAAAATTATTGTTGTCCGGTTTCCTATCACTAATTGGTTTTGGGATAAGTGATAGCTCAATGGGGTGTAAGATCCTACAGTATAGGTGGGGGCATCTATCATGATCAATTTGGATTTAAGGACATGGGCCATTTTTTAATATTTTTGGATCATGCATGAAACATCCGGATCTATTTTTTGATGAGTCTTTCTTATCAAATCTATTCAATGCTGATGACATATTTCTCATATTCTGTATATGCTCCAATTAGTTGGATCATAAGCAACTCAGCCTAAAACCTTGGGAATCTAGGAAAGGTTTATGGGATATGAAACCCCAGATTAATCCGTTCTGATAAACTGTTAATTAAGAAGAAGACAAATGCTGATCAGTGGGAGAGAATGCCATGTTGCACTAGTAATTTTTGCCCAGATGTGATAAAATCCAAAACTTTATAACAGTGTTTGAATGTCGAGTTTAAGAGAATGCTTCGGATTTCTCTTAATTGGGACTTGATTTGAGAAAATCCCTTGCTGAAACAAAAATTTACAATCTGGAATTTTCACAAGTTCTGTTTGTTGTGGGATTTAAGCACCCTCTTGAAGGTATGCGCCTCTGGGGTAGGTACAACTGCTACAGGAAAAGTCTGTGTAGGGATGTCAAATGTCCAGTCAACGGGCCGTGTGGGCCGAGGAGGCAGGGCCTGTTGGCCCGGGCCTGCCTGGCACGTGGGCTGGAGGCACTAGCCCACCAGGTCCGCTGTGATAGGCCCGCAAGCCGCCCCACTCGCCAGCCCACCAGCCTGGCCCGCCAACCTGCCAGGCCTGCCCAACGTCCATATCCACTTTTTTTTTTGAAAAAATGTCCATGTTACCCCCCCCCCCAACAGAGATAAAACGGTCATATAAAGGGTATTTTGTGTCATTTTCCATTTTACAAAGTCTATAAATACCCTAACCCTCCCATTCTCATTCCTCACCAATTTACACAACTCTCTCATTCTCTTTATACATTCTCTAGCTCTCTTTCAAAGCATTCAACTCTTTCACTCTCTAAGAAGTTTTTGGAGGGTCAAAGATCAAGTCATCAAGAGACAAGATTAAAGGGGCCTTCAAAGATTTAGAGGTATATATTATTTAAATTTGAGATTCCATATATATAAGTTTATATTATATTATATTGACTCTCATTTTCTCCCCTTTCTTATATTAATTATCACAAAAGAAAGCTATTAGAGCCTATTACTGTTAGTACTTATAAATTTTATTTTTTGAAATATGGCTAGAAGATTTTCCACAAAATCTTCTTCAGTTAATTTAGGGAAAGAAGAAAATTTTATTTCAGTTTAGGATATATTTACAAGGTTTGAGGTTATTGAAAATGGAAAAACAGTTGAAAATGCAAAATGCAAATTTTGTAGTAAGATTTATTGTGCCCAGTCAAAAATGGGTAACGGCCATTTGACAAGACATAAGAAAATATGTTTAGCCTTACATATGCCGGCGGATGCAGGGACATAGAGGCTTGGATCACAGACCCAAATTTATAGTACTGGTGGTGGTAGTAGTAGTAGCAGTTTGGGTCTTTTTCTTTTAATGCACAAAGTTGTAGACAAAATCTTATTAAAATGATTGTGTTATCCGAATTACCATTTTGTTTTGTTGAAAATGAGTTTTTTGAAGAATGGGTCCAGAAATACTGTCAACCACAATTTCACAGTATTTCCAGAAATACAGCCAGAAATGATGCTATTAGACTCTGGCAGGAAGAGAAAACAAATATAAAAAATTACCTTGTATAAATTCCTGGTAGAATAGACATAACCACAGATATGTGACATCTAAAGGGGATGACAGTTTTCTTTGTATTACTGCACATAACATAGATTAAAAATGAATTATTAATAAACGTATAATTAATTTTAGCAGTCTTAAGTGGCCACACAATGGCACTAGAATAAGTACATTTATTTTGGAAAAACTAAATGAATATAATATTAAAGAAAAAGTTTTATCTTTAATTTTAAATAATGCTAATAATAATACAGTGGCTATTGAATTAATGAGAATGCAGATGCCACTTGCAACTTTGATAGATAGATCTATCTTTTAAAATAGATTTGTATGTCACATCTTAAATCTCATTGCAAAGGTTGGTTTAAAGCATATTGTAAGTTACACATATGCTATTAAAGACATTGCTTGATTTATTCTCACCTCCGCACAGAGAAGACAATTGTATGCTCAAATATGTGTGAGGCAAGGCGTATCAGCTATTAAAATGTTTAAGGAGGTAGAACATAGATGGAATTCTATGTATGATTTGTTAAACAAGGCACTTGACCGGAAAACTGTTTTGAATGAATTTTGTTCTTTTCATGCACAAAGTCTAATGATTAGTGATGAACATTGGAAGTTTTGTGCCCATATAAGAGATTTATTAGAAGTTTTTTTATACTTCAACATTATTTATTTCCGGGATATATTATCCCACATCTAATGAAGCTTTTTAAAATTACTTTACAATTCAGTAGATTTAGGGATCATTTTTTATTGAGTAGCACTATTAAAAACATGGAAGAAAATTTTAATAAATATTAGAAAGAGGCTCCAATGACATTTTCTTTAACTGCCATATTTAATCCTAGGTTAAAATTAAGTGGTATACAGTTTTTTATTGATGGAATAAATAAAAATATGAATTATATAGATTTAAATATTTTTTTCAAATATTAGGGCAAATTTACAAGCACTTTTTCAATTTTATTGTGAGCAAATGGGTACAAGTGGGTTTAGTATGGGCCATTCAGAAGTCCAGCAAACAGTTGTTGGTGAGTGGGATGCGTGGTATTCTTCCTTGTCTACGGGCATGGCATCCAGCTCAAGCTCAAGTAACACTGTGACGGAGTTATCATCGTATCTTGATATCGGTGTAATACGGGTGCATGATGCATCTAGTTTTGACCTTTTAGCTTGGTGGAAGCAACAATAAAGCGTTTATGCGGTGTTAGCCGCCATGACTCGTGATTTATTAACTATTCCAATGTCTTCTATAGCATCAGAACAGGCTTTTAGTATAGGTGGACTTGTGGTGGATGACAAAGGAACCAACCTGACTGAAGAAACAGTGGAGTGTTGTGTTGCCTACGAGATTGGTATTTGGCAGTTAAGAGGAAGAAAGAGTTGACATCAATGGAAGATTATGATCCAGCAGAATACATTAGTAGACTACACATCTGATTTTTTACTTTTACCTTCGTTGTAATTTTTAAATTTATAAGTTTTTCATTCTTTTTTATTTCTATTTTCTAAAAAGATTGTAAGGTTTTGAAGGTAATCCTATTTAGAAACCTTCAAGAAGTTAAGATCCAAATGGTTTTCTCTTCTCAGTGAAGTAGGTTGAGTTTGACCGAACAACTTAAATATCTTTTTCATTCTCCTTGATTGTGTACTTGTGTTCTTTTTTTTTAATACTGAAAAAAAGGAAAGAAAAAAAAGCAGGTCCGCCTGGCCCGCTGGCCAGACCCGGCCCATGGTGGGTCGTGCCAGGGTTTTTCCCTGGCCAGGGCCGGCCCAGCCCGGCCCGTTTGACATCCCTATCTATGTGCATGTTATATTGATTTGAATGTGGATAAACCTATGTGAAAATAAAATTTCTTGAGTGGGCATATAGTAAAAAGGAGAATGTTCATGTACATGTACCCCTTATCATAGGGTGAAAGACACTTACATAATTGAAATATTTATGTGTAAAAGAGGAAAAGCCATATAAGGTCATACAAAAAAAAAAAGAGTGTTCATGTATAAAAGAGGGAAAGCCGTGTAAGTGTCCCTGGCCATAGGGTGAGGGATGGATACACATGAATGTCCCCCTTTGTCATGCGGTGTTAGCCGCCATGACTCGTGATTTATTAACTATTCCAATGTCTTCTATAGCATCAGAACAGGCTTTTAGTATAGGTGGACTTGTGGTGGATGACAAAGGAACCAACCTGACTGAAGAAACAGTGGAGTGTTGTGTTGCCTACGAGACTGGTATTTGGCAGTTAAGAGGAAGAAAGAGTTGACATCAATGGAAGATTATGATCCAGCAGAATACATTAGTGGACTACACATCTGATTTTTTACTTTTACCTTCGTTGTAATTTTTAAATTTATAAGTTTTTCATTCTTTTTTATTTCTATTTTCTAAAAAGATTGTAAGGTTTTGAAGGTAATCCTATTTAGAAACCTTCAAGAAGTTAAGATCCAAATGGTTTTCTCTTCTCAGTGAAGTAGGTTGAGTTTGACCGAACAACTTAAATATCTTTGTCATTCTCCTTGATTGTGTACTTGTGTTCTTTTTTTTTAATACTGAAAAAAAGGAAAGAAAAAAAAGCAGGTCCGCCTGGCCCGCTGGCCAGACCCGGCCCATGGTGGGCCGTGCCAGGGTTTTTCCCTGGCCAGGGCCGGCCCAGCCCGGCCCGTTTGACATCCCTATCTATGTGCATGTTATATTGATTTGAATGTGGATAAACCTATGTGAAAATAAAATTTCTTGAGTGGGCATATGGTAAAAAGGAGAATGTTCATGTACATGTACCCCTTATCATAGGGTGAAAGACACTTACATAATTGAAATATTTATGTGTAAAAGAGGAAAAGCCATATAAGGTCATATGAAAAAAAAAAAAGAGTGTTCATGTATAAAAGAGGGAAAGCCGTGTAAGTGTCCCTGGCCATAGGGTGAGGGATGGATACACATGAATGTCCCCCTTATAAAGGAAAGATTTTTTTTTTTTATTAACATTAGAAAGTTCTTGAAAACTTGAAAAAACTTGAAAACTTATGGGGGATACGCCGCCCCCACCCCCCCCCCCCCCCCCAAAATAATTAACATTAGAAAGTTCTTGAAAACTTGAAAACTTATGGGGGATACCGCGCCCCCCCCCCCCCCCAACATTAGAAAGTTCTTGAAAACTTGAAAACTTATGGGGGATACCCCCCCCCCCCCCCCCGCCCCCCGTTTTGGCTTGGACAAGCCCAAATTTGCAATTGTTTCTTCCATTGACAAAGATGGAACCCTCTGAGCAAATACTAGGTAGGTGTATTGTCACTAATCTAATAGTGGGTTAATAACGTAATGACAAAATTTGATATGTAGTGTATGGGTGCCAGCTTTTATGCTCCTAGAAAGTGAACTATTGCCTTGTAAAATCCATTGAATGGGGCCTACTCCTGATAAACTCAATCCACTCCTACTTATGATAGCATCTAATGGTCGCTAATGTCTCTACGTTAGTGTAAAATCAGGAATAATCGATGCCAATTCTAAATGTGCAGGCATATCTGGATTTGGGCTTTGGATATATAGAAAATTGGGTTTTGGTATGGGTCCAACTTATACTCAACTTCAACCTGACCCATTAATCCTTAGTCAAAGTCAATGAGCCTGCTCATCTTATTAAATCAAAACTGTTTAAAGTCATTAGGGATGTCTATAGCCATCGCTGTATATTTCTCTTGTTTGAATCTCTCTTGCTTTTCTTTGTATATGAATTGTCCATCATTTTTCTCTACGACCCTATTTGTTTACATTGAATAAATACATTGGAATTGATTTTCACCTTCTCTCGCCATTCAACAGGATTTTCTAAAAATTTTGAGTTGAAAATGGACATGTATTTTTTTTTTTGGAAAGCTAAGAGCTTGTATTTCCAAAGAGAGATTACAAAGAACAAAAGAATGAGAGGTTGCTCCAAGATCGTTTACCTACTCTTAACAAAGAAATGGAAGAAAGAGAACCTAAACCAGCTGTGAGACCACCTACAAAGCCCGGCCACTAAAATCAGGAAGAAAAACTCAACCCGATGTGCAGCCATACAAGGAGGCAAAGGAAGATGGCAAAATTTATAAGAAAGACCAAAGAAAAACAGTAACAATGCGAGTGAAATGGGCAGAACATAGCAAACTTAATCAGCAAATCCCGTTGATTCGCCATTACTTCTGTAGCTACTTGCTAGCTATACGAAAAAGATGGGTTCCAACTTCAGAAGATTTACTAAAGACCTCAACTTTTAGGCTCTTGATTAGAGCATTTAAAGTCCTAATTTTGAATCTATGCTGCCAAGGAGATATGGATCTAAAAATGCTTCTATGAGTATCTTGCTAAAAAGAGGCTTTCAACTTGTCTTCATCCTCTTTGATTAGAGTCCAAGTTGGACTCTGATGATGCAAAAAATGACTTCTCACACCACCGGTCAGTTTATAGGTAATAAATGCAGTAATTGAGATGAGAGAGAGATTTATAGTGGTTCGGTCAGTGACCTACGTCCACTCTCGGAAAGGCTGAGATCGCCGGATGTATTAATTCCCAAGTATTTCAGAGATTACAAGCTTTGGAGAGAGTATAGAAGAGAGATTCTCCCTCTTTTCCAAGTACCGAGAGGCTCTTTAATTTATAGTCTTCCCCTAACAGATGGGGATGACTTTACAGTGCCGTTCACGAGGAGCCTTTGAGGTGTCCTCGACTGACGAGGCAATTGGGATATTCTCCGCAGGACTTGGTAAAAGCGGGACGTGGCTTGACTGTTTCCAAGGCGGTGACGGTGAGGCTCCCGGATGCTCTCTTGATGACGTGGCCAAGCTGATGGATTGGGCTTGGACCTCTTGGAGTTGGGCCCTTGGGCTTGTAATATGAGTTAGGCCCTTAGGCTTGGCCCATCATTTGCCCCCCAATGCCCTGTGTCCAATAAAACTTGGAGAGGAGGGCATTCGTTTGAATTTTCGACTGAGTTCGCAACTGAAAAAACTTTGGGAGGCCAAAACATCTATCTCAAGGCCTCTTTTGGACTTGTGACAACATCAGTCACGGCCGTGGGCTGTGAGTTTTGTAGGGCTCGCCGAGAGCTTCGATTTGATATATAATAAGCCTCATTTGAAGTTACGGACCAAAATTTACGTTTAAAATAGAGCAAGCAGCTTCGGGGCGAGCAGGTGGTACTGGGCGTCTGAGAGGTGCTGGTCTGGGCGCCCATGGGCTGGTCTGGGCGCCCATGGTGGCTGGTCTGGGCGCCCATGGGATGGGCTGGTCTGGGCGCCCATGGTGGCTGGCCTGGGCGCCCATGGTCTGGGCGCCGGGCGCAGCACGCGAGGGGCGACGGGCGCTGGCGAGGCGAGCGATGCAGCGGTGTCGGCGCCCGTTCATCCACACCATTTTTTCCATCAGTATCCTTTCTCTTTTTCTTTTTTTGTAAAGAATAGTTTTAGAACATGGATAATGTAGAATAAATCTTTTTTTTAAACAGACACATGTCATATTAATTTTTTTTTTTTTTTTTTGTTTCAAGTCCAAGCACTGTGAGGCTGGGCGCCCCTGGTCTGGGCGCCCTTGAGGTCTGGGCGCCCAGAGGCGTGGGCTTCGCTGCGGAGGGGCTGGCCGTTGTCTGCGTGGGCGAGTAGCTCGTGTGCTGTCCAGGAAGTTGATTTGGCCTGCCAGGCAGTGGTCACGGTGATCTGATGTAGTCCCTCGGGTTGCAGATGACCTGAGTTTCAAGATCCTACCTTTTGAGATCGAGCTTTTGGCTACCCGCGAGAGAACCGGTAAGCTGGAGATAGGCTGCCTGCTTGAGAGCAGTGCATAGGCCAAGCTTTTTGGCGACCCGCGAGAGGGTAGCTAAGCTGGAGATAGGCTGCCTGTTTGAGAACAGTGCAGAGGACAAGCTTTTTGGCGACCCGTGAGAGGGACGCTAAGCTGGAGATAGGATGCCTGTTTGAGAACAGTGCAGAGGCCAAGCTTTTTAGCGACCCGCGAGAGGGACGCCAAGCTGGAGAGAGGCTGTCTGTTTGAGAACAGTGCGCAGATCAAGCTTTTGGCGATCCGTGAGATGATTCACCTCGCCTGGACCTGTTGATTTCCTCAGCGTTCATATATTTTTGAGCTTTCACCAATAGTTCTGGCATGCTCTTTGGTGGTCTCTTCATCACTGAGAAGAGGAAACTCGACGAGCGAAGGCCTCCCAAGAAAGCTGTCATTGTCACTTTGTCATCGGGATCTTCGACCTGAAGTACTTCCTCGTTAAAACGAGTGAGGTAGCTCCTGAGGCTCTCATTTTTGTCCTGCTTTACTCTGAGCAGGTGTGTGGCGGGCTTCTGATGGCGGCGCCCTCCGATGAAGTGTGACACGAAGGATTTGCTTAACTCCCCAAAGGTGGCGATGGAGGCTGGGACTAGATTGGCAAACCACTGCCGAGCGGAACCCTTCAGGGTAGTTGGGAATGCCTTGCACATAACCTCGTCAGGGATATTATGCAGCTGCATTACAATTTTATATGTCTCCAGGTGGTCCAATGGATCCTTCGTCCCATCGAAGGTTTCTATGGACGGCATTTTGAACCTTGGAGGAAGAGGGTAGTTTACCACGTCGGGCTTGAACGGTGTATCCGTCCGCTCGACTAAGTAATCCACTGTTTGTGGGGCCTGCGCCTTCATGGCGTTGAAGACATCACCCAGTTGGTTCTGCATTTCCCTGATCTTCTCGTCCCAGCGATTGGGAGCTCCTCGGGAGTGATCATGGAAGTTGCTCTCCTCCATGTTTTCACTTTCCCCTTCTTGGAAACTAGGACCATCCCCATTAGAAGCAGAGGGAGTAGGTGGGGGGCCTTCATGATGTGCTCCCCCCGGAGGTGGAAGTCCTCCGTGACCTGCTCCTCCTGGAGGTGGGAATCCTTCAAACTGAACTCCACCGGGAGGAGGAGGTCCTTCCTGATGTATTCTCCCAGCCCCCAGCGTAACCCCAAAAGGGGGGGCCAGAGGAAACCCTTGGGTGCCCAAGGGATGGGCACCCAGGGGGTTGTCGCTGGGGGGATGGGCGCCCGGGGGATTGGCACCCAGGGGATGGGCGCCCGGGGGAGGAGCTCCCCGACGTGGAGCCCTTGCGTGCCCCGGGGGCGGTACTCCATGCTGTGCTCCTCCAAAGTGTGCTCCTCCCTGTCCTGCTGTGAGCATGAACTGTAGGATCTGCTGGTTTTGGGTCACTAGCTGTTGCATAGTCTCTAACATCTGTTGTGGAGTGGGAGCAGGGGCATCTGGGGCAGGATTAGTCGGTGGAGGATCATTCTCGCCTTCTCGAGAGGGATTATCCTCTGGGCGTCTTGCAGATCTTGTGGTGATCACCATAATTTTGGAAAAAGAGGATTCTAACGTGAGAATTTTAGTCGTTTCCCACAGACGGCGCCAAACTGATGATGCAAAAAATGACTTCTCACACCACCGGTCAGTTTATAGGTAATAAATGCAGTAATTGAGATGAGAGAGAGATTTATAGTGGTTCGGTCAGTGACCTACGTCCACTCTCGGAAAGGCTGAGATCGCCGGATGTATTAATTCCCAAGTATTTCAGTGATTACAAGCTTTGGAGAGAGTGTAGAAGAGAGATTCTCCCTCTTTTCCAAGTACCGAGAGGCTCTTTAATTTATAGTCTTCCCCTAACAGATGGGGACGACTTTACAGTGCCGTTCACGAGGAGCCTTTGAGGTGTCATCGACTGGCGAGGCAGTTGGGATATTCTCCGCAGAACTTGGTAAAAGCGGGACGTGGCTTGACTGTTTCCAAGGCGGTGACGGTGAGGCTCCCGGATGCTCTCTTGATGACGTGGCTAAGTTGATGGATTGGGCTTGGACCTCTTGGAGTTGGGCCCTTGGGCTTGTAATATGAGTTAGGCCCTTAGGCTTGGCCCATCAGACTCTTTACTGTATCGGTACAGGTTGGGTCTTCGTTTAGGCTGGACAGACCATCTAAACCCAAAAAAAACATAACCCAAAACTACAGATCCCACAAATATGGCCTCAGCTCATGGACATGTAGGTCAAAGAAGATAGGCGTCAAAATAGATGGGCACGGCCACGTGGTGATGAAGAAAATCGGAAGGGTATCTTCATAACCCTTGTTTTCAGCAAAAGATGTGGCTCACGATCCCAAAGGTCAAAATTAAGATTGTTAATTTTGAAAACATTTTTATATCTTTCATCATAAGTTCGAGGAGCTCAAATTTAAAAATCATCTGTAAGAATCCCTTATCCTTTCAATAAATATTAAATAAGATGTTGTCCTTCACAAAGGACGAATGGAGAAGTGGGACACAGTTGTATTTTGGCTAAAAGTGAGACAGGTGTTAATGTTGCAACCTGCAAGTCAAAAGTAGATTAATAATTGTTTGGATAAAAACAAACTGAACTGATTTTAGGCATTTATCAGTTACACGTGTCAGGATAGCAGTTCATCAGGACCCTTCATCAACTAGGAACCCTTTCTTTCCCCTTGAAAAAGGGCCCTTCTAACTAAGCTTGTCGGGGGACGAATGAATATAAATGTCATCTTCTTGGATGTAAACCTACTTAAATTTCGCTCTAATTAGATATTGACATCCCAAATTTAATCAATTCAGAGAACATGAAATTTTGAAAAGAGAAAAAGACACATTTCATATCTAGATTATTTTGACCCCATAAACCTCGTCCTGCTATTTAAACAGTCGTGGTTTGAAATCATCTCAAAAAGACAAGCACAGAAACTCTGCGTCGACGACGACTTGTCAAGCTGGCTGCAGGTCTTGGAGGCATGTAGACAATTAGATGAATGTTAAAATTTGTTGTACTGGAAAGAGAGAAAAGTCACTACACTAGCATTTTCTCCTTATAAATCATCCTACTCCTCCCCTCTTCTCCCCACAATTGTATTCCTCCTTTCTCCTCTCTCACTCTCTCTTTATGTATTCTCAAAACACAGACATGGGTGCTATTATTCCTCTCTCCTTTAGCATTCTGCTATTGCTAGCAGCATCCAATCCAACCTTAGCTTCTAAGGACTGTGATTTTCCTGCAATCTTCAACTGGGGTGCCTCCAGTTCGGACACAGGAGGCCTTTCTGCTAGTTTTAGGCCAGCTCCTTGGCCACATGGTATCTCCTACTTTCACATGCCTGCCGGGAGATATTCTGATGGCCGCCTTATCATCGACTTCATTGGTATGTTATATGTATGCTCTCATTTAATTTCTGTATTGACTTCAAAGTCGTATCGGTTGGGACATTGATGATAATGCTCATGTGGCTATACCAAAACGGTGAAAAAATAAAAAAAAAAAAAAAAAACCACACACCTTGTGGACCTGACAAGATGTTGACCATTCTATTCCGCCGACTGGGCTGCATTGGTCATGTGAGCTTTGTGTTATTACCAACCTGGGTTCACCAGTTGGGGAGTATATAAACTAGATTATCTCCAACCATTTGGGCCCCATCATTGACGAAGAGGTGGACCCTAAAAGCCTATAATAAAGGGGAGCATTTATTTTTGAAAAACAAGGGTATCCGGTCTCTTTGAGAAAGGTCAATATTTCAGAGCATGTGAAGTCTCTACCTCGCCTATACACCAATAAATCAGGCTTTTACTTAAGCAAGTGGACCTCGCCCTGGGGAGAGAGGACCAGTTCTAAAGGCAGACATTTCTCTTTCTCTTTATCCTTGTTTTTCAAATTATTATTATTATTATTATTATTGTTGTTGTTGTTATTATTATTATTATCCCCTTTTCCTTCATTTCCTTGTACTTTGGAACATCCGAATATCACCTGTATCTATTATAATATAAATTTCTGAATTGTTTATATTTTATGGACTAGTTTATAGTTCACGATGCTGCTAACTGTTGAATGGAAGGTCGTGCCCGGCATTGTTTGAAGATACCATTGGAGAAGATGGAGATGACAATAATGGTTCTCTATCATTGTCCAGTTCCAACAATTGTGTCCAATGTCTATCTAAGACCCAATCCATTAATCCAACCAGAGTAGTACACTAATCTTTACAGGGACCTTGACTTTAGACATAAGGGGATTATATGATTATCATATGCTTGTCTAGAAGGTTTTTAGGTATGAACCCAGCTGGACTTTGGAACTGGGCCCAATTATTAGTTAGAGCCCAGTAAAAATACTCCATCAAATTTCGTGCGTTGGGTATTTTAGGCAGTAAAGAAATTAGGCACTGCATGCTGGCAATCCTATGGTCTTAAAACTGTAAAAATCACTCACCGAAGATGAATATGGATATACAATATTGTTTATGTAATGCCGGGATTTGGTGCTTCAGAAGTCAGTCATTTATTTTTTAGTTCGAATCATTTGAGGCTTTACCCACAGTGACCGTGAGCGCAGCCTGCCGTGCTCGCGGGGCAACTGACAGTAGCTGCCTATGGTGACATGGTGGACTTTGATTGGTCAACTTATACAGGGAAAATCTCTCCACTCTTAATTTTTACATGGGTAGTAGGCTAAGAAAAGTTGTTATAGTAACTGAAGTACGTTTGTGCTGGCAGTTTTGTACATACAAATTTGTGCATACCGTGCAATCCTTTTCTGTCACGGAAAAGATTTGAAAAATGTTATTTTTTCCTCCCTAGCAATGAATTGGAAGTCCCACCTCCACAGTAGATGTATATTTTTGTGGAAGAGGAAAGGCCGTTTCATCTTTCACACATATTCACACAAATGTAGCCAGATTTTTAGTTATGAGGAGTCCAATCCTCTGTAGCATGGGCCCCGGTGATTGTGGCATAAGACAGGGAAAATACCTCTAGCCGGGAAATCCCAGTCTTTCAAAAAGATTAAAAAGGAAAAAGTCTCCTATTACAACCTTTCAATTAATGATATTTGATGGTCAAGAAGTATGTAGTTTAGGAGAAAGTCTCAGCAACCATTGAAATTCATAGGAATGCCACGTTATCTGATTTTCAAGTTCAAGAATCAGAATGTTGGTAAAGTAAAGCCACATCCGATCTCGCCTATGTAATGCCATTGGCATGGCTTCACATATAATTGTTTGGGCCTTCCACCTATTAGCTTAAGCTTTTGGGTTGGTATATGGTTTCTTACATAGTATCCCCCACTAAGGGATTCCAAAATAAATGACAAGGCAACCCTTATGTGAGAAGTGAAATGAACTATTGCAAGGCTCAGAATGCACTATCATTAGCTTTTTAAGAACAATCGGATCGACAAGGTCAAACAAAAAAAGAGCAAAAAGAAAAAGAAAAGAAGGTCGAATTAAATCATCCTAACTGATGTTTAGGGACCCTAAAGTTTTTACCCCTAGAAATCACATGCACTTCTTCTTTAGCTTATGTAATTGATCATGTAACTAGTATTGAACATAATATAGTTCATTTTCCTTCGCTGGTAAATGCTAAATCAAATGAAATGTATGTTTGTGTATGCAAATTTTGCAGCTAACAGTTTAGGATTGCCTTTTCTTCATCCTTATCTCGACTCCATCAGAGCTAACTTTAGCCATGGAGTCAATTTCGCGACTGCTGGTTCAACAATTAGAAGACAAAATACAACAATCTTTCAGAGTGGGTGGAGTCCTTTTTCATTAGATGTTCAATCGGGGCAGTTCAATCAGTTCAAGAATAGATCCCAATGGGCCTATAATCGAGGTACACTAGTCAGATACTAATTTTATGGAAGTAACATCTAAAATTTAACACTAATCACTGATTCTAGATGCCTTTATTATGCAGGGGGTGTTTTTAAGGAACTCTTACCCAAGGGGGACTTCTTCTCTCGTGCGCTTTATACTTTCGATATAGGCCAAAATGACCTCACAGCAGATAACTATCTTAATATGACTGCATCACAAGTTTCAGCAGCTCTAACTGACATAGTTGACAAGTTTGCAGCGGTATTAAAGGTAAAGTAATATACTTTGTAGTGGGCCACAACATCCAATAGCTACTGGAAAGTTCAATGCTGTTATTGTTGTTTCGGTTTCTAGATATTAAAATTTTCCTGGTGCAGGACGTGTATGAGCAAGGAGGGAGATCGTTTTGGATACACAACACAAGTCCCTTGGGCTGCCTTGCATATGTTTTGGATCCCAGAAACTTTACAAAGGATCAGTTGGACCAGGTGGGCTGCGCGATTCCATTGAATGAATTGGCCCAAAATTTCAATAAGAGATTGAACCAAACTATGGTTCAACTCAGAAAGGATCTTCCATTGGCTGCATTCACTTATGTAGATGTGTATACTGCAAAACACAATCTCTTTAAGCAGCCCGAGAAATATGGTAAAGTCTTTTTACTCCATTTCCTGTTTAGTTTGATGATTTTACCATTCATCTTTTTTACTATGAAACAGCAAGTTAACTACTAATTTATATATATTTTTATAGTGAAACATATGAATTATAATTATTTTATGAAAGAAAATTTCCAACTATATTTTTTTGACAGAAACATGGCTATTTATATAGTACGATTAATGTCATTAACAAGATCAAAGAAATCTAATTAAGTCTTAAGATGAGGAGACGCACCCCCCCCCCCCCCCCCCCTTCCCAAAAAGAAGAAAAAAAAAGAGTGGGCAAGACAACACAACAGAATTTATCCCTAGCCTCTATCACTACTGATGACTTTCCCATCTCTCAACAAATTGGTGTGCTTGTATCCATTGCTTCAATTGAAGTTTGGTATCCAATGCTTGGCCTGTTAGGAAATATTGCATAAGTTTGAGAAATAAGTTTGAGTTATAATTTGAATAGGTTTAAACTATATTAAGTTCCTTTATCTCATTCACTCCAATATAAATAAGGATGTTTTTTAGAATGACAATATGATAAATTTCATGCAATGCAAAGTTTGCTATATCCATCACACGATAACAATTGTTGATTTTGACTTTAAAGACACAGTTACAGTACTTTTTGAGGTGGCCCAATGTGATTTGATTAACCTGCCTTATAGTGCAACAGTTCAAACCAATATGATAATATATATATATATATATATTTTTGTTATGCAGATAATAGTTAATTAGGAAGACAAATGGGGGACAAAGTATCATGTTGTACTAGTTATTTTACCCAGTTGTGATAAAACCCAAAACTTTAAAGCAGTGTTAAATGTTGAGTTGAAAAGGATGCTTCTGATTTCTCTTAATTGGGATTTGATTTGACGAATATCTCCTAGTTGAAACAAGAAAAACTCACAATCAGGAATTTTCGTTATTTCTATGTGTTGTAGGATTTGAGCATCCTCTAATGGTATGCTGTGGAACCGGAGGCAAATACAATTTCAACAGGAACGCTCGATGTGGAGCTTCTATTGTAGTTAATGGGACTGAAACTATAGTTGGAGCATGCAAAGATCCATCAGCTAGGATCATTTGGGATGGAGTTCATTACACAGAGGCAGCCAATGAATGGGTGTTTAAACAAATAGCTGATGGTGCCTTTTCACATCCTCCCATTCCTTTGAGAATGGCATGTCACAAGGAGATCGATCCTTCTACTTCTTAACTTATAAGTTTAAAATATTGTTGTATTTTTCTATCTTTTTTATTTATTGAAACATAGCTATGCTGATACTCATTATACTACAATAATGAATAATGTTCTGTATCTTCTGAATTGAATAAATTGATGAGATAGTAAGAAATATATTCATGTTCCCTTGTTTTTGATATCCACTTCTATCCATTTGAGCTCCGTAACATTTTTTCAAAGAGACCCCAGCCATAGGGAGATCGAACACTGGGCAATTGGGTGACAAGCATGATATCCAACAGAGCTATATCCCTATGTTCTCATCTGAGCTCGGTCACATAAGTCCTTATATAACTGGTAGTTTATGAAGCAAAGTAAAAGAATCACAAAGGGCCCATTGCTTGAAAACTCTCTCTTATAAATAAAGAGCAATATTCTCTAAACCCCAAAAAAAAGGCCACTCTTTAGGATGAAAATGGCCCACTGACACCTGAATATCGAAATAGTCCGACTTCAAAGGAATTAAAGAAAAAGAGATATCTATCAGTGGGTTAAAATTTACTCCAGTTGGATTGGGCCCACCAGACCGATCACTTGGGATGGTGTAGGGGGAGAATCATAGGTTCTATACATGATCAATCTGGGAGTGGGACCTGATTTGACTGAAGTGAAATCCAGCCCACTGATAGTATAGGTGGGGGCATCTATCATGATAAATTTGAATTGAAGGACATGTGCCATATTTTGATATTTTTGGATGCATACATGAAACATCCGGATCTATTTGTCAATGTGTCTTTATTATCAAATCTATGCAATGTTGATGACATATTACTCATATTCTGTATATGCTCCAATTAGTAGGATCATAAACAACTCAGCCTGAAACCTTGGGAATCTAGGACAGGTTTATTGGATATGCAACCCCAGATTAATCCATTCTGATAAACTGTTGTTAATTAAGAAGAAGACAAATGCTGATCAGTGGGAGAGAATACCATGTTGCACTAGTAATTTTACCCAGATGTGATAAAATCCAAAACTTTAAAACAGTGTTTGAATGTCGAGTTTAAGAGAATGCTTCTGATTCTCTTAATTGGGACTTGAATTGAGGAGATCCGCTTGCTGAAACAAAAATTTACAATCAGGAATTTCCACAATTTCTGTTTGTTGCAGGATTTAAGCACCCTCTTAAAGGTATGCGTCTGTGAGGGCAGGTACAACTGCTACAGGAAAGGTCTATGTCGACGTTATATTGAATTGAATGTGGATAAACCTAGAGAGTTGGACCATGCAAATATCCATCAGCTCGGATCAACTGGGATGGAAATCATTACACAGAGGCAGCTATTAAGTGGGTGTTTAAACAATTCGTTGATGGTGCTTTTTCTGATGCTCCCATTCGATTGAGAAAGGCATGTCACTGCGACAATTTATTTATTTTTGAGAGACCTCGCTCGTAGAGACATCGAACACTGACCAGTTTGGTGAAATGTGAAATATCCAACCAGTTCGGCTATCGCCTTGTTGTCATCTGAGCTCAATTCAAGTCCTAATAAAACTGGCACTTAAAAAGGAGCAAAATAAAGGATCCACAAAGGGCCAAATGCTTGAGAATTTCTCACGACAGTATTCTCTAACCCTAAACAGGGGCCGATGCCCACGCTTTAGGGTGAAAATGACCACCAACACCCGAATACCGAAATCCACTTCCATCCACATATGAGCTTTGTAGCATTGCTGTTGTTGTTAAGCATCTGAATAAGCTTGAATATACAAGCTTCTGTTTTTATATATGTAGTACACTTGCCCTGCCTAAAACGCTTGAAAATAATAAACATCAGTTTTCTCGAATCTGAAATGGGCCTACGGAAAAGTGCACTACAAGTCCTAGACTCTTGCACTCTTTGAAGAGTTTGTGCAACGGCCAAATCTGCACAGCTGGAGTTGATACTTATTAAAGTTTTGCGAAAAAAAGTAGTAATTCCTGCATAGGAGGAGATAGGCCTCACCCAGACACACATCCTTGGAATTGACCGTTTGAATAAGTGAAGGGTCACTTTTAAGATACAAGAAAAGAAGAGGGTCTTATAAAAATACACCAAATTTCAAAACCCGCGTTCTTGAATTTTTATCATTTTATGCCATGTGAAGTATATTTTTTACTTTTTGGATAAAAAGAATAAGCATCTTTGTCTTTTAGTGGAATAAGTAATTGACTTTATGAAATTTTATACTTCTTTTATAAAACCCATCTTCTTATCTTGTCTCTCAAAAGTGACACTTCGTTTTAAATTCACTTTACAAGTGAAGTGAATTTCCAAGCAGGCACTTAGAATGCGTTTGTGCATGGGTGTTTTACCATGGAAACAGAAGGAGACAAGACGAAGGATTTTTAGGCACTTGCTTAATTGATTTTTGGTGTGGCGAGGAATAGACAGAGGATAGTGCCTAATTTCGGCAATGAAGAGTATTCAGAGTTCCTATCTAGGGCGTGGGGAAATACAAATTTGTAGGTGTTTTCTCTTCCATATTGTTTACCAAACACACCCTTAGGGAACATTTGGTAAACGTAGAAGAATCCTCTATTTAGAGGATTCTCTCCATCTCCAAAGAAGGTCATAATCCTCAAGTAAGATTAACAAAGGATGGAGGGAGGATTCCTACAAATTGTAGAATGTATGATCCAATGGTTATAAATATGTTTTATAAAAATTTTCAAAATCTATGAAAAATCAAGAACTCAACTTCCACCTCAAAGTTGTTTGTGGCCATCTAGAAAATCTGAACGGTTCAGATTCTGCAAAGAGGGCCCATAGGAATAAGAAATTAATTTTTTAATACTTGGACGTTTTTGCAAATATCTCAAGATACGGTAAGGATAAATGGTTGAAATTTGGTCAACTAACCGTGTTTGACCTTCCAGAAATAACTACCGGTTCAGATCCTAATCTTCGGGCCCCGGGAACCAAAACATTGGAAAGAATGGACTAATTTTAATCCCGTTTTTGGCCCATAGAATTTCAGAAATTGCAATGTAACAGTTTGGACATTCTTGCAAATATCTCAAGATCTAAGATGAATCAACGGTTGAAATTTGGTGAGAAGGCCGTTTTGGATTGTTTAAACATTATTAACGGTTTGGATCTTGATTGTGGGACCCAAAACATACATTAAAAACGCAAAAACTGGCATGCTGCACATTACTGTCTAAAAAGCATTGTAGCTACACTGTTGCTCCTCCGTTCCACTCATAAGTGGATTCTCTGGGTCTGATCTTGCAAATAATCCCATTAGAGGAAAACTCACATCATTCCTCTCAAAATCCTCTCCTAACCAAACGTGGGAATTCCTTAAAAATGAGGATAATGGCGAGGAATCCTTAGCCGTGCCCTTTGCCAAACGTGCCCTAAATATAAAATGGTTTTGGTCAGAAACCAGAATACGCAAATGACGCGACTTAATAAATACAACGCAAGCAGTACTGGTCCAAGACTCAGACCTATATTTAAGTGGGGTCTGGGTTCAGGTCAACTTTTGGATCCATTTTTAATTCCAGTATGGAGTGCTGGCTGCATGGAGTTAGTACTAGGGAATCTGGGAGGTGTATGATTATAGGTATTTTAAGTATAATATATTGGCTTACCCCAAAAAAAAAAAAAAAGAGTAAAGTATATTTGGATTTTATCCAAATGATAGTATATTGTTTATGTACGTAAGTACTCGGTTCAGGATGGCCTTCCTATATAATAATTTAACTCTCAACTCTAGTTCAGGGTCTTTCAATTATTTTTCTTGTATGGGTGTGAGGGTGTCCATGTTCAGTACTCTGGATCTGTGCTCAGTCTGGGCTTCGGTTTGGTCCATGTCCCTTTTTCACAATTTTGGTTAGGGATGTAAATGGGTCTCCGATTTTCTGATTATTTGAAGGTCCCGACCCGTTAATAACCGGGTCTACGTCCTTATTTAGGCCTTGATAAGTAAATGGGTTCGGGTCCAGATCCACCTTGGTTTGGACCCGTGGACTCAAGACCCGACATATTACCTCAATTTTCGAAAATCTCTAATAAAACTATGCCTTTTTAATATCATTCTCTACGTAGACCAGGACCCGGTTCTAGACCCGTCCCATATATGGTTCTGATTCCAGCACTAGAGCCAAGAAACTGGTTCTAAAATAGTTCTGGCTGGTTCCACCTTCTCCTTAACGGTTCCGGTTCTAGTTCCACCATGGACCCGGACTGGAACCGACCCATTTACAACCCTAAATATGGTGAAGATACTGTATTCACCCCATCCAAACCTGATCCACTTTCATCCCCCATATCACTAATTGACTGCATTTCTAGTTTGGCACATGATACACTTAAAAATCCCTTTATAATTTCACCGGAAAGTTCATTTTCCCTTTTTAATAGAACATGATTAAGCGGGGAAAACCCGCCGACCCGGTCGGGTCATAAATTACCCGACCCGTTCGGGTCAACGAGGCGGGTTGACCCGGACCCAGTCAAAGAGCTGACCGGGTCAGGGGCGGGTATGGGGACGGCCGACCCGCCCCAGATATATATATAATATTATATGTAAATTTATGCATATTATATATGTAAACATATAGTAATTATTATAATTCTTCTCAAGAAAAAATTATAATTAATTCTTATAGAAAATTTAATTATAATTAATTATATGTAATAAGTAATGATTTGTAAATAAGTAATATATTATCTAATATGGGTAATTTATTTGTATTTCTAATAAGTATATCAAATTGACAAGTGTCAACATTAGAAAATTAGAATAAAAGATTTCACACAAATATATAATAAATTGATTAGTTACATAAAACTTAAACTCTAAACCCTAAACCCTAATCCATAAACATTAAAGCCTAAACCTTATACCCTAGTAGTCCTTAAGGCTTAAACCCTATTGTATATTTCATGTCTGTAATTCATCTAATATAGTAATATCAGTAATCTATTAGTATTTCTAATAAGTATTTGAAATTAACAATTGACATTTGACACAAAGTATATTAGAATAAAAGATTTCACATGAAATTCTAAACCCCAAACGCTAAACTATCCAACTTAATGTAATATTTGTCAGTGTTTGTCATATGTCTTGTGTTGTGTTTGTGGCTTGAAGGATTATGTTAATTGTAGCTTCTGACCTTTGCAAAATTAAAAAAAAAAAATATGCTAAGAAACTTTTTTAGTCTTCATTGGTCATTAAAATTGAGAATATGACAGGGTTTGAATACCGGGTCAACGGAGTGGGGCGGGTTGCCCGTAGGGCTGGCAAAATATGGCCCGACCCTAACCCGACCCGTTTTTGTACATAAGTAATATATTATCTAATATGGGTAATTTATTTGTATTTCTAATAAGTATATCAAATTGACAAGTGTCAACATTAGAAAATTAGAATAAAAGATTTCACACAAATATATGATAAATTGATTAGTTACATGAAACTTAAACTCTAAATCCTAAACCCTAATCCATAAACATTAAAGCCTAAACCTTATACCCTAGTTGTCCTTAAGGCTTAAACCCTATTGTATATTTCATGTTTGTAATTCATCTAATATAGTAATATCAGTAATCTATTAGTATTTCTAATAAGTATTTGAAATTAACAATTGACATTTGACACAAAGTGTATTAGAATAAAAGATTTCACATGAAATTCTAAATCCCAAACCCTAAACTATCCAACTTAATGTAATATTTGTCAGTGTTTGTCATGTGTTTTGTGTTGTGTTTGTGGCTTGGAGGATTATGTTAATTGTTTGGTGTATGTTAATTGAAGGATTATGTTAATTGTAGCTTCTGATCTTTGCAAAACTAATAAAAAAAATATGCTAGGAAACTTTTTTAGTTTTCATTGGTCATTAAAATTGAGAATATGGTAGGGTTTGAATACCGGGTCAACGGGGCGGGGCAGGTTGCCCGTAGGGCTGGCAAAATGTGGCCCGACCCGATGACCCGACCCTAACCCGACCCGTTTCTGGCCCGCCAAACCCAACCCGCCACATATACGGGTTGGCTACGGGTTAGGATTTGCTGACCCGTATAGAAACGGTTCGGGTTAGGGTTGGCCCGCCTAACTTGGTTGACCCGTTTAACTTAACTCTTAGCATCTTGCTGACTTAAGAAATATGTGGAGTTTTTCCATTTTAATATGTTGATGATTATAATATAATATTTTTATAGTTTAGAAGTTTGGTATTTATAGCATTGATTTATTGATTTGGAGAATCAGAGATTCATAATTTTTTTAAAATAGTGGATGCTAAAATTTGCTCAATCTTAAGAGTTATTTAAAATGTCATATTTGTTGCATTGAGATTATAGTGCTAAATGCATTTTATGATTTTATCACGAATACCGTTCTCCTATGATAGAATTGCACATTCTATATGAATGATTACTTTTTAATATTTATTTTTAATGGTGATCCTCAAATTTGAATGGCTATCAATGGGCCAGATTGAAATTGGCTAAACTAGTATTGACTTATATTCTTTTCTTCCATTTGCAAACTCAAAGCTTGATTTCTCATGTTTGTCTTTTTTTAAAAATGTTATTTTTTTATGAATTATAATATCTTGTTATTTTTTTTTATCAATTTCATATATTATATATTATTTGGGTTTAGTATTACTATATATATAATGATTATCATAAAAGATCAATGATTTCTCATATAACTCGATTACCCGTGCTTAAAGTACAACGCAAAACAGCATAAGCATGAAAAAATAATAATGAAAATATTTGTAAGATTCAATGATGATATAATTTTCTCCGCGGACTTTCTTAGGTTTGAACAAGCATTGCCGTCATGGTGAAGCTGTGGAATTCTTGATCAGACTCGGGTCTATAAATGTGTGCCCTTTGCCTAGGTCCTCATGCGTGGAAGACCAGCAAGATAATATTTGCGAAGAAGATATACTAGCATTCATAGACCCGTGCGATGCACGGTTTAATTTCATGGATATTGAATGGTTATTTAGATTAATTAATAAGAAGTGAATTGAATACAATTATTCAAGGACTTTCCACAGTTATTCAAGAACTGTGTGGCAGTGAAATTTAGCATGGCACCACACATTTTCCAAGGGGATCGTGATGATATATTAGTATATTATGTACAATACATCAATTCATCGACATTTCAAAATTACTTATGTCTGTAACTATCATTTCTCAGTTTTAAAGAAAAGTTTGAATCTTACGTACTTTTTTAATTGCTTTTATATAACGTGCTGAAATGAGAGATTGCAAGCAGGACCAAATATTTGAAAGTTAGAGAGGGCACTTAAAATCAGAAAGAGAGAGTAGGGAAGCAAGGAGAGGAAGAGGAGGTTAGATGGAGAGAAAGGAGAGAGACATCCGTTTAATGAGTCATTTCAAAATGAGGTAGGTTTTTTTTTTTTCATTCAAAATTGAAATGTATAAATTGGGTCCCACTTCCTTATGCAGACGTGGCTAATTGTGGATAGATTTAAAATAAAAAAATTCAAAAATATATCTCAACTGCACCAACGGTTTTATAGCTTTCAAGAGTAGGAATTTCGTGCCTTACATGGCGGGCTGGGAACAGTTAAATTGAACTGAATAAACTGGGTAGTCTGGGTGCATCTGACTTGTTCTGTCTTGGAATTACGTAGACAGGAGTGAATATAAAATTTTCTCATTCCATAGAACGAGAGAAAAGTAACTAGTAGTTTTCTTGTCCTCCGAGCGGCTCTCTCTCTTCTCCTCCTTTATAAATCATCTTTGTCCCTCTTCTCTCCTTAGAGTGCATGTCACCTCTCGTATCTCTTTCTCTCTTCATGGATTCTCAAAACACCAACATGGGTGTCGTTATTCCTCTCTCACTCAGCTTTCTCATATTGCTGACAGTCTCCAGTCCAGGCTTAGCTTCCAAGGACTGTGATTTTCCTGCAATCTTCAACTTAGGCGACTCCAACTCAGACACAGGAGGCCTCTCTGCGGCTTTTACGCCACGTCTTTGGCCTAATGGCATCACCTACTTTCACATGCCAGCCGGGAGATACTCCGATGGCCGCCTTATCATAGACTTCATTGGTATGTAATGTCTTTGGTCTCTTTTCATTTCTGTATTGACTTTGATTGACTATTTTTATTGGGAGTCGATTACTTGGGAAATTTATGATAATGCTCATGGGGGTACATCAAAACGGTGATCAGGACCACACATCTTGTGGAGCTTACAAGATGTTTACCATTCTACTCCACCGAATGGGCTACTTTAATGAGGGTTTAAGAACTGATATGACCAACCTTGACTTTCCTGCTAGGACATTGCAGAATTAGAATTTTTTTTCTTTTTTGGTAAAATTGCAGAATTAGAGTTGACGCAAATTATGCGACTCTTGTATGGTTGGATTTTCCATTGGCACACAAGGGACCAACAAGTATTGGAGTATTAGTTTCATATCTTAATTCTTCATGGGTTTCGAAATAAATAATAAAAAAAACATTCCAAATATCCAAATAAATCTAAAATCATTATATATGCTCATTTACACGCGAAAACTGTAATGCGTATGTGTAGCATTTACATACAGCTAAATCTCATTTAGCTGTCATATCTGTAAAAGGTAAACAGCCCCTAATGAAAAGAAAATACCACAAACTGGAAATCCCATTCTTTCAAAAATAATAACAAATCTGCCACACGACCTTTCGATTAATGGCTAGGATGTGTATATTTGAGAAGAGAATTTCGGCAACCATTCAAATTCATGATTGGATTGGTCATGTTCCAGCAGCCATTAATGCTGCAGTGCAGGATATTTGGTTGAAAATCGGAAATTCAGGTTCTTAATTTGGGTCAATGGGGCCGGGGGGGCTTGTTGGTCTATTTAAGACAATACCAGGGTCTGTCATGTGACCATAAATGTCGGTGGAAAGCTATGGTTGAAAGTTGAAACATCGCTTTGGTGGGACCATCTCTCCTTTCTTCTCTTGGTCATTAGGTAATGGCCGACTTCAGCTAAATGGTGTGTAGCTGTGTTTTTTGTTCTATACATATTAGACATTCAACTACCAGGCCATGATTTAAAATGGATCGCATCAGGAAACGGCCTTTGAGCCCATACCTACTCCCAATGAAGGTCCCGACAGATCACTTCATACTGTTTTTTTCTTTTAGCATCCAAGGGCCGGTGGGCCCTACATTACAGACCCCATCCCTTGTAGGTATTTTAGTAAGAAACTCCAACCCTGAAAATATTATCAGCTCTTATGCAGTAAGAAACTCCCTCCTTCACGGTTTGATCCTTGTTCTCAGGTCATGGGCTTTCTAACCAACTGGTCAAACCACTTGTTCTCAGATCAGTTCATAAATGAAAGGAGGAACTAATATAAAAACTTAGCATCTTCATCTTCAGTCACACGTGAATTAGTTTTGGGGACATGAAGTCATCTGTAACATAATTATTGTAGATGTACATAATTTTAGATTGTGAAATGGATTGGTGTGGGCCACTGTAAACAACCCCTATACCAACTTGAAGTATCACGGGCGCAAAAAAGTAGGATAACACTAACACAGAGGCCGATGTGTTCTTAGGATGAAGTAGTGAAAGTGCCATGTAAAATTCTGAAATAACTGAGATTATATAAGATAAGTGGAATGCTAGAACTCACAAACAAGACTCCTAATAAATATAATAAGCCATTAATCATAGATAATAAAAAAAGATGAAATGAAGTACTATTGCAGTGCTCAAAATGCACTATCCTTCGGTTTGGAGGACAATACTATTGACTGGGGTTTAAAAAATTCAGAATCAAATCACCCCAACTCATGCTTAGGAGCCCCTAAAAGCTTTTACCCCTAGAAATCACAAGCAAACTCAGGCGTGGCATTTTATATTGTAATCTGTTGTCAAGATCCAGTAACCTGACCATGTGCTTCTCAGTTTTTCTCAAGCTCATGTACTGTATATTTTGTTGTAGCTGTTTTTTTACCTGCCTTCTTTGATGGTGTCTGTCTTTCGTTTGATTATAAAATAATTTGTATAACAAAAAAAAAAAAAAAAAGTACTGGATATCGTCACTATATTATTAAACAAAATATAGTTCATTTTCCTTTATTGGTAAATGCCACGTCAAATGAAATGTGTGTTTGTGTTTGGAAATTTTGCAGCAAACAGCTTAGGTTTACCTTTTATTCACCCTTATCTCGACTCCATCAGAGCTAACTTCAGCCATGGAGCCAATTTTGCGACAGGCGGCTCGACGATTAGAAGGCCCCAATATCAAAGTGGGTACAGTCCTTTTTCGTTAGACATTCAGTCACGGCAGTTCAATCAGTTGAAAAATAGATCTCAATCGGCCTATAATCAAGGTACACTAGTCAGATACTAATTTTATGGGAGGTGAATTTTGAAACTCCTCTAATACCATTCACTGATTATGGATGCCTTCATTATGCAGAAGGTGTTTTTAAGGAGCTGTTACCCAAGGAGGACTACTTCTCCCGGGCGCTCTATACCTTCGACATAGGCCAAAATGACCTCACAGCAGGTGGATATATTAACCTTAATGCAACACAAATTTCAGCAGGTCTAACAGACATACTTAACAAGTTTACAGCAGTAGTAAAGGTATGGTAAGATACTTCATAGTGGGGCACTTTGGGGGCCATAACATCCAATGGCTAATGGAAGGATCATTGTTATTAAAGTACTTGTTTGGATTTCTAGATATAAACTTACTCTGTGCAGGACTTGTATGAGCAAGGAGGGAGATCGTTTTGGATACACAACACAGGACCCTTGGGCTGTCTTGCATATGTTTTAGATCCCTTTACCAAGGATCAGTTGGACCAGGTGGGCTGTGCAATTCCAGTGAATGAACTGGCGCAGGATTTCAATAAGAGATTGAACCAAACTGTGGTTCAACTCAGAAAGGATCTTCCATTGGCTGCATTCACCTATGTAGATGTGTATTCTGCAAAATACAATCTCTTTAGGGAGCCGGAGAAGTATGGTAAGTCTTCCAACTCCATTTCCCATATGGTTTGATGATTTTGTCGACCTCTGTTTTTCACATTTCTTATGGTGGAACATATGAAAGATAATCACATTTCAAGTGTTAAAACTTCAATGACTACATTTTCATGAGTAGACTATGTTCTGTTTTTATTTTTTTCAATTGAAAACGACATGGTTATTTATATACTGCAATGAATGTGGATCACTTGAACAAAGTATTCATCAAAATCATATTGTAAGGAGGAGAACCTAATCTTATTATAAAGAGCTTTTTGTATATACCCCCTTAAGGTTTGTAGGATTTGTAAATAGGCCCCTGAGGATTTAATATTTGCAAATAGGTCCCTATATTTTCATTTTAATATCTTCCGTGTCCCCAAAATCAATAGTCTTCTAACCACCATAGGTTTTTAGAGTAAAATGACACTTTTGTCCATCTCTTTTATTCTTATATGCATAATTTCAAAGGCTTGTACTCAATTTTTTTTTATAAAGCATATAACATTAACAATTGTACTCAGTGGGAGAGAATAACTCTATATAGATTTATTTATTTTTATTAATACAGGGCTCATTTCATTAAATCCACATTGATCATGACGACAATAACACATGTACTTATAACTAGTTATGATTTTTCAAACCATACATGACCCACCTTTTGATTGATGAAAGTTTCAAAATACATGATTATGTTTTATGTGTAGGGGGTGTAAAAGAAATAATGGGGGAATGAGCAAATGTAAAAAATATTAAATTTTAGAATTTGGAGGGGGGGGGGGGGGGGGGGGAGGGTCCGGGGTGGATGTTAAACTTTTCTCAAATATGGGTAAGGGCTTAAGTGCCTAAGCGCTTGTACCTGGGTCCACCCCCGGCCATGTGCATCAGAGGGTTATTCTTGAGAGAAATCATTGAGACTTGAGATAAAATAATGGTACTTTTGCAAATAAAAGTATATTCATTTTTGTTTAATGGATGTAAGGGTAAAGATGTCATTTATATAAAAATCAAACACAAATCTCATGGTGGATGCCCATTCTTGTTAGAAATATTGATTATGGGGAAATGAAAGGTATTAAAAAGGAAAAGCAGGGGCCTATTTACAAATACTAAAACCTTAGGGGCCTATTTACAAATCATACAAACCTTAGGGGGGTCTACACAAAAGGCTCTATTATAAATCAAATCATATCTAATCCTAAGATGTTACCAATTCATTATTGTCATAATATATTCAACCTTCCTAATACAAAATATTCTCTATCAGATGCTTCCTAATTGTTTACAGCAGTCTGGGAGAGGATATTAAATTGCGAGAGCACTGTTTAAATATCATGTTTAAGAGAATGCTTGTGATTTCTTATAATTTGGATTTGATTTGAGGGAATTTCCCAAGTTGGAACAAAGCACTTCCAATCAGGATGTATATGACTTTCATTATTTCTCTGTGTTGCAGGATTTGATCACCCTCTTATGGCCTGCTGTGGGACCGGGGGCAAGTACAACTACAACGGGATTCTTTGTGGAAATTCTTTTGTAGTTAATGGGACGGAAACCACAGTTGGAGCTTGCAAAGATCCATCAGCTCGGATCAACTGGGATGGAGTTCATTACACTGAAGCAGCCAATGAATGGATTTTTAAACAAATCGTTGATGGTGCCTTTTCTGATCCTCCCATTCCTTTGGGAAAGGCATGTCAGAAGGAGGCCCATCCTTCCATTTATTAGTATTTCCCCTTTTTTTTCCATTGAAACATGGTCATGTCGATTCTCAATCTAATGATTCAAATAATTGATGAAACAATATGCAATATCATCTTGGAAAAAATTAAGAAAAGGAAGAACTCCTGTTGATGCTTGATTGTTATTGGGTTTTCTTTAATAAAGCTCTGTAGATTTTGGGGTTACCAATTGAAGGGTTAGTAGTTTGGATTGCTTTCATGAAAAAACAAAAAGACTATTTGTCAAATAATTTGATAATTAAACAATCAAATTTTATAATAAATGTTTTTTTTAAAGATAATAAATGCCCTTATTTAAGCTCTTATTTGTCTATTTACCGAACATGGTCTTTCAAAGAGATCTAATTGAATCAAACACAGCGTGTACCTAACCAAATGGTTTATTTGTAAAATGATCTAATTAAAATAGTTTCATTTCAAACAGATCAAATTTGCCAAACAGGCCCAATGATGACCCACTTCTAATATAGACCTGACTTCTAAAATCGGGATCATCTATGGATTTCCCCCACGGTGACCCTGAGTGAAGCAGTCATAGTCCGCTAAGTCACCATGGGCAACCCTTGACCGAATGCATGGTAGGCTTCCCGTGGTGACGTGGCGGACAGTGATTGGTCCACTTATAGTTACCGTGGGGGAAATTTTCACAGTATCCAGATTCAGACTTTTAATTTAGTGGATTAGACAGTGATTGGACCGAAAGATCCAAGTAGGACCAACCTACAGATTAAATTTGAAGTCAATCTAATACCTCTAACCCCTTCATCCATGGTCCACAAATTTAACAACCATATATCAAACAACAAAATTTGTCCCTCAATCCAACGTACGGTTCAATTCATTCGAATTCATCGGCTTCAGTGCCTATGCGGGGGTTGTAAATGTGTGGTATATTTGGATGGGTCATAAGGTGGGACCTAGTAGGCGCTCCATACCGTGCGGACCATCCTTACATGAATGGTTTTATATATATATATATATATATATATATATATATATATGGAAATATATTTTTGGTTTACCAAAAATAAAATAATTATAAGAAAAAAAAATAGTTTGGAAACGGGGAGACAGGCTTGAATGCATTGAAAACTATCACTCATTTTCTAAAATATAAATGATAGCCTAATGATTCTTATTGTAATTATAAATAATTGAGAATTTTCTCCTATGAGTGGACTGCATGTGCAGACTAACTCCATGGGGAGTACTTGGGCCCACCTTTGTAAGCGCAATCCTTTTCTTACTCTTATCCCCACATGATTCGACACCAGGCCCACTTTTATGCTCACCAAGTCTTTACTCAAAATAATCTATGGCTAGGAGACCATTAAACACTAAAACAACTAAATCATGGGCTAGGATGATCTCATCATCATTAAAGCATTGTCTCAACTTTGTTGGGGTTGGCTACACGAATTATGTTTCTCCATTTCGATCTTTCTTGAGTCAAATTCTTAGATAAGTAATACTTCTTTATATCTATTTTTACTACCTCCATCTATGTCCTCTTTGGCCTATCCCTTCCCTTTGGTTGGCCATCAACCTTCATAGTCAAACTTCTTCATACCGATGTCGTTGCTGGTCTACGTTAGACATGCCAAAACTATTTCAAATGGTTTTCTCTAATTTTATCTCATATTATTGCTACCTCTAAATGCTCTCAAAAGTACTCATTTCTAATTTTACCATTTCTAATTTTGCTATACATCCACCTCAATATTTTTATCTTTACTACATCCATTTTGTGCATATATTGCTCCTTGATTGGCCAACATTTTACTCCATAAATTATAACTAGTCTAATCGTTGTCTTCTAAAACTTCTCTTTCAATTTAGTTGGCTAGGATGATCCAATTAGACTAATTTTCTGATGAGCCTTACCATGAATAGATCTTGCCATCCATCCTATTCACGAAGGTAGGAGAGCATCCAAGTGAGCCCCACAATCCAGACTTCATATTGTGTACATGCAGTCTGCTGTGAGAATCTTCCAATCAAAAGGCCAAGTGGTAATTGGTTATGGATCGATTTTCGTTATGAACGACTACCATCTTTCTGCTTCATCTGTGGCATTATTGGACATTCGGACAGGTTTTGTGAACGTCTCTTTGCAAGCAGTGATGGTATTGTGGAAAAGCATTATGGTGCTTGGCTAAGAGCTGCTACTCGGAGAAATGAGGTTCAGACAGGTGAAAAGTGGCTTCGCACGGCAGCGCCGGCGAAGGATGTGATCAGTGTAACCTCAGAGATTGCACAGGGAGGTACCGAAGGGACAAGTATGGTAGTTGCGAAGATCTCGGAATCGCTTAGTATCCAACGGGGACAGACAACGATTACGAGGAGTGAGGATCATGTTAGGGGCGGTAATCATGGAGGTGGTTTTGGAGCATCCCACACAATCCTTTGTTTGCTGGAGTCTGCTGAGGAGATTACGGTGGTTACCCATAATAAGAAAGCTGAAGGAGATACACAGAATTTGGGCTTGGTACAAATAGACCCAAAAAGGTGTAGGAAAGATGAGGGGACCAGTGTTTTGGGCTCTGAGGGAGGCTTACTTATGGGCTTGTCTGATATGAATGTGGATGTCTAAAAAAACTTGGAGAAGGCGGGCCTTGGTGTTCAGGCCCGCCTAGGTATATGAGTGTTTTGAGTTGGAATTGTCGTGGGCTGGGTAACCCACTGACAATTCAGGTCTTGCGTGACCTTGTAAATATGAAAAGGCCCAAGTTTGTTTTTCTAGGTATATGAGTGTTTTGAGTTGGAATTGTCGTGGGCTGGGTAACCCACTGACAATTCAGGTCTTGCGTGACCTTGTAAATATGAAAAGGCCCAAGTTTGTTTTTCTAGTTGAAACTTTTGTAGGTAGAAGTGTTATGGAACGGGTTGGTCGGCAGCTAGGTTTTGGGAAGAGCTTTGTAGTGGAGCGCACAGGTCATGGTGGTGGTATTGCGATGTTCTGGAAGGATAGTGTGTCAGCGAGGCTGTTGAGTTTTTCACTCAATCATATTGATCTTGCTGTTAAGGTAGATGAGTTGGGGAATGGAGGTTGACCGGCTTTTATGGCTACCCAGAAAGACGGAGGAGGAAGGAGTCGTGGGATTGTCTTCGTAGACTAAGCAAAGCTTCGGATCTCCCATGGTGTGTTATAGGTGACTTCAACGACCTGCCGTTCACTTATGAGAAAAGAGGATATATTGCTCACCCTAATTGGTTGCTAACTGGGTTCAGAAGAGCAATTGAAGACAATAACCTGATTGATCTTGGTATGGTGGGGTATAATTTCACTTGGGAAAGGGGAAGAGGTTCGGATCATTAGGTGGAGGAGAGGCTTGATAGAGCTCTTGTTACTCAGAACTGGATGAATCTCTATAGCGATGCTAAGGTATGGAATCTTGAAGCCGCGGTTTTAGATCATAATCCCATTTTTCTTGACCTGGTAAAGCTTAATTGTCAGGTTTGTAGGCGGGGATTCCGTTTTGAGAATGCCTAGCTCCATGAAGATGAGTGTAAGGAGGTTGTGGCCAGAGGTTGGAATAAGGGGGAGGGTGAGTCCATTTTGTCGAGGATTAAATTTTGTGGTGAAGAGCTCCAGAGTTGGAGTGTTGATATATCCAAAAAATTTAAATCTCAAATCAAACTGTTGCGAGTAGACTTGAAGAGGTTACGACCTCAACGGCATGATATGGCTCTTCATGAATATTCAGATAAACAAAGGGCTCTCAATATTGTTTTGACACAACAAGAATCTTTTTGGAAGCAGAGGGCCAAGCAATTTTGGTTGAAAGAGGGAGATTCTAATTCACGTTTTTTCCATGCTATGGCTTCATCAAGGAAAAAATCAAACCAGATATGTCAATTGAAGAATGATGCAGGTGAGTGGTGTAATTGGGAGACAGGACTAGGGGATCTTATGGTTTCTTATTTCCACTCTCTTTTCACTTCTGGTGGTTGTGATTTGAATGAAGTTCTTCTGGGTGTGGACAAGTGTGTTTCTGAGGAGCAGAACAGAGAATTGTTGAGGTCGTTCACTGCTATTGAAATTTATGAAGCTTTTTTCTCGATGCATCCTGATAATCCCCTGGTTTAGACGGCATGAATCCTGCATTTTTTCAGAATTTTTGGCCAGTTATAGGTACAGATGTGGTGAATGCTTGTCTGCAATATCTCAATGATGGTGCTTTGCCTGCTGGTCTAAATGATACAGCTATTGTTTTAATTCCAAAAAAGACAAATCCAGAAGTTATGTCTGAGTTTCGGCCAATATCCTTATGCAATGTTCTTTATAAAATTATGTCCAAGGTCCTCGCAAATAGGCTGAAGCGGGTCCTGACTCATATTATCTCTGATAACCAAAGTGCGTTTGTCCCTGGACGATTGATCACGGATAATTTTCTAGTGGCCTCTGAAGTTCTGCATTTCATGAAAAGGCGTACTCAAGGTAAAGTCGGTTTTGCTGCGCTAAAGCTTGACATAAGCAAAGCGTATGATAGACTTGAATAGGAATTTCTTCAGCAGATGATGTCTTGGCTTGGCTTTGATTCTAGATGGATTTCTCTGATCATATGTGTGTTTCAACGGTGAGCTATAAAATTGTTCATGGAGGAAAAGAGTTTGGTCCGATATTACCAAGTAGAGGAATTCGTCAAGGTGATCCACTATCACCGTACCTTTTCATAATCTGTGCCGAGGGTTTATCATCTACTATCCGCAAAGCTGAATCCAACGGTTTGATTCATGGCTGTAAAATTGCCTGTGGTGCTCCAGCAGTATCTCACTTATTTTTTGCGGACGATAGTTTCTTTTTCTTCCGTGCAACTGTTGAGGAGAGTTCCAGAGTTAAAAATCTGCTGAGTTTGTATGAAAATTCTTCAGGTCAATCTATTAATCTTCAAAAGTCTTCGATATCTTTTAGTGCTAATGTGCATGAAGATGTCAAAGGTGTGTTGTCTAATTTGCTGCAGGTCACTGAAACTGTGGACCATGGCAACTATTTGGGTCTACCTTCTTTGATTGGGAGAAACAAATCACAGATTTTTGGTTTCCTCAAAGACCGGGTGTGGTAAAGAATTCAAGGTTGGAAAAGAAAGTCTCTCAGTAGGGCTGGTAAGGAAATTCTTATAAAATCAGTGGCTCAAGCTATGCCATCTTATGTCATGAGTGTTTTCCTTATTCCTCTCTGTTTGTGTGATGACCTTGAGAAGATGATGAATTCTTTTTGGTGGGGCTCGAATGGTGATAATGGAGGTATTAGATGGCTGGGATGAGATCGAATGTGTGGAAGGAAGGTAAATGGAGGTATGGGCTTTAGAAGATTACATGATTTCAATCTTGCACTATTGGGCAAGCAAGCTTGGAGATTTATTACTAAACCTCATTCTTTAGCTAGCAGGTTATTTAAAGCTAAATATTTTCCAACTACTTCTTTCATGGATGCAAAGCTTGGTCATAATCCTAGCTTTGTGTGGAGGAGTGTTTTAGCTGCTCAAAATCTTCTACATGATGGCATAAGGTGGAGGGTGGGTAATGGGCAGAATATAAATGTGTGGAATGATCATTGGTTGCCAGGTAGAAGTGATGCTCACATTACTACCCCAATCATTAAAGGTTTGGAGGATTTGAAGGTGGCAGACCTTATTGAAGTTAGGGGGAAGCATTGGGACAAGATTATGGTTGAATCTCTGTTTAATAGTAGAGATGCGCAACTGGTATCAAGTATACCTCTTAGTATCCATCATATTGAAGATGTTTGTTTCTGGGGGGGCAGATTCAAAGGGTGTTTATACTGCTAAAAGTGCTTTTGGTGTCCTACTGGAGAGAAGACAAAGTGATAATGTTGAGGCAATTCAGCTAGAAACTGAGAGTGGCATATGGAAGCAGTTATGGCAACTGAATATACCCCCTAAAGCTTGTGTTCATTTATGGAGATTGTGTAGAAATTGTTTACCTACAAAGGACAATCTTCTTACCCGACGAGTGGAAGTTCAAGCTTTATGTTTATGCTGTAACGACAACATTGAATCTTGTTTTCACTTGTTTGTAGATTGTCCATTTGCTCGGGAATGTTGGCTGCAGTGTGGTTTGGGCCAAAATGGAGGAATGGAGGCATCCTTTATGGAGTGGTTTAAAGCTCTCTTTTGTAGGTGTGCAGAGGAAGATAAATGCAAGGCGGCAATGATTCTATGGAGCTTATGGCAAGGTCGCAATGATATCTTATGGAAGCGTATTTCCAGATCTGTTTATCAGGTTATTAGTTTTGCTTATTCAGTCCTAAATCAGTGGCGTGATGCTCGGAGTACGGGCATATTAACAACTGCTGTTGAAGTTTCAAGGAATATGACTGTGTGGCAAAAACCTCCCAATGGATGGATCAAATGTAATGTTGATGCGGCTCCCTTCTCATGTGATAATCAGTCAGGTTTGGGCTGTGTTCTAAGAGATTCAACTGGAGAATTTATTGCAGCTAGTAGTAAGAGTGTGTGGGGCTGTTCCGAAGTAAAGGTTGCTGAGGCTTTAAGCTTTCGTGAGGCTCTTAGCTGGCTTAAAATTAAGGGTCTTGATAATGTTTTGATGGAGACAGATGCACTCTTGGTAGTTCAAGCTCTAGAGTCTGCAGCTGAAGATGGCTCACATTTTGGTCTAGTGATTGACGATTGCAAGAAACTACTTATGGAGTTTAGAGACTTCAAGTATGGTTATATAAAAAGATCTGTGAATCATGTTGCTCATCTCCTCGCTAGAGCAGCTGTTTCTTTGTCAGATTCTTTAGTATGGGAGACTACTCCTCCCTCATTTATCTGTAACTCTTTATATTTAGATTTGAAGTAATAAATATCCATTATCTCAAAAAAAAAAAAAAAAAAGTTAGACCATGATCACCAACATTTTATAAGTCTCATCATAATCACTGCAATAGATGGGCCCCTATTGACTGCTAGGTAGATCCTACAATTGTCACATTAATGATCCCCGCATAATTACCAACATTAGATTGTGACCATAGTATCAACTTACCATCATTAAATAAATCCCATCCCAACATCTACTAAGAATAGAGGCCTCCTTAATGATTGTCATAATTATGGTGGTTATTATATATGATTGTCGGATGATTTTAGCATTACATGGACCCGTCAATTATGATGTCCACGATTAGATAGATAGGGCTCATCATGATAATCATTGTTAGATGTATAGCACCAGGTTTACTTTGGTGGGGCCCACTATGATTAATTAACAATAAGTAGAATGCATGATCTCAAACACTAAATGGTTCACTTATTTTATTAATATTACATGGGTCCCACCATGATTGGTAACACCCGATGGATGCTATCATTATAATACAATTTAGGCTGGTTCCACTGTAATAATATATAAGAGCCATTTGGTGTGTCCATTGTGATTCTAAATATTAAATTAAATAAAACAATTATTGAGAATATTAGGTGGGTCCTACTATAATTACAAACATTGATACTTCCTATTGGAATCATCATTAGAAGATGGTCCCAACTATTAAATGACCTAATTAGTCGTTCTCATAATGTCAATCACTTATGCTTATTTATTTTTATTTAAGTGAAGTTAAATTCTCATAAATTGCCAAATACTTCAATTTAGGTTATAAAGATTTGTTAAAATTGTCACAGTTGATCGAATAATATAATATGAAAATATTTTGTTCTATGATGATAAGATCTTACAAAATTCAAGTCTATTGATACTATATTCACATGTATGCAAACAACCCTAAATGTGCTCATCTACCTTGGTTTGAGTGTTCTAATCCATTTATGTGCACCAACTTAGGGTCACATATTTGGACCATGTCGGGTCCGGGTAAACAAAACTATAATGCTATCTCCCTCTCTCTCTCTCTCTCTCTCTCTCTCGGCCCGTTCAGCTAATTGTTAAAAAAGAAAAGAAAAACAGTTGATGATGCTTTATAAAGAAATGACAGTCAAAGTCAAAGCAACAGACAGGAGTTCATTTTAATAAAGTCCATAAATAGTTTAGTTGGGTTAGACAGGTAACCCAGCTCAACTATGGGCTAGGATTTTCTAACGAGAGATTGACCCACACATGGCATGGGTTTGGGTAGTGGCGTACCCAAGATTTTCGTTTGAGCGGTGTATTTTAGTTTTGGGGCCAAGCTGGGGATTTTCATGTGGGTTTTGTGGACTGGCCCATAATTTTAATGAATTTTTTGAAATGAACCATGGTTTAACAGATGCGGCCGCACCCACGTAGTTGTGCCTGAATCCGCCTCTTGATTTGGGTCGGAGTTCCCATCAGGTCTTGTCACCCACACTTTGGTAGCATGGATGTTTATACCAACATTTTGGATATAAATGAGAGCCCACTCCCGACAAATCGTGCAAAGAACATTTGTTTCCTTCCTCATTATAGTTTATTTATTAACTTATCTTATCCCTCACATTTGATTTTGAAGGAGCCCAGTTTAAGTTTATTTCCCTCCTCCCTTTACTAAAAGCTGAAGATAGACACAAGTTGAATAAGAAAGCTAAAGAAACCTACAGAAACTTGATTTTTGAAGAAAAGTAGAGTCCCTTATCTTTTCATAAAGTAGCCTTCTTGCAGCATAAGAATATAGAAATTAGCAGAGGTGAAGGATTCATTTGTCTCACCAGAATATATAGAGAGTTCCCAAACCCAAAGCTTTAAAGAAACTGCACAGAGAGAGAGAGAGAGAGAGAGAGAGAGAGAGAGAGAGATGGCTCGTTTCAGCAACACGCTAATTGGGTTCCTAAACCTGTTCACACTGCTCGTATCAATTCCGTTGATCGGAGCTGGGCTGTGGATGGCGAGGAGCAGCACCACCTGTGAGTCGTTCCTCCAGTTGCCCCTCCTTGTCCTCGGCTTTGTCGTCCTCGTCATCTCCCTTGCTGGTTTTGTTGGGGCCTGCTTCAACGTTCCATGGGCCCTCTGGTTCTACCTCTCCGTCATGCTCCTCCTCATCGCCACCCTCCTCTCCCTCACCATCTTTGGCTTTGCCGTGACTAGTCAAGGACGGGGTATCCCCGTCCCCGGCCATATTTACAAGGAGTACCGGCTCGAGGACTACTCGGAGTGGCTCAGGAACAGGGTGAAGAACCCCATCAACTGGAACAAGATCCGGAGCTGCATTCTCAATTCCAACACCTGCTCCAAGCTCTCCCAGTGGTCACCTATCGACTATCTCCAGAGGGACATGTCTCCCATTCAGGTTTCTTCTTCTTCTTCACTTCGGGTTCCATTTTTCTAGTCATTTTTTGCATGGGATTTTTAGGGATTGATCTCTTCAAACTTCGGTTGGTTCCAGTAGATAATGGCAAAAGTTCCCAAAATGTCACTAGAGTCGCTTGACTATGGTAAAAAAAAAAAAAAAAAATACATTTATGAGCTTGCCCAAATCTCATGATGCGAATGAGATTTCTCATGTGGTGGCCTTCAAATAGATGTTCCCACCAAATATTTCAGTGGAAAACCATGCTTTTAGAAGTATTTTTGCATGAATGAGATGCCCAACTATGATATTCATGAGTTTTTGGGACATCTACAACATGTAGAACTTACTATTATTACAATTATACATCTGCCCCCTAATGATTTATAATAAGTTTTGTGAATTGTGATTTTAACTTGATTGGATTTCTTCTTTTAGATTTACCTAATTGATGATGATGATGATAAGTAAAAATATACATGTAGTGTGCCTGTTGATCCAAATTAGTAGTTTCTAATTGTTCTTATCGAAGTAAATTAGTAGTAGTTATTGTATTATTCTTTGCCTCTATACCACGCGATGGAGTGGAATTTAGAGTATTCTCTCTCTATCGCCATTTCTTCCCCCATATTCCAGCAGGAAGAAAGGGTGCATGGGGTGATCGAGTGGGTTTACAGCTTGGAATCCCCTTAATGTTTTTCAAATGATTAGATGTACGGTGTTGATTGTTTGATGGATTGGATTTTTCATTCCCCCACTGTTTATAAAAATATATTATTATGCTACTCGAGATGCTATATGGTAAAGTGGGTATTATTCTAATTCTAGTACTCTTTGGAAAGAAAGATATATCATACTATGGCAAAGTGGGTATTATTCTAATTCTAGTACTCTTTGGAAAGAAAGATATATCCTTCGGCTATATCCTTGTAAAGACCAAATGGCCCTTGAGAATATCATTAATTCATTCAGCCAAAACTTTAAGGCCACCATATTCCAGTGCTCGTATAGTTGAGGTCTTGGAGCTCACCTAGGAGCATGAAAATCATGGATCTCTTTAATCTTTATTGTAAGAACCTTCGATCAAGGGAGCTACTGTTTTGAAAGCCTCAAAATTAACAATTCTAACTTTTAGATTAAAAAAAAAAAGTAGGTGTAAGATACGGTTTTGAACCTTTGATCATGGAGCGCACAAAATTTTTGGATGAATATGAAATTTGGAGTTGGAAGATCAAAGAAAATAAGGAGTGCGAAGGAATTGAATTGACACCAAAGATGCCAGTAGGCCAGCATATTCCTTGCTTACTGAAAGACCATCCCTAGTAGTTTATTGAGGATACAAAGTCTATCCTTTCGAAGGGCTTTTATGGGATTCATATATTCTCTATATTCTCAAATTCTGTATGTACGTTGATTGCAATGTGACAAAAGGTGGTATTTAGATTTATTCTTTAGCTCTATTGTGACAATACATATATGTTCAACATATCTTTTTAAATATAATTTATTAGTCCTATATAACTTTAACAAAAGGAAGAAAAAAGCATTCAAAAAATCAAAGTAAATAAGAAAGATGAGTTGCATAGAATTACAATTAAAGAGCCATTTGAACTACCTTCTCTTTTTTAAAGCTTATTTGCAAAAAGGAGAGAGAGAGAGAATCTTTGGAGGAAAATCACACGGATAAAAAGAAAGTGATTGTGGTTTCTTGCTCCCTCTGTTTTAAAATCACCGGCAGGTACGGTGGTCTAGAAGCACTGTGTAACATAAGAGGGGCAAAGAGACCATACAGCAGCGCTGCATCTTAGTATGATGCGGCGCGTAGCATATGCAAGTGGGTGGGGCCCACCCTTAAGAAATCCAATCCATCCATCGTCTTTTACACACATCCTGTTATTTGTATATATAAATTCAAAGTATATTTCGTGGGGCCTACCGTTAGATTGACCTGTTGATTTTAAATATATACCCAGCTTCTATTTCCATAAAGAAAGAGAGAGAAAGTTAATAAAGTTGAATAATGTGTTCAGGATTTAGTTAATCCAATGGTGTGCATATTGTTGATTTGAATAATATTTTATATGCATATACCACAGTAGGTGTTAGAGCCAATGAATGGATTGGATTTCTTAAGGGTGGGCCCCATCCACTTACATATGTTAGGTGTTGTATCATATTATGAAATAGCGCTGCTGTATGGTAGCTTTACCCAACATAAGAGATGCAACTAGGATGGTTTGTATAGGAAATTGGCCAAAATCAAAGTTTAATCCATGCTGCATATGAGTAAATGCAAACTCAAACCTCACCCAGGTGAAACGTGAATATGGGAGACATAAGTCTGACCTGAACTATAAATTCCCTAGCTCAGTGCAGTTCGAGCTGCTAGTTTGACTTGGGTTCAGATGTATGCGGTGAGCCCCATGCATATTTCAAAAACCCAGACCCTCCTGAACTTGGTCGACTTGACTCGACCAAAAGGGCACTGAGTTTATAAAGGTCATAGTCAAAAGGGACCCGAGTTACGCAACTCGATGTGCTTGCCAGAGTCACAGTGGCGAGTTGCCTTTTGCTCTATGACACCCACTGCTCCCTGATTCTTCTTGTCCTTGCCAGCCAACCTTCATATGATATGTGGTTGGGTTAGCCAAAAGAATCAGCAAAAAAAGGGGTGGGTTTGTACTTCAAATCAGGCCCAACTATGTAGGCCTTAGCCCAAATCAAAGGCCCAACTGCTAGAACCTGTCATATTTACAATCAATCCACAAATGGAGGGCCAGCCATCTCTTGTTGAAATCTCCAACTTTTGTCAAGCAAAAAGCCTACTTGTCCCGGGACTCATGTCCCGGGACTGGCCCGACTCCATAGGAGGAGGGCATTTTGGTCATTTGGCTGTCAAGTGGTGCAATTACTGAGCCAATGGTGGTGTGATGCTAGTCTGGATGCTGCAAGCCTCCGACTTCGTGCAACTACGCCACGGAAGGGACGATTGTGGCACAAGACCCCGACTGCTTCAAGTGGAACAATGCTCCTGGACTGCTCTGCTACGAGTGCAACTCATGCAAGGCCGGGGTCCTTGAAGATGTGAGGAGTGACTGGCACAAGATCTCTGTCCTCAATGTCGTCGTCCTCATCTTTCTCATCTCCATCTACTGCATCGGCTGCTGCGCCTTTCGCAATACTCGCAGAGCTGAGACCGACTATGAGTATGGCGAAAACCGGATGACCAAAGTCCGACCCAGATGGGACTTTTACTGGTACATTCAGTTTCTTCTCCATAGTTTTCTTATAAGAGGTCCAACTGCTCCATTTGATGGATGTAACTACTAACTGGAGGTGCAATTCGGGTGGGCTGAGTCGGGTTTTCGCTGAAACTAAGCGGGGCTTTACTTGTGTGCGAGTAAACCTGGATCCAAACTGACCCGAACTATACATTAGTGTATACCCGACTGAACCCACCGCAAATTACATGCGGATTTCAAAATACAGGCCTGTTCCCAGCCCAAATCAACACAAGCCCGACCCAGGATTTCACTCTGGATCGGGTCAGATCATGTGGGTTTGGTATCGACCAAACCCAAGTTGCAGCCCTGGATGTAGGCCGTTCTCTTCTACAGGAAATCGTTCTGTGCTTGCACCTCATATAAAGTTGTTTTCTTGAGATGCTTTGGGGTGTTTTGCAGGTGGAGATGGTGGCATGACAGAAAGGATCAGCTTTATTAGACAAGCAAATGATGGAACGTAGTGGAGCATGATCATCTAAGGTTATTATATGTACAGCCAATCTAGTGGTAATACATCCAATCCCAGCTCTCCAAGTCATGAGATTGGACGAGGAAAACTTTTTGTTTGTTGAATTTGGAACCATTACCATGTTTCATTTAGCTATAGCCACTGGTGGTCACAATCTGATAATCAGGATCGCTTGCATGTGTAATTTCTGGGACACAGTGCAATGGGACCATATTTCGATGGTTTTGATGGAGATGCATGAATGCCATATGGACAAAGTGTGCGTAAATGGATCCGTGGTCATTCCGAGAGAATGAAAAGTGAGAATAGGAACGACCATATACTGATTGACTAGGAGTCCGGAGGAAATATTTACTGGACTTCCTATTTGGAATAAAGGTTCAACCCAAACCCAATCCGCTTATAAATTAGGTTGGAAGTGCTAACTCAAAACCACAGTAAAAACAAGCGTGCAAGATTAGTATTGAAATTCTATGAATTCTTAGCAATTACGATATATTTGAGCCAAGGATTTTAAAGCCAATTTTGACCATAACTATTAAATTTGACCGGGAGTTATATCCCTTCTCAATAACATATCCACATTCTTCTCCCACCTTTACATGCAACCACTCTTAACTTTTCTCACTTTTCACTCCCGTAAGCCGTTTCATTTCCATCTCGAATTTCTCCTATTTTACGTATTATCCTTTTCCTTCCCATCGTACTTTTCTTACTCCATTTCTATGCCACAAACGCTTGAATTAAAAAAGAAAAAAAAAAGGTACTATCATAATCCTTTTTTCTATGATTTTATATCATTTAAGTGTTTGGGGATGATTCTATGTGATCTGAATCTCTTTTTAATTGATTTTTATGTACGTTATTACAAATTTTATTAGTAAACATGCCCGTCATTAGCATGGTTATTGTGCTAGGTAATAACTTTATCATCTTAATGAGGCGAGAACCATGGAGGGCCATCAATAGTTTCCCCAGTACTACGTATTGATTTCCATCATTAATAAATGAGCTTTGCTACATGTCCCAAATGGGGGGACCGATCACCGGGGGGCCGGGTCCCCATTCGGGACAAGTGGACTTTCTCTTAATAAATATCATTTTCACGTGGGATACAATCATACAAAGTAAGAATTGGTCGGATCTGCAGAACCGTGGTGGATACTATATGAGATGTGGATCTAAAACTTAATCAGACATGGTACCTATGTATTGTCTGAGTCTCATTGTAGTACTCCTAGGCCTGTGGAGCCAGTACCACTGTTCCAGATATCGCATATTGGTCCTATAAAAAATTAAAAATAAAAGGTTTCTCAGAAAAATGTGGTGACATGTTTCAAATTTGGGATTTTTCCATGGACAAAAGTTAGTTTTTGAATTATTAAAAATGGAAAATAAATTTAAATACTGTCAAAAGTAGTTCATAGATTTTTAAAAAATATTCCCTTCTGCGACGGGCTGTTTCCTATTCATATATCAGTAGGTTGTATGTGCAGGGAATATTAAGGATGAGGGGTGGCCATTATCACTCATTCTAAATTATTCTAAATCTTAATCTATTGCCACAAAAATTAATGAGCTTTTAGGTGCATTTGTTTTTCTGATTAAACCCAGTGGCAGTTCATGATGATATATAAGATCAATGTGAATATTCCAATCCAAGGTGGGGCAGGTGATTGTGAATTGTATTTGATTTCTCAATGGTGGTTCTCACCATATGGGAAATTCTTTTTCTGATTAAATCCAGTGGCCAGTTCATGATTAAACTGGATTGACCCATTATCGACATTCTGAGTACCAATCTCCAACCACTCTCTGTCTATGGGAAATTCTCCCACTGAGCCGTATAACAGTTTTATTTTCGAATTTGGGCTTGAGACTGTTAAAGACATGGGTCAGAACTAAGAAGGAAGTAGGCTTGAACCAATTCATGTACAGTGGGACCCGAGGGGACACATGTGGATGTGGTCCATTTATTTGATTATCTATACACTAACTCCAAAGAGTAGCTCAATTGGCCCAGGATCACAGTTTACATTCGAAGGTTGTAGGTTCGAAACTGAATTACCACACTGGAGTTACATGGGAGTTTATCCGACTACCCTCTAGACCTGGAGGGATTAGTACAGCCCAAAAGAAATGGAACCATCCCACAAGAATGAAAAACTATCTAGACATGGGGCCACAGGCCACAGGCCTCATTGATGTTAGTTTAGAGGGCCATACACAATTTTAAATATAGCATTGATTCAACCCCAACTGCCACCAATTTATTGGATGTAATGGAATGGGATCTCGCTTATTTATTACCCCAACTGCTTACTGATTCAAGGGCAGGGTTCTGGCTCTATAATGGGCCCGCTAATTGAATATACAAATCTTTCAAAATAAATAACTTCTATGTAGTATGATGAAATTAAATTTTACTTCAATAAGAATTATTTTTTACCATAAATTAAGCAAGACCATTAATAATATAATTAATATATAAAGTTGTATTAATTAGAGTGTTAATCATATGTTGAGTTTTAGGTAGAACTAACTTAAAGTTGAGTAAAACTTAACAATATTCCTATAAAGACTTTCAAAGAAATAGATGCCTTACATAAAATCACTATGAGATTCATCCAAAAAAAAAAAAAAAGATCTCAATTTATACAACCCAATAATAATTTAAATTTAAATTAATTCTATCATATCTTAACATGTCTATTAAAACATAGCTATTAATTTTGTACCTACCTTTTGTTTTAGTAAAGTAGCCAAAATGAAATTTTGCATAAAACTTTTCACTCGATTTCTGCCAAAACCTCGGCCGATATCCAGGATTTATTTCGGCCGGAAAATCACATTTTGGCTGAAATGATAATTTACTTAATTAGTTATTTTAGATAATTAGTTATTTTAGATTTATATACATGATGAGTCAGGCCCAAGTGGCCCAGTCTGTGATGAGCCAAGGCTTAAATTAATGAAAGATCCGTTGGGTCCAATGGAGTCCGAGCCCAAACCCACGATGCCTGGCCACGTCACAGCAGTCCGGGTCGCTTCGGAAGCAGGCAGGCCACGTCCCGCTTTTACCAAGTCGTGCGGAGAATATCACAACTGCCTCCCCAGTCGAGGACACCTCGAAGGCTCCTCGTAAACGGCGCTGTAAAGTCGTCCCCATCTGTTAGGGGAGCGACTATAAATTGTAAGCCCCACCAGCACTTGGGGAGAGGAGACAAATACCGAGGCAAGCAATATTCTCCCTTCATCTCTCTTCTCCTACACTTGTAATCTCTGGACACTTGAGAATTAATACATTCCGGCTACCTCAGCCTTTCCAAAAGTGGACGTAGGTCACTGACCGAACCACTATAAATCTCTCTCTCATTTATTTCCACATTTATTACTCATACTTGACCGGTGGTGTGCAAATCCATTTTTGTGCATCATCAGTTTGGCGCCGTCTGTGGGAACGACTAAAGTTCTCACGTCAGTATCCTTCCTCTTTTCAAATTATGGTGACCACCAGATCGACAAGACGCGAAGAGGGCGAGGATGGTCCTCCACTGACTAATCCTGGCCTGAATGATCCTGCTCCCACTCCTCAACTAATGTTGGAGACTATGCAACAGATGGTGGCCCAAAACCATCAAATACTACAACTCATGCTCTCGGGGCAAGGAGGGGTCGGAGGAGTACCGCAAGGAGGAACACGCCCGGGGCATCAAAGAGCTCCACGACGGCGAGGAGCTCCCCACCTAGGCGCCCAGGCCCCGGGCGCCCATGCTCCTGGCGCCCATGCCCCGGGCGCCCATGCACAGGGCGCCCAGGCACTAGGCGCCCATGGTGTACACCCTGGCGGCGCCCATCGTGTACACCCTGGCGCCCGTTCCCAGGGCTCCCCCCGTGGGGCCCAGTTGGGAGGACCCCCACCTCCGGGAGGATCCCCACCTCCGGGAGGGTCAAATCACGGAGAATTTTCACATCCTCCCTCCGCTTCTGATGGGGATGATCCTCATTTTCAAGAAGGGGAAAGTGAGAATCAGGAGCTGGAAGGCGCGAGCTACTTCTATGATTCAAGCAGAGCAGCCCCCAACCAATGGGACGAGAAGCTCAGAGAGATGCAAGATCAACTGGGCGATGTTTTCAACGCCATGAAGGCACACGCACCAGAGACAGTGGATTACCTAGTCAGGCGAACGGACACGCCGTTCAAGCCTGACGTGGTGAACTATCCACTCCCTTGTAAGTTCAAGATGCCATCCGTGGAAACCTTTGATGGAGCGAAGGATCCGCTGGATCACCTGGAGACTTACAAAACAATAATGCAGCTGCACAGTATCCCGGACGAGATTATGTGCAGGGCGTTTCCAACCACGCTGAAGGGTTCCGCCCGACAGTGGTTTGCCAATCTCACCCCGGCCTCCATAGGCTCCTTTGCCGAACTAAGCAGATCATTTGTGGCACAGTTTATTGGGGGACGCCGCCAACCAAAGCCTGCCACCCACCTGCTCAACGTAAAACAGGATCGAGGCGAGAGCCTAAGGAGCTACCTCACTCGTTTTAACGAGGAGGTCCTTCAGGTCGAGGAGCCCGATGATAAGGTCAGCATGACCGCCTTCGTAGGAGGCCTCCGGTCCTCAAGTTTCCTCTTCTCAGTGATGAAGCGCCAGCCAAAGAGCATGCCAGAACTATTGGCAAAAGCTCAAAAATATATGAATGCTGAGGAAATCAACAGGTCCAGGCGGCGAGGTGAATCATCTCACGGATCGCCAAAAGCTTGACCCGCCTCTGCACTGTTCTCAAACAGGCAGCCTATCTCCAGCTTAGCTACCCTCTCGCGGGTCGTCAGAAAGCTTGGACTCTGCACTGCTCTCAAGCAGGCAGCCTATCTCCAGCTTAGCTACCCTCTCGCGGGTCGCCAGAAAGCTTGGACTCTGCACTGCTCTCAAGCAGGCAGCCTATCTCCAGCTTAGCTACCCTCTCGCGGGTCGCCAGAAAGCTTGGACTCTGCACTGCTCTCAAGCAGGCAGCCTATCTCCAGCTTAGCTACCCTCTCGCGGGTCGCCAGAAAGCTTGGACTCTGCACTGCTCTCAAGCAGGCAGCCTATCTCCAGCTTAGCTACCCTCTCGCGGGTCGCCAAAAAGCTTGGACTCTGCACTGCTCTCAAGCAGGCAGCCTATCTTCAGCTTATCGGCTCCCTCGCGGGTCGCCAAAAGCTCGATGTCAGAAGGTAGGTTATCTACAGCCTACGGGACTACTACAAATCACCGGACCAGTTGCCCGGCTGTCCAAATCAAATGTCTGGACAGCACACGAGCTGCTCGCCCACGCGGACAGTGGCTAGCCCCTCAGCAGCGAAGCTCACGCCAGCAACAGCAGAGAAGTCCACGGACGCAGCAGCTAACCCCACACCATCAGGCGCCCAGACATCCCAGGCGCCCAGGCATCCCAGGGGCGCCCAGGACTCCCAGGCGCCCAACCCATGGGCGCCCAGCACTTCCCATGGGCGCCCAGTGCTTGGACTAAAAAAAAAAAAAATATTTTGTGGATGAACGGGCGCCGACACCGCTGCGTCGCCCGCCTCCCCAGCGCCCGTCGCCCTGCGCGTGCTGCGCCTGGCGCCCTGACCAGGCCCCATGGGCGCCCAACCACCATGGGCGCCCAGACCATGGGCGCCCAGCACTCCCATGGGCGCCCAGGCCTCCCAGGCGCCCAGCATGGGCGCCCAGCACTTCCTCAGGGGCGTCCAGACCTCCTCAGAAGCGCCCAGCACAGGCGCCGGCCCCTCTGCTTGCCCAGAACCGTGCCCAGCGCGCCTGCTTGCTATTTTCACCGTAAGTTTTGGTCCATAAATCCGAATGAGGCGTATTATATATCAAATCGAAGCTCTCGGCGAGCCCTACAAAACTCACAGCCTATGGCCGTGACTGATGTTGTCAGAAGTCCAAAAAAGGCCTCGAGACAGATGTTTTGGCCTCTCGAAGTTTTTGCAGTTGCGAACTCAGCCGAAAATTCAATCGAATGCCCTCCTCTCCAAGTTCCATTGGACACAGGGCATTGAGGGGCAAATGATGAGTTAGGCCCAAGTGGCCCAGTCTGTGATGAGCCAAGGCTTAAATTAATGAAAGATCCGTTGGGTCCAATGGAGTCCGAGCCCAAACCCACGATGCCTGGCCACGTCACAGCAGTCCGGGTCGCTTCGGAAGCAGGCAGGCCACGTCCCGCTTTTACCAAGTCGTGCGGAGAATATCACAACTGCCTCCCCAGTCGAGGACACCTCGAAGGCTCCTCGTAAACGGCGCTGTAAAGTCGTCCCCATCTGTTAGGGGAGCGACTATAAATTGTAAGCCCCACCAGCACTTGGGGAGAGGAGACAAATACCGAGGCAAGCAATATTCTCCCTTCATCTCTCTTCTCCTACACTTGTAATCTCTGGATACTTGAGAATTAATACATTCCGGCTACCTCAGCCTTTCCAAAAGTGGACGTAGGTCACTGACCGAACCACTATAAATCTCTCTCTCATTTATTTCCACTTTATTACTCATACTTGACCGGTGGTGTGCAAATCCATTTTTGTGCATCATCAATACATATTAGTCTTTGTATTTTTTATATTTTTTCAAAATGTAATTCCAAAAAGATGTTGACAAATATGATGATTTGTGAACCGCAATGCTGAGTTTCTCTCTCTCTCTCGTAAGTTCACGGATTCCATTTTAGAAAGTATAACCGATATGGTCATTGACATGATCATGTCCACTACCGTTTTCAGAAACCACCATGTAAAAAGCTGAAGCTGTGCACAGTGCACTTGATGATGATGTGTTTCAGGGGAAAAGAAACTCCCATCTCCATGAAGCCACTTAGGGCATTTGTACTCCGGAGTCCGGACCCTCTGCTTTTCCTGTCACTGACACCGGTTGCAGTTGTCGCTGACTGTGCTTGCAAAATGATTTCATTCGGCCGAAAAGATCTGCTTTACCTTTACTGCCCATGCGGCTGCCTGGGCCCTACAGGCCCTGGCTTAAATATTTACCAGCTGTTTGGCAATTAACCGGTTAAAAGTTAAAAGTAGAGTGAATCTACACAAGAAAAAGTATAGATCGTATTAAAAGTATATAATTTTAAAAAAAATACTCCACTTTTTTATAAAAATAAAAAATAAAAAAATTCTATACCTAACGACTAAAAATAAAATACCATCATAACCTTTTATATTTTATTCTCTCTTGATTTGATGCTTCACCTCACCATACTTCAATTCACCGTACATCGTGCTAGCTAGTTTGGCACTTTACTGATATAGTAAAAGTCAAGTAAAGCCTACATTTTTCAGACAAGATTTCCCATCAAAAGCGTTTTAATTCAAAACTCCCTCTTATATTTTTCCAAAAAGTCAGAAAGTAACCACCTTAATCTACTAAAATACAAAAAAAAAAATCCACTTTCCCATGCAAAAAGTCAAAAAGATTGCATAACAAATAACTAAAAATAAAATATCATTATAATCTACTTATATTTTATTCTTTCTTCAAAATCAACCTTACTTCACTTAACTCTATTAGTAGAATTGCCAAACTAGCTCCGGGGATTGTGTAATATCATGCCATTATTATACGAACAACTAACAAAAATTTATACCATCATAATTCCAAAATATTAACAATAATGTATTTAAATTAATTTTTAAAAAAAGAGAGAAAAAATTGGTCTGACCCAACATAATTATCGCAGTGAAATCTTGTATCCACATCGATAAACTTGAAAAAAAAAAAAACGGAAAAACCTTTTTTTGTTTTACATGTCCTCAGTGGCAAGGGAAACTATCTAAACCTCCCCACCCTGAGTCTTTTTCATAAAGTTGCGTGTGGGACTCTTTTGCAATTGCAAGTGAAGCAAAATAGACTAACCATTAATCAATCAAAAGGGTTTAATTTTTCAGCAAGTATATATCGCCCTATTTTGACTTTGAACGATGTCATGCTCATCTCACTCTATTCTATTTGGTTTTTAACTATAAAAGGAAGCCCATGTATAGTGAAGAATTCCTTCTCAAATCTAAAGTCATTAAAAGAAGAAGTGTACATGATGATCCAAATGGATGCTGAGAATATCCTCAAATCTGAGTCATCAATAATGTGGTCCATCCCTTCGTCTCCATGGTCCAGGACAAGTTGAAAAAAAAAAAAACAACAAGAAAGTCCTAGCGACTCTGATAAATGATAATGGCCATGACCTCTCCACATAATATTACTGCCCACACAGAGATCCTCAAAGACGGCATCTGATCCTACAATGGTATATAGCAATTTGCAAGCACGTAAGTGATCATGTAATGGACCGAAAGCTACACCTGGTAGAAATCACACAGAGCATGACAAACTAACCCCTCTTTGCGTCATTGCTCTCGCAACCAAGCTGGGCGGCGGTTCCAAATTCACCCCTTAAATTCCCTTCCCCAATATTCCCTCCCACTCAAACTCGACTCAAACCCATTGCAATGGAAGCAGCCAAACTCGCCCATGTTCTTGTAGTTACCTTCCCTTCCCAGGGCCATGTGAACCCATCGCTAAGGCTAGCCAAACTGTTAGCTTCTAAGGGCCTATTGGTCACCTTCTCCTCAACAGAAGAAGCGGGCCTCATGATGAAAAAGGCCACAGACAACAAGGCTTCTACATCAATACCCATAGGCAAAGGCAAGATGAGATTCGAATTCTTCTCCGACGATTCTGATTTAAACAACCCGAATCACACTGATCTTGACGCGTTGATGGAGCGGCTAGAGAAAAATGGCCCCAAGGAAGTGGCCGGCCTCATCGACCGACAGGCCAAAGAGGGTCGACCCGTTTCTTGTGTCATCAGCAACCCTTTTCTTCCATGGGTCCTGGACGTGGCTACTGACGCTGGCATTCAAACTGGTCTTCTTTGGGTCCAGTCCTGTGCTGTTTTCACGGCTTACTATCATTACTGCAATGATCCCACAATCAAATACCCAGCCACACTAGAATCTGAAATCAGTGTCGAATTGCCTGGCATGCCTGTGTTGGCCCCTGCTGACATACCCTCGTTCATGCTCGAGACGAACCCTTACAAGAGCCTCGCTGATGTCATAGTGAACCAATTCAAGAACATAAAGAAGGCTTCTTGGGTGATGGTGGAATCATTCATGGAATTAGAGCGACCCATCATCGAGGCCTTGGAAGGGAAAGCTTCATTACTTCCCATCGGTCCTCTTCTGAAATCACTCCAAGACGTCGAGTCGAACACCATCCGGGGCGATCTCTGGAAGTCCGCTGACTGCATAGAGTGGCTCGACTCGCACGAACCGGGCTCGGTCGTGTATGTTTCCTTAGGCAGTGTGGTTGTGTTGGACAAGGAGCAGTTGGAGGAGATGGCATGGGGGATTAAGAACAGCGGCCTGAAGTTTCTGTGGGTGGTCAAGCCGGCGCCGAACGAAAACGAGAATGGCCTGCCGGAGTGGTTTCTGAAGGAGACGGCGGAGAGGGGGATGGTGGTGCCGTGGTGCCCGCAGGAGGAGGTGCTGTTTCACCCTTCGGTCGCATGCTTTTTTACGCACTGCGGATGGAATTCGAGCATGGAGAGTCTCTGCTCTGGGGTTCCGGTCGTGGGGTTTCCCCAGTGGGGCGATCAGACGACCAACGCTAAGTTTCTGGCGGATGTATTCGGCATGGGAGTGAGAGTGAAGGCAGATAAAGGGTCGTTGGTGTCGAGGGAGGAGGTGGAGAGGTGTATTAGTGAGGTTTTTGGGGGGCCGAGAGCTGAAGAGATGAAGAAGATGGCGATCAAGTGGAAGGAGGCAGCTGCAGAGGCTGTTTCTGCAGGTGGATCTTCTGACCGGAATATTCAAGCTGTTGTAGATGATATCAAACAGAAGGCTGCTAATCTACATGTTATTAAAGTCGATAATGGTGTCATTAATGAGGTCTGCAGCAGTCCTTTATGTGACTAGAATTTAGATTACTCTATCTCTTTCTCTCTCTCTCTCTCTCATGAAATAAGAGCGAAAAAAGGTGTTCAATATAAAAAAACGTATTTTAGCTCTCTCTATTATATGTATATCAGTATGTCAGTCAGCTCTCCATCTATTGAAAAGCTATTGATTCTCCCCTTTATGTTTCCTTTCTTTTGGATGAAACAATGTGACATAAGAAATCGATTAACTAGATGAAAATGACTGCATCATGTTGCTGTAAGATAAGAAGGATTCAGAATGTGAAATTCAAGGTAGTTTGGGCTGTGAACTGCGGTCCCAGAAAGTCTGAACGAAAGAAATTAAGATCTCACATACGACATGGGGCTTCATCGATATGTGTCCAAGTTCATTGATTTGGAACCACACATTTCGTATAAGTGATTGGGTGCATGTGGATCACCAGGAACTTTTGTCAACAGAATAAGTTCCCCAGTCAACACTAATTGCTTGATGATGGGGCAGCCAAAACTTACGTTGGGGAAAAGTTCTTGCGAAAGTGGGGAACTAAAAATTTGTGTCTCCCCGATCTAATCGTCACTTCAATTGGCTTTAAGTTCTACTAATTATTGGACAAAAGTCGGAATGCACGTGATTAATTTATTCGAGGAATCTGTAGAAATTATGTATAATGTAGTTTAAAAAACAGCTCGCTTGGGGACGGGCACATTTATGAAGTAAACGATGGTTCAATAACCAGAATCAGAGCAAAATTTACATGAAAGACTAGGCCGCACTTTGGGTCAGACTTTGGCCCCACCTGGGGCCTTCTATGATCAATCCTTAAACCCTACACAGCTGTGTAAAGAAATTACCTTTAGATCCATTACTTGGACCACACGTCCTTTCATTTCCCAAAATGTGGTCATTATATGAAATTTATTTTCATATGATATATGCTATTAATTACTCAAAACGGTTTCTTAATGAGATGTATTCCATAATATTCTCTACCTTGATGGACGGTTGAGATTAAGTCTAAGGAAACCCTAACTAATTGGAAATTCGGTCATCTTTCCACCTATAAAACAAAGCCATTCGTCCATCACAAAGGCGTTAAAAAAAAACTCAACACATTAGGTTTTATAGGCAAAGAAAGAAAAACCGAAACCATTCACCTAACCTCTTCCTCGACGGATCACAGCATCAATCAGTAACAGTACCAGACTGCAAAATCAGAAAGCTCTCTGCGTCAGGATGTCTGGAGATACTCTTTAATTTATTTAAGTTTAAATCCTACACGTGATTATCATACTATTCACGATCTTAGGGATCATATTAATAATAGTATAACATGTGGTATTAGAGCATGGTTTTAGAATACATGATCGTCCATTAATTAGGATTACTTTGCATCGCCATAATCGGCAAATATAGATCCGTTCTGACTTTGTTTTGCAGCAATTTATCGACCCAAATATTATGGCCTGCATGAATGGTTTATATTTATATTATTCCACAATTTTAAATTAGGCACGACTGTTTGATCGTGATTTATTTAAGTTTTAAATTTTCAATTATGTATAAACTCCTGCGTGAGTAAAAATTCAATGTAATAATGGAGAAGATCTGTAACTGGTACGTCATGACTGAAATGGAGGCTGTTTCGAGACTGAAGATGGCGTTTTGAAGCAGTCGAAGATAAAGACAAATGATCGAAAAGAATGACAGAAAATAGGACATATAGTTGAATCATATTTTCATAATCATTCCGTATTATGCTGATTATCATTAATATATTTCTTCATAATCGATGATATAATGCCTCAAAAAAAAAAAATTGCAGCCCCAAAGAGCCGTCCAACATCCCTCCGGGGCTCGACCTTCTTTATCAGTACTTTTCATATAACGAAGATCTATCATGAATGCATGCAATATATAATGTTTATATTCATATTAAGCCAATTTTGATCACCAAAGTTGTATGCTTAGGGTTAGGTCTCACCACATGAACCCTAACAATTATACACTGAAATTTGGCCCTAATAGTACCATCATGATGTTTACAATACATATTGTTCAAGCGGGTATAAAGCATTTAGTCGCGCACATGCGGATTATATTCATATGATTGAATAATAATTAAGGAGTGTTTGTTCATATGTAGACCAAAGATATCTTACATGTCCTAATTAAAAGTAACATCACTCATTTACACCACCTTGAATATGACGACCTTAGATGGTATAATGTGTAAAAATTATGGTAACTACCCATAAGAGCACCTAAATTTTATGTCATATATATTCATGTATTATGCATGTGTTGTCTTATTTTAATTAAAACCTTATTGTTATATCTCTATTGCAGTTCTTGCACCCACTAATCTGAATTCGCATGCTACCTCTGTCACTAAGCTCAATGGAACCAACTTCTCAGAATGGAAAGAGCAAGTTGAGTTCATATTGGGGGTACTTGAACTGAATATGGCTCTTCTTAAAGATAAGCCAGCTTCACTCACTGAAACAAGTACCCCTGAGGAAAAGACCATCTTTAATGCTTGGGAGAGGTCTGACAGACTAAGCACTATGTTTTTGCGAATGACTATTGCCACCAACATAAAAACATCCCTTCCTACACCTGAGAATGCTAAGGACTATATGAAGGCCATTGAAGATAGGTTTAAGACTGCAGACAAATCCCTTGGTAGGAAACTAATGACAGATCTTACAGCCATGAAGTTTGATGGCACTAGATTAATGCATGAACATGTCATTGAGATGATCAACCTTGCAGCTAAACTAAAGAATTTGGGACTATCAGTGGATGAGGCTTTTCACGTCCAATTTATCCTAAACAGTTTACCTCCTTAGTACAAGCCTTTCCAAATTCACTACAACACTATTACGGACAAGTGGACAGTGAATGAATTGGCTAACAAACTGGTTCAAGAGGAGGCCAGGCTGAATCAACAAAGAATTAAAGTAGCTATCTTGTTCAATGAGCTGGACAAAAAGCTGGGAGAAAGCATAATTTAGGCCAGAAAAGGGCACCACCCAGATCTAATGAGGCTAGTCAGAACTCTAAGAAAAAAAAGAAGGAAAACGTATGCAAATTTTGCAAAAATCCTGGACATTTTCAGGCAGACTACATTAAACGTAAAGAATGGTTCGAAAAGAAAGGTAACCCTATGGGTTTCGTAAGTTATTTCGAATCAAATCTTACTTATATTTCTTCTGATACTCTGTGGATTGACATTGGTGCTAATGTTCATGTTTCCAATTCAATGCAAGGATTCCTTACGATCCAAACCATATACCCAAGTGAGAACTTCCTTTTTATGGGAAACAAAGACAAAGCTCCAGTTGAAGCTATTGGAACCTTTCGTCTTATTTTAGATAGCGGTTATCAGTTAGACTTATGTCAAACTCTTTATGTTCCGTCTATTTCCCGTAATTTGGTTTCTGTAAGCGCACTTGATAAAGTTGGTTATTCGTTTGAAGTAGGAAATGGTAATTTCAGTTTATTTAAAAATTCTAATCGTATTGGTTTTGGAATTTTGATTGATGGGCTATACAAGTTTCATCTTGATAGTCAATTTGCTGAAACCCATCTTACCCTGCATTCTAAGGAAACAAAACGAAAGTCATCTAAACACGACTCTTATTTCTTGTGGCATAAAAGATTGGGTCACATATCCAGTGAAAAAATCAAACGATTAGTAAAAGATAGTGTCCTTCCGAATCTAGATTTTACTAATATTAAAATATGTGTGGATTGTATTAAAGGCAAAACAACAAAACACACAAAGAAAGGAGCCACAAGAAGTACTAAGCTTCTTGAAATAATTCATACAGACATTTGTGGACCCTTTGATGTTCCAACCTTTGGGGGAGAAAAGTACTTCATTACCTTTATTGATGATTACTCACGTTACTGTTATTTATACTTGTTGCATGACAAATCTCAGTCTGTGAATGCTGTACAAGTGTTCATTACTGAAGTTGAAAGGCAACTAGACAGAAAAATGAAAATCATAAAGTCAGATAGAGGTGGTGAGTTTTATGGAAGGTATGACGAAACATGACAACATCTTAGACCTTTTGCAAAACTTCTCCAAAAGCTTGGAATTGTTGTCCAATACACAACGCCTGGTTCTCCATGGCAGAATGGTGTAGCTGAAAGGCGAAGTCATACATACATGGAAATGGTTAGATCCATGATGAGTCATGCTAACTTACCTATATCCTTGTGGATGGATGCTCTACGCATAGTTGTTTATATCTTGAACAAAGTTCCAAGTAAGGCAGTTGCAAAGACACCTTTTGAACTGTGGAAAGGATGGAAACCTAGTTTACGACATCTCCAAATTTGGGGTTGCCCAGCCGAGGCTAGAATCTACAATCCACATGAAAAGAAATTTGACCTTAAAACGATCAATTGTTACTTTATAGGTTACCCAGAAAAGTCCAAAGGATTTAAGTTTTACTGCCCTAACCATAGTACGAGAATTGTTGAAACCGGTAATGCTAGATTCTTTTAGAATGGCGAAATCAGTGAGAGTAATAAACCTTAAGATGTGATCATTCAGGAAATCAGGGTACCTATCCTTTTACCCTCTATTCCGAAAGATGTTGGGAATCCTCCCATTGTTAAACCATTTAACAATGAGGAAAACCCAATAAATAATCAACCACTCCATCATGAGATTATCGCCAATGAACATATGGATAATGCACGAGAGGAACCAACATTAAGAAGGTCTCAAAGACAAAGGAGATCAGCTATTTCCAATGATTACATGCTTTACCAAGTAGAATCTGAAGAAGGGACAATTAATGACCCGGTTTCTTATTCACAAGCCATTAAGGATGTTAATTCTAGTAAATGGATTGATGCCATGAAGGATGAATTGAAATCTATGAATGAAAATCAAGTCTGGAAAGTTGTTCAATTGCCTCCGGAACACAAACCAGTTGGTTGTAAATGGGTCTTCAAGACCAAACGCGACTGCAAAGGCAATATTGAACGACATAAAGCCAGACTTGTTGCTACAGGTTTCAATCAGAAAGAAGGTATTGACTATACTGAGACTTTTTCCCCTGTGTCCAGGAAGGATTCTCTTAAAATTATCATGACATTAGTAGCTCACTATGACCTCGAGTTACATCAAATGGATGTGAAAACCGCCTTTCTTAATGGAGACCTGGAAGAAGAAGTCTACATGCGACAACCTGAAGGCTTCATAATTGAAGGTCAGAAATACATGGTCTGCAAACTTAAGAAATTAATATATGGACTAAAACAAGCTTCGAGGCAATGGTACCTAAAGTTTCATGAAATCATTACTGACTTCGATTTCAAAGAAAACATAGTTGACCCTTGCATATACCTCAAGATCAGTGGGAGTAAGTTCATATTTTTTGTTATGTACGTTGATGACATATTACTGGCTAGCAGCGACCTTAGTTTATTACATCAAACAAAGGATTATCTCTCTAAGAATTTTGAAATGAAAAATATGAGTGAGGCTTCCTATGTGATAGGAATAGAAATATTTCGTGACAAGTCACTTGGTATTTTGGGATTGTCTCAGAAAGCATATATTGACAAAGTTCTAGAGAGATTTGGCATGAAGACATGTTCCTCTAGTCCTGTTCCACTGCATAAAGGAGACAAGCTTGATCTTACGCAGTATCCACAGAACGAATTGGAACTTAAAGAAATGGAAAAATATCATTATGCTTCTCTTGTAGGGAGTTTGATGTATGCATAGGTTTGTACTAGACCTGACATTGTTCATGTTGTTGGCATGCTCGGTAGATTTCAGAGTAACCTAGGAATCGCTCATTGGAAAGCTGCAAAGAAAGTACTGAGATACCTCAAGGGAACAAGAAATTATATGCTCACATACAGAAAATCAAGTCACCTACAGGTGACTGGTTATTCAGATTCAGATTTTGCTAGATGTCCTGACACCAGACTTTGCACTCTTGGCTATGTGTATCTCTTATGTGGAGGTGCAATATATGTACTTATATTTGACATTTATTGAGCTCTTAATGCAACTTTACATCTGCTATTTCTGTTTTTCCATTGTGTATATATTTATGTTTGGATGAATGATAAACAAAAACAGTCTTTAAACAAAGACATTATGAGACCATTACGTAAATCTCCTATTACGGTCTAGTTATGAAGGTTGTATATGTAGTACATGGAAGTAAGCATGTTGCAAAATAATGTGTGCACGCCATGACTCCCATTGACAACCGAATTCGCCAAGACACTTATGATAACCGACTAAAGAAGTGTTTAGCATATAATGCGCGCCTTATGATTCCTAAAATGAAAACACTAAAGGATCTTCCTAACGACCAAGTGGGAGACTGTAAGGAAATTACCTTTAGATCCATTACTTGGACCACACGTCCTTTCCTTTCCTGAAATGTAGTCATTATAGGAAATCCGTTTTCATAGGATATATGCTATTAATTACTCAAAACGGTTTCTTAATGAGATGTATTCCATAATATTCTCTACCTTGATGGACGGTTGAGATTAAGTCTAAGGAAACCCTAACTAATTGGAAATTCGGTCCTCTTTCCACCTATAAAACAAAGCCTTTTGTCCATCACAAAGGCGTTCATAAAAACTCAACACATTAGGTTTCATAGGCAAGAAAAGAGAAACTGAAACCATTCACCTAGTCTCTTCCTCGACGGATCATAACATCAATCAGTAACAGTACCAGACTGCAGGATTAGAAAGCTCTCTGCGTCAGGATGTCTAGAGGTACTATTTAATTTATTTAAGTTTAAATCCTACACGTGATTATCATGCTGTTCACGATCTTAGGGTTCATGTTAATAATAGTATAACAAGCTGAGCTATGGGCTCCAGCCTGGAAGGATTATTAAAAGGTATCTATGCTGCCTATTTTAATAGGAATAAATAGCAGAGGAAATTTAATATACACCCAAATTTAAATTAGCATATATTGATATTGCATTTGAAGGAGTTTTGATAGATCTTTTATTCTGGTTGTGATTTTTTATAAATTATCTGATATGAGCTGATGTTCCAGCAATGGAAGATCATGGAATAGATTGTCCGTTAAGCATCAAATGAGTTTGATTATTTATACACAGCTGATATTCAAACACTCTTATTTTATAGCAGAACCCATGGACGCATAATCTCTTCTTGTATCCTTGTATTCTATTTTACTAATTACCGATGGTGGGAAAGCTTGGCATTTGTCTTCTGACCTCCCTCAATGTCTAAGTTACTAATTACCGATGGTGGGAAACCTTTTTAATGAATTGAAGTTATGGGAAGCTTCTGACCTCCCTCAATGTCTAAGTTAATGGGTCATTTGTCTACAAAAAAAAAAAAAAACTAACGAGCCCAATTTTTTTTTAGACATTTTGTCGATAAATCTCCATTTACTCTAACTTAACATCAAAATACGGTACTCTCCTTGTATTAAAAGAAGAAAATCCTAATATTATTAAAAGTAGATGACAGATATTAATAAAATAAAAATAAATTTATTCGGTTTATAGAAAATAAGCCTTTTTGTTCACCTCAATTATTCGAATTTGTGAAGCCTGCCACAGCCTTAGAATGGTGTTGAGCAGACCACATGCTTCTTTACCATTTAGCTTGAACTTGGAAAACAACTTACCATACGGGATGTCAGTAATAGTCCCATTGAATTGACATATTACCTCCTCCAATTTTAGAAGCACGAAAAGAATGGTGCGAAAGGACTCCAAGGACGAGACTGCGAATTCCGTGATCCTTGAGGAAGATCACGTCGTTCTCATGATGCAGTCCCTACGAAAGAGAGAACATGTTTCCTGACAACCTCCTCCACGAAAGCACGTTAGACTGTAGCGTCTATGGAATGAAAAGTCCCTGTAATGCTTCATCTTTTCTACATCCCCATGCAAAGTCTATTTGGTGGATTCACGCAAAATCAAAACAAAAAAAAGTTTGTTTTTTTTTTCACTCTTGTCCACACCAAAATATGAAAAATGAAGTCCCTAAAAAATTAAAGCACCTTTTCATTTCATTTCTAATAAATTTATGTTATTGTAAAGGTTTATTTTAAAGGAGGTTTTTCACCTAGCTATGAGAGCAGTCCATATCATGGAGCCGGCTTTTTCCTATTAATTGGAGGTAGGATGATTGAAGAGGTCTCTTAACCGATAAGGGTTATTGGTAATGCAAAAATCAGCCTCATCATTTTATCTCAGTTTTTGATTTAACAACTTTAAAATTAAATAATTTTTTATTTATATATTTTTTTCAAATTCAATCAAATGGTCAGTAAAGTACTGGGTTTGGTGTTGGATGATACTGACATTACAGCAAGAAAAGAACTGCAATGTTCAAAGATGGGTGGACGGCCTGTTCATCGTAGAAAGTTCTCGTACATTAAATAAACTGCAACCAATTAACTAAGTTGAGCATAAATTAAACTATGGCCAGCGACCCCTCAGCTATCACTTTCAGCAGACGCGCAGTAATGACGATCTTTGATGAAATTGATGGGGAAAGGACAAAGGGAAATAGATTTCCACATCTTGGAGTACTTAATAATTAATACAGGCCAAACTGAGGCTAATCAAACGTCAACATGCTACCAGAGTTTCCGAAGAAGAAGACAAAACTTGCAACGCTCATTCTAGAAAACAACTGTGGCTATTTGGATAATTTTAAACCGGTTAACGTGTCAACTGTGAACAGTAGCTGCTTGTCTTTTGATTTCTATCTGTCTCTTACACGCTTCTCATCATCTCATGAGGGGCATGTTTGGAGCTCCACCATTGGCCCCACATAATGGTCAATTTCAAGGCGAGTTTCATCTCCTACAGTCTCACATCTCATTGTTTTTTCCATGTACAGCTGCCCAGCATTCGCCCATCCAAGCATAAGTTTAACAAATTGCAGTCAATCTTCCTCATGCTTTTTTTTTTAGGGTGATGTGATGCCCCACAAATCACACTACGTAACATCTTAGGGTCATGCGATATCCCTCATATCGCACCATGCAATATCTGGCATCCATAGTGAAGGATTTACTAAGTAGCCTAACACAAACTAAGGTCCCTTCTCATATTATTGTGTGTATTTCAATCCCAATTAATTAAACTAAACAATTAACCTTAGTTCAATTAAACGCAATCACCACAAAAGGGAGGAGGCACAAGATTTTTACATAAAAAACTCTACTTGGAAAAAAACCACAGGTGGTAGAGACCACCGAAAGGCAAAACACCGAAAAGCAAAACACTATAAATTGAAGATTACAAGTGTACTCACTAGACCGTTGAATCAGTTGAAACTCAAATTTAAGGACTGTGAAGAATTTGCCAACGACCCGTCTTTCATCTTCTACGTGCTTGCTTGAAACCCCCTTGAATGCCCTTTCAATGTGCTTGAGAGAAGAAGAAAAGAGAGAATATATTCAGCACAGTCACCCTTGCAAGATAATTAATCCCACAGAATCTCTCTAAAAGGATACTTGATGTTAGAGAGGATTAGGTAACTCAAGTAAGTTCTTTGTGGATGCAAGGGGCATAGTAAATAGCCCAAGGTCCGTGCATAGAAGCTCAAATAATTGTATTAGAACTCTTTGAAAAGAGTTTGAAACGGATTAGCATGACAGAGTTTGGATTGGGCAGAAATCCCATCTCGCTATAGCGATAGTGCATTCTACCTCTGCGCCAAATACTGGCTCGCTATAGCGAACCTACTCTATGGAAAAATAGCTTGGAGGCTTGAAGTGGTTCTGGGTTGGACTCTTTAAACGTCTTCAAATACGTCCAGAAGTCTTCATACCTCATCTAAAGTATTCAGAAGTCTCCATCTACTATCTAGAAGGTTTCTTCACATCCCCTTTCTAAAAGAAATAAAAATTATAACTTAATTAGGACTTTGAGTTTTGTTCAACCTATGAGAATTAGCCAATTAGAATTCTAACACATAGCATATTACACTTTTTTTTGTATGAATAGCTCTACAAAAAATATTTGAACTTTAACCTTTTGAGTGAAAATTACAAATCTAAGAGTAGCAGTGAGGTCAAGGTCCTTCTTTTTTTTTTTTTTTTGCTACTGCTAGGTTGGCCTGCTGCGTAAGCGTCATATATATTACCAATGTCAAGGCTCATGGAGCCATCCCTAGATAAATTTGTGATATTGAGGTGTGAACACCCCCCAACCTCAAATCTCACCACAACAAAAGTTGATCCATCCTAAAATTAGCACAAAAGTGATAACTTGATTAGCATATATCTTATGTCACTGATGGGGATGATATTCATCTTAAATGATAAACATTCCACTCCTGGGGAGCATGTGAGAGATACAACAGGGATCTAGACCCCTTGTGACGTATTTTGTGGCAGCTAGAAAGGGGGAGTGAAAATGTTGTGAGACTAGTAGTGATTACGGAGATGTCCGGTATTTTATACCATCGTTTAAAATTATATCTAGTTTTCTTCTTTCAAAGAGAAGACAAAGTTTAATTAAAATTCCTTTGAGAGTTAAATTTATTAAGGAATAGTTACAGTGTTGAATGACATGGTTAATGTAGCCATTAAAACTCTTATATGGCCATCACATGTGGGCCACATGGCCATGTGCCAAATCTCTTCCGTTTGGTAATTGTTCATTTGGTGAATATATTTTTCTAGCATAATGGTAGAATTTCGAAAAAGTCCTTAAGTTTTAACCTTATTTCAAAAAAAACACACAAGTTTCAAAACTTTTCAAATTAGTCCCTAAGTTTCCTAGGAAGTTTTCAATTAAGGACATCCATCTATTTAAAGTTATTTTTTGGAAACTTTTTTTCCTATTTTTTTTAAATACTCAAATTACCCTTCATCGTGATAAAACTCTCCTTCACTTCCTCTATATTCTCCCTATTTCCCTCACCGGTGTCCTCACGATAATCAAGGACGCCCAGTATTTCCACAGCAATTGACTTCAAGTAGTGGCTGCTGAAACCATGTCATGGCTTTAAATGAAGGGTAATTTAGATATTTTCAAAATATTGAGGAAAAAAATCACTAAAAAATATCTTTAAATGGCCAGATGTCCTTAATTAATACTTTACTAGAAAGCTTATGGATTAACCTGAAAAGTTTTAAAACTTGTGTACTCTTTTGAAATAAAATAAAAACTCAAGGATATATTTGAAAATTTCCCTAGCATAATTAGGCAGGTATCACTTTTGTGAGTTTGGAAGGATCCTTTTGAAAGATTGTGATTCAAATTAGGCCACGTGAGTGTAACGTGGGTTTTCAATTGTGTCGCCTCAGCTTTTATAAAAAGACAAAACTCTTGTTTCACCTTTTTCTCTTGTAAATAAGAATGCTTATCAGCAGTGAAAATTACATAGGACTACCTGACAAGATTTTTGTTGCTCTACTGGTTCTTTCAGTGTCCAATGAAAATGGGCAAGTACTTTCTGCTTGGCTCATTTCATGGGATACACAAAGAAAGCACGCAAGTTTAGCTTCACGCCAGAAGATTGAAAAATAAGCTCTGAAAGGGAGTTTTGCTTTTAATATGAAAAGAATGGTCTCTCAACTTAGTGGTAAGAAATGTCAGTTGTTACTTCTTACAACCACAGGGCAACTCCCCTCACCAGAGAATTTCCCCACCTCACCTGAGGTTTGCTACCCTCACTCGAGGGCTAAGAGGGCTTGGGGGGCCAGCCCCCCTATATTGGATACCAAAAAAAAAAGGAACTTTTAATCATAAACAAATCATAATCTATGCTTTTAGAAGGTCACACATAGGGATGTAAATGAGTCTTGGATTACCCGGAAGTTTTAACCCATTACTAACTGGGTTTGAGTCTTTATTTAGGTTTGAGTTCACTGTTTTGGACCCATCACCTAAATAGGTCTGGATCTGGTTCCATCTTGGTTTCGACCCGTAAACCCGGCATATTTTCTCAATTTTCGAGGAAATTCTCCTAAAACCTAGCTTTTTTTTTAAATCATTTAGCTATTTTTTCTAAATCATTATCTACTTGATCAAGACCCGTCCCATATATGGAACTGGTTCTGGAACCAAGAGACTGTTTCTGAACTAGGTCCGGGTCCACCATCGACCTTGACCGAAATCGACCCGTTTACATCCCTAATTACACAAAAAGAATTTGCATGAGCCCTATAAACGGTGGGTAATTCATGGGTAATAGAGAAAATATTCTCCTAGTGGGATGCGGGAGGTCGCATCCCAACCGTCCAAAATGTGCGTCCCCCTCCTTTGACTTTTAGAGTCAGTCGTTGATGTAGGTCACCAATTCATTTTCTGTTCTCCCAGGAGAGCATCTTTCCTAGGTGACAAACCTCTCAAATCCTTGCACGCCACTGATCATCATATTTTTCAAGTGAACCCCACGGCAAGTCATGTCCTTCCTAAACATGACTTTGAAGTCACAGCCCACGCTCTTGGTATCGACCATCAGTTCCCCCTCTTCAGCAATCGAACGTTGAGTCCACTTGTGCTACCACCTAAGGGCCACGAGAGTTTTATCCGGCTTCTCTTTGGGCCTGGAGGGAATAGTATAGCCCAAAAGGTTGGGAATCCTCCGTTAGCTATAAAAAAAAAGAAGTGACAGCCCACCCTCTCATATGTGCCTACCTCTCTTTAGAGTGTCGGCTTATCCAATTTCACTCATTAGATTAATATTACATTTTGGGATGCAAGATCAAAGACATTAAAGTTAGATAAGGATTGGTTGTTGCTTTAAAGCCCCTTAAAATCAAATTCAAAGGCCTGCATCATTTGGTGTTAGAACTCTTTTTTCGGTTCATCACTTCCTTCTTTCTACTCAAATGTAGCCCTTAGCCCCTTACCCTCTCTCATATTTTTGAGCCCCGTAGAGAAGTTTTTTTATTTTAAAAATAAAGGCCTGTATCATGAAGAATATTGCTCTTTATAAATATAACAAATTTTTTTATATTATTCTAAAATGTAATTTTTTTATAATTCCGGGTATCTCTCGCCCAGCTCAGCCCAGTTGCTTTGAGCGCTGAGCCCGAGCGACACTCGATTCTAAACAATAATAGATAATTAATCTGTATGGACACATGCAAACCCTCATATCCACTTGCATTAGGTGTAACTATCCGAGGTGGCCAATAGAGGTAGGTGTTGAGCTCTCCACTTCCTGAGGCTGATAGTCCTTAGAAATACAAAATAAAATGTTGGCCCACCTGCTGTGAATCCAAACCGTCTAATCATAGAATTGAAGCGGGTGTAATTGAACGGATTGGATTTGCTAAGTTGGCTATGAAATAGGTACCGCTGGTACGCGGATAGTCCTCCATTGATGGTATTGGGGGGTGAAGTTGGAGGCTGAACAATTCACATGTTCCGCGTACCATTTTATAGTGGGTGGCCCCCACTTGAGCTGACAAACCAGCTCATGGTTTTAGAAAGATTGAAAAGTCCAGAATAAAGAGTCTTGCCAGATGGAGATAGCTGCATATCAAGGGCCCCATGAATTAAACGGCTTATAAAGTCTAGAATAAAAAGTCTTGCCAGATGGAGATAGCTGCATATCAAGGGCCCCATGAATTAAACGGCTTATACTTTTAGGACCCATTTTCATTACTAGAATTCATGTCTTGCGGTTGTCTGAGAATTTCAAATGCTAGTACTTGAAATACTGCTAAATTCTGAAATTTTAAATTCCTTGTTTCATTCAGAGCTTGAATTCCTGCCTGAGCTCCCGGAATGCCATCGTCCCTCTCCAGGAATTTCAGTGTCAAGTGAGATTTTCAAATCCTCCACGTTAAAGTGGTTTTTCAAATGCTGAATTTTTTGGGATTTCAAATGCCTAAAATTTCAAATGCCCAGGAATTCTAGTAATCAAACACAGAATTATTGACAAGAATTCTGAATTCCCAGACAGCCTGAATTCCTGTCATGAATTCTAGTAAAGAAACGGAGCCTAAGCCTTGTCTCTTTACCGGAATTTATGAGAATTTTAGAGGTTGGGGATTTCTAAACATGATATAACATGATGTGACATCTTATCCCATGTCATTTGAAATGTTTTGTTTATTTCATTAGAATTTCAAATTCCAATCACCCAAAACACCTTTATTAGGAATTCTTAGAATTCCACTCTCTATATCATTTGTTAGGATTTCAAATCCTCTATCAAAAAGAGGAATTTGAAATTCCACCTCGAGGACGACTTTTGGAGAATTTGAAATTATCTCAAACATGAGTTCTTAGAATTCTGATAGAAACGGGCCCTTATAATGATGTGAACTCTCAAGTCTTGGCCCAGGCTAGTGTCTGGGCACATGGAGTAGATATTGCAAGGGTTTCTCAACTAACAATTTGGATGTAAAAGATTGAAGGAATAGCCCAGTCTTTTGGTGTCCCGTTCTCCCCCACCTGCGTAGCATTTTGAAGGTTTTCTATTTTGCATATGCAAGTGGTCTTTTTTCTTTTAATTATACATGCAAGAGGTCTTCTTTATGGCATGTATTGAAATTTACTCCTCTCAAGGGTCCAACTCTAACCACCTTAGCTGGTCAAAAAGAAAGAACAGAATAGGACATAAACTAGCTGAAACAGGCCAAGAGTGAACTCGAGGTAGACTCTCTCATTTGTAGCTTGGCTCGAGGTCAGCTATCCTATTGAGCACGAGATCGATTGTAAATGAGCCAAGCGTGAGCTCAAGCTTCGAGTTGCAATTGGCTAGTCTTCCTCAACGAGCTGAGCTTCTTAAGGGGTAGCTCAGTTGGCCTAGGACCACGGTTTGCACCCGGAGGTTGTAGGTTCGAAACTGCACTACCACACTGAGACTACTTGGGAGTTTACCCAGCTTCCCTCCGATAGCCAGAAAAAAAAACCTAAGCTTAGCTGTAATTGGACTTGGCCTCATAGATATTGCTAATTTAATTAAGCTAAGCTTATGCGAAGACTTCAAATCAATTCAAGCTCAGCAAAGACCAGCTCGTGCAGCTCCAACTATTGTCACAAGTCACAAGTCAAGCTCGAGCCCGTCCCCACCTAGACCAACTGGCTCTACCAATTAAAAGCAGAAATTGAGTATATAAAGAAACCTCCTCTAAGCCAAGAATTTGATCAAACAGTTCCGAGTTTCAGAAGTGAGTCCCATTGATGGACTTTTTTATATGACTTGACCAGACAGAGAATCCAGAGTTCTCTGCTTCCTGCCCTCATTTGATGAATTTCAGAAGTGGTCATATTATATTTATGTACTGGTGGTTCAGGAACATATGAAAATGAGATATGAAAATGAGATGGAGATGGAGTCAGCCGTCTGTCTGGATTGTCGTTTTGTAGTTTTATTTATTTACTAGAACCACACTTGGGTCCAGTGTCACACCTTTTCTCTCTTGGCTTTAGCTCCTACCGCCTGTATGCCATTAAATAAAAAAGGCAATGCTGGTTGGTGTGTTTTGGGAGTATCATTTGATCTCATTAGGTGACTTTGAAGATCTCTGTAAGCCTCTTCTGGCGCGTTCTTGTCAAGATAAGACCTTTTGTATTCTTCTTCTTCATTTCCTGTGGTTGATAATATTAGTCTGGAAGTTGAGAGGCGTCAACATATATTCGATTTAAAGGACTAATATAAGGATTCCAGCAAGGACTAATATAAGGATTCCAGCTTCCAAACAGATCAGTCCAAAACATTTTTACATTTTCATTTTGCAATCAATGACCCTTGCCATCTTCCTCCTATGAAATCGTTTCCCTAGGGAAAATGCCCACCGCTTGCGTAACACATTGCCCTGCTTTTCCACCTTGTCACCATCTAAGTTGCTGCTCCTTTTCTTTTATCACCAATGGTGTACATACATACATGTAAAAGTGGTAGCAGATGGAGAACTGCCTTCTATATTTCTTGGGACAACATCATATGGTGATTATGGATAATATATGTTCAGTTACAGAATACATGGCTATAGGAACTCAGTAGCTTCTGGACCTTCTCTGTGAATTGAAAAACTCCATCAACTTATCATACACGTCATTTTTTGCATATACGCTCAAGATGAAGTCAATGTGGCCATATGATTCAAGGTAAAGCAATTCCGGTTTGGCTTGCAACTCTTTGATAGTATGCTCAACATCTGTGACATCAGCTAATGCATCCTGACCACCATAAGCCATCCATAAGGGCAATGACTTGGGTATTTTTGCAAGATCAAATGATGGGGGATGCAAATCACCATATCGTTTTAGGTTTCCCAATAATCCATAATCATACATGGCAAAATCTCCCTTCCGGATCACTGCCAAGGTGAACGTTGTGTTAGACGGAAGTTTGCGGCAATCAATGTTTCAATAGAAGCAACTGAAATTTTCAAAGTTGTTGCATGTATCACAATGGAACTGTAAATTTTCTACTACGCAATTCACCAATAAACACTTTGTCAATATGAAATAAGATCCAAAACAATCAATGGAAATTAAACATTTATAAATGGGAAAACATCAACAACAAACGCATTAAAAAATTATTGTATAGAAAAATCTCTATAAAGATCCACAATTCGATCAATGGAAGGAACTTCAGCCAAACCAGGAAACACTACAAGAAGATGCAATCATTTCTATCCATTCTCATCGGTACAATCCTGCATTCCTACTACTCCAAAAGTGTATGTCCAAGGTACAATCAGTGATCAAGTTGGCATAGATGTGTTTTTCGCAATTGAGATGACACAAAAATCCCTAAAACCTGATGAGGCTATAAAGTAAATTAATCACACTGCTCAGTTACTTTCCATTCCATGCTATATTAAGGAACCAATCATGTTGATTGTAGCCCCAGAATCTATTAAAGTACTTTCATTCTTTCCTTCTTTTTTTTTTTTTTTTTTTTGGAGCGAATTTTTAATAGCTCAGGAGAAGTCGTCAAAGGACCTTTTTGGCCTTTTGTTTCCAGGTCCAGGTGGATGAATGTATAACCAAAAATAGCGGTACTGGTTGTAAATATTAAATTAAAAAACAGGTGATGAAGATATGTGGATGTCCCAAAAGCAGATATTTGTTGGGAGTATGATTACTTCAAAGTCACTTGTCATAACATCCATGTAGTTGTCCACATCCCAGGCTCCTAGCCACATAAGACCACTTCTAGAGTAAAGCACAGCTTACCCATGGCTACAGAGGCACATCATCAGCTGATTGCCAAAGTTGATTCTGAATAAAACAGTACAGATGTTTTGTTGGGAGTATTGTCTGTTTCAAAGCTAATAGTCCTAACATTAGGTCCTTCATGATGTAGCTGTCGCATCCTACCCACATAAGACTTCCTGAGTAAATAGTCTCTCATTACTACAGAGGCACATTATCAGTTGATTGTTCAAGTTGATTCCCACTAAAACAGTTGTTTGACAACGAAGACTAACTACTGACTATTATATGTTACGGACTCATGAAATATATTAGAAGAACAAACAACAAGACATTGTTGTTAAAGAGATGCTATTTTCATGGAAGATTCAATGGTTATTTTTCATTCTTTCACCCAGTTCCTTTTTTTTTTCCACTGAGGAGAAACTATCCAATGCCGTTGATTTCATGGAACATTCAATGGTTATCCTTGGTTCTTTCACCTTTTACCCTTTTTTCTTACTTTTTTTCTTTTAGAAGGGAACTGTTATCTCTGTTTGCATGGCCATGAAGCACAAGACATCTGCAAAATTCTAGTCAAACAGCTACTTCATGACAAATTAACTGTGAAGCTTTAAGACATTTATTTTCATGAACCACCTCAAGTTTGGGCATAAACACATGATAAGCTTTCTCCATGCAGCTGTAATAGATAAATAATACTATGAAAAAAGAACTTAAGTTATCAGAGGTTATAATGACAGAAGACGGCTTTGAAAGAAACTGTAGGAAGGCTTACTTTGAAACAGATGGTTCATGTTTTTTGTTGATGATGGATGAGGCTCATATTGAAGATAAAAATCCACACGTGAGCCATTGAAGCAACAATTTTCTCCTGCAAAAGCATCAGACGGTTATCTTCAATAATTTTGTCCACTGAGAGAATCTATATGGCCATAAACCCTGTTCTCTGAGAGTCTTGAGTAAAATTTGGTCACCACACATGGGTGGTGGCACAAAGAGGGAGCTGCACATGCTCCACTGTTTGTAGCATGAGCTGCATGGTGCTGGAAAGATAAAACAATGTAACTTACCTTTTTACCCTCGCAGTTCTTTAGTTGTCCATGTTATTCGTACATTTTTTTTAACCTTAATGTAAGCGCGAGTTACAGCCACAAATAAGGGTTCTTTTGGCCTAAAAGTTAGATAAGGCCCACCTAATGGTCAGTCAAAGCAATTGGATTGGAGATCTAAGCTCATTTGTTTTTTAAGTGCGACCATCGAGGGCCTTGATCATTGGTTGCTACATAGGGCTATCATCAGATCAAGCATGTGGGGACATCTTTATCAATAAATTTGATTACACATTTTCCAGAGCATGTGATGTAGTGGAGCATGCTGATCAAAGAACGAATGAATGGTGAAGATCCTGCATGCAGAACACAAGAGAATGATGGATCAAGGATGCATGGTGAGCCCAGCTCCACTATTGAAATTGTCTATAGATATCTTCTTTAAAAAATTGGCTGTGGAATGTTTTTGGGCACCACTGGCCTCCCTAGTTACTATAGGATAGTAATTTGATTAGCCATCTATCAAAATTAGATGAAATAGAAGTCATTGTCCAGTCATATAGAGCCAAGAAATGAACAATCAGTACATAGTCATTGTTTTCTTTAGTGGGCCCACCTGCCTAGTCCTCTTTTTTATTTATTTAGAGGAAGAGGCAGCAGAGAACTAAGTCATTGAATTTGGCCCACTACATAATGTGCTCTAGAAAGTGACTAATCAATTTTATGGGTAAGGATGGCCCCCACATGCCTAATCTGATGACAGTCCAATCATTGCACCAAAGGATCAAGGGGTATGGATATGGTGATTTTAGAAATATCCAGATACCATAGGAGGGGTTGGCAAACTAGGGAAGCTTTAAGGCAACGTCAAATATGGAATGGGAAAATATTTTTCAAAAAAGGGATTCCAAGAATGCAATTACAATTGTTGAATGGTTCAAAGAAGGACCATGGAGGCTTTCTTTCTTTTTTTTTTTTTTTAATTACGTTATTTTGAACCTTTTAAACAACCTAATTAGAAAAGAGGAAAAGAAAAGAAGAAAGAAATGCTCCATGGTTCCTTCTTTGACCCATTTATTTAGGTTGTTTTGCATCTTTTTTTTTTAATATTAACTTGAATCTGGTTTGCACCTTTTAAAAAATAATGAAGTAAAGACTTAGACAAAAGGCCAGGATATCTAAAAATCAATTTGGTCTCATACTAGGAAGGTCAACCATGGAAGCTATCTTCTCACTTAAGCAATTAATGAAAAAATACCGAGCAATAAGGAAAAATCTACATATCTCTTCATTGATCTAGAAAAAGCTTATAACAGAGTACCTCGACATGTAATATGGTGGGTTTAAAACAAAAGGAGTTTTCCAAGAGGTTATATTGAAATCATTAGAGATATGTATGAGGGAGCAGTAATGAGTATAAGAACAACATGTCGACGGAAAGGTGAGTTCCAAATGACCATAGGTTGCCATCCAGGGTCAGCCTTATCTATTCACAATGATTATAATGCTCATATTCAAAAAGAGGTACCTTAGTGTAAGTTGTTTGCAGATGATATAGTGTTGGTGGATGAATTAAGAGATGATGTAAATGTGAAACCTGAGAGATGGCGGGAGTCTTTGGAATCCACGGTTTTTAAAATAAGTCATACAAATGCAGAATATATGGAGTGTAACTTCCATGGACACTTATAAAGAGCTAAAATTATTGTGAGAATTGAAGCTCAAGAGATGCCACAAAGAAATTCATTCCAATACATTCTCTCGATGATTAGTAAGGATAGAGAGATTGGGGAAGATATAGATCATAGGATAAAGGGATGAAGGTTGAAGTGGAGACTTGCTTTTAAAGCGCTTTGTGACCGGCACATACAAACAAGATTAAAGGAAAATTTTTACATAACAACAATTAGGCCCATCATGAACTATGAAGCCAAAAATTGGTCAATCAAGAAGTAACACATGCACAAAATGAGTGTAACAATGATGGGAATATTTAGGTGGATGTATGGTAAAACTAAGAACCAAAAAGGATAGAATAAAAAAATAAGCACTTTTAGGAGCATTTAGTAGAAGTTGCATCAATAGATAATAAAATAAGAGAAACTCGTTTAAGATGGTTTGGACATGTCCAACGCAAGCAACACGTCGGTAAAAAAAAGGTTTTTCTATGTAGGTTGATGGCCCACCAGGGGAAAGGGGTAATCCGAAAGGACATGGATGGAAGTAGTAAGGTAGGATCTTAAGAAGTGCAACCTATAAGAAGATTTGGCTTAGGATAGATTGGAAAGGGGAAATAAATATCATGTAGCCAACCCCGACATGGTAGAAGGCTTTGCTGATGATGATGACTACAATGATATTTTGCACCTGTTAAACTATTTTCTTTTTGAACATGAGAAGAAAAGCCAATTGATTAGCAGGTGTTTTAACAAATTAAGAAGTTGAAATAGTACCTATATTTGCAGGCAAAGACTTTCCTTCTGTGTTTTTCATTCTAAACCTAAGCACCAAAAAAGTATTGTACATCATCTAACGGCTTGTACAATATACATCCAAAAAATTTTGTCGTTACTGATTAAAAATGAAAAATCTTGGTTTGAGATAAATGAGATTTCCGAAAACTTCTTATTAACTGCTAGAAAGCAGAAAATAAAGGAAATGCGAATGTTATAACATTTAATGAGCAAAAAAAGATCTTCCATTGCAGACACAAAAGAAATGTAGCATCCCGGCGTAATGACTTCAGGCAGTACCATATTCACCAATGCCTTGAACAGTAGATGCCTAATACATACATTTACCACTGTGAACAACTACCAAGGATATGTAAGATATATCATTCCACAACAAAGGAGAAGCAGGAATAATGTTTGTATGACAAGATTGAAACTGGCCATATCACTAGGTATTATTTGTCCCCACAGATGAACTTTTTACCTCTAAAATACAAACAAAAAAGAAAAATATACGTAGCAATAGGAATGAAAAGGCACTTCAAATAGAAGCAGGTGGGGAGAGAGAGAGAGAGAGAGACCTGTTATTGCAGATAACAAACTCCCGCAGTCCATGTGGCCATCACATAAAGAATCCACTATATGTACACCAATATCACTATACATAAAATAAAAAAAATCCGGTTCAGCATAAATCTCTTTTCTTTGTTAATGACAAACTAGAGAACTTAATAAAATGTGAATCCTCAAAGAAAAGGTATAACTAAACCTTCGAAAATTGAGTTGATGAATGCCCATTGCTAGAAGTATCTATCCATAGAAATAGAGAGAGAATCATTTCTCTGGCACTATACTAAACCATCATCATCATTAAACCTTATCACATCTAGCACAAAACTATGAATATAAATTTATTCATCATAGAATGGACGCTCAGATAAAATTATCAACAGAGACATTGAAGTCCACATTCCAAAAATCAAGTATCCATCTGATAAATATAAGTCCTCTATGTAACCAAAAAAATATAAATACAAATTAAAGCTCGGCCAATAATATGCTGAAAATTACATGGAATAAACCAACACGTAATACAATGACAAAGAGAGTTTTAGGAAAGAGAATTGTGGCACAATACATAGTAAAATATTCAAGTAGTGGATTGCAAATAATGCATATTAGCTGAAAACTTTGAACCAGGGCACCCACAAAGTGTGATAGTGGCAGCCCAAGAATATGCAACTAATAGTTTGGAAAGTTTCAGTGTATGTTAGATCACAACAGTGTACGGTCTCTTGACAAACTGATACCTGATCAAGATGCACGCTAACTGCTCGAAGAACCAACCGGGAACTGATGTGACCTAAGTAAGATATGGGACAAAGAAGAGCAGCAGCCTCAACCATGTCCACTGTAATTGGCTGAGTTAAAGCAGCTAGAGCCATTATAGTTCCCTATAAAGAGAGTAAAGCACATCAGCTATTTCTCTGACCAGAAGAGAGGAATTGAGATAATTTTAAAATAAACAGAAGGAACAATGCAGAAAAGAAGTACCTGCGAATGGCCCACAAGGAACACTTTCGAATTTGTCAATGAATATACATAAGTGATCATATCTGTAAGGTCATACTGAGCCAGTTCCTGCCAACTCCAATCCCAAAATGCCTGCAATATGACCAGAGAATGTAATGCTCTGAAAAACAACATCTGCCCATACATTCATACACTCAACACAGCATAGATGCATTTGGGTGCATCTATAGGCCATCTCCTGATGAACAAGTAAACTGGGTCACTATGGGTAAGAGCCTCATGCAGCACACCTGGCAGATCAGCCAATAGCAGGGATGGCGAAATTGAAAGGAATAGAGGGGGGCAATCCAAATATTGGTGACTGGAGATCAGGTGGTAGGGATAAAGGTACAGATCAAGGTGGGGAAGGGCTCGATTTTTCAAAGCCAAATCTAATTATGGATTCAGCTTAGATGAGTGTCAAATGGAGTTTGGTGCCAATTCGTTTGGATGGGTAGGGGTGGGGAAGGAAAAGTGGGTGTTAAGAGGTATGGGTATCACGTGTGGACCCCACATGGGCTTTTGCCCATTTTAGCCCCATGGGTATCATCACCCATGGGTTCCTTCTTTTCTTTTTTATGCCTGTGTACGTATAGACACAGAAATTTTCAACGCAGCCGGTGCACACGAGAATTTTGTGCGCACCTCATAGTGGGGCCCAATTAATTGTCCATCCAAACAGACCACACACAAGGAAATGCCCCCACAATGGTCACCGGTCCACTGGGTTTGCACACGCCCGAATGGAGTAGACCGTTGTATTGGTAGGCACTCGTTTTTAATAGTGAAGATTTGTGGGCTATTGATAAATGGGTTAGGATGATCATGTGAGTCCCCATAACCGTACACAAGTAGGGCCCACCTGGATCTTCAAATTCCACCCCTTGGTTTCCCCAAAACAAGGTGCGCGTGGAAAGCAAGGTTGAAAAAATCATCACTCAAACTCGACTAGTCCAATGCAATAAAAAAAAAAAAAAGACTCGGATAGAGTCAATGCAGAGACTCAGGAGAGTCATTTTAAAAATAATAATAATAATTTAAAATATTTAAAAATCAATCCATTACTTATAAAATTTATAAATATACATTTATTTACATTTCATTTGGGATAATCAATTCAAACTAACAAATTTATATATGCAAGAAAAGTACTAGAATAAGGAAAATAAAAGAAGAAATTATTGCATATTACATAATTTGTTAGTCTGAATGTAAAAGATCATATATAAATTTCATATTACATTCCAATCATCATTTTTAAATTGCTAACTCCAAACCCCGTGCAAAATTACTTAAAACTAATTTGTTAGTCTAAATAATGAATGTAAAAGATCGTATATAAATTTCAAATTACATTCCAATCATCATTTTTTAATTGCTAACTCCAAACCCCGTGCATAATTACTTAGAAATAAACATTAATTATTTAAAATTAGATATACCTATCAAATGGTTCCAAGTGCAAATGACTTATTAAAATGAGATGACGCGGCCAAGTCTCCCCTATATTTGACTTAGTCCTTCATCAAATAAGATGACTCGGGCAAGACAAGAGTCAACTCGGAGATTTTCCAACCATGGTGGAAAGTTCCATACGCACCAACCTCACATCAAAATGCCTGCATTTGTCAGCTTGTCCCTTTGATGGACCAGTAGGTGGCCCCACAAGGTGGCTTGTACCGTAAGACAGTAAGGGAAGTTTGTATAGGAGCATTACTCATATATATATATATATATATATATAGGGGGGTGGTAAAGATAATTGCTACAGGGTTAAATGGATGTATACCTTCTCTTTCTCAGATAGAGACTTATGACCATAGCTCCAATGAGTGCCACGTACATTCCCAACCCATACATCGAAACCATAATCTGCAAGAATGAAGCCTAGAGATTCTTCCTTGGAATTCGCAAACCACGCATCTCCTCCCTGTCCATTTATTCAAGTGTCATGAATATTTTAGTCATACAAAGTTTGCGATAAACTGTCAGAGCCTCTAGTTCTCTAGATATCCAATAGTCAAAACATAAATCTGGGCTGAAATGAAAACTAGAAGACATGAATAGTCTATAACAATGAATCAAAACTCACAAAATACAAGTTGACTAGAGTTTTGTTGGAGAAGAAACCCACTCACCACTGCGCATGGTGCAAAATATGCATATTTTTCAAAGCACTTAGGATGCAACATGCGGAATCTCAGCAAAAACTAAAATTTTGTAAAGCGATCAGGTTCTAACAACAGCCATCTTCCTTTTTTCTTATAACGTCAGCCATCTTCACCACTCTAAACTGGGCACCAGCCCAAGTTTCAATCCAACGAGAGAGATCTATACTTTTGGATTGATGATGTGCTAAAAACAGCTGCATTTTTCAGACATGATTAATCTAACAGAGAAAATCACTCAAGTTGGAGAGAAATTTGGTCCAATGCCAGTAAAGGGTGCACCTGTGATATGACATCAAGATTACATCAAAGGAAAGTCCCACACCTGTCCAACAGGTTGTCGGGACAGTCATGACATCAAGACCTGATCATTTATCTAATTTATAGTTGTTTCAGTCCCTATATGAATCACATTCCAATCCCAACTTTTAGAACCTAATTTATGATTCCACATTTTAATAATGAGAACATCACCTGAAAGAGCCCATGTTGAAGGAAAACTGGAGGACCAGGTATGGCCCTTAGTCCCCCTGTCCCATGTGAGATATGCTGAACAGCTAGAAGGTAGCCATCCCTTGTTTCAACCTACAAATGTAAACCAAATCAAAAATTAAAAGTGGATGAACACGAAAAGTTTACTTTTATCAGTCTGAAAGTTGTTCAAATTTCATTCTACCAGCGAATGACATGGTAGCATCTTGTAAGTGCATGTCCTCAAAGCCGGCTGCTCATTCAGATGCCAATTAGAATTTTTTATTTCCATGTCAATCATACTGGTTCTCTCAATTGTTTTCAATTTCTAGGTCCTCTGATTTATAGTAGATCCACTTTTTATTTCAGCCACTTTCAAGTTCATCCTTTTAGACCTGAAATTGTAACAACTTATTGGGTTTCGTTGGCTAACATCGAGCTGAAGGTCAGTCTATCAGGTACAAAACATTGAATTGTCGTCTCTTAGTTACAACTATGACATGAAAGTCTATTTGGATGACAATCGCCGTCAAGCTACCCTTCCTAATGTATGCATCCTTCCAATTTTTTTTTTCTACCTTTTTTTTTTCTCTTTTTCCCGGATAGGCATCATGACTCGAACCCACAACATTGTGGTTGTGACAAGCACAACATCAAGCAGGCAGAACATCGTGGTTGTGACAATGAGCACCTTCCAACTTTGCCACAGGCCCTGCCGATGCATCCTTCATATTGCGCCAACAATTTGGCCAATAAAACGAGAAATAGAAATTGCATTTGAGGAAACCTAAACTGATGGTGTCTTCGAAATACATCACAGTCTTCAAGCCAGAAAATTGACAACTTCTTCACCACAACCATGAATAGTTTAAAGCAGGACAAAGACTTGGTCAATTACTGGATCGGGTTGAATAAGTGACACTAGGGAAAAAACAGTTTCAGCATCATCATCTTTGTTTCAGAATGTGCAAAGAAATAATTCCTTTCAAAGTAGGTTTGACAGGTATAAACTGAGTAAAACCAAGAAAACAAGGTATGGTTTCATCATGAGCTATGAATGACCAGGAAAGCAAAGTCTAATTTCACCACAAACCAGGATAGACCTGGTTCCATGACCCTATCACCCAGTGGATTGAGTTGATTCAAGCGAGCTCCTATCCAGCCAACCAGGTTTTTTGATAAAATCAAATGGATTTAATTAAATTTGAAGCCCCATTACAAATTCATCCAAAAACTAAATTTTCAACAACTAATACTAAAATAAACAAATAGTCAATTAAGGCCCAAAGGTCATTCAATTCAATAGGCCTTGCACCCTAATTCATTCACAAGGAAAAAACAAGAAGAATAACTTTCACAAGGAAAGCAAAGAATAGCATGAAACCTTCAAAAACCACTTTGGCTGCCTGCCTTACATCCAAATATATTGAATTCTTAAAGCACATAATCCTAATTATAATCTCAACCTTCAATTTCATAAAAAATAAAGTCACCTTTAAAATTGCAAAATGGGCTTTGGTTAGAAAGGAATTCTCTAATTTTACCTTTAATGATATTATTTCTAACTGGGGAGCTTGTATGGGGTGTGGCTCTTTTAAGGAGAGGAGAACAATCCTTTGGTATCCTCCTCCTTTAGGGGTCTTTAAGTTTAATGTGGATGGTGCTTCAAGGGGTAAGCCAGGTCCGTCTGGGATTGGAGAGGTGCTTCACAATTGTAAGAGGGATGTGTTAATTATGTTTTCCAAGTATGTGGGTGTGTGCGATTCCAATGAAGTGGAGGTGCTAGCCATTCTTGAAGGCCTTCGTTTGTTTTCTAGTAGATATGACGGTACGCTTATTATGGAAAGTGATTCTTCCAATGTGATTGCATGGGTGTCTAAGCGGAAGACTAATGCTTGGAAGTTATATTTTCACCTGAATGAAATTAGAGAATTATCTGTTGGAATCAATGTTTCCTTCCGTCATGAGGTTAGATCAGCTAACTCCATGGCAGATGTGTTAGCCAAGCAAGGGGTTGATAGGTTGCTTCCTTGGGTGGGTGTGATTAGTTGATAGGTTGCATCTTTGGGTGGGTGTGATTTTGTTAGTAGGGTTGGAGGTGGTGCATTTCTCCAACACTTCCTCTTCCTCTTTTTCTTTAGTCTTTTGTACTTTGTACCTTCTTTTCTTTGAATGAAATCTTTCCTTACCATTCAAAAATAAGAATAATAATAATTAGCTACATAATTCCTGGAATTCTACCCCCAAACAAACATAGGAAAAAAAAAAAAAAAAAAGGTAACTTTAATCAAACTAGGAAAGAAAACAATTAAGTCTATTTTGCTCCACACTTATCTTTTTCAATTCTACAACTCTAAAACAGGGTGGAAGAATGGGTATTCAGTTATCCACAATTCGCGCTAAAACAGTAACCCCAAAAATACATTATTTCCCTTGAGAAGTTTATCAAAACACATTCACACCCCCATTCTGCACAAATATAGATGTGTCCCAGCTCCCAAATCCAAATTTATAGGTGTAACAACCCAGAAATCACAACAAACAGATAAAAGAATAGTTCACAAGGCTGTAATTATGATCCCCCAAGACTTCAGCTACAATGAAACTCATAAGCAATAGTTGAAATTCGACGAAAGAAGATGGCGGGGAAATTGAGAGGACAAGATATTACCGTGTGTTCGGAGCAAGAATAGCCCAAAGGCCGGACGAGGAGATCGCACAAGCCTTCATTCTCCTCTTCCTTGCTCTTTGATTGAGTTCTGTGGTTGAATTCGAAGGAGCAGTGGCAGACACATGCGAGTAAGAGAAGCAGAAACACCGACCCCAGGCTTCCCATTACCAGCAACCGGAAGAAGGTTGGGTATGGAAAATGGATTGGGATGATGCGAAAGGACTTGAGAAGGGTGCGTTATATCTGTTTGCTTTAATGCTTACATTACACTTTTTGAAGTTGTTGGGGTTCGTGCACCGCTCCAGCGATTGAGTCCAGATTGGCTCGGATCACCAGGATTGTGGGTTAACATCTGGGGCCCACTTTAATTTTTTTAAAATATGCATTTACTTCCTACTTTCAGTCATGAATCATGACCACGAAATTGGCCCCACTTTTTTATTGATAATTATAAAACACCTGAGTTTTTTATAGTATTTATACTCTCATGTTTTGCATGAATTACAAGTATAGAAATCAGGGGATTTGACATTCAATGCCCCTTAGAAATTCAATTTCCAATTTCAAGATTAAATTTCTTTAAATGTCACCAAAGTCGTTTGGCTATGGTATATCCTCTTTTTCTTTTTTTTTTTTTACTTTTTGCCCTTGATCTAATGATTTTTTTGGGAGTTTAAAAGCCCATAATATCCCATGATATCACAGGATCAAGGGCGAAAAAGTAAAAAAAAAAGTGTACCAGTCTACTCTAGTGACATTTAGTCATGAAATTGGAAATTGAGTATCTCAGATGCATTGAATTGTCAAATCTCATGGAAATTACTTGTCCAGGTGAGCTTGGACAAGGGAATTTAAAAGTCACTCTATTATCACTTTAAGAAAGCTTTTCTTTTCTTTTTTTTTGTTTGTTTAATAAGCTTTTCAAAACTTGCTTTGTTTAAGAAAAGATACCAGGAAGGTCCTATGGGAGTTTTGCCTCTCTCTCTACTTCTTTACTCATTTTTGAATGCTTGTTGGGAGAGAACTTAGACCCTAATCGTCATTTCACTAATGGTATCATTATCTCCTTTTCCAAACAATTGAAAATGCAACCACCTGTCTCAATAATTCGTTAAATATTATTTTTCAAATTAAGGATCACAATAGCAGCGGTTGCAGCAGACGTATTGACAATAGTAAAAATGGTGTATGGTAGGAATCATACTACAGACTCAAGCAAATGATAAATCTAATAAAGCCCTCTCAATTTCCTTTTGTTCTGTGTAAATATTTTGTGCTTTCTAGATATATACATTTCACAAGAAAAATCACTTAATGAGAATTAAAATCCATTGTTGATTGATGGCATCTTAAACAGATGATTTAGTTTGATCAAATAAATGATAATTTTAAATGTGACTAATCTACCTCAATATATACCGCATGTGGAATGAAAGCGGGACCAAATTTAAAGTGATAAAATGGGTTCTCACTCAAACAATCAGTCAAAAAGTTAGGCATTAAATATTATCAACCTTTTGCAAGTTTACTTTTGGGATATATTTGACTTGAAACCTATTCAATTGAATGTTATGAGTGCTTTAAATTATTTGACAAAGTTATTGTGAATGCCTAAGTCAATTAGCTTTAGGGCCTATTTATTAGAAGACATTTCTGATCAGAATTACAAAATGTTGAGAATTTAAAATGTTGGTGTCAAATCATGTTTTTAGAGCTTTCGCACATCAGATAGTAGCTTTGTTAATGAGGCACCTCTCTTCCACATAAATAACTCATTTGCCATAGTGATGATGATACAGAGACTTAGGTGAGTGTATATGGGGGAGAGTGACTTCGATAAAAAAAAGTCACTTTTGGTAGTTGAATTTCTGGAAATTCCTACTTCCTAAATGCTAGACTCAAAGCAGTTTAGAAACCATCTTTTTGAAATAGGAATTGGAGAATTCACAATTCCCTAAAGTAGACAAGAACTCTCAGAATTCCTCTAACGAGATACGCCATTGATTTGCCATTTTTGTAAAAAAAAAAAATAATAATAATAAAATAAATTATTTAAACAAATATAAAAGTTTAGAGCAATCACACATGTCTAATAGTTTTTCCCACACGGTTGCCCTTCTAAATGTTTTCCCCCCTTACATGACAAGTTTACTTCTATTCCTTTCATTTGACAGCAAGTTTGCCTAACAACTATTATTGCTAGATAAAGATAACAACTACCTCCATTAAAAAAAAAGGTAAAGTTTGGCTTTCTTTAATTAAAAGAGATGCAAAGAATCTATTTCAAACAAAAATCAGTTCTTGATCAAACAGAGCAAACTTGCCAACAGTCCATTCAGTGTTCAAAATACAGCCCAGTGATTCTTCCGGTACCCCAATCAAATAGCTATACTAAATTTTTTTGTTTTCATTGAATCAGTGGTAGAGAGTATTAAGTGTCATCCAGGGATCGTCCCGGAAAAAGTGATTCACACACGCACATACAAGAACAAAAGAGGGGAGAAGAATACAGTCCGTCTATATGGACAAACTCATTAACAGAATTTGAGACAAATTATCACGTGGCGCAACGTGATTGGGACAATACATTTCAACTTTTGAGAGAGTCCAATCACGTTGCGCCACGTGGACAGTTTATCCCAAATTCTGTCCATAGAATTTGTCCAAATAGACTTTTGAGAAGAATATGACAGAATTTAGGACAAATTGTCCACCTGACGCAACGTGATTGGGACAATGCATTTCAACTTGTGAGAGAGTCCAATCACGTTGCGCCACATGTACAATTGGTCCCAAATTCTGTCCATAGAGTTTGTCCAAATAGACTTTTTGAGAAGAATAGGACGCGGAAACCTCGCACATCTAAGACAGACTTGGGCACTTTCAGCTTCTAGCTTTTATTGATCCATGAACCAGAGAGAACGCCTGGCCTGCAGCTGTAGAGAAACCCTTCCCTTTGTACCTCTCTCTCTCTCTCTGGTATTTTTGTCTTCCTCCGCTCAGTTGTCCAAAACAATAAAAGCGACATACACAGTCCATGCCATCCGCGCGCCCAATCAACTTAAACATGGAATGGAAATAGAATCCACACTCCATTTGGGGAAAATGAGAAACCAAATTACATTGCCCATAGAATTATCACTCATGATACATAGAAACCAAATCACAATGTCCCATAGAACTCTCTCACATGGATACATAACCCCTAAAAAAGAGGAATTGATATCTGGTCAAGAACATAACACATACATCACAAACCCTAGAAGGCAAATTACAAAATCCCCACCTAACTTCACCTCACCTGCCCGTATTGTTGAAACTCATCATCTCGTAGTATCGAATGGAAAGTAGAGAGAGGGAGAGATTCACCTCATCTTTTCCCCAATGAGAAGGAGTAGTAGAAGAGGAGGGATTATTTGAAGGAATTAAAAGAGAAAGAGAGGAAGAAGAAGTAGGTTTAAGAAGAGGCCTGAGGTAGAGAGAGTGGAGCCGACGGAACCCTCCAAGCGCGAGAACGACGGATCGCAGCTGCTGGTTCCCGCACCCGATGTTGCGACAGTGGCGCGTGCACAACAGCTCCCAAAGCCGCTCGTCCTGCCCCGTCCTGTGCCACTGCTTGCTCACGCACGCCGCCGTGGCCAGAGATCTCGCATCCAGGTATTTCAGCACTTCAAACAGCAGATCTCCGTTGAGATCGCAAAAACCCTTCTTCAGGGACTCTTCTTCCTCTTCCTCTGCCTTTCTCTTCTTCTTCGTGTTCGTGTTCGCGTTCATCATCGATGGATTATCTACTGCCGTCAGATCATCATCTCTGTCCTGTGATCTCTTCATCCTCTCTCGATTAGAAACTGAGAAGGGGATCCAATCCGATTTGATCAATCCTCTGATTGTAGAAAAAATGTAAAAGAGAGTTTTTTCTTTTGTTGTCGTTTTCGGTGTCTTTTTCCCCCAAAGGGAGCCCACCTGATACACGAGAGTTTTATTTTTAGCGGTGGAGCGACGTGGAGAATGACCATGAATCACGAGAGTGCCACGCCGATGCTACTTTTTCCTTTGTCTTTACTATCACGACGAAACAAGACAAGGAACGAATGGGGCCCATATTGTGTTAGATGCCACAAGGAACAAATCAAACATAGAATAGTATCAATCAACCTCTTTGTATGGTTAATATCTCTTTTGTGTTAGAACTTCTTTTTTCTTATTATATCTTCAAGTAAGAGACTAATTAAGGAGAGATTATCCGCAATTAAAGAAAAGCAAGTGAGGGCTTTCATCTATATTGTGGATGAGGCCCACCCACTAGCCCATACAAACGGACCCACCCCAATTGCTAACAGTAATGCGTCCCCGCAGAGTCAGAATTGTTGTTGGCTTGTGAGTTGTGACATGGTGATTGGTTTGGTCAGAAAGACTCGATACAGTTAAATGAATGAAAATAAAACAAAGGATAGGACAGCAACAAGGTTTACAGAGCTATTGTTGCAAGGAAAGATTCACCAAAAGCCTTCTTGTTTTGCTCATAAGATTACTACTTTGCAAATGGAAACTAGACTTATAATAACTTCCCTTCTTGCAATTCACAATCTAATTTCTCGTATTTTGGCTAAAGAACATTACACGAGTAGCAATATATAGTTAGATTCGATAAACATTTTTAGTCTTCTCGTGCATCTGTTATGACCTAACCAATGTGGCTTTGAATCTGTTATGACCTCTAAACTCCGCCTATGTTGGGGTATCCTTGACCTAGCCTGTCTCAAGCCTGGACAAAGGAGAATGGTTGTACGTTAGGTAGCAGACAGCCAGCACAATACTCAGTCGGATTTCTTTATGGATTTGATACCTAATGAAATTTTGTGGCGGCGTCCCCTACTTAACGGCGCGCTGTATGGTCCGAGTACAGCAATAAGTGAACAAGGACCACTACATTGCGCGCCCGGGTGCAGTGCTAAATAGGCAAGGGTCATCACACTTTATTAGACGAGTACAGGGGGTAAGGAAGCTAGTCCACAATAGAAGACTGAGATTAGGTACTTGGAACATTGGGAGCCTAACTGGGAAACTTATGGAAATGGTGGATACAATGGAAATGAGACGAATCGCAATTGCTTGCTTGCAAGAGACAAGGTGGGTGAGACAGAAAGCTAAAGAGATTGATAGGACTGAGTATAAGTTATGGTATACGGGGCTTAATAGAGCGAGGAATGGGGTCGGCATAGTAGTAAGCAGGGACTTAAAGGAAGATATAGTTAATGTAAAGCGCTGTGGAGATAGGATTATTGCAATTAAGTTAGTGTTAGGAGAAGAGATAGTGAACGTAATTAGTGCTTATGCCCCCAAGGTAAGCTTAGGAGATGGACATAAGGAGAAGCTTTGGGAAGACTTGGAAAGAGTGCTACTAGAGATACCCCAAGGCGAGATGGTCTTCATAGGAGGAGATTTGAACGGTCATGTAGAACTCGACGTAGATGGATATATAGGAGTACATGGGGGACTTGGATACGGTAATAGAAATGAAGAAGGGAAGGATATTTTGGAGTTTTCAGTGGCTTATGACCTCATGGTGACTAATGCCTTTTTTAGGAAGAGAGATGAGCATTTGGTGACTTATAAGAGTGGCTCCCCAAAGACACAAATTGACTTCTTCTTAATTAGGAAAAGAGACCGCTTAACTTGTAAAGATTGTCAGGTTATACCGGGGTAGAGCTTGACTTCCCAACATAGGTTGTTGATCATAGATGTGCAGCTACAAAGGTGTACTAGAAAAAAGAAGTTGTATAGATGCTCAAAGACTAAATGGTGGAACTTGAAAGGTGATAAGCAACTAGCATTTAGGGAAAGAGTACTAGAGGAAGACGTTTGGGCTGTAACTGAGAGTGCAAAAAATATGTGGGATAAGGTAGCATAGTGTATTAGGAGGGTAGAGAAAGAAGTCTTAAGAGAATCCAAAGGGGCTGCTCCGGCACAGAAGGAGGCATGGTAGTGGAACGAGGCCGTCCAAGACAAGATAAGAGTTAAAAGAGAGTGCTTTAAAACTTGGCAAAAGGATCGAAATGCAGCGAACTTGGAGAGATATAAAAAAGCAAAAAGAGAAACCAAAAAGGCAGTTAGTGAGGCCAATGCAAAGGCATTTGAGGAGCTATATAGGCGACTTGACACCAAGGAAGGCGAAAAAGAGATATTCAAGCTTGCTAAAGCCAGAGATAGGCGGACCAAGGACTTAAACCAAGTTAAATGCATTAAGGATGAGGATGAAAAGGTATTAGTAAAGGAAGAGGAGATAAAAGAGCGTTGGAAGAGCTACTTCTACAAGTTATTTAACGAAAGCAGTAGTAGTGACATACAATTGGGACAACTTACCATTTCTAGGGAAGAATCGAATCATATGTTTTGGCGGCTCTCACTCTAGTGGCAAGTTGCCATTTTTCTCTCTTAAGACCGCTCTCACTCTGCTCTAAGTAGCTATCTTCACGATAGCTCTCACTTTGGCGACAGGTAGCCCTTTTCTTCTTCTTCTTCTTCTCCTTTTTTTTTTTTTTTTTCCTTTTGAGACAGCTCTCACTATACTCTAGGTAGCCATTTATGTGACTCAAACTTGAGACATGGAGGCTAGCTACGTCAAAAGCCACAAGACTGATGGAACGCGTCAAATCAAATCCTATAACTATTTAGGACCGCAACAGCATCATCCAGATTTTCAATGCTTTAAATAACAATAACAGCAAAATAAACTAATTCTCATATTTTTAAATTGAAATATTTCAAATGACATTATATTTTCAGAAGGGATTCTGAATTCACACACCCATCAGTTGGCCAACTTTCAACCAAGTGCAACTCAAAGCAACTATAATGCTTTCATGATATAATATATATACATGGGTGAAATTAAGCAACTATACAGATGTAATCTTGCAAATTAAGATTCTTAGCTAGACATTTTGTCATGAATGCCTACTCTGATGGTGCTCAAAGGATGCGGCATCCAGAATTCTCCTTTGTTCAATGGGCAGGAGTTTCCCATGCCTTGGTTGTATTAGATTCAATCCCATGCCTTGGTTGTTTTAGATTCACTCTGTTCTATTGAATCAAGTAACCATTTGGAAATAGCATTACCAATAATCTCCACAAGAACATCTCCCATCCTTGAAAAAATGGAAACGACGTAAATCTCTTAGGACAATCTCTCTCCCTGCTATTTGAGAAATGAACTTCATCCAATTATGACAATCCCCACATACCCGTAGATTTTTGAACACCCTGATTACACCTTTAGTTGCCTCACTCTGCAATAGACTGAACGATACAGCAAGCTTCTCACTGTGACAAGCAATTATCGCTTCCTTTTGAAACTCATCAACATCATGAAGAACGTACTCAATCATGGGGACATAACCCAGGCCTCTGCATTCTGCATCTAACTCCTCCAGCTTTTCATATATCTCCTTCCTATGTGGATGGCAAACATCTCCTGCTACAAAAACATGACGCTGGTTGCCCTCTTCTATCCAGCTACACCCAACTTCCTGCTTTTTCAATCCTCTGTCTCTCATCAAACTCCTCACTCTAACTGAATCACGCCACATGCCAGAGGCAGCATAGAGATTGGACAGAAGAATGTAAGTAGTCTCATCCTCAGGTTCTGCCTCTAAAATCTTCATTGCAGCCTGCACACCTAATTTGAGGTGCTTATGTGCATGACATGCCCCAAGTAACACCCTCCACAAATTCAAGCAAGCACCTTGCTCAAGTTTGAGATGAGAAATGCCTGCTTCAACCATCTCTTTTGCCCTCTCAAACTGACCAAGACGACCAAACAGATCAACCATGCAAGCATAATGCTCAATGCTAGGCATTAGACCATGATCCTTGATCATAGATCTGAAATGGCGGGTCCCTTCTTCAACCAGACCTGCATGAGCACAAGCAGTAAGCAGTCCAAGAAAAGAAATAGAGTTTGGCTTGATTCCATCAGCTTTCATGCTGTTGAACAGCCGGAGAGATTCATAACCCATGCCATGATGTGCATATCCAGTTATCATGGCAGTCCATGAGAAAACATCTCTTCTTGCCATTCTCACAAAGACACTAGTTGCATCACTGATACTGCCGCATTTTGAATACATGGATACCAAAGCATTATTGATTGACAACAAGGATGACTGATAATTTCGGTTTTGGTAGTGGCGTTTTATGATAAAAGCGTGGAACTGTCTGCCAAGTTGGAGGGAAGCTAGTCTTCCACAGGCAGTAAGAAGAATTGAAAGGCCCAAATGATCAGAGTGTACGCCTTCCTCAAGCATCTCTAGAAAAATTAAGACAGCGTTATCATAATCTCCATTGATGGAAAACCCATCCATCATCGCATTCCACGAGTAGGAATCTCTCTCATGCATACCCTCAAAGATCCTCTTAGCATCCATCAGCCTATTGCATTTGGCATACATTGTGAGGATTGCATTATATGTTGAAACACCCATTGCGTTGGTTGCATCCCGCCTTAATAAATACCCGTGAATTTCCCTACCTCTTTTACATGTTGATGCAGATGGGTTTGACGATAATGCACCAAGAATAATTGTAATACTGTGATCATCTGGTTCAATTCCTAACACTTGCATTTTCATAAATAGTTCAAAACAGTTCCCAAACTCTTCATTCTGTGAATACCCTGCAAGCATTGAATTCCAAGAAACAATGTCTCGGTGAAGCAATTTCTCAAAAACCAACCTTGCCTTCTGTAACTCCCCGCACTTTGCGTACATTGTAATCAGGGAATTTCCAATGCTTGTATCATGATCTAACCCTAACCTGGTGACATAAGCATGGGCTTCTCCACTATGCTTCAAATCCGAAACAGCAGAAATAGCGCTAAGAACACTGAGAAATGTTATGCGATTTGGTTTTACATTCGATTCAGGTTCAAGCAGCCTACGAAACAAATTAATGGCATCTTCCTTATCACCATTCTGTTCATGTCCTGATACAATTGCATTCCAAGAAACTACATTCTTCCAAGAAATTGTCTCAAACATTCTGTTGGCATCTTCCAAGTTACCGCACTTAGAATAGAAAGTTACAAGAGAATTCTCTATCCTTGTCATGTTGGGCAGTTCATCTTTGATTATTTTTCCATGTATCATCTTCCCATACTCTAATGCACCCACAGAACCGCACGCATTGATCATACTAGCATAAGTGGGCTCCGTCGGGCTAGCCACTCCTGTCCAGAGCATAGCCTCGAAGAGTCTAAAACTTTCGCTCCAACGCCTATAAGAGACATATGCTGATATCATCGAATTCCAGGTTGGAGTGTCACATTGAGAAGAAATAGAAACCTCATCAAAAACCCGCCTTGCATCGTCTAAGAACCCACAATTTGAGTACATGGTTATGATGGAGGTCCTCACACCAGCATCCGAAGCAAACCCAGTTCGTATTGACCACCCATGAAGCTGCCTACCAGTAAAGACGTCCATCAGACAAGTGCTTGCCTTCATGAGGCTGCCCAATGCAAATTCATTCGGGCTCGATCCCTCTTCCATCATTTCACCAAACAGATCAAAAGCTATTAAGAAATTCCCACACCGCGTGTTGGCAGAAATCATCGAAGACCAAGAGATTGCATTTCTTTCAGGCATTCTATCAAACAGGTGGTGTGCTTCATCTAATCTGCCTAGTTTTATATAGGAGCGCAGTAAGTTATTGTAGGTGAAAATATCAGGTCTGAGTGGGTGATGTCTTTTCTCAATTTCAATCAAAAGTTTAGAAGCTTCTTCTAATCGTCCATCGGAGTATAAGCGTTGGAGAGCAGCGACCTGCTGAGAGAAATCTAAGCGACGAGGGTCTGACTCTGCTGCGTCCTTTGAGATGCTGCGATTGCTAGTGTGGTTGGTGAATGATGGCAGAGAAAAAAAAGACGGATGCGAGTGTTTGTGGAAATGTCTGAAAGGATTTGGTTTGAGAAAGAAGAACTGATGGCTTTTATCGTTTGAGAGTTGGATGAGGGATGGAGGGTGCAAGATGACGGAGGAAAGAGTCGCAGCCATCAGTTAGTGTTGCGGAAGCAGCGGAGTTGTGCAAGGTTTGCAATGTGTTTGGTCGGTTGCATGCATTGCCTTTCAAACTAGAACACCAAAAGGCCCAGTATCTGATATTGAAAAAAAAGTGTCCAATCTAGTCCAACATTTGTTAAGTTCATAAGCCTCCCATAGTGTTAATCTATTATTAGTATAAAACCCCTTGCTAATCACGAGTATACATAAAGAGTTAGGATTCTATGTATGTTAGAAAGGGAGAACATCGTCCATAAGTAGGGCAAATACATTAGTGGAGAGTGGAGGGACAGTATCTTATCGGTTCTAGAAACCGAAAATAACTTGCAAGTAGTTTTAGAAACTGAAAATAACTTTCGGTCAAAATTAAAAAGTAAAGTCAAAATTAAATCCAAAACCTCCTAACTTAATATATTATAACGGTAGTAGCTCTTTGTTTGCACTATGACATTAATCGGATTTGGTCCTTTAACATGATTGCTTGGGTTTGTGCATGCGGCTGGACTTGTACCTAGACCCGGACGCTTCAATCCTTAATAGACCAAGGTCCGTCTGACCTTAATCCTGCTCGTTGATTGTTAAATCGCACATCCAAATCCATTATTGGACCAGTGCCAATTCAAAGGGTTAATGAGTGTGAATGGGTAGCCCAAAGTAAGCCCTGTAAAACTGAACGGTATTTGAACAATAAGCAATCTGCTTATAATATAAAACTAGCACAAGAACATGTGCTGACTGCTGAGCATGACTCTGTCCAAGCAACAAACCAAATATTCATGCAATTGGAAGATGGTTATTGACTTGAGTGGCGGCCCAAACACATTGCACAATGGTAAATTTTTCGAAAGAAAATAAAAAACAGAAAATATATGACTGTACTTATTTTTGCAATTGAAAGCAGATAGAGTAGAAAGCAAATAGGAAAAGTGAGGTAAAAAAATGAAAAAATATATAGAAATAGGAACAAGAGAGATGTGAGCAAGTTATAAGAGACATGGGCAGTTACATGAGATAGGATGGGTGTTGCATGAGATAAAAAGTGGGCACTTACAAGAGATAAGGGAGGAGGGAATAATTTATAGTCACAACAGAAAGTCCAAATTAGATTAAAAAGGCTCATCTTTAATATAGTATAATCTCTAATCATACCGGCCCTTATTGCAAAGGCTTTACATGCCCAGGGATTTTGAACGTAGAAAGTGGGCACTTACAAAAGATAAGGGAACAAAAAGTCCAAATTAGATTAAAGGGTAATATGCAAGTGGGAACTGTTCTCACATATTATGTGAGAACTTTTTTGTAGAGCCCAATTGTGGGCCCCATTTGGGGATGGGACCAGGGAAGATGGAAAGATCTATGTGAGACCACCCCAAGTATCAAGTTTGACCCCAAACCTATGCCCCTGACCCCTTCATCCGTGGCCCACAAGTTTAGTGGCTTTATATTAAAAAAAAATATTCAACCCTCAATCCAACAGTTCAGTCCATTCGGATGTGTGCCAATCCTTGGGATTAGTGACTATCAGGGGCTTCCCTATTGGTTTCTAGGTTTGGATGGGTTGCTAGTTAAGCCCCTCAAAAAAGTTCTCATACAATTGGTGAGAACTAATTTTCACTTAAATATTTCCATAAATTAAAAGGGCTTAGCTTTAATATGGTATAATTGCTAATCATACCGGCCCTTATTGCAAAGGCTTTACATGCCTAGGGATTTTGGACGTATAACATCATGCAATGGGAGTGGTCGCTCGGTTACCTCTGGAATGGAACAGAGATCTAGAGTCTTGTATTGCTCCCTTTCCGAAACTTTGCTGAAATGAGTCTTCTAGAGCTGTAATTCCCATAAATATACAAATAAGCAAACAAAGCCATTGCAATCCCACCAGAGTTGAAGTTTTTAAAAGAACTTTTAAAAGACCAAGTTTGAACCCATCATGGGAATGATGGCTTAATGGAAAAAAATTGACTGACATAATATTTGCATTATTCCTTTATCATATCCTTTATCAAACTCCTATTAGAGTAGAATTTGAGAATATAAACTGCATACTCTAGCGATGCTTTCATTTTGAGATGGTCGGATTTTCAACCGGTGTGGCCTACTAATCTACTATAGAGTTTCACTCTTTAGACTCGGGGTTTTTTTAAATCAAAGATTCAGAGGATCGTTTTACATGCGTATGTATTTTAGCAGAGATAAATTGGACGGTGTAAGTGTATGGATGGTGTGAGCGCTCCAAAATTTGGCTTTCCGATTTGGTTAGTTTTCAACTGGTATACGCGATTGAAGTTAAAATTCTGCTTTCGTTGCTGTTGAAAATTCTTCTGCTGTCGTAGTGTCTGCTCTGATTCCTGTTCATGGTCTTGACTTCTAGGTAGCTCTTGGGTCGGTCATTGGTAACACTTGTAGACTCGCATGCTTTTCATTCGCGTTACCTGCTTTTGTTGAAGAGTTGTACAGGACTCAAAGGACCGTTCCTTGGGTCGTTGGCAAATAGTTGATGTCATCCCTGGTAAGGTCGATGTGAAATGGGGGGTTCAGTTTTGTAATTCCAAAGTCAAAATCCCAAAAATGATGTGTCCCAAATTCACAGTGGATGTAACATCTATAGGTTTGTTATAGTTTTAGTTTTTCGCATCCACTAGTATGCTTCACATAATTCTCATTGCCAAGAGCTACGATAAACACATCACTGGGACCTGCTTCTAAAATCCAACTTTCAATTCAGCTTTCCATCTTATTTTGTTTGGGGGCCGGCATTCACTCTAATTGTTAATGTTGGGCACTTTGTTAGTTCAATCACATTTAAAACACATTTAGAATTTCTGTAATCACGTATTTACACATGATAAATTTGATGGTGGCATTCTTTCAATTGATGCCGAACCGGTTAGATCTTAGAGGTGGGCCCTGCTGATGGATTACATGCCCATCTCAAAGGCTTCTCAGGCTTACCTAATTTTGAGATTCTGCAAACCCTCTCATCAGCCAAAAGAGTGTGTACATGGGTCGAGACCAAATATGTCATTAACAAAGCTACGATGTCATGAAGAAGGAAGTTAATGGTGTTGAATGAGAATGAGAATGAGAATTCTTAGGTTGCTCAAGTTCAATCCTCTTTTGTAGCTTTTTTAAGTATCCCAACATTCTTTCTAAGATAGCTGTATTATGACACCAGCAGCACCAGCCGACTCCCGTTTACTTCCTGAATATGAGTAGGAGGTTTCAAGCTTCACCAGGTTTGACAAAACAAACTCGTGAGACTTTGAGAGTAATAGCCGAATATTTGAAACTCTCTACTTTGAATTCTTTATACTTATCTCATTCAAAGGCTTCGCTACAGCAAACATGAAGGAAAAAAAAAAAAAAAACAGCCCAGAAACTCGGACCGCTTTTCTTCTTTCCCTATGTTGGAGGAAAGAAACACATGAAAAGATGAAAAAAAGCAGAAAGTTTGGTTTTTATTATCTCTAACACGAAACCTATGGCCATGATGTTGAATCCAGGAGCATTGTTGTAGGTAAGACACAATGTAATTCTCGTCGTCGGGACAATCAATCATTGTCAATGATGTTAAATATTCAAGATTACATGGAGCCAATTTCACTCCTATAATAATAAATAAGATTGATCAGATGTGAAACACATGATTTCGCTCTCTTTTCTTGGTGTTTATTTGTGTTCCACTTCCACCCAATCAACCAAATAGTAGGTCATATATAAATTGTATGTGACTATACTTATTTTAGGTGATTTGAATTTTACAAGTAGGCCTCTTGTTGAATTTACAGGCTTGGATGAGAGGGTCCAGATTCCTATTTGAAATCTGGTCCAAAATTTGAAGTTTATATTGGAGATATATATACATAAGCACTTGCGTGGGATGACTGAGACAATGGAATCTTTATCTCAGCACCGAGTGAAAAGAAAGTTACACCAAGTTCAGTTAATAAGCTTTGAATTCGTCTTGCAGGCGTCCTTCCAGTTATGATGTGTTTTACAGTCATGGAACCCCAAGAGTCCTACTTGTGCATTTATTTTTTATCTGTTCCAAAGATGGGGATCCGTAAATTCTGATGACATTTGATTATGAAAGTCTTAGTTTCAACTTATCAATGGGCACGATTTGGACTTTGAACAGGTCCATGCTTATAATAACACTTGTGTCTTTTTCCTCAAAAAAGAGGATTTGGACAGGAGATTTAGGAGTACTCAATCCTGTTAACTGAACGAAATCCACATCATTTGACCAGAGACCACTATATTTTGGGAATCATAGCCCTCATTTTTTTGGGAATCCCTACATATATGCATCTCATATTCTCATTCCTTGACTTGTTCATATTCAAGCAGTACAACATGTGGACGCTGGCTGCATCAGATTTGATGGGCCATATTTGATTGGGAATGAGGTCTATTCTTCAATCCAGGATTTGCGTAGCTGTTGTTACTTACACATGTTACGTGCATCACATTCACATCTACTGACCCTATTTGCTATTTTAAAAGGTTTAATAAAAAGGATAGTATGAAATCCCCAATAAATGAGCGTACATACAAGGACCAGGAATGAAGAATCTACAAGAGACAACGCCTTCAAAATTTGATGGTCTCCCTTAGATTTCTTCCTTTGACCCTCCCTTTTTTATAAGAATTCAACAGGAATTAGGTGAACATGCCCATTGAATAGCTTGGCTACTCAAAACCATTATTTTTCTACCATGAAATGGTTTAAATGAAGATTCTCCAAATTAACAGTCTCATGGTCCGGGAAGGACCCAAGTAGAGGCATGTGGGTGCGGTCGCACCTGTTCAACCATAGTGTGCTTCCAAAATCTATATGAAAATTCTGGATCCACTTCTAAATATTCAATAAAAATCATTGGTCCACCTTAAAAACCCACATTAAAATACCTTATTTTGCCCCAAAACAAAACTATCTAATAGGGCCTGCACACCTCAAATGAAAATCTTGGATCTGCCACTGGTCATAGTTGAGATTCACATTATCACACACATGTCCAAGGATCATTCCTTGGTCTTCAAATCTAAAGTATAACTTTTGGCCCGTAATCCAAGTTAACAAAATTAAAAAAAAAAAAAAAAAAAAAAAAATTTGCCAGTGGCGATTACCATCTCCAGAATTTAACATCATAGTAACTGTATCGAACAAATAACCCTCCAAAGAAAGAAGAAATCAAGACAGACCATCAAAGGCTGATGATAGCCCCCACATTTCAAAAGACACCTCTATATAAAATGACAACCTTGTGCACCACATGGACAAGGTCAGTTTTAGGTGACAAACTCACGCTGTATGGGAGGGGAGCCTTTTTGAAAAGCTAATGACCCTATTACAATAGTAGCAAAAGTAGCAACTACTTGAAAGTCAAAGAAGAATACAAGACATATGGCATTAAAACAGCTTTTCCTTTGCCAAACCTAACCGCTTGATGGAGCAGATTCAACGTTGAAATATTAAAAACCAAGCAGAACACATCTACCTCTCCTAATTCCCATTCCTTCGTACCCTTTCCAACTTCAAAACTTCAAACCGTGCACACTACGTTTCCACCTCTTTCAAATGTCTCCCAAACACAGCACCGTTCCTTTCCCGCCAGCTCACCCGAACCGGGTCAAACGACACTTCCTAGTTCCTTCCCTATAAAACCACCCCTTCACTCCTCCTTACTTCATCCATCCAAGCTCTAATTCCTCCAACAACCCATTTCCTAAGAAGTAAGAACCCATTACTTCAAAGACAACTCCAATTCCTCCAACAACCCACTTCCTGAGAACCCATTACTTCAGAGACAATGAAATCTCATTATTTTTGCTCTAGTCTGCTCAAGCCCATATTGGTTTTCATCGTTGTCCTGCTGCTTTCTCACTTGATGGCTGTGGAGGGCTCTAGGCCACTTCATGAGGAAGGCTCCGGTTCTGAATCATTTAAAAACTTGGTGCTTCGAGCATACTCTGGTCCGAATCACGGAGGAGCAGGCCATTGATTTGTTCATGGATCTTAGCTCATCTCACTCTTCTACGATTTTTTAAGTCACGTACAGCTCTTGTTGTTTAGTTGCTAAACGTATACTTGTTGGATAATAAATGTATGATTCTTTTTTTTTTTTCTCCCATTTTCTTCAAGGAAGATGGGATGTTCTGCTTGTATCGACATCTCAGAGTTTAAGAAATCCTGGGTACTGCATGGGTACTAGTTTTATATAGTGTGGTTGTGGCATCTAGCCTTGTAGAAGACTTATAAATAAGAATTATGATGCTTGGAAGGTTCATGTATGAAATATAGTTTTGATTTATGATGTGTAGAAACTGGTTTGTTTGCAATTGGTGCTTACTCATAGCTCTCTTTTTCTTCTTTTTTTTTTCTTTCTAGAAAAGAAACATCCATACGGCAGAAAGAAACCAAACAAGCACGTTACATGAAATGATCATAGAACAACACAGGATCCCTTGGGGCAACAGGGCGCCTGATTATGATTTGATCTGGGGAGGGATCCTGAATTCAGACATTCATCAATAAAATCCATCAAAAGCTGATTTACGAAGGTTATCGTAGAATGTTGTGAGCCTTAAATAACTCAATTCGGAGAGAGCATGAACCACTTTGTTTTCATTCTTTCTCCAGAGGCGAATCTCCCAGTGTGGAATCTCAGTGAGAACCTGTTTTAAAGCAAAGAGGTGATGTGGTATAAATGTTACTAACATATATGGTACGATGCCATGTGAACACTCGCACGGGTACGGAACAAGAAAGTAAAGATGGTTTGCCAACTAAAATAATAAAAATTCTCAAAACAGTATGAAGCTTTTAGTTTATTTTTAAAAAAATACATAAAAATTTGAATGTTTTAAAAGAGGATAAAAGTTTTTCATATTCCTTTCAATTAAGTTCTCTCCGTAAAAAAAAATTAGAGGATTTCACGGGAAAACCCCTGGAATTTGGTCATTCCACGTGAAGGGTCTCTGTAGTTGTGCAGCACAAACTTGGTCTTCCCGTCACTTTCTTATTTTATTTTGTAGTTTTTATGCCTCGCCTAAATTTTTCTAGGTGACACTAGCGCCACTCCTAACGTTCGCTTCTTCCTCATCTCTTTCCTATTTCTTCATATCCCCCACTCCATTTCTTATCCAACCCACCACCCAAAATAATTCCATCATCCTCAATTATAGGGAGAGGATGATTATCACCTCTCATCTTTCTGTCCAAATACCCCAGAATCTCTTGGGTAACATATTTCGGTTATGTTTACATTAGTGAAAAAGTTGTGTAGAAAAGATGCAAATATAGGTTTTCCACTATTCATATGAGTGGAAAATGTGCGAATACAAGTTTTCCACCATTTATATTGGTGTAAAAGCTATGGTTCATGGGTTGAGGGTAAACTCTACATGATAATGTACGAGCATAAGATTGTTATCGGAACCATTCTTCCATGTTATGTTTGCCCTTTTTTTCTTTCCCGTTTATTTTACCTTTCAAGATAAATTTTGACAATATGAGAAGAAGAAAAAAAGAAGCTTCATGTCGGTCAATAGTAACCTTTTTATAAAGCTTGTGATACTATTTTCCCAATATGATTGGGAGAAGATGGAGTGAGGAAGATAGAAAAATAGGTGGGAGAAGAGGAAAAAACAAGAGGAAGAAGAAACAAATGAGTTTTAGGTTTTTAAGAAAATTGTGTGGCGCCACTCCAGAAAAGGTACCCCATCATCAATATTTAATCAGTAAGGCCTATAACGTGATTTAGGTTGTTTTTCTCTCCGGCAATTTGGTTCTTGATTTGTGCATTTCTTTATGAGAAAATACATGTAACTTGATTCTCTCCGACCATTTGGATCTTAATTTGTGCATTTCTTTATGAGAAAATACATACAACTTGACATTTTGACTAATTAGATTGCTTGAAAAAGAACATGAATTATTATGGCGAATTAAGAAATAGCCTAATATATGGGGTATTGGAGGAGGGACGGAGAAGAAAAAAGGTGGTGGATTTTAAAAAGATAAGAAGTTAAGAAGAGACTAAAACCATGTCTCGGTTCATTTTTTCATTTTTCAATTTTTTAGGGAAATGGCTTGCGTGAAAGATATATGAAAAACTTTCATATTTTTTTGAAATAATCAAATCTTCATGTACTCTTAGGTAGAAAAAAAAAAAAAAAAACCTTCATCTACTATTTTGAAAATGAGCAAAAGATTTATACCTCTTTTTGAAGATTTTCCTAACAATAAATATATCAGTTCTTCACTTCTTCTCGTGAAAACGTGTTGTGAGCCGGAGAGGTTGACAATTCACGGGACATGGGTCAAAATAGTCTATTGTTCCGACAGTTTGACCCTGAATACTCGGTCCTTTTGTTGTGAAAGAACGCAGAGGACCGCCTCTTTCTACAATCCTTGTGCAGCTATTGCCTCTCAAACGTGCGAATTAAAAAATAATAATTAAGGCACGTGTGCGGCAAGTTTGGCCCCATCAAATACCAGATGTTTTCTCAATTAGTTATTCTCCAAACCTAATGGCATGACCGTGATAATGAATTAATGATTCACTCCAAGGCTACAAAATGAATAGTAAAACTTCACTTTTCAATTGTGATCTTTTATGGCCTTATTATACATCTAAAGCGCATAATTATGGTTAGATCCCAAAACCCCATTATTGAAATTGGGACATAAAGATGAAATTCATGCTTGTTCTATTTAGTAGTAAGATCTGGCAAAGGATAGATTTTGGAATTTCATTGTTATATTTAGTATGTCATTCTCTATTGTACTATATTAATCCAAGCGCTTTAAAGCTAATTTTGTCCGGGAGTTTTAACCATTCCTAACAACTAATCCACATTCTCCGCCTACTTCCACATGCAGCTCTACTTCTTCCCACTTATCACTCTTTCTCTTTTCAACAATTTCATTTTCATTCCAAATCTCATTATATATATTAAAGCAAACGAGAAGAAGGGCTTTTCCTAACTTTTCTCTTGACCATCTCTATCCCTCAAATCTCTACAATTTGGGTAATCATCTTGTGGATAGGATTGAATAATTTGTTTCATTCTCTTTTATAATAATAAAAAAAAAGAGATAATTAGCGAAAGGTCCCTGAATCGAATCTATCAAGCCTCCAGTCCATGCAAATTCTTTTTAAGAGCTCTGGTCCACTCAGCTAGACTATTTGCAGCCAGAGGTCCCTAGATCTACATGGTTTCATTTTTCAGGACTAATTTGCCCTTCAATCGTTTTAGACATAAATTTTGAAATTTAAGATTTCAAATCTTCCCTCCTCCATCCTTCCTAAATCCTCTCAAACAACTCGACAGATCGGATCAAAGATCGATCCGGATTTCTGCACTTCGTCATCGTTGCAAAAAAGAGCAGGAGTCCAGTCGCCTGAGAAGAACTTGCAGAGGATTCTCCATTCTGTCCAAAATTGCCAAAATGCAGGAGTTTGTTGCAGTCGACAAATCTAGGTGGGCTGCCACGTTCGACTGCTGTAGAAAAATGGGACTCGAGATTATGATTGTTTCTCCATCGTCTTCTTCTCCAGAAGAACTAGTAGCAGAGAAACACTTCCCTCTTCAATTTATTTGGTGGGACGGTTGCGTCGACCCAACGACAACGATGGTGACAGCACAATCCAGCCGTTTGATTGTCTACGTGTTTTTTTTTTTATCACACTCCATTGACAATCGTGGAGTACCAATCACAATGACATGTTTTTTTAGTGGTAAAATAACCCATTCAACTCCATTGACGATTGTCAATGTTTTTTTTATCACATAGCCGTTCGATCACACTTCTTACTATCAAAGCCAATGGGTTGCCTTCTTCCTCGATCGTCTTCAATCACAGCCATTCGATCACACTCCTCTTACAGTGGCCCAACTCGAGATCAGTGGTTGGGTTCAGTTTCGGTTGCAGGTGGTTGAAGAAGACAGAACACAAAGTTGGGGTCTTTGAGTTGCAGATGTTGGGGTTTGGTCAGCGTCGCTGCTGATCAATTTGCAGATCTGGGATGAGGTCCATAGAGAAGATCGATCCCTGTTTCAGGGCAGAGAAGTGGTTCGATTGGCAATTGATCGTCTCCAGAGAAGGCCAACGTGCACAACGTTTCTGGCCCTGCTACGGAAGCCCAGCTCAGAGCCCAGACCTACTATCAAATTTATCTGAATCTTGCCAAATTTATCTAAGCTTTTGTCAAATATATCTGAGTTTTTGTGAAATTTATTTGTCTCTTGTCATATTTCTCTGTGTTTTTGGCAAATTTATCTGAGTTTTATCCAATTTATCTGATCTTTTGTCAAATTTATCTGAGTTTTTATTAAATTTATCGGTCTTCTATTATATTTCTATGTGCTTTTGGCAAATTTATTTGAGTTTTTTTTTTAAAATTTATCTAAGTTATTTAGCACATTTATTTACGTTTTTTGAAATCTATATGCTTTTTTTAATTTTATTTGCTTCTTTTGAAATTTATTTGTGTCTTTTCAAGCTTATTTGCATTTTTTTGAAATAAATTTAACTGAGTTTTGGAAAAAATACTTGAGTTTTTGGTAAATTTCTCAGAAATTTGGAAAATGATTTATCTGAGTTTGGCAAATGTTATCGCGTTTTTGAATTTTATTTGGGTCTTTTGAAATTTATTTGCGTTATTTTGAAATTTATTTACATTTTTAAGTTTATCTAAGTTTTTTAACAAATTTATTTACGTTTTTTTAAATCTATTTGCGTTTTTTAGTTTTATTTGCGTCTTTTGAAATTTATTTGTGTCTTTTCAAATTTATTTGCGTTTTTTGAAATAAATTATCTGAGTTATGGCAAAAATTCTTGAGTTTTTGGCAAATTTTTCAGAAATTTGAGAAATAATTTATTTGAGTTTGGCAAATGTGTTTGCGTTTTAAAATTTTATTTGCGTCTTTTGAAATTTATTTGCTTTATTTTGAAATTTATTTGCATTTTTTGAATTTTCTTGAGATCTTTTGAGATTTATTTGAGTCTTTTGGAATTTATTTACATTTTCTGAAATTTATTTCGATCTTTTTGAAACTTATTTGTATCTTTTTAATTTTATCTGCGTTCTTTTGAAACTTATTGCTTTTTAAAAAAAGTTTATTGTATTTTTTTAAATTTATTTGCGTTACTTTGAAATTTACTTGTGTGTTTTTAGAATTTATTTGAAAATCTCATTAATGTGATTCCATTAATCGTGGACAATTAAATGATAGTTGGTCATTATTAATGGGATATTCCACCAATCATGGGATATGATTTAAAAAAGGGCAAATTAGACATTTTATGTATGAAAATGTGTGTGAGGGACCTTTGGCTGCATGACTTTTTTTTGTGGACTGTTTGCATCAAAGTCACACTTTGAGGGACCACTCGCCGAATCTCCCAAAAAAAAACCCTACTTTGTGGCTCTTTCAAATAATTCAACAATTAGTCTCAAAATCTATCAAGAAACGTTAGATTGAGCTCGAGAATTTTATGGCCTAGTGATGGACGAACATTTGTTATGCTGATGCAAGCTGTGAGACCATGATTTTGTGTAGTCTGCTCTCACAAGAAGAAACGGAGCTATCAAAACAAGAAGCTTGGATTGGATATCAAGTTAAGGAGCCCACCAAGCAATGTCGCTAAATTAATAACCTTCCACACTCTCAAATGTGTAGTTCAGGTTAATATTTATGTACAATCCAAACTGTTTAAGTTATGTACCCCACTTTCAATCGAGAATGGCCTGAAAAAGGAGGGGAGTGGATGGGCTGGTGGGGGCCGAAATATATCTAAGGCTAAGCCCGGTTAATTTAGTTTGTGGGGGCCTAATATTCATCTTAGGATAGTTCACAGGCCTGAAACTGAGGCCTTGGTCCAGCCCATTTACAAATTAGATACCCTCTTTTGTATTTGGATGTTGGGTGACGCCTAGGGATGTCAAACGGGCTGGGCCGGCCCCAGAGTCGGCCCGCCGTGCCAGCCCGGCCCGCCCCAGCTAGCGGGCCAGGCCAGTCCGGTCCGCCAGGGAAAAACCCTGGCCCAGCACGGCCCGCCACGGGCCGGGCAGTGCCGGGCCAGGCGGGCCTGCACTTTTTTTTTTTTTTCAATTTGCTCCAGCCCCTTCCCAAATTTCATTTTCAAAATGTGCAAACCATTAATTCACATTTCCCACAAAATTCCCATGAATGCACTTCCATCATTCCTTCTACAAAGCCCATATCCCCCCTTGAAATCTATTTTAGTGCTTTGGTGTGCTTTGTTGCCAAGTTGCCCCATCTCATGGTAATAGTTGATTAATGGTTTTCTCTGAAAAAAGGGATATGGGTGAATCTCCTTGGGTCTAAATAAATTATGGGGCTAGGGTCATGCTAACCATATATCATTATAAGTTTCACTTGGAAAGATCCACTTGTCCTTCCATGTGAAATTTTTTTTTGAGTGCTTCATTCCATTCACCCTCCCCCATTATCAATATATATATGACTGAATTTGATAATTATCCGAAGGTACATTCTTTCTGAGAAAGAAAAATATTTGATGGAGGCTACATGAAGGCTCTCTTCTATTCATATAGTTTTCCTTTTTCTTTTGAGAATGTGGACACATGTAACAAATCTAATTTGGGGCCACTCCAACTGGAATGCCCATAAATTAGAGTAGTGATCAACTTAATGGCAACCTTTTAACTTTCCTTACGTAAACAATTCTTGGTACGTTTATTGGTTCATTTGGATTTTTCCAGTATGTTGCTTGCCTTTACTCTTGATCTACAAATTTTCACCATAATTTTGGCAAAGCTACAGTTTTAGATATTATAGAATGAAACAAAGAGGGTAGATTCATCCAATCTATTGTCTTTTTCAAATTTAACTCCTTTTTAGTAGAGTATGTTAGGCTTTATTTAGTGGATCATGAGGGCTGGCGGGTTGGCGGGCTGGCGGACCGACCCCAGTGGGCCTGGCGGGCCCGGGCCGAACAGGCCAGCGTGCCCAGCCACCTAGGCCCGGCCCAGCCCATGTGCGGGCCGGCCGTTGACCGTGCCGGGCCGGGCCACGGGCCGTTGACCAGCGTGCCGGGCCGGGCCGGGCCGGCCCATTTGACATCCCTAGTGACGCCAAGCAGCCCCCACACCACCCATACCAACACACATGCAAAGCGACACTAATTTATACAAAATCCAATAAATGTTTGCCACTACATATTCGAACAAATTTTGGATTTATAAGTAGAAATTAAGGGTCAAAGAAGTCTAATCAAATCATTACAACTAATTATTATGTAAGAATCAAAATTTAATCCAATGTGGGTACAATACAACTGAGATCGTATATAAGATTTCAAATAATGTTTGTGGGGTTTGTTAGTTTTTTTTTTTCTAAGACGTGAAAATCACATTATTATCCATTATATTGGACATTTTCATTCCTTTAAATTTTTTGGATTTTGTTTTTCACAGATATTATAATCACATTTTATGAATTTCAATGGGGTTTTTATATATATTTTTTTCCAAGGAGAGCAAGATCTTATTTTTAGTAATTTGTTAGGGTTTTTTTCCAAATCCACTAGCATATGGTTTTTCTTTCTGTTTCTATGGATTTTCTTTTAAAAAATAAAGATATTATTTTAGTGGATTTTATTATCCATCATAATATAATTCCTTTCATCTATTCTTTATAATATATTATTTTAGATTTACTTTCATTAATTATATTTAAAAATTCTTAAATTTTTATATATCTTCAATTGGCTTTGCTGTCAGTATACACTTAAAGGACCTATTTCTTTACTAGATTGGGGTTTTTGGGACCCTGGCACTTCCAAATCCCTTGTTTCTTCTCAAAAATTTATAAATTCTAACACATGAAAAGTCCCAATTGGCCTTTGAGAATTCAAGAATTCCACCCTTTTTGCATTTTAGTAGAAATCTTGGATGCTCAAGTCCAAATGAGCATTCAGAAATTCTACCTTGTTTGCAAATTCAAAAATTTTCCAGACAAGAATTCCTGGAATTCTAATAAAGAAATAGGCATTAACTCTATTTCCTTTTTAACCGGCTTCTCTTACTCCATTTCTACATCACAGGCTCTAGAATTAAAAAGAGAGGTACTATCATAATCTTTTTTTTTCTTTTTTGTTGGTAAGTGTTTAAGGATGATTAATTTATGTGATTTGGAATTTCGTTTTAATTGCTTCTTATGTACGTTGTCGTAAATTTTATTAAATGTGCACATGCTTAGCACAGGTTAATGTGGCAGTACCTTTTTAAAGCTGGAAATTTGGCAGATTTTAGAGCAAACTGAGACTCAACATACATAAAAAGAGTTCGATACCTAGCCACATGGAAAGATAATAGGTGGCCCCAAAGGCATTTACGTTATGCTGTAGTATGGTTGGGTCATAGTGTCTCTCTAGAGATGGAAAATCAGTTCCCAATAATGGTCCATTTCTGCAGTGTGGTGTGTGGGACTAACATGAAGAAAGCACTCGCAATGCCATGATGCCAATCTCAACCATTTAAGAATATCAACGTAATACACCCGCCAGTGGTTTGCGGGTGAGCAGGGCCGGGGCCGGGGCCGTCCAAGTGTTGCACGTGGGTGCGGTCGCACTCGCATGATACGAAAAACCCCTAAAATAAGATATAAGGGCATTTTGCATTTTTCATCAGAAGAGGCCACAACCCCCAAATGGGCCCAAATTCTCATGTCAAGGTCTAGAGTCAACTGGATATGGTTCTCCTTCCATGTCGCCATATGTTTCACGCCTATGAATCTTGGAAGTCCCAGCGCTTGGTCTCACTGCAAATAAATTGGCTTTCATAAAACTACGATTTACAGGAATTGGCTTTCCGCATAATTTGTTTGATCATGTATGTAACTCGTGTCACGTTAATTATGTGACTCGTGTGACACACATTTCACTCTGAAACCAACCCTCGCGTGAGAAACTTACTCCATCGTGGACTTTTATTTTGAACGGATAGTATGAGAAATCCAAGCCTAATTTGTTTAGTTATTGGGAAAAAGGTAGGTTGTAAACGGTGGATTTTCCAATTTTCCGAAAGTTCCAACAAAAAGAAGAAAAGGGTCTAAAACCTAATTTTAATTACCAATTCATAAATGGGTCCGGAACCCAATTTAGGCCCCGATTGATAAACGGGCCCCAGTTTTTGGTACATATAGGTTTCGACAATGGACCCGAGATCCGACATTTGAGTTTTTGATATTGAAAACTATACATCAAAATAAATTTCTTTTGAAAATTTTTATATTTAATACTGGAGGTAGTAGACTTGATACACTATTATAAGTTGAATGATATATTTATTTTTAAAAAATAAATAAATAAATGAAGAAAAGTTAGAACCAGTTTTGGAACTAAATCAAGTCTTTTATGTGGACCTAATTTCGGAACCGGATTCAGATTTTTTTATCAGAACGACGTCTAGAAGCAACAAAATAAGTTCCGAGTCAAAATCGGATTCGAAACCGGAACCGTTATTTAAAAACGGGCCCGCGTCTAGTATGGTTCCAACCCGTAACCGTTCCGTTTGTAACCCTATAAAAAGGCATGATGTTTAGTGTTGGGTTTATGGGTTTTGGCTCGTTTTGTAGGCCCATTAATTTGTATTAGGGTTGAGGGATAATTTGGTCTTTGTTAAAAACTATATATTATCTCTTTTGGTTGTAACCCTATTATGGGAATAACTCTGATTAGTAGAGAAGAAGGAGACGAGCTTTTGTCCGTGGATGTAGGTGTGAAATCACCGAACCACGTAACTCTGTGTTTTCATGTGGCTTGATTTGTTTGCTTGTTGATCGCACGCTTCCGCACACATGATCACAACAAATTGGTATCAGAGCATTGTTGTGGTACGCGATCAACAAGATCAAGGTGGGACACAGATCATTGTGGCTCGGCTGTCGCTGCGCAGAGGAGAACAACGTTTCTCCGTTTGGACTTGCTTCATACTCGTTGAAGAAAGGAACCAGAGGAAACAAAGTTTCTTCTCTGACTACTGTGGGTACAAAAGACAACTCGTTTTGTCTTTAGTGCCATTAGAGGAGCAGTGCTTGTTTTTATTTCAAGGTGCAGAACAGATTCGAAAAAGAAGGAAGAAGACAGCAGGATCAGGTTTTTTGGTTTTTTGTTTGTTTTTCCGGCTGGGCCCCACCCCACCGTGACATCTTCGCCGGAATCAGCGCCGCCGCTGCCACTGCATGTCGCCGGAGCCCGTGTTGTCATCGTCCTGTGGCCGGAGGAGACGTTGCTCTGCGCCTCTGTTCCTGGCAGGTTCTGGTTCTGAACCAGAACTGAAGTTGGGTAGAAGAAGAATTTTTTTGGGTTGGGTTTGTTTCCGGGTTGGGCCCAGGTCAGCCCGACCCGTTTGCAGAAGAAGCCCAGTAGAAGCAGATCTCTGGGTCGTTTTTGGGTCAGTTCCAGGTCAGGTCTGACCCGCCCAGCCTAGAGGGCCAGTTCAGCAGAACTCAGCACCAGCAGCCGCTGACGTCATCCTGACGTCATCCGCAGGGTCAAGACAGATTTGACCAATTGGACGGCCAGAATTGATTTGTGTTTTCCGGAGGCATCCGGACTCAGAATTGAGTTCCATTTTTTTTGTTGGATTCGTATCGACGAGATCTACAATCTGAACGAAGTGGATTGATAATTTAGCGAACAGAAAATAATGGCGAGTTCATCATCGACAAAGACAACTATCTCGAGTGCAAAATTTGAAGTCGAGAAATTTGATGGTACCAATAACTTTGGTATGTGGTAATGTGAGGTTAGAGATGTTCTAAGCCAACAAGAGTTGGAAATTGCTCTGGAAGATAAACCCTCAGATATGGAAGATAAGGAATGGCAGAAGATCAATCGTCGGCATGTAGCACCATCAAATTATGTCTCGCGAAGGATCAGAAATACTCAGTGATGAGAGAAACCTCTGCAAAAGAGTTGTGGCAGAAATTGGAGGAAAAGTATATGACCAAGAGCTTGGAGAATCGGATCTATTTGAAGAAGAAACTTTTCCGCTTCGAGTATCGTCAAGGTATTTCTATGACTGAACATCTCGATGATTTTAATAAAATTATTGAATTTAATGAACATTGATGTAAAAGTTGATGATGAAGATAAGGCATTACTTCTTCTGAATTCGCTTCCCGATAGTTATGATCATTTTACTCACACTTTGATCAACGGGAAGACCGAGGTTAAATATGATGTTGTGTCTGCTGCTTTGATGAATAATGAATACCGGAAGAAGGACAAACAGGCTCATAGGGATTCATCATCTGATGCATTGACAGTAAGAGGCAGATCAGATGATAGGACATCTGGAAATAGCTCTCGTTCTAAATCGAGAGGAAAATCAAAGCCACCTGCAAAAGATGAATGTGCCTTTTGTCACAAAAAGGGGCATTGGAAAAAGGATTGTCCAAAGTTGAAAAACAAGGACAAAGATAAATCTGATGCAAACATTGGACACAATGGGGATGATGATTCTGAATTTAATTTGACTGTTTCTTCATTGGTATGCCATTCTGATGAGTGGATTTTAGACTCGGGTTGTACCTATCATATGTGTCCCAACAAGGAATGGTTTTCCAGCTTTCAAGAGTTGGATGGTGGAACAGTTTTGATGGGCAATAATAGTGCCTGCAAAACAAAAGGGATAGGAAAAATCCGTTTGAAAATGCATGATGGAGCAGTTAGAGTTTTGACAGATGTTCGGTATGTACCGGATTTGAAAAAGAATCTCATCTCATTGGGTGCTTTAGACTCCAAAGACTTCAAGATTACCATGGAAGGTGGAGTTCTAAAAGTTGTTTATGGTGCACTTGTGTTGATGAAGGGTGTCCGAAGAGGTAATTTATATTTCTTGCAAAGGAGTACAGTTGTAGGTGGAGCAGCAACAGTATCTGATAGCTCACATGAGACGGTTGCGGACACTACCAGATTGTGGCACATGCGTCTAGGGCATGCTGGGGAGAGAGCATTGCAAGGTTTGGTTAAGCAACGCTTGTTGCAAGGTGTAAAGACCTGCAAGTTGGGATTTTGTGAACATTGTGTTTTTGGCAAGCAGACAAAAGTGAAGTTTGGTACTGCGATCCATCGCACTCAAGGCACATTAGACTATGTTCATTCGGATGTATGGGGTCCTACCAAAGTGGCATCTTTGGGGGTTATGCACTACTTTGTTACATTCGTTGATGACTTCTCCAGAAGAGTATGGGTGTACATCATGAAGCACAAGGATGAAGTCTTGAATGTGTTCTTGAAGTGGAAGAAAATGATTGAAACACAAACCGGCAGAAAGATAAAAAGGCTCGGGTCAGATAATGGGGGTGAGTACAAGTCTGATCCGTTCTTACAAGTATGTCAGGATGAAGGGATTGTGAGGCATTTTACAGTTAGTGGGACACCGCAACAGAATGGGGTGGCAGAACGCATGAACCGCACTATATTGGAGAAAGTTCGGTGTATGTTGTCTAACTCTGGATTAGGCAAAGCGTTTTGGGGTGAGGCAGTTGCATATGCATGTCATCTCATCAACAGGTTACCTTCTGCTGCGATTGATGGAAAAACACCCATTGAGGTATGGTCTGGAAAACCCGCTACTGATTATGATAAATTGCACATATTTGGTTGTCCTGCTTATTTCCATGTCATAGAGAATAAGTTGGATGCAAGCGCCAAGAAAGCTATATTCTTGGGTTTCAGCAGTGGTGTGAAAGGATACCGATTATGGTGTCCAGCTTCAAAGAAACTTGTTCTTAGTAGAAATGTGACTTTTGATGAAGCTGCCATGTGGAAACAGAATAAGCCAAATGACTCTCAGGAGGAGAGCAAAGGCAGTGGTAAATTGAAGCAGGTGGAGTTTGATGCCATCCCAATTGAATCAGAGGATGATGATACAGATGAGGAGGAGACTCCAGCCCAAGAGCCTCCACAAGAGCAAGCAGATTCTATTGCAGCCAGTAGACCAAAAAGGAATATTCGAAAACCTAAACGGTTCACTGACATGGTGGCATATGCACTTCCAATGGTTGAAGAATCTGTTTCTACCACCTACAAAGAAGAAAAGAGGTATTCGGAAAACGCAGATATGCTGACTAAGGTGGTGATTGGGGTCAAGTTTAAGCATTGCTTGGACTTGATCAACATTCTGCGATTTTGAGCACCTTCGGGTGTATGGCACCTTCGGGTGTATGGCGCCTACAGGCGCATTTGGAGGCGTGTGATTGCATGTCAAGGTGGAAAATGTTTGTAACCTGCAAATCTCGCCAAGGTGGAGATTTGTTGGGTTTATGGGTTTTGGCTCGTTTTGTAGGCCCATTAATTTGTATTAGGGTTGAGGGATAATTTGGTCTTTGTTAAAAACTATATATTATCTCTTTTGGTTGTAACCCTATTATGGGAATAACTCTGATTAGTAGAGAAGAAGGAGACGAGCTTTTGTCCGTGGATGTAGGTGTGAAATCACCGAACCACGTAACTCTGTGTTTTCATGTGGCTTGATTTGTTTGCTTGTTGATCGCACGCTTCCGCACACACGATCACAACAGTTTAGGCCCCAATCTAGCCCATGAACATGAAGGCTAGCCACAAGGCTATTTGTACGTGGGACATAATTAACAGGTTAAAAGGGTTTGTACCACACATTTATATAACTTGCACTCTAGAGGAGTAAGGACTCGCATATGCAAGGAGTGGAGGTAGACCTCAAATCATTAATCCATAGTAATATGAGTGAAGGGTTGGGTTACCAACCAATTAAGCAAATCCTCATTCTCAAAAAAGAAAAAAAATCACCCATGAATAGGGCTGTCAAAGGGCTGGGCCGAGATAAGCCCTTTTCCTACTCTCACATGTGCGGACCGGACCTAAGCGAGCAAAAGCCCTCGACTTTATAGCAGGCTTATAATTTTTAGACCCTTACCCTACCCTCAAAGGCCGAGGTCAAGCCAAGGCCAGAAGAAAGGAAAATCCTTTTTCTATAAAGAAAATAAATTTTTCTATGCTACCATTGATTCCCAACTTAATATTAACCATCATCCTTTGTCCGGACTAGGCACCGGAAATGTAATGCAAAAGGCTGCGAGGTTAAAACCTTTTTTTTTATTGGAAGGCTGGTACTTGGATAAAATAATTTATATGATGTAAAACATAAAAAAATCTAACAATAATTCTATAAATGATAATACATATAAAATAAATAGAAATAGTTCTTCATTTAATTACTCAATCTACTTTTAGAATATCTAAAAGATCAGCTAATGCGTTATTTTCATTGTGTTGCTGTGGCTTGTGAACGTATCCAATCTTGTGCTATTCTTGGGTCCGCCACTGCACACACCCACTCACCCATCCCATACACATACCGACCTACCTACTCAGTAGTTTTTACTAAAAAATTCGCAGCTGCACCAAACAACATCAACACCAATTTATCGAGGAAAAACCCTTTATTCCAAATATGAATTTCTAACTTTCGTATAAAATATTTTTCAATATATTTAAAAATCATAGAATTTGATGATATAGTAATTTTATATTATCATAAAAGTTGCCTTTACACAAACCTACCGCAAATGAATATAGCGGGCAGATTCCAAGCTATAAATCAGCTGATTGGAAAATGTGTGAGTAGAGGTGCTGTTCAAGCCTCCAATCATTGTAGCATAAAAACAGAAAAGGCAAGGAGAAGAAAAAACAATGACTACAGCAGACTGAATCCTCACGAAAAGTTCCATGTCCGCATTTCCATGCTCGGATCCGTTGGGGGACCGGGTTTTCAGGCACCTTGAAAAGGAGGCCCAGTGGTATTGCCTTCCAATGGGCTAGGGGAGGCCGCGGTTTTGTTAGATCGTCAACTAAAAGCAACTTTTCTCTTCTTATTAATTTTCCACCAACACTAGTGAGGTTTGCAATTATGACGAGGTCCACAAAGAATCAGCACTTGGGTAAAAGGAGAACCAACCCAATCCAATTGCAACTACTCTTCTGCCACTTGTTGCAGGTAGTATTGGTAGATATTTTATCATCTTAGACTGTTCTTGATTGCATTGAAATGCCCTTTCTAACCTCTAGAACGATTCCGAGCTCTGAGGTCTGTTCTGACCCACCTGGTGTATCTCCGACTGCGCGACTCGTGACTCGTGAGAGCTCATTTGTCACTTCGCTGTCCTAAATTTCGTTTCAGACATTACTTGAAGTGTCGCCTGTGTTCATGGGCTTGGCCATCCTAACCCTGACTCTCGATCATGTGGGCACCAGGTGATACTACGCAACGATCAATTATAAATAGACTGGTCCAAATTTCTAGAACAGTTAAGGGCCCAAGTGTCCCATTCCAATTACAGATTTACAGATACCTCTCCAATGGTTAGTTCTCGTTCTAGGCCCAAAGTATAAAAAACGAGACCCATTTTACTCGATCTGGCAGTGGCATACATACCATTGACAAATTTTAACAAGATTGATGAATTTGTAACAGTGTCTCGCTGTGCCCACGGGCCAGACAATCCGGAGTCTATCTAGGTCATAACTAGTCATAACACGGCTGCATCTGTTATCAAACCGTTCATTCGTGGACCACATCACGGCATCGTCTAAAAATATCGTCGACTTTTATCATGCCTCAACTACACCTGGCATGGCTGGCAGCCGACATCAAATATAAATAAAAGAAGATCTCAATCATATAGAGAAGAAGACCTCTGTAGTAGTTGTTGATGTTGTTGTTGTTGTTGTTATTGTAGCAGCATCAGATCCAGTACCGAGAAGGAGCCACTCGTGATGGCTGGAGAATGGGTCGCACCAAAACCGAGTCGCAGCGACGAGGTTCTAGACCCCGAACAGCAAGCCAAGATGGCCGAGGAGATCCGCACCCACTTCGATTCCTTGGCTCCTAAGCGCCCACAGAAGCCCAACAGAAGCGAAGGTCCATTCATGGACGGCTATGATCTCAATCCCTCTTCTGTTGATCACATTCCAGAACAGGACAAGCTGCAAGCCCTTCAATCTCAATCTCAGGTCAGTATCTCTCAACCATGTCTTGTGTTCTTGCTCATCCATAGAAAAAAAATTTCTTCCACACTTCTTTTTAATTGGTGGTGGCCTCTGCCTGTTTCAGCCCATCTCTTTTGAAGAGAGCGATTCTTCTCCTCAGGAGGAATTTGTGGAGACTCAGTACTACACCGAGTTGAATTCGATTGACAAACAGCATCATACGGTTGGCATGAATTCACACCCTACCTACCCTTCTCTGTTTTGTTTGATTCGACATATGAACGATTCAGATCTCTACATGACTCAGTTCGATAAGAGAGATCTGCCATCCAAATAGATGATTCAGACCAATTGGGTCATCCTCTTTTAAAATTATCGATCTTAGTTTTGGGTCATCCCCTATGATAAAGGGCTTACAAATTAAACGGCTCAGATTGAAATGTTCTTACTCATAATGCTAGCTATATATTTATTGTTGCAGACTGGGAAGGGGTTTATAACGGATGTTGAAGGTGGAGGAGATGGCTTCGCTATCAGACTGCAGGAGGAGGAGGAGATAGCTGTTGGGGTGGGACATATGACGACTGGCTTTGCAAGCAACCCAGCAACGAACGAGTGGATACCAAGTATGGAAGAAGAGGTAATGTAATTGTAGATCTATTGCAGTCTTCCAGGCCTATTTGTGTGTGTGTGTGTTGTTGCTTACAAACTATCTATCATAAATCTACATGTGCGTACTGGATTGCTTGCTCTGGTATTCGTTTCATTTCAGGCAAATCTGGTGTCTTCAAAGCCAAATCGGAGCGAAGGCAGCGGTTAGATTGCATATTGTGAAAGGAAGAGTGGGTGGGATTTGTGATTTTAGTGATTCTGTGACTCGTAGTTGAGTGTCATTTGTTCGGATTGGTTGATTGAATATGGCAACCACTTGGGATTTAATTAATGTAATGTAAGGACTCTTGTCTATTAACTGCTACTCTTGTGATCTGATATTTTCATCCTTATCCATCCACCTGTAGCAGAGTTTCTGTCTGCCTACCTAACCATTAGAACAAGGCTGACAAAATACTATTAGACGCATGACTCTAAAATACGACACGAACCCATACGACATGAGGGAGTTTGGATGGGCTCCTAATGGATTTGGATCGTTAACGGGTCAAATTCGTTAACACGTTAAGTTAACGGGTCGTATATGAATTAAACCAGTAACCCGTTAACAACCTACTTAATCTGTTAGAATTTTTTTAATCCCTAAATATAGTTAGAATTAAGTTATATTCATAAAGAAGAAATTGAAATTTATTGTTTTATAGTGGTGGGGTTTTAGGTGGAATCCACTCGAGATCCTCATTTAAAGTTTCGTGTGGCTTATCTATTTTTCTCCTTATATAAATTTTTTATAGATTTTCTTTTAATTTTCGAAATGACTTAATTACTTAACGGGTTAACAAGTTTGGTCGTGTTCAGGTTGGATTTTTTGACTCATTAAGTTAACGAGTTGTGTACAGATTGGGGTGATTTTTACATGAATTTGTTAATCCGTAACCCAAATTCGTTAACACGACACGATTGAAAACCCTAATTAAAACATTAACTTTGGGGAATGGGTGGTTTAGATTTCTCTGCTTAAATTACTTCATGTAAAGTGAAATTCTGTTTCTTTACTAGAATTCTAGTGGTTTGGGTTTTTGAGACATGATCTGATGTCATGTCCTCTTGGCATTTCCAAATACTTTGTTTTTTTACAATAATTTATGAAATCCAGAACGTGATAAGTCCCAATTGGCCTTTAGGAATTCAGAAATTCCACCTTTTTTGCATCTTGGTGGAATTCCAAAATGCTCATTAGGAGGATTATATCACCTTGTTTAGGAATTCAAGAATTCTCTAGACAATAATTTCCGGAATTCTAGTAAATGAACGGGGGGTTTGATAGCAGATAAGATGACTGTTATTTTTTATATATATATATATATATATATATATATATATATTTAAGAGGAATCTGGGCAGGGAAGGATCTAATTGTGGGGTCCTCTGGTCAATCATCCAGTTGTATCAATTAATAATTTCCTTACTATGGTTTGGACCATGGGGTGCGCTTAAATATCAAGCTATTGGGTAAATTCAACTTTTCAGCTTGTATTCGTACAGTGGGGTGGTATTATCTCACAAGCCTGGACTGAGAATAAACCGGATCATGTTTCTTTGCTTTCAATAGCCAGAAGAGATGTTGCATCTTTTGCTGAAGATAAGCATTACTGTTTTGGGGAGGAGGTTCATGATGCCGGCTCTATCTATACGAATGTGGGATCCACTTTTTAGAATGAAATCAGGTCATAATGCAAGTGTCAACCTTAAGGTTGATGCATATGGTCTTAAAGGTTCAGCCCAAAGCGATTCACATAGCCTGATAGAAGTAAAATTTTATAATAAAAAAAAAATTACTGCCATTGGTCTTAGAAGTGAGTGGTAATTGAAGGGGTTTTTTAAATTATTTTTGAATTTTTTTATTTAACTGGAAAACAACAAAAGCAAATGAAAGTTTTCATCACTCTATTTTAAAAGCATGAGTTGAAGAATGAAGACTTGGAACTTGCAAAACAAACTCAATAACTTATATTGAGTTATTCACAGGCTTTTCAAAAGAAAATTTCAGTCCCATCTGATGATAAGTATTTTGACTCTCAGCACTCAATAAGTCTCTTTAATGTAGTTTATTTTGCAGTTACTTTTACAACAAAATGCTATTATATTGTTTTTAAGTGGAAACAGCCATGAATTTTAGTGCCTATGAAATTCACAATTTATGTTTTCAGTGAACATCACCCCCCTAAAATACAGTTTGTTTTAGGTGCAATATTGTGATAGAAGGAGGAGAGGGAAAATGTGCAGTTTGGTTTAGGTGCAATATTGTCATAAGAGGGAGGAGTGGGTGAAGAAACAGTTATCCCAGAAAGTCATTAGTCTGACCCCTCCCTCAATTCTTTAAAATCCTCAAAATTGGAGGCTTTGATGAAAAATTCTCAAAGTTTTAGCTTTAGACATTTTTGCACATTTGAGTTGTCTGGGGAATAGTTGAGAAACAACAACTTAGAAGACTACTGTTAAAAGTGGGAGTTACTTTAGCATAAAAAGGAAAGAGAGATCTTTTAATGACAAGTTAGGAAAACAATTCCCTTCTATAAGTAATTGTCAGTTCTTAAATTCCATCAAAGAAAACTATCAATTCTTAAAGGGAAAAGTAACTACCAATTAAAACTCAAAAGGATTGCTTAATATGAGAATTATTCCCACACGAAAGTAAGCATGGGATTGGTTCTTTTTATAAGTAGTTTCTTTGAGACTACTTTAGCTTTCTGACCAGATCAGTTTTAAAACAGGATGTTGTAGCAAATTAAAGAAACTACTTTAGCTTTCTGACCAGTTTTCTTTTACAACAGGATGCTGTGGCAATTTTTGTGCAGAATGAATTACAAATTTACAATAGGGCTTCAAACCTGGCCTCTTTTTTTTTTTTTTTTTATAATAAAAAAGGTATATTTTATCTAATGGTGTCTCATCTAAGATCATAAAATAAACAGTTTGTCTATATGGACAAACTCATGGACAGAATTTGAGACAAACTATCCACGTGGCGCAACGTGAATGGGACAATGCATTTCAACTTTTGAGAGAGCCCAATCACGCTGCGCCACGTGGACAGTTTGTCCCAAATTCTGTCCATAGAGTTTGTCCAAATAGACTTTTTGTAAAATAAATATTCAAAATGAAGAAAAATAAATTTATTTTATGTTGCAAAGTGTGTTTGATATATTGGGCCTGGGTCGCACATCCTCAATCCAACCTTGACTATTGGGCCTAATAGCTATTACTTTTTTGAAATATCCACTGTCATTCTATGTGTAGTTGAAGAAACTCATTCTAATTTTAAGGGTTCGGCCGAGTGGTCATGACCATGGTTCTTTTCTTTTACGGAGTTAGAGGTCTTAATATCGACCCTTAATTTCCCCTCTTTAGGAACCAAAAGTTGAATCCACTGGTATTCTCTCTTTGAAGCCACGGGGGCTTACCTGGCTTTACACCCTCAACAGGAAAAGAAGAAGAAACTTGTTCTAATTTGCAGGAACACGTCAATATTATTTGACAGGTAAAGTCACGGTGTGGAACAGGTCCTATTGAGCCGAGCCAAGCCTAGCCTAACCGTTTTTGAAAGTTTTAAACAATGACATAACTTCATCGGTTACAAAATCGATCTGACAATGTATGAAGTTATGTACCAACAGCGATCTTCAAATATACTTGAATGTATAAGTCGCTTGGTGAGTTTTTGCCGATACAAATCTTACATGGTAAAATCACAGTGTGTTATATTAATTGGCCTTCGAACATTTTTTTTAACGCAGGTTTCCAACATTTTCGGCCAGAATAATCCCTATGGGCCCAAATGAAAAAGCCGGATAAAACTCTCCTGTGGCCGAGTGTGATAGTGCAGTTTCAAACCCAGTGCAGTTTCAAACCCAGAACCTCCAGGTGCAAATGGTGGTCCTAGACCCCAAAACACCATGCTCCCTTTCAATCTCTAATGACTTCCCAAAATATCCGTTGCTCTCAAAAGCATGACTCTTTTCTTCTACGTCACTCTAATTAGCTCCACCCTATTTTGATTTGGTTCAGTACTGTATCAATATTTTTTGGCCTTCCGTTTGTTTTTGTTGTTAATGTTCGCTCCCTTGAGAAAAAAATAAAGTGGGAAATAAAGAAACATGCTTCATCAATTGTTGCTAACCCGAAGGGAGATAAATTGTTGTCCGGTTCAAAACATGTGGGACATTTTTTTAAGATCCAATTTGCTCCAAATGCATTCTTAAAATGCTGGAGACATTGTTGTTGCGGAAGCTACTTATGATCTAAATCGATTTCTTAGAAAGAAAGAAAGCACAGCCTAGCTATATTTATAACTGTCTGCAGGTTTGGTCAGACCATTCATACAATGGCACTCAATTTGGTCCGAGTAGAAGCAAATATTAGTAAGGTAAAGCATGGGAACCAAGTTTTTTACGTCAGTTTTATAAAGTCCTAGAACCCATATATGACAATTGGAAAATTTATGATTTGGGCCAACCAAGACCATTACATTTTATAATTTTAAGGGGTAGCTCAATTGGCCTAAGACCACGATTTGAATCCAGAGGTTATAGGTTCGAAACTACACTACTACATTGGAGTTACAAGAGAGTTTACCCGGCTTCCCTCTGGGTTCGGAGGGATTAGTCCAGCCAAAAGGATTGGAAACTCTCCGATAGCAAAAAAAATAAAAAAAAACATTTTAGAATGAGAAAACTAAAAAAAAAAAAGGACCCTAAATGGCCACTGACAAAAAAAAAATTAAAATATGCCACTAGTCAATATTGCACATAAGTGGTTCCCTATGACCACTTCCGAGTTTTTTTTTTATTATTAAAAATTTAAACGTGTGACGACGTCGTCGCATTCAAACCGATACAAATCGCACTGGAACCCTATTTTCCCCTTCTTCCTCCCATCGTTTTCCCACTAATTTATCAGGCAGTTTCCTTTCCTTCTTCATCAAAAGGTTCTTACGTCGATGATTTAGCTACCCAAAAGCAATCATACAACAAAAATAATCAAATGAATAAACCATATATCAAAGCCCTAATGAACTTTTCTCGAAAAGTAAACATGAAATTTAGGCTCTATGATAGATAACGTATGAAAGAAGGTCAAACTTTGTTATGCCTACCTCGTTAATGGAGATCAACCACATCCACATGGAATATTCAATGTTGGGGGAGAGTTCTATTCTGGTTCATTTTGGTATAGAAAACCAACAATCGCAGATGATAAAGGATGGAGAAGATGCATATTTAATGAATCAACGATGATGTCAACACTAACTCTCAATATTAAGCGACGACGTCGTTGCTTGTTGAAAAAAGGCAAAAAAAAAAAAAAAAGAATATTCTGGCGGGAATACGAATTCCGTTGTATAAAAACTATATGTACTTCTTTTAGTTAGTGGCCATCTTGGATGCTTTTTTAGGTAAATTTCTCTTTTATGATTCTTGTATGTGAGATTTTTTGAACGCTAAGGAAGGGGATATAAACACTTGTTTACAAATGTGACCCGAAGAACCCTCAGCCACCCAAGTTTTCAGCGGGAAAACTCCTATTGCAAGGTTGAGGAATATTCAGAACTGTGGATTCCTCATTTGTTGTGGAAGGTGATATTGAGATAAAAACTTATGCTTTATGAATAAATAAATAAATAAAAAGGTATTTGATGATATTTCGTATCCTTCGGGTTGAGCCTTGGGTTTCTTTTTCACTTATTTTCAAGGCATTTTATCTGCGCTCATAAGGTGTGCACCTCGCTGTGGGCCCCACTTGGAGATGAGAACCATTGATTGAAAAGGTCTTGATGGGCCTAGCTCTCTTCAAAGTTAACGCACATCAAATCATCCTAATCTTTTATTTATAGCCCACTAGTTCAACAGTGTTATATTACAATAAAGAAAAAAGAAAAAGAAACACTCGATCCAGCGGTCAAATCCATTCTAACCAATATAAAACCAACAGGTGTAATTCTAGTGGTCATCTGTGTGTGGTCCACTCTAACCACCATCAGGTAGGCCCACTAATGGTCGCACACCTGATCACCGATCGGCATTTTACATGCAATCAATCTAACAGTAGAGATTTAGATCTGTAAACCCCAACTTGAGGCCAACATCTTGATTGCGGGTCACCTAGGCCACAGTCTGTCCATTTATTTGTACTAGGCCAAATTTCACTTATTAAGATGGCCCAATGATTACATTCCATTGTCTACCTTTGGGCTTGAAATTCATCAAAACATAAAACCCTAGATTTATTAGGTGAGCTAAATTTCCTCTCCCAGCCTTCATCCTGGGAGCCCACATTCGACTGGTGGACCAACAAATATCAACGGTGCGGATTGGGAGGCTCACAATCAAATAATTCCACATGAACAGTGATTATATCCATTCCCACTTTCCACAGGGGTTAATCGACTAGTCAGGACTATGGTTTCTCCCTCTTCTGGAGCTAGAGGTCTTAGGGCTTGTTTGGCATCTCTACTCTTTTTTTTATAGATCCATCTAAAATAGAGCCATTAAAAAAAGAGTCATGAAAAAAAGAGGCTAGAATAAAAAAAACGCATTTGGTAATGCACAAATCTATTTTAAATACATCGCCTCTATATTTTAAGACCCAAAAGCTCTATTTCTCATCTGCCCATTTTTATAGCATTTGGATTTTAGAGGATTTTCCTCTAAATGTTTAAAGCGGACAGAGTCTAGAATCTTGTGCCAAACGCTCTAATTGTTTAAACCTCTGCCCGATTTAGACATTTAGAGAAATAGAGGCATGAAATAGATATGCCAAGTATCAATCCCGATTATTTCTTTTTCAGGAATCGAAAGTTGAGTCCATTAGTACTATCACTTTAGGACCATTATCCGACTTTCCTCTGCGTCCGAGGGATTTAGTCGAGCGCAAAGGTTAAAAAAGAAAAAAAAAAAAAAAAAAAAAAGGAAAAAAGAAAAAAAAAAAGAAAAAAAAGAGCTCACAGGACACATGGAAAAGTTGGAAGCTATGAAATGAGCCTCCTTTAAATAGATGCAGTGTCGAACGGAAGAAGTCCTTAGCAAAATTACTGTTCAATGGAGGAGAAGAGGAGAGAGCGCAGGAAGGAAAGCCGAGCGCTTTTTTTCCATCTCAGCCACTGAGAAAGCTTTTTAGGGTTCTTGGTCGATTTTCTGAAGAAGATGACGAGCATCACTTCCAACGAACTCAACTACCTCGTTTTCCGCTACCTTCAGGAATCAGGTTCGTCCAATTCCATCCCCAACTCCTTCAAAAACCCTTCTTTTTTCTCCATTCGATTTCTCTAGGGTTTTGGTTTGCTTCGCTGGAACGGATTGGGTTATTTGTTCTTGTCTGCTTTTCCCCCCTTTTTAATGCAAATGGCGATTTGTTGGTTGCTGGTGAAAAAAAAGGCGCGTTTTTTCTGGTTCTGGTCTTGGCAGAAGTGCGTTCTAATTTCCCGTTTCTGAAGCTGTTGCTTTTCCCCTTGCTTCCTAACATGCACGCGTGAAATGGGGTTTCTTTGAAGTGGTTAGGAGAAATAGTCACGGGATCTTGCGATCTAATGATTCCTGGATTTCCTAAGATTTTTTGTTTTTGGGTTTTTACCCAGATGATGACCTAGGGTTTGCAAACTGTTTGGTTCCTGAAAACCCTTTTGCTCTTGTAAAGAGATCAAAACAAGATTTTTTTTTTTAAAGAGAAGTTTTAGTTTTATATTGTAGAGTTCTCTCTCTCTCTCTCTCTCTTCTTTTGAAATCTGTTTTCTCAAGTAGCATTTTCTACATTTTATTTAATAGAAAATCATGAGATCTTAGTTTTTGGTTCAATTACATTCATTCCCTGAGATATTTGCTTCTTCACAGATGTGGCAAAGTTGTGTGGAGAATGTTATGGTTGCTGGTAATTTCAATTTTTAGTAGAGATTTCTTCTTTTAGCAAAGTGATATATTTGTGCCTTTTTTGTCTATGAATGATAAGTGTGTATATTTAGTTTTAATTAAAACTGAAAATAACTTCCGGTCAAAATTGAATCCAAAACCATCTAGCTTAATATATTATAATGGGTAGCTGAAAAAACATCTATTTAAGAGGAGGACAAATACAAACCAAACCTGACAAGCGGGGAAGAGATAAGGGTAGTAGAGCATTATACCCAACACTCCATAGAAGCTATTTTGTAATGACACCCACCCATGGAGAAGTTCTATCCACCCCTTGTTTGGCTAGAGCATCCGCCATATTGTTGGCTGAACAATAAACATGATGAAAAGTTACATGCAAACTAGAAGATAACTCCTTAATCTTGTTAAGATGAAACAGGAATTTTTAAAGTCTACTATGTTAAGATCACTCAACTGTAATAGAAGAATCACTTTCCACCAACAACATATCATGGAATAATGCACAAAAAATCCCAAGATCTCAATGTCTCCACTTTGTTGGAATCTCTAACAGCCTTAGATTTAGAAAACTCTATGATTATTGAGGAGCACCGCTACAATTCCCGCTGGCATTGGCTTTTCTCTAGTTGCGCCATCAGGTGATGGGAGGGAGGAAGAGATAGAGAAAGAGAGAGGGGGGGGGGGGGGGGGGGGGGTGTGGTTGTTGTGTCTCCAAACTGCCAATTTCTTCACCTTTTAGAGCCACATTCCATACAAGCCTCACAACTAAAAAGAATATCATTCAAATTCAAATTAGTAACTTTTTCCTAATCAAACCCCACTTTTCAACCTTGTTCTTTGTCTTAGAAATCAATCCTTCAATGGACTAAGATAAGCCTTAAAGAATCGTCTCAGTCCTTTCCCCTTGTCCACAGACTTCAAGGAATGAACCCTCCACCGAAGCCTTTGCTATCTCTGAAACATCTCCTGGAAAACACCAAGCTAGCCCCAAACCTTTGAATGAAATGACCACAAGCAAGGAAATCCACCTCACTGAATAGATGGTCTATCAACTCCCCTTGACACACATCACTCATGAATTTCAAATGTTCTTCAACGCCATTCCTCTCCTGCGGAAACCTTCCCTGAAACCACGAGCAAACAAAAAGACTCCACACGGAAAGGGACCTACCCCAACCACACAGAAACAAAAGAAGCTTTGGGTTGACTGGTTGAGTCAGTCCCTCTAGAGCTAGATGGAATGCCTTCACAGAGAAACCAACCCCACCCCACTCCCCCCACAAAAAAAAAAAAAAAAAAAAAAAAAAAAAAAGCGACTGAAGCGCAAGTAAAAATGTCAGAAAGAAAACAACCCTCCATATTGGACCTCTTTAGACTAAAGAATTGACCTCCGAAAAGAAGACACTACCCAATGCATACTACATAACACTCCCCAAAGACGACTCCTCATTTCTAGGAAACAAGCAAACCAAAATCTCACTCCCTCAACAATGCAATACATCCTCCATCCCCAGGAGGTAATGTATGATACCTACCTAGAACTGGTTTAGGAACCCAATCACACCTGTCCACCCCATTTAAGGTGGACAATGGAAAAAAGTAGCCTCTAGTGTGTGGTTTCCCTTCCAGCACTGCTCTAAATGCATGCTAGAACTGATGGTCATATGTTCCAGTTGAATAATGGGATTTACTGTTGATTTTGGCCTCATTCTGAAGGATTTTAGATGATGTTCCATAAATTTAATATAAAAGTATTGCATGCATGATTTACCTTTGTGAAACAAATGGTACTGAATAATGATAATTCATAAATGATGTTGCATAATATTGGTGATGAGGAATCTTGTATTTTTAAAAGAAAGGCTGTACATTCAAAAAAGAACAGAAAAGAAAGGCACTGTTTGTGTTGCACAGCATGACCTCAAAATTTCTGACTTTGGTCTGTAAATGACTTCCTTTTTTATTATTATCATGGTATGATCGCTTATGTCAAAATCCAAATGATTGTAATTTTGATTTCTCATTGTTATCTCAGGTTTCACACATTCAGCATTTGCATTAGGATATGAGGCAGGGATCAACAAGAGTAACATTGATGGCAATTTAGTCCCACCAGGTGCTTTGATCACATTTGTACAGAAAGGACTTCAGTATCTAGAGCTGGAAGCAAACGTAAGCATTGTATGTCTGTTTGCCTTGTCTAATGCAATTGTGTAGTCTATCATGCCTATGTTTATCTATACTCAGGATATTGCAACAACTCGAGTTTATCCGTATTTTTTTCTTGTAGCGGCTCGTTTTTTTCTCTGCTCTTGAAATATATGTTTTCCTATTTTATCATTAAAAAATGTTTTCCCATTTTTTATTATTGATTTTTATATATATATATATATATATATAGAGAGAGAGAGAGAGAGAGAGAGAGAGAGAGAGTATATCATTGTTAGAAAGATCGGATTTTATTTTTTGTCGCTTATATCATTATTTGACTAGAATGTATGAGGTCAAATTTAGATTGATGGATAAGGCTGAATGATTATGATGATTTTCTGCTGATCATTGTTTACTTCAAACTTGCAGAGTGAAACGGATGTTGATGACGACTTCTCTTTTCTACAACCTTTGGACCTTATAACAAAAGATGTCTTTGAGTTGCGGCAAATTATAAAAGAAAAGAAGGAAAATATTCAAAAAGAGAGGGAAAAGAATAAGGAAAAAGATATGGAATGTGATCGAGAGCCTGAACGAGAACGAGGGCGTGAAAAGGAGAGGGAAAGACAGGAGAAAGAGAAGGAAAAGCAGGAGAGGGATAAAGAAAGAGAGAAGGATAGAGGAAAGCTAGAAAAGGATAGGGAGAGAGGAAAGGAAAAGGACAAGGAAAAGCAACATGAGGAGCCCACTGATAAGGAATTGGGTAGAGATTGTGAAGATAAGGTCAAGGACAAACATGATGAGAATGGTGTTTGTAGAGGTAGTTTATCTTATTTGCTGCTTTTTCAAAATAATATCTTATTTGCTCTTTACATGTTTTGTTGTCCTTAACTCATTTAGATCCTTTTTGTCTGAATAGAGCTTGCTATTCACAGAATCTAATATACTGATTATATACACAATTTTATTTCTCTGATTGGGAGGCCATGGTCTTGGGAAGCAAAATGCGAAATTTGATGATGACAAGGACCAACTTAAAAGATGGATAAATACTGCGTATCAATCCATTGGGTTGGAAATTGGAACACTTGCTTCACTAAGCTAGTAGCCCAGTGTGCCCTATTTTTAATTCCTTCCTCTGAACTCTGGATTTGGCTAAAGAATCCTCATCTAATCTTCCTCCCACTGAATGTCATTATTTCATGTGCTGAACTACAAATATTCTATGTACCTTCCTAGACATGCTTTCTTGGTAATTTAGACTGCACTGTTGCATGAAGTATGGATGATCAGCAAGATTTAAATGTGTTAGTGCACACAGGTTATCATATACAATTGAATCATTTACAGATGTAGGTCTCACTTGTTTGCCTTGATCATGTCACAATTTGATACCATATGCATATTTAATTTTCGTAGGACTAGACTCATGCATTAGTCATCTAGTGTTGCAGATTGAATGTGTGAATGCTCAAGGATGAGTCCCACCTGAGAGAAAAGGACCCCACAAATATAGCTGTCAACCTTGAAGGCATGAAAGATCTCTGTTTAACTTTATATTTTATCCACAACCTATATTTTATTTTGATCGGTGATGGTAATTTATTGAGGAAAAAGGAAAGATAGGGAATGAGGACAAAAACATAGACAGGTACAAGAGACTTGCTCCGCCAGAAGAGAAAAGTACAAAGTCGAACAAACAAACAATTGTGATCCATTACCAAAGGGGTTCATATTTTGAAAAGAACCCAAAAAACTAATAGATTAGAGAAAGAAAAGAGATGCTCATGTAGAGTCTGCACTCATCATATTTTGGGCGAGTGATGAAGATTTAAGGGGTGAATATCCAAGAATGAGTCCAATGTCAGAAAAAGGTCCCATATATGGTTCACATCCTCAGAAGGCACGAAAGATCCCAAATGCTTAGATAGAAAAGAAAAGAGATGTTGAGATAGAGTTTGCATTGTTACCTGACCACTTGTTCAGTGCGTTAAAAAGTGGATGGTTGCGGATATCATGGCTTTCTTGTGGTTTTCCCTTAACAAATATTAGTTTCCTATGCCCATCTTCTTGGAGAGACTACTGAGGCAGGATAACTTGCTAATTTAGGGTGGGAAGACAAGATCTTATAGTTGGTCAGGTCACTTAGTTGTTTGAGTTGCTTCCATCATCGTGATGGATCATATATAGTCCTTTGCTTATTTATGTGTTTTACAAACAACCTTTATGAATATTTTTTGTCATCTTTAGAGAAGGAAAAAAAATACAAAAAGAAAAGAAAAGAAAAGAAAAGAGACAGGGATCGAACCTTGGGCAGTTCGGTGAGAAGCAGGGTACCCAATCAACTGGGCAACCACTTATTCTCCCAGTGCTGCATTTCTTCTGAACACAAAGGAACAAAGTCTTTCCCCTTTTGTAATTATTTAGATCTCCATCTCATGTATGCCATCTGACAGCTTTTTATCTGCTTAATAGGACCTGAACCAATGGATATAGCTCCAAGCTCACCAACTGTCACTTGTGAGATACCTAGTTCTGATGTAAAAGTTTTGGAAGGGCATGCTCTTGAGGTATGAAAGTATAATAATCCAAGAATTCTTTCTGGCTTTTCAGCTATCTATTGATAGATTGGAAATAACTGTCACAATATGGTGTTTTTCTATCCTCAGGTTTTTGCTTGTTCATGGAGTCCAGCAGGCTCCCTTCTAGCGACGGGGTGGGTACCATTCTGGCTTATTTGATGCTTTAGTTGGGAGATTTTTTTGGATTGCATGACAGATGCTTTTGTTAAACTAGTTGTCTGTGTTCCTATGCTCCCAGTTGTGCCACAATAGTGATTCATACCTAAGGAATCTGCACAGTGGTGCTTATTTATTGTTAATCATAAGAATTATATACATATCTATGGTTAGATAGATAGTCTAACGAATCATCATTTTCTCATTTATCATTTATATTGATCTTATATTTTGTTCTGCAATTTATAGGTCGGGAGACTCTACGGCTCGTATTTGGACAATCGCTGATGGCCCTTGTAGCTCTAGTGTGCAAAGTGGACCCTCAAAAGCACTGGTTCTTAGACATTCTAAGAGTAAAGGCACTGGCATTGAGAAGAGCAAAGATGTTACTACACTTGAATGGAATGTGAGTTTAGCTGACATTACTTTTTAGTTTTTAATGTATCCTCATCCTTATTCCCTTGTTCCTAGGTTGCGCTCTATGATTGCATGTGCAAATTTCACATTCAGCACAGTACATAAACATGCCAGCATCCATGAGTTGTTGAATTTGGGACTGTGGGTAGAGTTGCCTCACCTACCTAATTCATGTTCATTTTGTCGCTCAACTGTATGAAATATTGCAGGGTGAAGGGACACTTCTTGCAACTGGTTCATATGATGGGCAAGCAAGAATATGGACTAAGGATGGTATTCTCTATTACCCATGAGGTTCTTGTTTTATCTATTTATTATTTCTTTATTTATTTTAAAAACCTTAGAGTATGTTTCTGCACAGCATTTTATACTGAAAATGAAATGGTCTCTGAGGGAGAATGATTTTTGTGTTTCATGTATTGCATTTTCCATGGCTTTCATTTTTTGAGGTGAAAGCATTTTCTACAATTTCTTTGAAAACCTCCCAAGAATTAGCAAATTATTTTCTTTAGCCTTAAAGAATAGGTAGAAACGCATCTTATTTCGAAGAATGTTTTGCTGCACCAAACAATTGAAACTGCAAAACTAGAAATGAAGTCTTTTGTTTCCATTTCTGAAAACTAAAAAACAATCACCGTGAAAGTATCGTGGAATGTTGTCATGCACAAACATGTCCTTGTTATTGAGAGTTTGAAATACTCCAATACCATTTTAGCATGTGTACTTCATGATATGAACATATTTGAAGTTTCAGAAATTTCCACATTCCATTGCTGCTTTCATTTATCTTTTCCTTCTACATGTAAAGCTGGATTTGGTATCAACGTATGAAAACTCGGCCGAGTCCAAGTCAACTCAGACTCGATTGAGGAGTCGTCGTCGTCATCATCATCATCATCATCATTTGAGGCTTGTCCCAACTATGTTGGGGTCCACTACATGAATTATGTTTCATATTGCTTTTCTGTAAATATACTTAACAAATTTCATCATAAAATAATAGGTAGTGTTTCTTATTTAAAATCTTTCCTTTCGCTTGATCTTTAACATCCTCTAAATGTATTGCAATAGAGCATGCAAATGCAGTTTACTACTCTCTATTTCACTGTCAAGGGACCACACCACTTCCTCATTGTATACAATTTATTATGGAAACATCTGCACACCCACCTCTAACCTTCAGCTGTCCTCTTTTTTTTTTTTTTTGAACAGTCTTAACTTGTATATTTTGAAATCAGGGGCTGCTGGGTGTGGGCCTTTTCTTTTTTCTTTTTGCCTCTTTGTTGTTGCACCTTTTCAGTGCAGCACACTTGTACTGCATATGTTTTATTTTTAATAAATCTAACCATTAAAAAAAATGTATTGACCAGGAGAACTAAAGAGCACTTTAAATAAGCATAAAGGACCCATCTTCTCTCTGAAGTGGAACAAGAAGGGTGACTGTATTCTTACTGGAAGTGTGGATAAAACAGCTATTGTATGGGATGCAAAGACGGGGGAATGGAAACAGCAATTTGAATTCCATTCAGGTACTGCAATGTAAAACTGGCTTTTATAACATTTGCTGATATCATGAAACACGTTTGATGCATTTGATACTTTGCAGCTCCAACACTTGATGTTGATTGGAGAAACAATGTTTCATTTGCTACCTGCTCAACGGACAGCATGATTTATGTTTGCAAGGTTGGAGAGAATCGCCCAATCAAGGCATTTTCAGGGCATCAGGTGTGTTCATCCTGTTACAGGTCATTTTTGGGGTAGCAGTGCATACTTTGATACAACCTTAGAAACACACACACATATTTTGATTGGTTACAGACATGGCTTTCAACCCACAACCTCAAGGTTGCAATAGTTAGCACCTTCCTTTGCCACGGGCTTTTGCCACATCAAAAACATATTATATGATCATATCGGTTATTCCTCTGTTTCTTCGTATTGTTCCTTAAAGTAGTTTTAAGCTACTCAAGCTAGAAACTTTGACCTTGATTTGACTTAACCAAGTAGGACTGTATTACTTGCGCATGCTAGTTTTATACCGAACAGTGTTTTCACCTACAACAATTGGTTACTAGTACTCTAATAGCAGATATTGTATGTGTGTGTACTTACTTTTTTAAATGGCGACTGGTATTTTATTACACCTTGAGAAGAGGACCAAAGAACTATGCTACATGATACTTTAATATGGTCAACATATAATGTTGTATTGCGTCCAATACTTCGCTCTTTATGTGTGTAAAATCTGTGTTCTTGCCTTATCCATGCCGTAATTGGGCATTATAGATAAATAAAACACGAGAGATCCTTCTAGGAGACAACACTACAAAACCATCACCCCTTCTCCCCAAATCCCAGAAAACCTTTCTCATCCTAGTGAAAGATTAACTAAACACTGTTCATGGTACATGGAAAGCACCCAGAAAGCATCACAGCTCCTAATGGAAATGGTTCTGTGAAACTTCTGGTACACAGTGATGATGAGCCACATTGGTTTTACAATGTGATGATTTTAAAATGTTTGAAAATATATGCCATTTTATTGCTTGTGGCAACATGCATTAATATAGCTTGCAATTTCATGAGGTTTTGTAAACAATTTATTGCAGCATGAGAAGGCTTGACACAGTGCCGGAAATATCATTGTTAATTTGTTACCCATAAAAGGAAAGAGTTGGAAAGCCTAGCATATTGGCAACATTGGCCTCTGTTATTATGTGTCTCTTGTATCAAACTAGGACAGGAAGTTGAGCTCTCTTTATTGTTGAAGGCTAAATGATTTATTTTTGGCTTTTCCAGGGTGAAGTTAATGCTATTAAATGGGATCCAACGGGTTCGCTTTTGGCTTCTTGCTCTGATGATGTAACTGCAAAGGTAAATCTGATTATTTTTCTTAATTATTTTCTTACCATGTGACTGTTTAGTGCTGTGATTCAGATTTTTCTCCCTTATGGTTATATGTTCTCTTGCATGCCTTAATGAACGCCTGCTCCATTTTTTTCCCTGGAATATAGCCTTGTGTCATTGTCGTCATCATCATCTGAGCCTTATTCCATCAATCTATTATCTGCTGAAAAGTTTTACTGCTGAGCTTACAAGCGGTGACCAAAATTTCTGTTGATAGTTGATACCCTATATTTAATCCGCTAAACTCCATTGAAAAGGGAAATAACCAAAATTTCTTTCTGCGTCATTGGTCTTAGATTCTTAGCTGCTAACGAAAGGATGGAATAATTCTGAAGAGGATTATACTTTTTATTCTGATAATATTTTTAATACCTGCCATCATACTCGTTTACTTAAATAACTAATCTACTGTTTTGGTGTAGTTTCTTATTCATTATCTTGAAGAGGATCATGCCACTCTCTTTTTTTCCCTTTTCAAGTTCATTTCAAGAGTAGCTGAGAGGTTATTGAGATAAGAATGAGTGTAAACGGTTGCAGTCTCATTAAGAAGATCTACATGGAGTTATGGATTATGAATAAAAGAGATGTAAGTTCAACAGTGGCAAGATCATTTCCCACAGCACGATTAATAATCATGACTCTTCTTGAGCAATACCCGATATAGCCAACACATCCGGTTTCCATTTCCTTCTGTTAGACCTCTTTGGTCTTGCCTTTTTTCCTTATTCGATAACATCTTACTCATTTCAACCCAGAAAAGGTGCCATGGTTTATTAAGATTCCCCGCTTGTCCATGCAGTCACGTTTGTTGAATCACTGTCGACTAGTACAGGGCCATATTATTTTCTGTTTACAATTTTAAGCTCTTCCTTGATGCCTAATGTTTCTGCCCTTTCTGAATCTCCAGTTCTTACTGGTATAGAGAAAGACATAATGATGACTCTTATTCATCTTTAATCACTCTCCATCAATTACATGCTGTAAGTCATCAATATCCATCATTACCATGGCTTTGGATAGCTGGTATTATTGGAACCATTTTGGCCATGACCACCACCAATTTTTCAGTGTAAGTGTCAACTTTTTTTTTTCCACCTTTTGGCCCTCTCTCTCTTTGAGTCTTTCTGTACATGCAACTCTCTCTCTCTCTCTCTCTCTCTCACACACACACACACACACACACACACACTAAAAGTCTTGCAAACCACATTACAGACCATTAATAATATCTCATTGGATCTGGAGTTGGTGCACCCCTGTACTTTGTTTCAGTAGTACGGAAGTGTGATTCTTGCTATATTGTACATACTGTAATCTGTTGTATTTATCACTCTTATATCATTAACCATTGTTTATTTTAAAACCGTGTTTGCCACTATGAAGAGTTACTTCGTTAAACATATTTATATATATTATATATATATATATGTATTTATGTATGAATTGTGTTGGTGTTGTTGACTTGATTAAAATCTTGACACAGATTTGGAGTATGAAGCAGGACAAATGTTTGCATGACTTGAAGGAACACTTTAAGGTTCTCTCCACCCTTTTTGTTATGTGGTTTTATTCCCATGCCCTTTCATAAATTATGATGGTGTAACAAACCTTGTGCTGACTAATTAAAAAAAAAAAAAAAAACTAGTGCTGACTACTGAATCTTGTGCAGGAAATATATACAATTAGATGGAGCCCTACTGGCCCGGGTACAAGCAACCCCAATCAGAAGTTGGTGCTGGCAAGGTAAATACCTGCTGCCTCTTCCATATTTCACATGTCATCGTTTGCTTCTTTGAAGTTAGGCAAATATTTGCACGTTGAGTTATAAAAGTTCTGATGCCAAGGAGAATCCAAAACTTCATCCCTAATTTACTTGAAAATATGACTTACTGTTATTTAATTTAATTTAAATTTTTTTTTTGCCAGTGGCCCATTTTTACTGTCCTCGAATGATTGGAGGGGATGAAACTTCAATCAACCTGAATCCATATGGTCCCGTACGAATCTCACCAATCCCATGACATGACATGAAGTTTCTGACCTTTCCCATTTTGCACTAGTCAAATTATTGTACACGATATATAGATTTCCTCCACAGACCCTCTTATATGCGGTTCCGTACAAACCTTTTTTCATGAGTCCCACCTATTCGTGAGGGTTATTAGATCGGAAAGGTCAGATCATGTTTTAGAAATTGTAGAAAAACTATTCTAGTTATCTGATACACACTCACTTAAAAGGGATTAGGCCAGAACTTACTAGGCCTAAACCTGCCCAATAAAGTGCTGCCTATTACCTAGGGTCTGTTTGGGCCTGATTGTCGAACTTCTCAGCCCAGGTTATGACCACCCATGACCCAACACACACAGGCATATTTTAGAGAAATTCTGCAGGTCAGATGTGTAGAATGAGAAATGTCATTGACCCTAGTGAAGCATCTTTTTCTGTTTTTCCTGCACTATTGTGTGAGATCAATGCAGAATGAATCCATCATTAGATTCCAAGATACGTTTCATTATATTTAACTACTAGATAATTTTTTGTGATTAAATTGTTTTGTAATTTTGTGATTTCTCAGTGCGTCCTTTGATGCCACTATCAAGCTATGGGATGTGGAGCTAGGAAGCCTGTTGTACAGCTTCAATGGTCACAGGTATTGACTTTTACTATCCAATTCCTTTCCAGTATCCTAATTCAAAAGAACGCAGCAGTATCCAAATCCAAACATGGTTATAGATGTTTTGGCGAAATCGGGATTCTCTGGACATGGCGAAATCCAGACATGGTTATAGTAAACAATTACTGTTATAAATAAAAGAATGAGAGATTTTAGGTTATCACCTAAGATCTGCGCCAAATGTCCAACGTTGGTGTTGAATAGCAGTTTCTTTGACATCATCTTGTAACTAAGGTTTGAATAGGAAGGTTATGATCTTAACTCCCTAGGCTGCAGCTCAGCTGTTAAGGGTGAGTGTGTGTGAATTGAAGTGCATGAGTTTGACTTCCCAATGTTCGAAAAAAAAACAAAAAAAGAAAAAAAAAAAGCAGATGTTCCTTACATCTTTAGTTTCTGTGATGCAAACTCCAGGGAGCCTGTGTATGCTGTGGCATTTAGCCCAAATGCGGAGTATTTGGCAAGTGGATCGCTGGATAGGTGTGTACATATTTGGTCGATGAGAGAAGGGAAGATCGTGAAGACCTACAAAGGGGGTGGAGGCATTTTTGAAGTATGTTGGAACAAAGAAGGTGACAAGATTGCTGCATGTTTCTCAGACAGCACTGTTTGTGTCATGGATTTCAGAATGTAGTAATCCCAAATTTCTCCTATGTTAACAACCGGCTGGCCAGCTCTTGCGATGCTCTCTACCAGAATAGCTTCCTAAACAACTAGAGTAGTCGCTTGCTTACATGGAACATGTATTCACAACAGGTTCTGTACATGCTGATAATTGGAAACTAGAGAATCCACCTTTTAGCTGTGTCGCTCAATTTGTTTTGTATCTATTATTTATTTCTTGTTGGATGGGTTTTTGTTACAAGCAGCATTATTACCGTATGCTGTTTTAACTGAACTGATTGCGGCATGTTTGTGTTTTCTAATTTCTAAAAGAAACCATGGCGACAGACTGATTTTTATCAATTCATTACTTCTTTTATCTTAATCGAAGGACTTGCAAACAATTAGTTCCTATACTATGCGTACTTCATTACCCATACGAAAGGATATTAAAATTTTTGATTAGTGGTCATTGGTAGGATTTAAAATCTTTCTTCTGTTAATGATATAATTTTCAGGGGTTATCTCCTCTCCTCTAATTATGTTAATTGAGGGTGTCACTCTTAGAATTGCAAAATGGGCTTCGGTGAGAAAGGAGCTCTCCGATTTTTTCCATTAACGATATGTTTGTAAATTGGAAAGCTTGTATGGTGTGTGGTCCAACTAAGGTAAGGAGATCTATCCTTTGGTCTCCCCCTCCTCTTGGCGTGCTCAAACTCAATGTTGACGGAGCTGAAGGGGAAAGCCGGGACTCGTGTGCATTGGAGGGGTGCCTTGTAACAATAAAGGGGCGGTCTTATTTATGTTCTCTAAGAATGTAGGTATTTGTGATTCTGATGAAGTGGAGGTGCGAGATATGTTTGAAGCTCTTTGGTGTTTCTCAAGTTCTTTTCTTGAAAGCCTTATTGTGGAGAGTGACTCTTTTAATGTGGTTCCATGCTCTATAATCTTCCATCAATGTTGACTTTTGCTACGAGTCAAGATCAGCCAACTTAATGATATATGCTCTTGTAAAATAGGGGGTCGTGGGAGGAGATTGTCATGTAATTGTGGTGAACAGGGGATTGAGGGAGGAGATTGTCATGTAATTGTGGGGTGAGTGGGGTCACATCTCTCTCGTACTTTTTCACTCTTCTCTTTATTTCTTTTGTATCTTTCATCTCTTTTAATGAAATTTCTTTCTAACCGTCTAAAAAAGTCTGTATGGCTTGAACTGCGAAAATTTTCAATTTCCGGGGATTTTCATGCCAAGTGGGCTCCCTTTGCAATAAAGGTGGGGATGTTTATACATTTGACTGCTTGTGGGCACACTTATATCAATTTGGCCTTCTCGTGTATCATACATTCACACTACTAGGTTGGAGTTGAGATGGCAAGATTAGAATAGAAAGTGTTTCATCTTATAAGTGCATCTTGGTGGAGTCCATGTGTGGGTCGTTGATAATTGGTCTACAAATGATAGAGCTCGTTTGAAATTTCTAGTCATTTGATCTGAGGAAGCTAGTTATGAGTATTTTTATTTATTTTTAATTTTATACATTGAACATTAATTTCTTCATCATCATCCACACTCTATTTGACATCTTATCCATTCATCTCAGAGGAAAAATGGATCCCACACAGACTACCAATTTCTCCATTCTCAGTGCCTACATGTTACAAATATGCATGTGGGTGAATATTGGTTGAAACAGGTCACTCCCCTAACCCTAACTATACCATGTCCTTAGCTACTTCTTGCACCACCCCCTTCTATCCTCCTCCTCCTCCTTCCACCACCGCTGGCTCCTCCTCCCAAGGTCTTCTAACCTTCGATCGGGCTGTCCTTCTTCTGGATCGCAGCGAATCCATCTATCAAATTCGCCAGACCCACGCCGCCCTCCTCCGTAGCCAATCACACCTACACCCAGTCCTATCTTTCAAGCTCCAGCGCTCCTACTCCTCCCTCGGACGCCTCGACTACGCCCGCTCTCTCTTCGACCTCTCTCCCAACCCCAATGTCGTCTCATGGTCCGCCCTCATCCACGCATACACCATCAATGGCCTTCGCCACCACGCCCTCCTCCTCTACCACCAAGTTCTCACTGACGGCACCATCCATCCCAATGCCTTCACCTTCTCCTCCGTCTTGAAAGCCTGTTCCCACCTCCCCCAAGCCCGAGCTTTCCATTCTCAAGCCATTAAGTTCACCTTCGATTCTGATCCCTATGTTAGAACCACCCTATTGGATTTGTATGCTCGAGGGGGCGATGTCGATTCCGCCCAATACCTGTTCGACACAATGCCTCAATGGAGGTTGGTCTCGGCGACCGCCATGATCACTTGCTATGCAAAAATAGGGGATATCAGTCGAGCCCGCCGGATGTTTGATGAAATGGATGTGAAGGACGTTGTGTGTTGGAATGTTATGATTGATGGGTATACCCAACATGGTCAACCCAATGAGGCTTTGGATCTTTTCAGGGAGATGCTGATGACGGAAACGAAGCCGAATGAAGTCACTTTCCCTTCCGTGCTCTCCGCCTGTGCGCAGCTTGGAGCACTGGAATCAGGTAAGTGGTTGCATTCATATATCAAGAGCAATAGGATCCGGTTAAATGTACAAGTAAGCACAGCATTGATTGACATGTACTGCAAGTGTGGTAGCTTAGAAGATGCCTGTTTGGTGTTTGATAAGATTGTGAATAAGGATGTTGTCGCTTGGAATTCGATGATCACTGGCTATGCGATGCACGGGCATAGCCGCGAGGCTTTGCAACTCTTTTCTCAAATGTGCGGCTTGGGGTTGCGGCCAACTGCCATAACCTTCATCGGTGTGTTGAGTGCTTGCAGCCATGCAGGATTGGTTGAAGAGGGACGCAGGTTCTTTCAATCGATGAAGGATGAGTATGGGATAGAGCCTGAGATTAAGCACTATGGATGCATGGTGGATCTTCTTGGGCGTGCCGGGTTTGTGGAAGAGGCATATGAGCTTGCGAAGAGCATGACAATTGAACAAGATCCTGTGCTGTGGGGATCATTGCTAGCTTCTTGCAGGCTCCACGGTTACAGGAATATAGGAGAAAGCATTGCTAATTTTCTTTTGGAAAAAGGTCTTGCGAATTCGGGGACTTACGTTCTTCTCTCAAACATCTATGCGGCCGAGGGCAAATGGGATGAGGTTGCGAGAGTGCGGACCCTCATGAAGGACAGTGGGATCGAGAAGGAGCCTGGGTGGAGCTTAATTGAAGTTGATAACAAGACTCATGAGTTCCTCGCAGGTGACATGAAACACCCAAGAACCAAAGAGATATATCTCATGCTGGAGGAGTTGAATGGGCTGCTCAAGGCGCATGGGTATGTACCTCAGACAGAAATTGTGTTGCTTGACATTGAAGAATCAGATAAAGAGAGAGCACTAGGAGTTCACAGTGAGAAGCTGGCTATTGCTTTTGGTCTCATCAGTACTCAATCTGGGACGCCAATTAGGATTGTAAAGAATCTCCGGGTCTGTTCAGACTGTCATACTGTAACTAAACTGATCTCAAAGATAACAGGGAGGAAGATTGTTGTCAGGGACCGAAATCGATTCCACCATTTTGTGGATGGGTCATGTTCTTGCGGGGATTATTGGTGAATTCATTTGTTGGGTTATTATCTGGTCTATTTGCCAGATGGCTTTGCAAATCTACAACAACAAATACATTCTTCTGTTGCTATCAGCAACAATTTCCTCACAAAAAAAAGTGAGTGAATCATCTGGTTCATGACCATCTGGAAAAAGAAGACAGAAAAGCACCCAACTACAGCCCTTGTAATCAAACTGTATTTATTTACATTTTTTCCACCCATCCATCTGTTAGTTATGTGGAATTTGGTAATTATTCATGATCACTTGCAATACTTTCAGCCATCATTGATTTGTTTTATATACTAACCAGATAAAGAAGTCTTGAATTTGGAAGTGCATGTTTTTCCCACTTGAGTTACTTGCATTGTCATTTATCTCATGGTCTGAAAAATCCATCTTCTACAGCTGTCAAATAGATGGTTAAGAACAAAAAATGTCAACTGAAAAGTCACAGTGAATGAGAAACAATTCGTTTTGATCGTGGTAGGTTGACTTCCATTGTAGCTGTAGGGGTTTTGCCTATGAAAATTTGTGAATGGTGGAAATATTGTTGTGTGCATAGGGTAGCCTGTATTCCTTAATTATATATTGATGTTGATTAGAAATCAAGCGATTCTGGCAGTGGGTAGGAACCATGCGTATGTGCCGTCCTTCCTGCCCCACCCGGTCCATCAATGGCCCTATATCTAGGTGTCAAGGGTGTTAAGCCCAGGCCCCAATTTGTTAAATTGACTTTTCCTTTGTTTCTAATTGTGGATTATTATCTATTTTAAAACTGCTAATTAGGCGACAAAGTGCAAAAGATAAGGATTAGATCTCAATCATTCAAAGAAATTATTGTCTTCAAATTATGCTTTATCTAATCCTAAACGTCCCAAAATGAGCCAGGCTTATGGGCTTTGAGGAAGTATGGGTCTCTCGCTCTCTGACTGGATGCATTGTCAGTTGTCACAAATAACGTTAATGGGTTTTCAGCAGTGGACTTATCCATGGAGGAATTTTAACTTTTGGGATCTAATAAATGGGAGATGCTCCTATGAGAGCATCTCTCATCTTACTATGAGAGATATGAGTAGGGGCTCTCACATTTAAATTATTGGCATTGGATATGGATGTGAGGGCCCCCACCCTATCTCTCATAATAAGGTGAGAGATGCTCCTATGGGTAGGGGCCCTAATAAACAGGACAAATGCTACGAAAATAATTAGGACATAAAAAATATTTAGAAATATATTCTGAGATTTTTTAAACAGGACAAGTTCTCCCAATATTAATGGATTATTTGTGCGATTGAATAAGTCGATAATATTGCTAATTTTAAAATTCACTTGGGATGATGGCCCACCGAAAAAAATGGATAAGCAGAAGAGGACTTTCATGGCAAATTTTAAAAAAGTACAATCTATCTAAGGATTTGACTCAAGAGTCCAATCTACTATAATTGGAACACGGCTTTGATGATACAAATTTAGGTGACAAATTTTGTCCAGGAGAGTGGTTTCATGGTACCAAGTTATTGTTAACCACCAGGCCTGGATTTGGCCAAGCCCAGGACAATGTGGGCCGCAACGAAGTAGATGATGATGGGCCTGCCTGACTGACCCATTTCACTTTTAGGTCCTTCATTGCACGCATTCGTGGTTTTTCCTGAGGCTGAGGACTACGTTTCTCCGAGCTTTGGATTTTGGGTTGAAAAGCCCAAACGTGGCTTCTTCCATCTCCCTCTCGATTCCGGAAGATAAATTTCGACCGCCTCAGAAATCCTTCCCCTTACCAACCAAGGTATGTGATTTTCTTGGAACCCATCACTTTCCACAGTAAGTTGTGGTGGGGAAATGATTACCGCCGAAAAGTTATCATGAAATGTCTGAAAATGATTCTCCTTATGAAACTTTTTTCCCTTTTCCCGGGGAAATCGGCCCACGCCCTTATTGATGGATCTCGACAAGTTGCTGTTTAATGCATGATTTGTTTCAGGGATGTTGTTATTATGAATTTTCTCCCTGAATGATAACTTTCGATGATTTTTTTTCTCTGTAATTGGATGTTTTAGTTTTTTCTATGTTGGTGATGTTGGATGAAAACCCAATTGCTGGATTTAGATAACTGGGGGTGGTTTGACTGTGATTAGCTCAAAGAAGGTGGGGTGGTTTTTTTTTTTTTTTTGGTAAATTTTGATGTTAAGATCATATATTTTCACCTTTGATACTCTTTTTTTTTTTTTTTAAATGGTTTTTCTTGTTTGCCACTTGATGCTGCCTTTTTTTTCTTGATTGAACTGTTAATTTTGTAGACACATGCAATTGACAGAAAACCCAGAAGTTAAGCATTTTTTTTTTTTCTGGAAAGATGATGGATTATTTAGATTGAACTCATGTGTTCTGTTGTAGCTAATAGCTTATTTTTTATTGTTTCAGTTTTCTGAATGACAACCAATGATCAACTACAAGGAAAGTACTGTTGAATTTTAAGATGGACTTTTATTTTAGTCTAACTGCAATCTTCATGCTTTCTGGAACTGAATTGATTCTTCCTCTAAAGTTGCAGCTGTTTTATGTTTTCTACCAGCAATGAAAAGATACCATTTTCATTGAAAAAGAATTTGATTTTACCAAAAGATTCTTACAGAAGTGGAAGGCTATAAAATAGGAGAGATGTATACTCTTCCATACAAATATTGTCGACAACAACAATGATACCCTTCAAAACATGCCATTTGATGTTTCAGTTCGTTGCAGTGACACAATTGAAAGAAAAATCAACTGCTCGATTCTCTAATTGGCCAGTTATTTACAACTAGCTAAAGGATCTTTGTTTTCTCGTCCTCTGCAAAACTTTTAATCTTGATTTTTTCTCTATTCATAAATATCTGTTGGATTTCACCTTATACCGGGTTGAACTGCATTTGCTTAAGCCTTAATGTGGTTAGGATTGTTTTGTACTTTTCTTTGTATAACAAAAGTTGTTGCACAGGGGCTTAAATAGGATTGAGTAGAAAAATTAGCATTCACAAATCCCTCCCCAAATAGATGTGCTGTGTCTTTGGTGGCTATAACGAGTAAGGCTTAACACGAAAGTATTTCAGTTTGCAGGTTTATTTGCTGCTGCCATTATGTATGCACTGAATGCAGTTGTGCCAGCACTCTCCATTTCTCCCCGTAAATGTCAAGGTGCTCAGCTTTATAATTTTGCCTATTCTACTATTTCCCTTTTATTTCTTTCCATTTTTAGTGCCTGTAACCATTCAAAAAATATTTTAGTGTGAATGCACTCAAACACCTGTAGTTGATCCTTGTGATTGAAAGGAAAATACAAAGTTGACGTCAACCCTAAGGGATAGGTCAGTCTGCTTGTTGCATTGGTTAATGAAGCTGCTTCACACTAAGTCTTCTTCTAAAAGAACGAACTGTCTAAAGCTCCAGTTAGATCTTGAGTTCTTTTTTATTTATTTTTATTTTTTTTAACAGTAAAAATTTTATTGCACACAAAAGACGAAAACAGGATTTAATAAACTCATGATTTCTGAGAATGATCCTCTGGTTATCCTTTGAATTCGTCTATCTTTTCATGTTTTTTCAGTCAGATGAATGGCAGTATGGCACTATTAGTTATCCTCTTTACTCTTTAGTTGACAACTAAGGCCAGTTGCTCAGGATTTAGCTCACCTGTAATTTATTCATTTAAAATGGTTCTACTCGACACAAAAGATTCCACCAATCTTGTTGAGCCCAGCTTACCCGTGCTAGTGCCCCCAGAAACTCTCGGATTTCTTCCAGTATGAGATTGAATGCCATAACTCTCATTTGCATTTCACCTCTTTTTTTGGTGCTGCTGGGAATCTGCGCAGTTAGCTCTCATACTCGGTCACCCAATGCAAGATTATTTATGAGTCATCACAGGTTACTAAATTAGATCATCATAGTTATCCTGTCATTATTCTAGCTTTTACTTTTTGTCCATAGGTATTCTGTTAGGAATGAGTCAGCTATTTCTGGGCTGCATGCCATCCACCAAGAAAAAGAGAACTAGATGGATGACAAGTATGTTAAATAGTAAGTTACCTACTTATTTTGGGGTGCTTCTCTTCTTAGGGCCCCAATAGAAGCTATTCTTCTTGCTATTATATTCAGTCTTAAAGAGGCTAAGCGGCAGGAAGTGCAGATCTCTATTGTTTGTTCTTATCATTATGGTTGGACCCATTCTAGAAGAGAAGGATGTTGTAGAAATTGGCACCAGAGGCGGCTCTTTGGTCGAATATGGAAAGAAAGGAACAATGGAGTTTTTTTAAAGATACATAGTGCTTGGTCGCGGTGGAACTGATTAAAGCTAAAATTTCACATCGAGTGTCAATGATAAAAGAGTTCAGAGGGATTAGAACGGCATATATCGTTTAGAATTAGCAAACACCTATGTTATGGGAAGGAAAGCATAAAAGACCAAATATATTCTGGAAACCGTCAAAAAGGGGATGGTTGATCAAGAGGCAAATAGGGCCTTTCAGGAATAGGAGGGGTATTGAGCAGTGAAGGGGGACCCAGTGAGACCCAAAGAATCAAATGAGGCAGATATTTTTTTGCAGTAAAAGTAAAGATCTTTTAAGAAATACTTGTAGAATATATTGAAGGCAATTTCAAGAATGCAATAAGTGGGCAGGGGAAAAAGGAAGCTGACCATGGAGGATGGAGTTGATTCTGGAAAGAGATATGGGAAATAGGCAAGAAAAGAAGTTGCACGTTTCAGGTGGTTTCAAGGAGTGCAAATGAAGCGGCAGGCCTTTTGGCAAACCTGTGTTGACTTTTTAACTGCCAACTAGAATGACTAGAACAAGCTGAACTGCTAGCTGGTTCATAATCCAAGGGGGTGTCTATACTTGCTTGGGCATTGGAATGGAATGTAATTGACAATTAATTAATAGCGATCATGATATTGGAACCTTTGTTTCCTTAAAGATAACAGCCATTTCTTTAAAAAAGAATAACCATTAATTAAATTATTTGTCATCCAGTATTTTGTAGTATGAGCGTACTATTTTTATGTAGTGCATGGCAGCATATCAGTAATTCTCAGTGACCTTGTTGTAGCAAGTTTTTCATGGTGATCTGTACCTACTCTTGACATAGCAATTATTCTTTTTTTATTTTGTTTTGGAAGCTCTGTTTTCCATGTTCTCACATAAACACATTGTTACCTGAATACAGGCAAAGCAGGAATTCAGTATGGAGGGAGAATTCACCTTATTCAATGTTCTATGGCAGTACCCGGCACGCAATCTCAACTATTTCTATCCAGAAGATTGGTATCATCTGAGCATCGGTTGCCTTCTGCTGCTGTAATATGTTCTGCTTCCTTGGTAGGTGTTCCTCTTCTTCTTTTGTTAGTTGCAGCATTTTCTTCTTTGGTGCATGGTATGCACCAAGCAACCTAGAAATAAGCTACTTAATATGCACACAACTTAAAACTCGCAAGCGCACAAGATCACTATGTAGTATAGTGAATTGGAAGTACGAGGTTGATCCCACGAAGACTTGTGATAAAACAATGTCAAAATTAACTAAAAATCAGAATATTAAATGGAATAATTGAATGATGAAAAAACTGAATTAAACTATTAAAAACAGTAAATTAAACTATCGAAAGATAATTGGAAAGTAACTTAAAACACAAAACTAGTATGAGAATTGAAAAACAGTAATAATGAATAAACTAGGGTTTCATCTACTCCCCTAACCAATCCTATGTATGTCCCTTATTATCTTTGAATCAAAAATCAGATTTTATTAGTGACATCTATCAACCTAGACCATGGCATATGCGTCTAAATTATTATTCCCCTAAACCAAATTCATGAGTGGCATACTACATGAATTATTCATCATGATGCAAAAACTAAGCATGGCATATGTCCTAGTCAAAACAAACATAATGCATAAAACAATGGGAAAGATAAATGCATGAGTCTAAGCATCAATCAAAATTAAGTTAGCTACTCTTAAGATTAATTGAATATCACATGGTTGGCATGGCATATACACAACTCATCAATTAATAACATGGTTGAGAATCTCAACCAACAAAACTGAAATCTGAATTAAAAGACGCCAAAATAGACTACATAGAACTAGGCTAGGATTTCAATTACACCCTAGCCCTAAAAAGTTTAGCTACTCATGTCTTTAATGAAAAATAAACTAAAAAGTAGAGTCATAAGAAGAAAACTAGAAGATGATGAAGATGCAGTGGATGGCCAGCAGCTTTTTCCCCTTTTTCTTGCTCCAAAAGCCCTCCAAGATGCTCCAAAGAATGCTCCAAAGGTGGCTGTATGGAAAATAGGGTTTATGTGATGATAATAACTGATTTTTATGCTTTTCTGATGGCTGAATGGTGGCTCTATTGTGGATGGACGTGGCTGGGATGTAGATGTCTTTTTATACTTTTGCAACAACCCCTTTAGTAAATAGTTCCCTTGTAGATTTAGATCTCCATCTTTCTTTACAATTGGCTTCCTAATTAGAATGAAATAGGAGTCTTCTTTCTTGATTAGCAAGCTTTCTAAATCTGGTCACACTTGTATCTTTTAGAAATTTATTCACATGGACCCACAACTCTGAGATTAATTGCAATGAATTAAATCTGAACTTTTGACATAAAAGTAGGCCCTACATGGTGCGTGAAACATGAGTGTGGGACCCCTCTTTTAGGACTTCTATCTTGACTTGAACAAGACTTTCTCCAAACTTTCCTTCTTTTTCTCCTTGTTTTTCTCCAATCTTGGGCTCCACTTCAACTTGAATAGGACTTCTAATTTCTGAAATTCTTCTATTTGCAATAGATGTGGACCCCTCTTGGGCGTGTAACCCTAGATTGGATTTCTTCCTTTTTCTTCTTTCTTTCTTTTGCTTTTCTTCTTTGAATTGTAAGTACCCAAAGAATTAGAAATTAATCTTGAAATCTGGAATAGCTTGGATGGGACCCACCATGGTCCTTCTTTGGGATTCACGCCCATCATGTCTTCTTTAATTACTCTCTTTTTGCTCCTTTTGACCTTAGCATAAAAATTAACAAAACCTATGTAAAATCAAATAAAATAACTATACTAGCACAAGATGAATCAAATATTAGGGCTTAGATTATAAACAATTAACCACTTATCAATGCAGTATGTATTCCAGAATTACCTGCCAGATTAGGTCTGTGGTGAGCTGGATGGACGAAAATTCTCAAATTTAGTTGCATTTTTGTCAGATGCTAAGATTTGTTTGGCAATGATTCAGTCTATCTTTTCCCAGATGCAAAATGCTAATGTCACGTCTTTTTTTTTTTTTTTCTTATTTCTTTCTTTTTTTGGGGGTTTTTTTTTTTTCTTCCAAGTTTCTAGATGAGTGATATGATTTTGCATTTCAAAAAATCTAGGACACGGATATTGGATATGAGCAAGTTATAACATGCTATAGCCTATATGCACATTCAACATTATTATATTAATTTGGAAGTTTCTACCCCATCCCAGTGAGGTAGATCGAAATGCTTGCACTTTTGGATGGTTAAATGATCCGCTTTTATTCCCCATCAATGCAAATGACAGTCAATTGCCAAGCACAAACGAGCACCAATGAACAGTTTTGTCCATTAAATGAAACTGCAGATTATGCAGCATAGTCACAGTTCCAAGGTTGCTGGTATCACATTTTCTAAATCTGTTTAACATTTTAAAGCATATTCCTAAATCTAGTTTAATAGTTTATGTAAGTCTCAGATTCTGTGCAAACCAAACACAGTCGAAACAGTGCAATAAAAAAATGAATGCCAAAAAGAAAGGAATCAACAGAGTCACTGTATCTGTATCTAAGGATGCATCTAGATTTTTGAAGGCTTAAAAGTTAAAATCCATCACAGACATGAAAATCCAGCACCTTGACATCTTAGTGGAAAGTTGATGACTGGATAGGAAGGTCCATCATGATCTTCCAAAACCCACTATAACTTTGTCATGGTCTCTGCCGTGTCCGAACCTCAAACATTGCAGGAACTGTGCTAGTCATTCCAAATTTCCAACTGAAAGTCCATCTTGAAAAAAAGGAAAGAGTCAACCAGAAACATTGGAAAAGGAAGAAAGGCTGGCACAAAAGATTGAAAGTGATGTGATGTAGGACAGACCCATGGTCCCCCACGGGTCGACCAGCAGCCATCCATCTTGACCCTTTATCTTGGGACTGCCCCACATATTCTATTATATTTAGAGTTTTAAATCTAAATCTTAAGTTATTTTTAAGTTAGATATTTTAATCCTGGCCATCGATTTGTTTGAGTGATGTAAAGCCTAGGTTATGTTTTCTCCTATTTGAGTGGTTCAAATTAGATCTAGGTTATGTTTTCTCCTATTTAAGTGATGTAGAGCCTCCTTGGCTAGAGAGTGGAATATTATGATGAATGAAAATTTTCGGAGTGCTTTTGGGTTCCCTAAGCTCTCTTTTTTCCTCGCCTGTGATATGGAGTTTGGCTTGAGATCGAGATTTTTAGGTGAAAGCCTGACCTACCCCTCCATCTTCCATCTCTACTCTGCCCGCCCCGCGTCTTGATCTGTCATCTTCATCATGATGGAAAAGAGAGATGCACATAACATGATAGAAAGTGTATTCTTCTCATCACATGTTTATGTGAGTGCTCTAAAGCTCCATAATGTGACGCACCAGCCACTACACATTTTTCCCCCTTTTTCCTATAGGATTTAAACCTATTTATCATATATTTGAGTTTATAAACAATTATCTTTTGTTCTTGCTAGTATGATGTTTTACAGTTGATAAAAGTCCTGCTACTGGTAATTTGAAAAGGCCTTGAGAAAAAGTTCCGTTGTCAATGTTTGAAACGTGTATGAGGAAAAAAAAAAAAAAAAGAAAATGCCTCCAGGCTGTTAACTATATATGCCAGGTTTAACTTGGGTGCTGAAACTTGAAACCCCAGTATAAATTCTACTGGGCTTTATCTAGGCCTTGATGCATTTACCCTGCCCTTGAAAGAAGGCAACCAGATTTACACTGTTTGGTGCACTTGATGTTTTGTGAACCTCATGAATCCCTGTTTGTCTGTTGCTTATTTTGACCTCTTTCCTAACTCAGTCCAGTCATCAATGCCTAGAGTAATGTTCTCTCCTAAAAAAGTCCGGACTAGTTTTTTAAATGTGTATGTATTGATAAATTCTACGAGAAATGATTCTATGCTGATAACTGTATGGGACTATTCATGCTATCACCTTGTGTTGGTTGATGTATGTCCACCTTTGTTTTATCTATTCCATTCACTCCATGTCTTCCTTTGAATAGCTGCTGTGCCACTCCAGTTAGATTATCTCTACTGTTGGATTGATCAATGCAAGAAAAGGGGATATTTGTTAAAAGTTCTCGATTTGCATGCTTTGTCAATCAAATGGTTTATATCATTCCTATAGGAGTGAAATTTGGACTATAAACTCTTCATGGTAACGAATGTGATATGAATGGATTGGATCAAGCTTAGGTGGCCCCGTGTGAGTCAACACAAAGTGACCACATGCGAGATCCCATTCGATCATCAGCAATAGATTGCTTCTCATTCTTTAGATATCTATAAACAGTAAGTGTTGTGATTATTGTATATGATACATGGATTAAATATACGGATGCCTGGTTTTAGTCATTATAAGGTTACTGGATCAATAATATATTTTTGTATGCCTTTTCAAGTACTATGGTTCTTTAAGCTGGTGGGTACTACAATGAAGTCTTATTGGGGGTTTGGTTTACTATCAGAATGCAAGATGTGGAGCAGAGCAAACACAAACAGTTACTCGCCAATCATCAACAATTACCATTGCACCAATACAAGGTATATCCATTTATCGTTTATTCTACAATTAGTTGATTAGTGGAATCTGAAGGGGAAAAAAAAGAAGAAAAGAAAATCCCCTCAAACCCACTGTTCATCCTTTTCTATTATCCTTAAACTATTAGTATGTATTGCAATAGTGAAATCAAATGGATATCTGGCAAACTCTGATGTTGGAGACCTTGCTTGCATGAGTCCACTCATGGGTTTTGAGGAGGGCTGGCAATGGGTGATGCTGCCCTCATGTACTTTTTGGGCCCATTAGCTTACGTGCTGCACATGGGTCTGAGTTTAGGACATTAAAATTATTGGCAAGGGCAGGTTAGGCATCTAGTATGAAAATCTTATATTGATGCCTGATCTATGAGGGCCTTTTTATGATTGTTGAAGGTGGGGCCTGGGACTGTGTTCACTCCCAATCAGTGAACAGGGTGATGCTGGGCCTGAATTTCAGCCCTGAAATAAACTGGAGTCCAAATTTCAGGCCTTATGGATAATCAGGCCTACGCTGACAGCTCTATTGCCACCACCATAGTTCCCCAACCTAGTGGGTTAACTAAGAGCCTGAATAAATCGACTTGAACTGGTCAGATATTGGGTGACTGGGTAGGGTTGAACTCAGTTTTGACGAGTTTTAGTTGAAACTCAGTTGAGTCGCTGGGTTGACTTGTGACTTGGCTTGACTGGTCTTGTTCTGGCCAAGTAGGGGTTTTCTTAAGGCGTTTTATCTTTACATATTAAAAAAAAAAAGGGAAAATTGTGAAAGTGTTGCCTAAGTAAATTTGTAGTTGAAATAGCATTGGAGAACTGTAGCCACCACAGGCCTTTGAATTGGCTTTCTTAATCTTATGAGAAACGAGCATGTGCCCGTGAGGCCTCCTTGTGTATGTTGTAGCAAAAGAAATTTCTTTCTTATTTTTGTTTGATGAATGATAGTTTTCTTAGTCCATACCACTCTGTGGGGCCCCCTTCAGACATGTTTATGCATGGTTGATGATATGAGAAAAGTTATTAGGTCTATTCTTGACTGCATATGGCTCAAATTTCATTCTGATTAAGTGATCTTTACCATTGAATCAAGAGGATACAGTGTGACTGTTGGACCGAGTTATTCTAGATTTTATTTTGGAAGTCTCTCATTAGTTGGCTATTGATTGTGATCATTAAATGAAGGTAATTTTGAGTTTACACAATCTGTTCAAGGCCCTTCTCATCCAATTATCAACCCTGCATATAGGTGGTTGATAGACCCCACGAGGTGGGTTGGACTACAATATCATTTCTCCTTTTGTTTGTATCTTCTAAAGTCAAGAACAACATGAATGGATGGAACTATGTCTTTTTTTTTTTTACCTAATAAAAAAAATATGTCACTTAGTTGGCCTATTTTCAAGCACTGTTATTGAGTACAAGTTGAATCATGATTAAAATTTCAGGCAAAGAGAAGTCACCTGAGCTCGATGATGGTGGCACAGGATTCCCTCCTCGTGATGACGGTGATGGTGGGGGTGGTGGGGGAGGTGGGGGCGGTGGCTGGTCAGGAGGGTTCTTCTTTTTTGGTTTACTTGCATTTCTAGGATTCCTAAAAGACCAAGAGAGCGAGGGGCCTTACAAGAATAATAGGAGAAGTTGAGCAAGAGAGAACGTATATTGATTGCTTCATGGAGAACTGCTTTTGTTGTGTTCTTGCATTATGAAAATGGAACTACGCTAAGATTGCTAATATCAATAGAAATGTAATATTTCACTTTATCGGATGGGGAAGGCCAAGGTGGTGATGAATATTTCAATTTATGGTTTGTATGGTTTTCTTTCAGCAATCATTTATACTATTTATGAACTTATTACACATGCAGTAGGGAGAAAAATCTTTTAGTATAGCAATACCAGTATGGCAGTCACAATTTATTACAAACTATACAGGACTCTCTCTCTCTCTCTCATATTCATTCATTTATCTAAAGTTGTCATTGTCATCCAAGCCATATCACATCTTTTGCCATCGGCTTTATGAGTTATATACTCGTCAAATCTATTTCCTTTTGGGACTAAGCTCTCTGTTACACTACAATCTAACGTGTTAGCTCTGTGTGAATGGGTTCTCAGTCATCTAAGCTTTCTCTACCCATCTACCAACAGTTTTTGTTTATTCTCTCTTCTTTAGAAGTTTGTTTAAGCCACTTGTAACTTCTCTTATATTTTTCTTTTTAAATTTATTATTTATTGTCATTTAACATATTGATATGCATCTAATGTTATTCTCTTTCTCAACGTTCAACTCCATGCAGCTGTTTTCTTGTACAATGTCCTTTTCAGTATCTTTTGCACTTTACATTTATAGCGGAAGAGCATGCTTTCACTTTTAAAATAGGAGATGATAATTGGTTTTAACATGATTATACTTCTTAAATTAAATATGAGATAGCAGGGTGAGAGCTGTGTAGATAATAGCTAAGTTTTAATATTCATATAAACTGGGTTTGTACCTAAGTGGCTGACAGGCTCAGTAAAATTGTTATTGGTGGGATGAGTTAGTATCCTATGCATGATGTGCGTTTTATCTTGAATGATTAACGTCTCCCTCTCTCTTGAACAGCCTTCTTGAATGATCATATGGGCACATGAACATGTCCCGAATCTCAAGAGCAATAGTAAATAAGGTGCTCTCCAGTTTCATTGCAACTGTCGGTGATAAAGATGGATTTGTTTTCACTCAATTCCATCTAACAACATTAAAACTTAACTGCCCAGAAAACATATATAGAGATTCTAAGCAGTGCTCACTGCTCAGGTCACTAACATGCCAATTGAGGTAACTCTGGCCCCCATGTGTGTAACTTTTCAAAACAGCTCTGAAAACTCTGTCGGTGCAGGTTTGTTGTGGCCCGCTGGATTCTGGTGGCTGTGTTTGCATTTGGGAGGCAGATACGCAGCATAAAATCTCCCAAGATTAGTCCGCTTGCTGCATTCTCTAAATCCATGTCCCCACCATTGCATTCTCAGTTGGATTGGTTTAGAAGCTCACAACTAGAGGCTAATGCTGGGTACCTACTAAACAGGCAGTGGCTAATGCTGGGTACCTACTAAACCGGCAGTCAAGGCCAATCTAGGGCGAGCCGGATCACCTATCGTTATACATTTACCGTGAGTGGACCAACAATACTCCGCCACATCATCCAAAAATTTGGGTGATTTTGAAGTTTAAAAAGTTTAAATTAGATGAAAGAGAATCACCTAAATTTTTGGATGACGTGGCGGAGTATTATTGATACACTCACGGTGAATGTATAACAAATGCGATAGGTGATCCGGACTCATCTAGGGCGAGTTCATTTACTAGACTTTCAGGAATTTTTGTCCGGGGAATTCCTAAATTCTTAGACAATGTGGAATTCCTAAATTCTCATTTGGACATAAGCATTTAGGAATTCCACTAAATTGTAAAAAAAAGTGAAATTTCTGAATTCCTAAAGGCCAATTGGGACTTATCATGTGTTGGAATTCATAAATTCTTATCAAGAAATAAGGGATTTACACATTATATCTAAAAAACCCCAACCACTAAAATTTTAATCAGGAATTCTAGTAAAAAAACAGTCCGGATGATTTCCAAAGACGAGGCTTGAGTTGAGAGACATCCCATGTGCCGTGCATGTGCAACACAAGTTACACAACTATCGTTGCCTGTGATGCATCTCATTTTCCTTGCAATTGTTTTATTATGGTCATAGAGGGATGCTTTTGGTTTCCCAACATTGATTGCTCATAGCATAAAATAAATGATCACGAGCCATAGAGAAATGTGGACCCAATTTATCTTTTCTTGTGCAGATGATAACATAGAAGACCACATATAATATGATACCTGTTATAGATAGTAGAAACTTCAATCGATGCAACTTGTTTTACTCTCCTTCTATTTTATCCTATAGCAAACAAAAATACTATCGATTTACAACAATGATTTTGTTTTTTACCCCAGCTTTCGGGCTGCAATCCCAGCCTTTAGTGAGGAAAGTAAACCTTGGAAGATGTAAAACAATCATCAGGTGAGAAAAGGTGACTGCAGATTCACACCTAGCTAGGACAGATATGTAAGCACTGATGCCAATTTCCACTCGTGGTAAGAGGCGAGTCCATTTTTTACTATAATGTTACTTGCATGCAGATAAGACGTTGGAGGGGGTCTCACTGCAGTCCTTTTGATCTAACTTAAAAAAGCTAGATAAGCCATTGCTTAACGAATAACTTATCACTGTTGGAACTAGTTGTGAATATTTATTTTTAATGTATTATAATAAAACAAATAGGCCTTTGATAAGGGCTACTCTAACCTCAAAGGGTAGCTCGACTGGTTTAAAACCACGATTTAAATTTGAAAGTTGTAGGTTTAAAATTACACTATCACACTGACTCTCCGGCTTCTCTTCGGATCCGAAGGGATCACTCGAGGGGCCAAGGCGTGGGAACCACCGGTACCTTAAAAAAAAAGGAAAAAAAGATAAGGGCCACTCGTCCAGTAATGTTGGGATCCATCCAAGCCGAGGGCTAGAAAGATTTGAGAATGAGTAGGCAGTAGGGATGATGTACCTAGAGCATAGAAAAATCTTTCTCACCCAGTTATGGGTTGACAGTTGGCTCCCATAACAACATGGGGACCACCAAATTGAACTAGTGGTAAAGTAGTAGATACTTTTAAAACCAGCAAATCCATTACAGCGCGCATATATATATATATATTCCTTGATTCCAGGTGTCAGAGCAATTGTATTGTATCCTCATGCCTCAGGGGTGGAAATCATATGATATCACGTGAAATGAAGTCCAAACCCTTAATCCTGTTGCATTCGATTTTGTAAATGGGACCCTCCAATTTCCACGCAAACCATATCAATAATCAATAATCAATAATCAAAAGCAGTAAGTTGATAGATTTTTCATTCAAAAAATGGGGAGCGACAAAGACAAAATGAGTTGTTGAGTGACTTTACTTTACTTGTCTCAGTCCATGACTTGATAGCTCCCCATTTATTTCCCTGCTCATGCGGTTGCGTATTAATTATCACACGAAAGCAAAACAGGTGAGAGTAAGTGCAAGGAAGGGAAAGGCAACTGTCTGTCAACTCTTTTTCTTTCCTCTTTTCCTACCACCTGTTTATCACTTTCATCTTTTGCTTTTTTCTTTCCTTGAATCTAGACTTGAGAGCATGAAGGAGGAGGAAGAGCGGGGGGGCGACTGGGTTTGGGTTGGTCGGCCTAATGAGAGAGACCTCTGGAGCCCGAGCGGCGAGCAACACGAGCCCCAGGATGCGCTCAAGATCCGGTTCTCGGCCCCAGCCAAGCACTGGACGGATGCAGTGCCTATCGGCAATGGTCGCCTCGGTGCCATGGTGTGGGGTGGCATTCTCTCTGAAAAACTCCAACTCAATGGTATGCTTTTTTGCATCTATCAAACAATGAGTATGAGACAATGTGAAATCGCTGACCGACTCTCACATAGAAAAAAAAGAGGCCCCCCCACCCCCCCTCACCCCACACTCGAAACCCTTTAGACCCATGATTTGATCAAGGGTTGGGGTGATTTCATCTAAATGGTATCTCCATTTTGGCATGCATCCATGTGTGATGTGTGTCCTACATACTTGGAAGCAATTTTCAAAACTAGACTTAAAAAAAAAACTTAGTGATAGGGAAGTAATGCCCATTTTTATTTATTCATTTTGAAGTTGTACAAAAATGTAAAATGATGGTAGAATAGTCTAAAGACAGGGTGAACATAGGAATTATGTTTTGATAAACTTTATGGATACTTGAATTAGGTTTTGAAACCTTGGGTGGAAATCATTCATTATAAGCATTTGTTTTATTGGTCAATTATATTATATGATAATCATTCTCCACTTAAGATCTCAAGTCTTTTGTTGCATGTTGGGGACTTGGTGGGCATGTTTGTGTACAAACAATTGCCCCAATTTTTATGATTTAGAAGATCCTATCCTTACAGTATCTGACATTGTTTACATTAAATAAAACAATTGTTCCGTACTTCGGTTTGATCTTTTACCCTTAATTTATGAGTTTCCAAGTGAAGGGTTAAGATTTCCAATGTGCTGTCTACAACTAACTTAATACCATCTTGGAACTTCTTCTGTAGATGATACTCTCTGGACTGGGGTTCCTGCTGACTACACTGATCCACGTGCGCCTAGTGTTCTCTCTCATGTTCGAAAGCTTGTTGATAATGGCCAATATGCAGAAGCCACTGCTGCTGGTGTTGACTTGTCTGATCATCCATCAGATGTATGTAGGTCTTACTTGACTTTGAGCATTCTGATTGCTCAATCTGAGTTGCTGTGTGTTGTTAACAACTACTTCCATGTATCAAATCTTTATAATATTTTGAGCATATATCCTATGGTACAACAGGTATGGAATATATATTACTTGCTAGTTTGAATCTGACAAAAAAGAAGAAGAAGAAGAAGAGGAGAGATTGGTTATTGCAGTAACTTCATAGTTCATATGGAGTCAATTCACTCAATGCTATTTTCAACATAACTGTTCTTCACTGTGGCATTAAGTTTACTAATTCATCGATTCAAACAGGACATACCAGAATGGTCTTGTCGTCCATTGGACTGCATGTTAAATTGGTAATAAGTTCCTTATTCTTGTTTTTTGGGTGGCTTTTGAATCTCCCTACAAAATGACTAGTTCTTGCCAACATGAGGATTTTAAAACTCTCATCAAACACATTAAAAAGAAACAAAATTTTAATAATTTTATCACCATCACCAAACACAGCTACATGTGAGCTCTCTCATGAAACAGGGAGAGTGCTGTCACGCAACTCCCTCACCAAACAGGAAGGGAGAGTGCTGTCATGTTTTACATTGAGCTTTGTTAGTATATAAGACTGTCCACTGTGTCACTTCATGCTAAACCGTGAGTGCTTTTTTATTTGTATTAAGATACATAGGAATTCATGGTGAAATGAACTCTACCAAAGGATGATTACAGAGGTGAGAGGTAGACATGAGGTGAAGGATATAAGGTGGAGATGTAGAGAGGATCTTCTCTTTTCTATGTATTGAATTATTAGGGTGATGATTGGGTATTTATTTATCATCTTCCCTTGATTCTATTTCCACAAACGAAAGGTTATTTGATGCTCATGTTTGAAAATCCACCTTTGATCTTCATTTTTATTTAACTATGGCATGAAATCGTATGTATTCAATTCCTTTGTATTCTAGTGCAAACAAACAGGCTCTAATTGTTATTAAATTTATATTTGTTTGAGTTATTCGTACTTGTTATATTAGATTAGATTAGTTGGTTAACGATGCCCCAAATATTGCGTGTTTTTCACAGACATTCTCAATCAATGCCAATATGAACTATTTCATGGTAATGGTGCAGGTTTACCAGCCTCTTGGTGATATGAATCTAGACTTTGGTGATTCCAATGTTGTATATGCCACAGAAACTTATGAAAGAGAGCTTGATTTAGATACGGCATTGGTCAGAGTGAAATATACCATAGGTGATGTACAGTTCACACGGGAACATTTTTCTTCGAACCCACATCAAGTGATTGTAACAAAGATCTCTGCGAATGTATCAAGTTCAGTATCCTTTACAGTATTTCTAGATAGCAAATTACACCACAATTCACATGTAAACGGTGAAAACCAGATCATCATGGAGGGAAGTTGTCCTGGTAAAAGAATACCACCAAAAGCAAACGAAAATCCTAAGGGAATTCAGTTTTCTGCAGTGCTTGAGTTGCGGATTAGTGATAATGGAGTAATAAAGATTGTAGATGGTAAGAAATTGAAGGTTGAAGGTTCAGACTGGGCTGTTTTGCTTCTGGCAGCTTCGTCATCATTTGATGATCCTTTTACTCAGCCTTCGGATTCTAAGAAGGATCCCACTTCCTTGTCATTGAACACTCTGAAATCAATCGGCAATATGCCATACTCTGAGCTTTATGCTCACCATTTAGATGACTATCAGAAGCTTTTTCACCGTGTCTCATTAAGCCTTTCAAAAAGTTCCAAAAGCATGTGCAATGAAGAAACATCGGCCTTTCTGGGTAGCAGCCATGTTGGGTCTCAGCAAATAGGAGAACATATTTCAGCAGAAGGCAGCAATGATGTTGTGGTATCCACTGCTGAAAGAGTAAAATCTTTCAAAGATGATGAAGATCCTTCTTTGGTGACACTTCTGTTCCACTATGGTCGATACTTGCTCATCTCCTCTTCACGGCCTGGAACTCAGGTTTCAAACTTGCAGGGGATATGGAGCAAGGATATCGAACCAGCATGGGAGTAAGTTTATTTTTTCCTTTCTTGTATTTCTTTCACTTGTCATTCTTTTTTTAATTTACTTGCATTATTAATTTTTTAAAAAGTAGTATGTGGTCCTGCACCACCACAAATGTGTTGGTTGATGATGCTCCCAATTCATACACATGAGTCTCATGGTTAGACAATATCATAATTGGTGGGATAACTGCATATTCCTACAAGTTCCATTTCCTGTTTCATACATTCATTTCATGCTTTTAACTTAATACTAAAACTGAAGTGTTGAAATGAGAATCTTCCTGCATCATTTTCTATTTCTATTTCTCCGTCTTGCTATTACGTGTGGTTTAAAAGTTCTGATGCCTACACTATCTTCTCTTTTCTTGTTTTTCTTCTGAAATCAAAACCCATATTTAATATCTTGTAAGTGAAACTTGTCTGTCATTTATCATGCTGATGTGTCCCTTAAAGAATCCCCTTTGAGGACCAAAGTACATATTTTTTTTTGTTGCAAAATTGGGATAGTTTGTACTCTCTCTCTCTCTCTCTCTCTCTCTCTCTCTCTCTCTCTCTCTGAGTAAAAAGAATGATATATTTACTTGGGATGTACTGCATGTGCTCTTATCATTTATCTAAGTGTCAGCATTAAATAAATACCATTATTTTTTAATGTTCTTTCTCGAAAATTTATTGTTGTTTTACCTTTACAGCTGTGCTCCTCACTTGAATATAAATCTTCAAATGAATTATTGGCCTTCACTTCCTTGCAACCTTAGTGAATGCCAGGAGCCCTTGTTTGATTACATTTCATCTCTTGCAATTAATGGGAGTAAAACTGCACGGGTAAGGTCCTTTTCCTTATATTTCATAGTGCATCTACTTACAGTTTGCTTCTCAAAGTAGCATCCAGTTCAAAAGGTTTCGAGCCAGCAAGAAACTAATTTTTTTATGAACTTTATTTCTCAAATTTCTTGGTCTTCGTGACAAATGTAGAAATCTAGGGAGTGGCATAAGGCATGGGTTTGCTCCCAATGTCTTGTGTTTGAAATTGCCCCAAATTTGCTTGGTGTGTGTTTGTGTGGGTTTAGCGGGCACCACCCTGGAGATTAATCCTGTTGGGTAAATACCTCTGGGATACCCACTTCTTCAAAAAAGAAAAAAAAAGATGTAAAAGTCTGAGCACGATTTAGAGAAATTGCCTGGCAAAAATCCAAATCTATAAAGTAAAATATTTTAGTATCTTCCCTGGCCAAACTTGGGCTGTGCCAAATATCTATATTAATAAAACTACTGTGAGAAATAATTGGAATGAATTTTTTTTTTTTTTTTTTTGTGAACCACACCAAGCATGTATCCATGTTTCAGAAGAATAACATTGGAGACTAACTAGATCGAAATTAAATAAATTCTTTTAGGTAAGCCCAGAAAGTCAGAAACTCAATGATCCAGCTTGTTGATCGATGAGTTCTCTGCAGTCAATGCAATATGAATTTTGTTAAGAAAAGGATAAGAGTCGTTCTATGTTTTATGTGAAAAACCTCAATGGTTGAAGGTCAGGATCTTGCAATTTGAGTCCATATCACATTTATTTTATCAAACCCACTATATCAGCAAGATATACATTATTTGAGTTGCACCTTGCAATTCCTTGTTGAAAATAGGTGAAAATGTTTTTCATTTTTCAGTTTGGTTTTCAGCACTTCATATTTAATCATGGATTATTCTTCCTATTTGGTCCTTAGTTTTTTGTTGACAGGTTAACTACGAAGCGAATGGTTGGGTTGCTCATCAAGTTTCTGATATATGGGCAAAAACATCACCAGATCGAGGTCTTCCTGTATGGGCTTTGTGGCAGATGGGTGGAGCATGGCTTTGTACCCATCTATGGGAACATTATACTTACACCATGGACAAGGTGAGAAATGACACTTCTTTAAACACTTTGTCATGTTCTGAATTTGAGAAATTGTTCTTCTCGCCTTTTTTAAATGGTAAATTGTTCTGATTGCCTTGTCCTATAGATTAATATTGCTATACATTATTCTCGTCCAATTGGAATTTTGTTTGGACTTTTCTACCATGTAACAAGAAGTCAAGAGCACTCCATAATAAGATTGTTGTCTAAACCCTTTTTTGCAAGATATGTTGCACGCCTTTTTCGTTTGTTGTGGTGATGGATGTGAAGTGCGGAAGAAAATAACGAGGAAATAGATCTAAATCATACACCACACAAAAAATGAGAAGATTTACGTCATTCACCACTAAAGCCTAGGTCACAGGTGAAGAGAAGGGGTGGTTTCCATTTTATCAGAAGATACTGGAGTAATCAAGGAAGACAAATCCGATGGTTCGTGGACCCAAATCCAAAAGTCCTCAATCAACAGAAGAATATTACATACATCAAGGAAAAAATAGGGATCACTTTCGTTGATCTCTAAATCTGTCAAACCAAATCTTCAAATCTATGGTAGTTATAGTAAAACAAAGGAGAAGGAAGAAGGAAGAGAAGGGAATCACAGCTCCCGCTCCCATATTGGGTTACTGTCTCCTCTCCTGGCCACTGAGTGAACTCAGCAACAACAACAAAAAAAAAAAAAAAAAAAAAAGAAAGAAAAAAGGAGAAGAGAAAAGTGCATGTAAATTGCCACTATTAATTATCAATCGGATTCACAGACTAGTGACTGGGCAACCCATGTACATCGCTTATGTATGTCTTATAAGACACTGAAAACCTTGCATGTAAATCCTATCATTTATCTAATTTCATAACAAAAAACCCCCTAAATGATAGAATCCTATTGTAATTAAAAATAAAGGAAATGAACTAATTAAAGAATCCACAGCATAGTCCAGCACTAGGAATGACTTTAGCAGGTGATTTTTGGGGCTGTTATTCCCCTTTTTATGCTTGAGAAAATCACTCAAATCCAAATCTAAACTTCCTAATAATGAGTTCTAAATAAGAAAAAAACTTAAAAACATTCAAAACAATGAGAGCATTGTGATGTGCGTAGGAAATCAAGAGGACATCTTGGTCGTATTGTCTATTAGAACTTCATACCTCACGTGCAATCCTTTGGAAGCTAGCCACTTGATCTTCATCTCAATTGTAAAAAATCCCTAGAGTTCTTTCCCTAATCAAAGAAAATATATCAATGCATTGCTTTTTGGGATTTTTTTGTATTGTCTTGGAAGATCTGAATCTATGGGGCTGTGGGCCCCATATATGTGGGGTCTGCTGAGCATATTTGGGCCTGTTTGGGACTGTTGGGAGTGACCCAACTATGCTATCACTAACATGTTTTTAATCCTCTTTTGATTCAGCAAATTTTAGATCTGATTTACACCAATTCTAGGTTTGACCCCTTTTCTAGATTGGGCCATTTGCTTTTGTATCAGATACAATAGCATGAAAAACAGCGGGGAAGAAGTTCCTTGGGTGTTCTGTATTTTCCTCGAAAGACTCAAAAAGTTATCAACAAAGAGAGCCTTGCAACCCATTTCCTAGGTCACTTTCGTCTTTGCTTTCTTATGTTTTTGTTTTGAGTTTTTGAAAGTTCTTTTTCCACCCAAAAGAGCAATTTCCTTTATTTGCTAAGCACTAAAGAGAAATAAAAATCCTTTTAGTACTTTTGTCAGAAGCAGCCTAGCTGCACCCAAGTCTATTAAAGACTTTCCAAGTATAACATTTTCTACACTTTAAGTGGGAAAGTCATTTCTTCTTATGTTCTAATGCTCACATTTGGGCCGTTGGCATTGGATATGGACGTGAGGGCCCCCACCCTTATTCTCATAGTATCGTGAGAGTTACTCTCATAGGAGTATCTATATATATATATATTTATTTATTTTGCGCCAATATAGGATGCTTATCAAAAATTTATTTTGCCTTCTGAATGTGCACCCTATCTTCTGGGGCCAACTTGACACATGCCGCTCATGGGGCAAAAAGGGGTGGGTGGGTTTGGGGGTTAGGGAATTGGAGGGAGGAAGTTCTTGGAGTGCATGAGATGTGCGTTCATCCCAATTGGATGATGATCATCATAGATTTAAAGGACCCAAAATTCAACAGTTTTGTAAGTGAAGTTATATTTTTGGTAATTGAGCCCAGTTCATTGCAGGTGTTGAAATTAAAGTAGATTTGTTTAGATTATTTTTAATTGTAATTATGGAAGTTATGGCAGTTTTTCTAACGGTGATGTTTAAAGGAGTTGGGTGTGTGCTTGAATTTAGGAAGTTTGTTCTTGTTATGTACAGAACTTTTTTTTTTTTTATAACAAGATTAATGATTTTCCATTGAAATTCCATTTAAGATTTGTTTGCTGTTCTTCTTGACCTTTTGTTGCAAGTCTTGGGCTAGCGTAAACTTCATTTCAACCTTTTCAGGAGTGAATTTTTCCGCTGTTTGAAATTTGTTCTTTTTTTTTGCACTTGGGCTCAGTACTCACTTCACAGTTAAAGGATGGAGAGGCTTCTCCTCACTGGATTATTCAATGGAACTCATTCCTAGTCCAAACAACTATTTATTTTGCTGAAGAAAAATGAATATAAATGGTCAATTTCATGGGGTCTTTTTTCTAACATGTTCTTTACATTTAGGGTTTTTTAGAAAATAAAGCATACCCACTGTTGGAAGGATGTACCTCTTTTCTGTTGGACTGGTTGATTGAAGGCCGTGGAGGATTTTTGGAAACCAATCCATCAACTTCTCCTGAGCATGAATTTGTTGCTCCTGATGGTAAGAGAGCAAGTGTGAGCTATTCCACAACTATGGATATGTCAATCATACGAGAAATCTTCTCTGCAATCACTTCTGCTGCCGAGGTAATCATTGAAGTTCAGTTTTCTCCATTTAAAAGTTCTTAGTTCTCTGTCTTGATAAACCTGATTTTCAACCAGTACTTACTTAAAAATCATTTTAGATAATGAGACATTGAGTAGATGAAGTTTTGGCTTTTCTCCTGTTGATAAAAAACTTCAAGGCTTGGCCAAGTCAAAAAGACCAGTCTGAGACAAGTATGGTTAATTTGGTCCTTGAAGTGCAAGGTCCTTTCAAAGTCCAAATATTAAAGCATGTTAGATATGCCTTGCAGATTCTATTTAAGAGCCAATTACAAAATCAAGTTTTTGATGAATGTAGGTTTTGGGAAGAAGTCAGGATGATATAATTGTAAAAGTCAGAAATGCACAATCGAAGCTGTATCCAACAAAAATTGCCAGGGATGGTTCCATCATGGAATGGGTAAGAAAATTCCCAATTGTAAATGATTACCTTAGATTGTTTCCAATACTGCATGGAAAGTTACTTTGTACAATCAATGAAAAGGAAATAAACATGTGCTGATTTTTCCATTTGACTCTAAGATAGCCTATATATTTCCTTATGGCAGGCACAAGATTTCGAGGATCCAGATGTCCATCATCGGCATTTGTCACACCTTTTTGGTCTTTTTCCAGGTCACACAATAACCCTAGAGAAAACTCCAGACTTAAGTAAAGCTGCTGATTACACCCTTTACAAAAGAGGTTTGTCCACAGAAATTTAACACCAATATTCATTTATCTTTATGCAGTTAATTTGTTTAAATTTGTGCCATTTCATAAAATTCTGATTCATAGATTTCTTGTATATAGTGACAATCCCCTGTGACAGTTACATTGGACCATGACACTGAAATTCTTCATAAAGGAAACATGACGACTAGAAATGAATGGATATGCATGTCTTACAAAAATAAGGGATAGGAATATTCGCTTTTTTTTTTTTTCCTTTTTTCCCCTACCGGTGAGGATGAAGATATTTACATTTTGTACTCCAAACAATTAAAACATTGTCGGGGAAGGAGTATTTTGACACAAACTAGGCCGGTTCAGAATCAGGCAGTTCTACTATTGGGTATTGCACTTTAGTTAGTGTTATAGTTGTGTTGGAAGTGTAGTATAGTGCAATGGGCAACAAAACATGTGAGCTGTTGTGGTTGAAGATACTACTAATGGAATAGGGATTTCCAAGAGGTAGTCATATGACTGGACATTGTGATAATACGACAGCGATTCATGTTTGCTTCAAATCTGGTGTACAAGGCTACAAGCGTACAAAACATATTAAAATTGATTAACTTTGTCCGGAAGGGAGTGAAGAAGGAAATAGAATTAAAGTATGCCCGATTTGAAGATCAAGTTGTTGATTTTTCTTGCAAAAAGTGTATCAAGGAGCCATTTATGTGGCATTTTCTCCAAACTGGAGCATACTAGATATTTTCATGCTCCAGCTTGAGGGGGAAACATTGAGATTCAAATAGAGATTGTTCTGTAGTTTTTTTTTTATCCAAAAGGGAGATGAATTGTTGGCGGATGAATTGAGAGATGACGTGAATGTGAAGCTTGAGAGATGGTGAGAGCCATTAGAATCCGAGAGCTTTAAAAGACAATATATGAATTTCAACTTGAATGGGGATGTGCAAAAAGATTTAATTTCTGTGAGAGTTGAAGCTCAAGAGATAACTACGAAGAGAGTCCTTCCATTACCATGTCTCTATAATTAGTAAGGATGTGGAGATTGTGGATGTTGAATAGAATAAAGTCTTGATAGTTGAAGTGGAGACTTGTTTATGGAGTGCTTTTTGATTAGCGCATACCAACTAGATTGAAGAGAAGATTTTACTAGATAGAAATTAGACCAACTATATCTTATGGAGTAGAATGATGGCTAATTAGGAAGCAATATATGCAAAAAAAAAAAAAAATGTGTGTAGCAAAGCTGAGAATGATGAGTTGGATTTATGGTAAAACTATGAAAATATCTGAAATGAGCGCATTCTAGGATATTATACCAAAACTAAAATTCCAGTGGTACGTAAGCTTCTTTCTAATGTTAACTTTAGCTTACAAGTAACATGAATTTAGCAACATTTTTCTAATCATTTAAGATGAATGGTTACTTCTGCTTTTTAGTTTTTTGGAGAAGTAACGCACATTTTTACTACTGATGCTGTTTCCCTTACAAGACTGAAGAGTTTAGGAGCTGGTACTAAAATTCAGTTCTTGAAAATCTGAGTCTATTTTGTGACTCAGCCATCAAATATATCCTCAACCATGTTCCTTTCACTTGGACAGGAGAAGAGGGCCCTGGATGGTCAACTGTGTGGAAGACAGCTTGTTGGGCACGTCTTCACAATAGTGAAAATGCATACAGGATGGTCAAGCATTTGATTAACTTGGTGGACCCTGATCATGAAGCTGATTTTGAAGGGGGACTTTACAGTAACCTGTTCACAGCCCACCCTCCTTTCCAAATTGATGCCAATTTTGGGTAAGCAGTAATTATACGTTCTTACTCTAATCCGATGAATATAGTTGCTGAGTTGGTTTTCCTGTGGCCATCATTGAGGATGAATAATGGCCAAAGAAATGGATGTATTTTACTTGTAAGCATCTCTTTGTAGGACACTGATTAGAGGACTGCGATCTCCCAATCTTTATGTCGTGCCTGTTATATGGTGGGATCTGTTAGATAAATACTCTGGTTGCCATACAAGCCCAAAATGTACAGAATCCTCTACAATTCCTCAAAACAGATGGACATAGGTTGACAGATCGAAGAGACAGAAGAGCCTGGGACACAGTGAAAGTTGATCACTTCTGCAACCCAGAGGCTGTGGGGCTCTAGCCATTGTTCCAACCATAATGAAAAAAATAAATAAATCATGAATCGAAAAAGAAAAGAAAAGAAAAAGATTGATAGAGATTTTATTGCAGGCTCAAAACTTTTTTACAGTGACTTACTAAAACCTGTTTGATTGTATATGTCAGTTTTACTTCTGCAATTGCAGAAATGCTTGTTCAAAGCACTGAGAAGGACCTTTATCTTCTGCCTGCTCTTCCACGAGATAAGTGGGCAAATGGGTGTGTTAAAGGATTGAAAGCTCGTGGTGGTGTGACGGTCAACATATGCTGGAAGGAAGGAGGTCTACATGAAGTTGGTCTTTGGACTAGAGCAAATAAAAAATCCATGATAAGGTTGCATTACAATGGAACTGTAGGCACTGCAAGATTATTGGCTGGCAACATTTACACTTTCGACAGAAAGCTGAAATGCTTGAAGATGCACTCCCTCTGACAAGCGGCCATTTTGTAAGGCCACTGATATCTACTGAAAGTCAGAAAGAAATGTTCATTGCTTTGATTCTTTCAACCTCTTATTTGATGCCTACATTTACTTAAATCAGAGAATGGGATTCACTAGCTGTTCATTTTTGGGAAACAGAGCAACTGGGTATGTTATAAAACCGACTAGAGGAAATAAATTCTGCTTTCACATTTGACTTAGCTTGACGTCTATATTGTTTAGTGGGAACTAATTTGCTACGCATAGAGATCTTACTGATGAGGATTTATCAATCAAACTATGATCAGAGGCAGTATTGACTTGGTCTTATGTTACTTGAGGGCTATAATATGTCACCAAATTATCCAACTGTTATACTTTTGAAATTGACTTCCATGTGGTTGTTTAGCACCAATAATTTGTATAATGATCTAACTGCAGTAAATCAGTATTAATTCAGGTTGGTATATTTCGATCACCTTCTAATCTTATGCTAATTCATGAGCTGAATTTTACATGGGCTCTGGACTGGATCATTCCCCAAGTTAATTTTTTATATGAGCTAGAGAAAATTAGTAGTTACACATAAAACCCACTGAATTAGAATCTGATTTCATATCCCATTGCCTCCCCGAGTGTGCAATGCAATTGTGGATGCTCTGGAATCTGGAGGTTTCCTTTGTTTTCCTCACGAGTGGATGGGATCAAGGAATGCTTTCAGTATTGCCGAACACTGAAATGGTGCAATATTTCAATATTCTGATATTTTGTATTGTGTTTATAAAATCTAAGGGCTCATTTGTTTTTATGGAATTGAATTCCTAAATGTTTTAAGAAATGTATTCTTGTCAAATTGACTATGATGAAAGAAAAAAAGCGAAGATCCACAATTGGCCATGGAATATGTGCGTCGCTTTTGAGGGGAAATGATTTCCTCTCTGTGGAAAATGAATACCCTTCCATGTACCTGTGGCCATGAAATATGTCACCTTTTAAGGGAAAATAGTTTCATATTTGGTGGAAAATGAATGCCCTTCCATCTACATAGTAAATGGAATCCTACGGAAGTTGGCCCATCAATATTTTCACGTTGTTTCCTTTGCACTTCACTTCTTCATTAATATACCTCGTTGGTATCACTTCACGCTGAGCTGGTAGGAATTTGATTCCATGCAAGAAACGGACTTATTTTTGTTTACTTAATTTTCTCAGAGTGGTTAAAAATGAAGATTAAAAGGTGAATATCAAAAGATGAGGGTTTCTTTTTAATATATATATTTATATTTATAAAAATAGAACAAGTAAAGATAAAAATAATAATTATCCATCACCCCCAGTAATGTAGATCCTTAAGAAAGGCATACACCATTACCTATATTTTTTACCCCACTTAACAATCCTTCATCCTCTCTTCTTTAATAATCTTTAAGATGGAGCCCACTTAATACAAAGGGGTAGCTCACCACGGTTTGCGACCAGACGCTGGAGGTTGTTGGTTCAAAACTGCACTACCACACTGAGGCTATAAGGGAGATTACCCGACTTCCTTTGGGCCCCGAGGGATTAGTCCAGCAGAAAGAGTTGGAACCCTCCGATGGAAAAAAATAAATAAATAATAGAGCCCATTTAACAATGAATTTGTATGTAATCAATACCTATTCATAGAGGAATTCATGCCCAGAAAGCCTGCTTTTCTATGATTTGAATTACTAGGTAGATGATGGCCGGTGACAGGGATGTCAAATGGGCCGGGCCGGCAAGGCACGCTCCGGCCCGCCAGTCAACGGCCCGCGGCCTGGCCCGCACATGGGCTGGGCTGGGCCTAGGTGGCTGGGCACGCTGGCCCGTTTGGCCCAGGCCCTCCAGGAATGTGGGCTGGGGGTTGCAGCCAGCCAGGCCCGTTGGGATCGGCCCGCCCAACGTCCATAAGCCCCTTTTTTGAAAAAAAAAGTCCTTTTTACCACCCCCCCCCCCCAATAGCTATAAAACGGTCATATAATGGGTATTTTATGTCATTTTTCATTTTACAAAGTCTATAAATACCCTAACCCTCCCATTCTCATTCCTCACCAATTTATACAATTCTCTCATTCTCTTTATACATTCTCTAGCTCTCTCTCAAAGCATTCAACTCTTTCACTTTCTCTAAGAAGTTTTTGGAGGGCCAAAGATCAAGTCATCAAGAGACAAGATTAAAGGGGCCTTCAAAGATTTAGAGGTATTTATATTATTTAAATTTAAGATTTCATATTTATAAGTTTATATTATATTATATTAACTCTCATTTTCTCCCTTTTCTTATATTAATTATTACAAAAGAAGGCTATTAGAGCCTATTACTGTTATTACTTATAAATTTTATATTTTGAAATATGGCTGGAATATTTCCCATAGAATCATCTTCAGTTAATTTAGGGGAAGAAGAAAATTTTATTGAATTACAAGATGAAGTAGGTGATTTACCACCCTCCTTTCCTCAGAGTTCTCGTAAACCAACCAAGAGGAATAGAACTTCACCAGTTTGGGAAGCATTTACAAGGTTTGAGGTTGTTGAAAATGGAAAAACAGTTGAAAAGGCAAAATGCAAATTTTGTAGTAAGATTTATGGTGCCCAGTCAAAAATGGGTACCAGCCATTTGGCAAGGCATATGCGTCTATTATGTCCAGGCCTTAAAAAGGCAACGGATGCAGGGACAGGGCTTGGATCACAGACACAAATTTCTAGTACTGGTGGTGGTAGCAATAGTAGCAGTTTGGGTCTTTTTTCTTTTAATGCACAAAGTTGTAGACAAAATCTTGTTAAAATGATTGTGTTATCCGAATTACCATTTTGTTTTGTTGAAAATGAGTTTTTTGAAGAATGAGTCCAGAAATACTGTCAACCACAATTTCACAGTATTTCAAGAAATACAGCCAGAAATGATGCTATTAGACTCTAGCAGGAAGAGAAAACAAATATAAAAAATTACCTTGCAGAAATTCCTGGTAGAAAAGCCCTAACCACAAACATGTGGACATCTAAAGGGGGTGACAGTTATCTTTGTCTTACTGCACATAACATAGATTCAAAATGGATTATTAATAAACGTATAATTAGTTTTAGCAGTCTTGAATGGCCACACAATGGCACTAGAATAAGTACATTTATTTTGGAAAAACTAGATGTATATAATATTAAATAAAAATTTTTATTTATAACTTTAGATATGCCAGTAATAATACAGTGGCTATTGAATTAATGAGAATGCAGATGCCACTTGCAACTCTGATAGATAGCTCTATCTTTCAAAATAGATATGTATGTCACATCTTAAATCTCATTGCAAAGGTCGGTTTAAAGCATATTGTAAGTTACACAGATGCTATTAAAGACATTGCTAGATTTATTTTCACCTCCACACAGAAAATACAATTGTATGCTGGAATATGTGCGAGGCAAGGCGTATCAGCTATTAAATTGCCTAAGGAGGTAGAATATGGATGGAATTCTATGTATGATTTGTTAAACAAGGCACTTGATCGGAGAACTGTTTTGAATGAATTTTGTGCTTTTCATGCACAACATTTGATGATTAGTGGTGAACATTGGGAGTTATGTGCCCAAATAAGAGATTTATTAGAAGCTTTTTATACTTCAACATTATTTTTTTCTGGGATATATTATCCCACATCTAATGAAGCTTTTTAAAATTACTTTACAATTCAGTAAATTTAGAAATCATTTTTTACTGAGTAGCACTATTAAAAACATGGAAGAAAAATTTAATAAATATTGGAAAGAGGCTCCAATGACATTTTCTTTAGCTGTCGTATTTGATCCTAGGTTAAAATTAAGTGGTGTACAGTTTTTTATTGATGGAATAAATAAAAACATGAATTATATAGATTTTAATGTTTTTTCAAATATTAGGGCAAATTTACAAGCATTTTTTCAATTTTATTGTGAGCAAATGGGTACAACCAGGCTTAGTATGGGCCATTCAGAAGTCCAGCAAACAGGTGTTGGTGAGTGGGATGTGTGGTATTCTTCACTGTCTACGGGCATGGCATCCAGCTCAAGCTCAAGTAACACTGTGACGGAGTTATCATCGTATCTTGACGTCGGTGTAATACGGGTGCGGGATGCATCTAGTTTTGACCTTTTAGCTTGGTGGAAGCAACAAGAAAGCATTTATCCAGTGTTGGCCGCCATGACTCGTGATCTATTGACTATTCCAATGTCTTCTTTAGCATCAGAATAGGCTTTTAGTGCAAGTGGACGTGTGGTGGATGACAAAAGAACCAATCTGACTGAAGAAACGGTGGAGTGTTGTGTTTGCCTACGAGACTAGTATTTGACAGATAAGAGGAAGCAAGAGTTGACATCAATGGAAGATTATGATCCAGCAGAATACATTAGTGGACTACACATCTGATTTTTTACTTTTTCCTTGATTGTAATTTTTAAATTTATAAGTTTTTCATTCTTTTTTATTTTTATTTTCTAAAAAGTTTGTAAGGTTTTGAATGTAATCCTATTTAGAAACCTTCAAGAAGTTAAGATCCAAATGGTTAATTCTCTCTTCTCAGTGGAGTAGGTCGAGTTTGACCAAACCACTTAAATATCTTTGTCATTCTCCGTGATTGTGTGATGTTAAAATTTTTTACTTATTTGATAATTCAATAGCCACTGTAGAGAAAATCCATTAATTTTTAACTGTTTCATTATTGAGAATACAGTGGCTATAACTAGATAATGCCAGTTAAAATCCAAATGGTTCTATTTTACACTAACTGTGTCTTTGACTCTTTCTATATGAACTCAATTTCTATGTATTCTATACAAACAAACATAAAGGATGGTAATTATAAACAAATAGTTTCATTAATGATTTTTATTTTTATTTTTTGTTACAATCATTGATGAATTTATAGTGTTGAGCTCATAAAATCCTTTTGAAGCCTTATTGTAAAGCATCACAAAGTATTAAAAATCTATAGTTAAATAATTTCAATCACCCAAATTTTTTTAGTGAACTATGTTTGATTATTCATAGCAAATGGAAAAACAAAGTTTTAGTAATAAAAAAATTTACTTTTACTTTATCAGAAACTAAACATTTTACTTTCTAAAAGACAAGTAAAGTAATTACACTACCATTTGCCAACTTTTCACTTCACTTCTTGAAAGACATGTTAGTTTTTATTTTATTCTTTTTTTTTTAATACTGAAAAAAAAAAAAGGAAAAAAAACAGTGCAGGCCCGCCTGGCCCGCTGCGGGCCGGGCCAGGGTTTTTCCCTGGCGGGCCGGCCCGGCCCGTTTGACATCCCTAGCCGGTGATAGCAGTGTGTCTAGCTTTGTAATTCTCTGTTGCTGGGGATGGCGGCAAGCTCTTTGGTAGCAGAGGCCGTGTGGAGAGACATCGAAACCACTCGCTCAGGTTCATCTCTCTCTCTCTCTCTAATTTCTTCTTTCCCATCTTCATCATCATCTAAAAGCGTTTTTCTAACTTGTTCTTCTACCATTTGCTTCGGCCCCAAAACCCTAAAAACCGCATCAAAAACGAAAGAGCAGTTACAGACGATCTTCTCTCAATGTCGGTACTATAAAAAGCCCTTCTATCTGATCACCATTACAACTAAAATAAAGAAACACCATGAATGCATTATGTCCGGCTGAATGGCTGCTGCTCTATAATCCCAGATTGCATTTCCTCTTGGGGAAGAATTTCAAGCGCGCAACCAGAATCGTCGATCAGGGCGGCGTCAAGAGGATTTCGGGCGATCCCAGCCGTCGATTTCTGTTTCAGGTCTCAATTTCTCTCCTTTTTCTTCCTCCTGTTCAATGTATTTGTTGGGTCACACGATCTAACGGTTTTGATGGCAGAAAGGCGTGACCCACTTGAACACAGATGCAAATTTGTCAATAACCTTAAAAAGCAATTATTAAATTGTTTAGTGTAAGCATGTTTCGTGGAAATCATCAGGTGGTAGGGGAATCAAGGAGAAAAGAGGAGTACATCTGCTTCGCGGAGCACCATTGCACTTGCTATTCATTCTTCTATGACATTGTCAACAGGGGAGAACAACTCTGTGTATGATTAATTGCATTTCCACATTTGCTAGTCCTCCAAATTTTTTTTTTTAATGATGTAATGATTATTTTATATATATATATATATATATATATATATATATATGAAAAGACAAGTATTCCCATAGTTCTATCCGTTTTAATGCATGTTTTACTTAAATTTGTGTAAATGAGATGGTGTAAAGAATCTTAGTATGTGAGTTCTATATATAAATTAGTGGTAGTTCCATTTAGTTTTGGAAAATGTAATGAGCATAGTCATAATTGTCATTCTCGGTGTTTTATTGTTTGGGTGGGTGATTTTCAAATTTTATGGTTTTACTTAGGGTGTCATTAGAAAATCTTGCTAAAAACAAAGTAATTAAAAAAATAAGCAGGCAGACGAGAAATTTAAGATAGATTAGGAAGTGGTGAAACCGATAAGAAGTGCTAAAAACACAGATAAAGCTTGCAAAGCCGTGGCATTTTGATTTCTGTTGTTTTTTCTTAAATGACTTTTTTTTTGTTTGCCTGGTTTCACTTTTCCTTAAATGCAATTTTTCTAAAATATCAGCTAGATCCGTGACACTGCCAGTGACTGAAAGTTTATATGCTATGATGCGTGATTAGCTCAATGGGCTATGTATTGTGTCTTATCATATCTAATACTTCACTTTTTTATATATAAAAGCCGTGTTACTGTCATATCCATGGTGTGTCCTTGGTATATTTGGGCATCATAGGTCATATGTTGACCGGTGGTTGATTTTGTATATGCTAGATTCTCTAATTGAAGTTGTGAAATGGTGAATGTGGTTTAAGCTAGAGAAGCAGTGAGAATATTTTTGTTGACGCACATGTAGGAAGTTCACTTTTAAAAAAGAAAAAAGTATTCTTTTTTCTTTCTTAAAAGTGACAATTAATTAATAGCCATCATGATATTGGAACCTTTGTTTCCTTAAAGATAACGGCCATTTCTTTAAAAAAGAATAACCATTAATTAAATTATTTGTCATCCAGTATTTTGTAGTTTGAGCGTACTATTTTTATGTAGTGCATGGCAGCATATCAGTAATTCTCAGTGACCTTGTTGTAGAAGTTTTTCATGGTGATCTGTACCTACTCTTGACATAGCAATTATTCTTTTTTTATTTTGTTTTGGAAGCTCTGTTTTCCATGTTCTCACATAAGCACATTGTTACCTGAATACAGGCAAAGCAGGAATTCAGTATGGAGGGAGAATTCACATTATTCAATGTTCTATGGCAGTACCCGGCACGCAATCTCAACTATTTCTATCCAGACGATTGGTATCACCTGAGCACCGGTTGCCTTCTGCTGCTGTAGTATGTTCTGCTTCCTTGGTAGGTGTTCCTCTTCTTCTTCTGTTAGTTGCAGCATTTTCTTCTTTGGTGCAGTATGTATTCCAGAATTACCTGCCAGATTAGGTCTGTGGTGAGCTGGATGGATGAAAATTCCCAAATTTAGTTGCATTTTTGTCAGATTCTAAGATTTGTTTGGCAATGTTTCAGTCTATCTTTTCCCAGATGCAAAATGCTTATGTCATGTCTTTTTTTTTTTTTTTTGCTTCTTTCTTTTTTCTTTTTTTTTTTTTTTGGGCTTTTTTTTTTCCAAGTTTCTAGTGGAGTGATATGATTTTGCATTTCAAAAAATCTAGGACACGGTTACTGGATATGAGCAAGTTATAACATGCTATAGCCTATATGCACATTTAACATTATTATATTAATTTGGAAGTTTCTACCCCATCCCAATGAGGTAGATCGAAATGCTTGCACTTTTGGATGGTTAAATGATCCGCTTTTATACCACATCAATGCAAATGACAGTCAATTGCCAACCACAAACGAGCACCAATAAACAGATTTGTCCATTAAATGAAACTGCAGATTATGCAGCATAGTCACAGTTCCAAGGTTGCTGGTATCATATTTTCTAAATCTGTTTAACATTTTAAAGCATATTCCTAAATCTAGTTTAATAGTTTATATAACTCTCAGATTCTGTGCAAACCAAAGACAGTCGAAACAGTGCAATAAAAAAATGAATGCCAAAAAGAAAGGAATCAACAGAGTCACTGTATCTGTATCTAAGGATGCATCTAGATTTTTGAAGGCTTAAAAGTTAAAATCCATCACATAGACATGAAAAACCAGCACCTTGACATGTTAGTGGAAAGTTGATGACTGGATGGGAAGGTCCATCATGATCTTCCAAAACCCACTATAACTTTGTCATGGTCTCTGCCGTGTCCGGACCTCAAATATTGCAGGAACTGTGCTAGTCATTCCAAATTTCCAACTGAAAGTCCATCTTGAAAAAAAGGAAAGAGTCAACCAGAAACATTGGAAAAGGAAGAAAGGCTGGCACGAAAGATTGAAAGTGATGTGATGTAGGACAGACCCATGGTCCCCCATGGGTCGACCAGCAGCCCATCCATCTTGACCCTTTATCTTGGGACTGCCCCACATATTCTATTATATTTAGAGTTTTTAATCTAAATCTTAAGTTATTTTTAAGTAAGATATTTAAATCCTGGCCGTCGATGTGTTTGAGTGGTTCAAATTAGATCTAGGTTTATGTTTTCTCCTATTTAAGTGATGTAAAGCTTCCTTGGCTAGAGAGTGGAATATTATAATGAATGAAAATTTTCAGAGTGCTTTTGGGTTCCCCAAGTTCTCTTTTTTCCTCGCCTGTGATATGGAGTTTGGCTTGAGATCGAGATTTTTAGGTGAAAGCCTGACCTACCCCCTCCATCTTCCATCTCTACCCTGTCCGCCCTGCATCTTGATCCGTCATCTTCATCATGATGGCAAAGAGAGATGCACATAACATGATAGAAAGTGTATTCTTCTCATCACATGTTTATGTGAGTGCTTTAAAGCTCCATAATGTGACACCCCAGTCACTACACATTTTTCCCCCTTTTTTCCTATAGGATTTAAACCTATTTATCATATATTTGAGTTTATAAACAATTATCTTTTGTTCTTGCTAGTATGATGTTTTACAGTTGATAAAAGTCCTGCTACTGGTAATTTGAAAAGGCCTTGAGAAAAAGTTCTGTTGTCAATGTTTGAAACGTGTATGAGGCAAAAAAAAAAAATGAAAATGCCTCCAGGCTGGTAACTATATATGCCAGGTTTAACTTGGATGCCGAAACTTGAAACCCCAGTATAAATTCTACTGGGCTTTATCTAGGCCTTGATGCAGTTACCCTGCCTTTGAAAGAAGGCAACCAGATCCACACTGTTTGGTGCACTTGATGTTTTGTGAACCTCATGAATCCCTGTTTGTCTGTTGCTTATTTTGACCGCTTTCCTAACTCAGTCTAGTCATCAATGCCTAGAGTAATGTTCTCTCCTAAAAAAGTCCGGACTAATTTTTTAAATGTGTATGTATTGATAAATTCTACGAGAAATGATTCTATGCTGATAACTGTATGGGACTATTCATGCTATCACCTTGTGTTGGTTGATATCTGTCCACCTTTGTTTTATCTATTCCATTCACTCCATGTCTTCCTTTGAATAGCTGCTGTGCCACTCCAGTTAGATTATTCCTACTGTTGGATTGATCAATGCAAGAAAAGGGGATATTAGATAAAAGTTCTTGATTTGCATGCTTGGTCAATCACATGGTTTATATCATTCCTATAGGAGTGAAATTTGGACCATAAACTCTTCATGGTAACGAATGTGATATGAATGGATCAAGCTGAGGTGGCCCAGTGTGAGTCAACACAAAGTGACCACATGCGAGATCCCATTCGATCATCAGCAATAGATTGCTTCTCATTCTTTAGACATCTATATACAGTAAGTGTTGTCATTATTGTATATGATACATGGATTAAATATACGGATGCCTGGTTTTAGTCATTATAAGGTTTCTGGATCAATAGTATATTTTTGTAGGCCTTTTCAAGTACTATGGTTCTTTAAGCTGGTGGGCACTACAATGAAGTCTTATTGGGGGTTTGGTTTACTATCAGAATGCAAGATGTGGAGCAGAGCAAACACAAACAGTTATGCACCAATCGTCAACAATTACCATTGCACCAATACAAGGTATATCCATTTATCGTTTATTCTACAATTAGTTGATTAGTGGAATCTGAAGGGGAAAAAAAGGAGGAAAAGAAAATCCCCTCAAACCAACTAGTTCATCCTTTTCTATTATCCTTAAACTATTAGTATGAATTGCAATAGTGAAATCAAATGGATGTCTGGCGAATTCTGATGTTGGAGACCTTGCTTGCATGAGTCCACTCGAATGAGTTTTGAGCAGGGCTGGCAATGGGTGATGCTGCCCTCATGTACTTTTTGGGTCCATTAGCTTACGTGCTGCACATGGGGTCTGAGTTTGGGACATTAAAATTATTGGCAAGGGCAGGTTAGGCGTCTAATATGAAAATCTTATATTGATGCCTGATCTATGAGGGCCTTTTTATGATTGTTGAAGGTTGGGCCTGGGACTCTGTTCACTCCCAATCAGTGAACAGAGGGACGCTGGGCCTGAATTTCAGCCCTGAAATAAACTGGAGTCCAAATTTCAGGCCTTTTGGATAATCAGGCTTATGCTGACAGCTCTCTTGCCACCACCATAGTTCCCCAACCTAGTGGGTTAACTAAGAGCCGGAACAAATCGACTTGAACTGGTCAGATATTGGGTGACTGGGTAGGGTTAAACTCGGTTTCGACGAGTTTTCAAGAGTCGCTTGGTTGACTTGTGACTTGGCTTGACTGGTCTTGTTCTGGCCAAGCAGGGGTTTTCTTAAGGCGTTTTATCTTTACATATTTAAAAAAGAAGGGAAATTGTGAAAGTGTTGCATAAGCAAATTTGTAGTTGAAATAGCATTGGAGAACCGTAGCCACCACAGGCCTTTGAATTGGCTTTCTTAATCTTATGAGAAACGAGCATGTGCCTTTGAGGCCTCCTTGTGTATGTTGTAGCAAAAGAAATTTCTTTCTTATTTTTGTTTGATGAATGATAATTTTCTTAGTCCAGACCACTCTGTGGGGCCCCCTTCAGACATGTTTATGCATGGTTGGTTGATGATAGGAGAAAAGGTATTAGGTCTATTCTTGACTGCATATGGCTCAAATTTCATTCTGATTCAGTGATCTTTACCACTGAATCAAGAGTATGCAATGTGACTGTTGGACCGAATTATTCTATATTTTATTTTGGAAGTCTCTCATTAGTTGGCTATGAATTGTGATCATTAAATGAAGGTAATTTTGAGTTTACACAATCTGTTCAAGGCCCTTCTCATCTAATTATCAACCGTGCATATAGGTGGTTGATAGACCCCACAAGGTGCGTTGGACTACAATATCATTTCTCCTTTTGTTTGTATCTTCTAAAGTCAAGAACAACATGAATGGATGGAACTATGTATTTTTTTTTACCTAATAAAAAAATGTGTCACTTAGTTGGCCTATTTTCAAGCACTGTTATTGAGTACAAGTTGAATCATGATTAAAATTTCAGGCAAAGAGAAGTCACCTGAGCTCGATGATGGTGGCCCAGGATTCCCTCCTCGTGATGACGGTGATGGTGGGGGTGGTGGCTGGTTAGGAGGGTTCTTCTTTTTTGGTTTACTTGCATTTCTAGGATTCCTAAAAGACCAAGAGAGCAAGGGGCCTTACAAGAATAATAGGAGAAGTTGAGCAAGAGAGAGTATATTGATTTCATGGAGAATTGCTTTTGTTGTGTTCTTGCATTATGAAAATGGAACTAAGCTAAGATTGCTAATATCAATAGAAATTTAATATTTCCCTTTATCGGATGGGGAAGGCCTAGGTGATGATGAATATTTCAATTTATGGTGATTTGTGTTCGGATTTGGGAGGCAGAAACGCAGCATAAAATCTCTCAAGATCAGTCCACTTGCTGCATTATCTAAATCCATATCTCGACCACTGCATTCTCAGTTAGATTGGTTAGAAGCTCACAACTAGGCGATCAAGATGTAGTTATTAACCATACCCTGATCTTTTTCATGCAAGTTCAGAGGCTAATGCTGGGTACTTACTAAACCGGCGGCCCTGCAGAGTAAAAGATGATTTCCAAAGACGAGGCTTGAGTTGAGAGACATCTCATGTGCCGTGCATGTGCAACACAAGTTACACAACTATCGTTGCCTGTGACGCATCTCATTTTCCTTGCAATTGTTTTATTACGGTCATGGAGGGATGCTTTTGGTTTCCCAACATTGATTGCTCATAACATAAAATAAACGATCACGAGCCATAGGGTAATGTGGACCCAATTTATCTTTTCTTGTGCAGATGATAACATGGAAGACCACATATAATATGATACGTTACCCAATTTATCTTTTCTTGTGCAGATGATAACATGGAAGACCACATATAATATGATACGTGTTATGGATAGTAGAAACTTCAATCGATGCAACCTATTTTACTCTCCTTTTATTTTATCCTATAGCAAGCAAAAAAGCTATCGATTTACTATAATGATTTTGTTTTTTACTCTAGTTTACGGGATGCAATTCCAGCCTTTAGTGAGTAAAGTAGACCTCGGGAGATGTAAAACAATCACTAAGTGAGGGCAGGTGACTACAGATTCGCACTTAGCCAGAGCGGATGGGTAAGAACCGATTCCAATTTTGCACTCGTGGTAACAGAATTTCCACTCGTGGTAAGAGGCGAGTCCATCTTTTACTATAATGCTACTTGCATGCAGATAAGACGTTGGAGGGGGTCCCACTGCAGTACTTTTGATCTAACTTAAAAAAACACTAGATAAGCCATTGCGTATTGAATAACTTGTCATTGTCGGAATTAGCTGTGAATAGGTTTTTTTTTTTTCGAACTGAGTTATTTTTAAAGTATTATAATGAAACCAACAGCGAGAGAAGCAAACAGACACCTCTAAACCCCCATTTATTTCCCTGCTGACGCGGTTGAGTATTAATTAAATAAAACAGGTGAGAGTAAGGCAAGGCCGGCAAAGGCTGCTGTCTGTCTACTCTCCATCTTTTGCTCTGTTTTTTTTCTTGAATCTTGACTTGAGAGCATGAAGGGGGAGGAAGAGCAAGGGGGCAACAGGGTTTGGGTGTGTCGGCCTAATGAGAGAGACCTCTGGAGCCCGAGCGGCGGGCAACACGAGCCCCAGGATGCGCTCAAGATCCGGTTCTCGGCCCCAGCCAAGCACTGGACGGATGCAGTGCCTATCGGCAATGGTCGCCTCGGTGCCATGGTGTGGGGTGGCATTCTCTCTGAAAAACTCCAACTCAATGGTATGCTTTTTTGCAACTATCAAACAATGAGTATGAGACAATGTGAAATCGCTGACCGATTCTCACATAGAAAATGTGTACAAACAATTGTTCCGTACTTCGGTTTGATCTTTTACCCTTAATTTATGAGTTTCCAAGTGAAGGGTTAAGATTTCCAATGTGCTGTCTACAACTCACTTATGCCATCTTGGAACTTCTTCTGTAGATGATACTCTCTGGACTGGGGTTCCTTCTGACTACACTGATCCACATGCGCCTAGTGTTCTATCTCATGTTCGAAAGCTTGTTGATAATGGCCAATATGCAGAAGCCACTGCTGCTGGCGTTGACTTGACTGATCATCCATCAGATGTATGTAGGTCTTACTTGACTTTGAGCATTCTGATTGCTCAATCTGAGTTGCTGTGTGTTGTTAACAACTACTTCCATGTATCAAATCTTTATAATATTTTGAGCATATATCCTATGGTACGACAGTTATGGAATATATGTTACTTGCTAGTTTGAATCTGACAAAAAAGAAGAAGAAGAAGAAGAGAAGAGAGATTGGTTATTGCAGTAACTTCATAGTTCATATGGAGTCAATTCACTCAAAGCTATTTTCAACACAACTGTTCTTCACTGTGGCATTAAGTTTACTAATTCATCGATTCAAACAGGACATACCAGAATGGTCTTGTCGTCCATTGGACTGCATGTTAAATTGGTAATAAGTTCCTTCTTGTTTTTTGGGTGGCTTTTGAATCTCACAACAAAATGACTAGTTCTTGCCAACATGAGGATTTTAAATTTAAAACTCTCATCAAACACATTAAAAAGAAACAAAATTTTAATAATTTTATCACCATCACCAAACACAGCTACATGTGAGCTCTCTCATGAAACAGGAAGGGAGAGTGCTGTCAGGCAACTCCCTCACCAAACAGGAAGGGAGAGTGCTGTCATGTTTTACATTGAACTTTATTCGTATATAAGACTGACCACTGTTTCACTTCATGCTAAACTGTGAGTGCTTGTTTATTTGTATTAAGATACATAGGAATTCATGGTGAAATCAACTCTACCAAAGGATGATTACAGAGGTGAGAGGTAGACATGAGGTGAAGGATATAAGGTGGAGATGTAGATAGGATCTTCTCTTTTCTATGTGTTGAATTATTAGGGTGATGATTGGGTAGTTATTTATCATCTTCCCTTGATTCTATTTCCACAAACGAAAGGTTATTTGATGCTCATGTTTGAAAATCCACCTTTGATCTTCATTTTTATTTAACTATTGCATGAAATCGTATGTATTCAATTCCTTTGTATTCTAGTGCAAACAAACAGGCTCTAATTGTTTTTAATTTGATATTTGTTTGAGTTATTGGTACTTGTTATATTAGATTAGATTAGTTGGTTAACGATGCCCCAAATATTGCATGTTTTTCACGGACATTCTCAATCAATGCCAATATGAACTATTTCATGGTAATGGTGCAGGTTTACCAGCCTCTTGGTGATATGAATCTAGACTTTGGTGATTCCAATGTTGTATATGCCACAGAAACTTATGAAAGAGAGCTTGATTTAGATACGGCATTGGTCAGCGTGAAATATACCATAGGTGATGTACAGTTCACACGGGAACATTTTTCTTCGAACCCACATCAAGTGATTGTAACAAAGATCTCTGCGAATGTATCAAGTTCAGTATCCTTTACAGTATTTCTAGATAGTAAATTACAGCACAATTCACATGTAAACGGTGAAAACCAGATCATCATGGAGGGAAGTTGTCCTGGTAAAAGAATACCACCCAAAGCAAATGAAAATCCAAAGGGAATTCAGTTTTCTGCAGTGCTTGAGTTGTGGATTAGTGATAATGGAGTAATAAAGATTGTAGATGGTAAGAAATTGAAGGTTGAAGGTTCAGATTGGGCTGTTTTGCTTCTGGCAGCTTCGTCATCATTTGATGGTCCTTTTACTCAGCCTTCGGATTCTAAGAAGGATCCCACTTCCTTGTCATTGAACACTCTGAAATCAATCGGCAATATGCCATACTCTGAGCTTTATGCACACCATTTAGATGACTATCAGAAGCTTTTTCACCGTGTCTCATTAAGCTTTTCAAAAAGTTCCAAAAGTGTGTGCAATAAATTAACCAAAAGTGTGTGCAATAAAGAAACATTGACCTTTCTGGGTAGCAGACATGTTGTGTCTCAGCAAATAGGAGAACTTATTTCAGCAGAAGGCAGCAATGATGTTGTGGTATCCACTGCTGAAAGGGTAAAATCTTTCAAAGATGATGAAGATCCTTCTTTGGTGACACTTCTTTTCCACTATGGTCGATACTTGCTCATCTCCTCTTCACGGCCTCGAACTCAGGTTTCAAACTTGCAGGGGATATGGAGCAAGGATATCGAACCAGCGTGGGAGTAAGTTTATTTTTTCCTTGTTTATTTTTTCCTTTCTTGTATTTCTTTCTCTTGTCGTTCTTTTTTTTTAATTTACTTGCATTATTAATTTTTTAAAAAGTAGTATGTGGTCCTGCACTGATTGAAGATAAAATGAGAGAAAATCGACTAAGATGGTTCGGCTATGTTAGAAGGCGTCCAACGGAGGCACCTGTTAAAAGGTGTGAAAGCATGGAGATTGCCAGGAGTAGGAGAGGGAGAGGGAGACCCAAGAGAAGTTGGAAAGAATCTATTAAACATGACCTTGCTTACATGGATCTAACGGAGGACATGGCCCTCAACAGATTTGATTGGTGTCGTCAAATCCATATAGCCGACCCCACCTAGTGGGAAAAGGCTTGGTTTGGTTAGTATGTGGTCCTGCACCACCACAAATGTGTTGGTTGATGATGCTCCCAATTCATACACATGAGTCTCATGGTTGGACAATATCATAATTTGTGGGATAACTGCATATTCCTACAAGTTCCATTTCCTGTTTCATACATTCATTTCATGCTTTTAACTTAATACTAAAACTGAAGTGTTGAAATGAGAATCTTCCTGCATCATTTTCCATATCTGTTTCTCCGTCTTGCTATTATGTGTGGTTTAAAAGTTCTGATGCCTACACTATCTTCTCTTTTCTTGTTTTTCTTCTGAAATCAAAACCCATATTTAATATCTTGAAAGTGTAACTTGTCTGTCATTTATCATGCTGATGCGTCCCTGAAAGAATCCCCTTTGAGGACCAAACTACACATATTTTTTTGTGGCAAAATTGGGATGGTTTGTACTCTCTCTCTCTCTCTCTCAGAGTAAAAAAAAATGCTATATTTACTTGGGATGTACTGCATGTGCTATTATCATTTATCTAAGCGTCGGCATTAAATAAATACCATGATTTTTTAATTTTCTTTCTTGAAAATTTATTGTTGTTTTACCTTTACAGCTGTGCTCCTCACTTGAATATAAATCTTCAAATGAATTATTGGCCTTCACTTCCTTGCAACCTTAGTGAATGCCAAGAGCCCTTGTTTGATTACATTTCGTCTCTTGCAATTAACGGGAGTAAAACTGCACGGGTAAGGTCCTTTTCCTTATATTTCATACTGCATCTACTTACAGTTTGCTTCTCAAAGTAGCATCGAGTTCAAAAGGTTTCGAGCCAGCAAGAAACTAATTTTTTTTATGAACTTTATTTCTCAAATTTCTTATTCTTCGTAACAGATGTAAAAATCTAGGGAGTGGCATAAGGCATGGGTTTGCTCCCCACGTCTTGTGTTTGAAATTGCCCCAAATTTGCTTGGTGTGTGTTTGTGTGGGTTTAGCGGGGACCACCCTGGAGATTAATCCTGTTGGGTCAAAGACCGCGGGGATACTCATTTCTTCAAAAAAGAAAAAAAAAAGATGTAAAAGTCTGAGCACAATTTAGAGAAATTGCCTAGCGAAAATCCAAATCTATAAAGTAAAGTCTCTTAAAAATAGCAATATTTTAATATCTTCCCTGGCCAAACTTGGGCTGTGCCAAATATCTATATTAATAAAACTACTGTGAGAAATAATTGGAATGATTTTTTTTTTTTGGTGTGAACCACACAAAGCATGTATCCATGTTTCAGAAGAATAACATTGGAGACTAACTAGATTGATATTAAATAAGTTCTTTTAGGTAAGCCCAGAAAGTCAGAAACTCAATGATCCAGATTGTTGATCGATGAGTTCTCTGCAGTCAATGCAATATGAATTTTGTGAAGAAAAGGATAAGAGTCGTTCTATGTTTTATGTGAAAAACCTCAATGGTTGAAGGTCAGGATCTTGCAATTTGAGTCCATATCACATTTATTTTATCAAACCCACTATATCAGCAAGATATACATTTTTTGAGTTGCACCTTGCAATTCCTTGTTGAAAATAGGTGAAAATGTTTTTCATTTTTCAGTTTGGTTTTCAGCACTTCATATTTAATCATGGATTATTCTTCCTATTTGGTCCTTAGTTTTTTGTTGACAGGTTAATTACGAAGCGAATGGTTGGGTTGCTCATCACGTTTCTGATATATGGGCAAAAACATCACCACATCGAGGGCGTCCTAAATATGCTGTGTGGCAGATGGGTGGAGCATGGCTTTGTACCCATCTATGGGAACATTATACTTACACCATGGACAAGGTGAGAAATGGAACTTCTTTAAACACTTTGTCATGTTCTGAATTTGTGAAATTGTTCTTCTCGCCTTTTTAAAATGGTAAATTGTTCTGATTGCCTTGTCCTATAGATTAATATTGCTATACATTATTCTCATCCAATTGGAAGTTTGTTGGGACTTTTCTACTATGTAACAAGAAGTCTAGAGCACTCCATAATAAGATTGTTGTCTAAACCCTTTTTTGCAAGATATGTTGCACACCTTTTTCGTTTGTTGTGGTGATGGATGTGAAGTGCGGAAGAAAATAAAGAGGAAATAGATCTAAATCATACACCACACAAAAGATGAGAAGATTTACGTCATTCACCACTAAGGCCTAGGTCACAGGTGAAGAGAAGGGGTGGTTTCCATTTTATAAGAAGATACTGGAGTAACCAAGGAAGACAAATCCGATGGTTCATGACCTCAAATCCAAAAGTCCTCAATCAACAGAAGAATATTACATACATCAAGTAAAAAATAGGGATCACTTTCGTTGATCTCTAAATCTGCCAAACCAAATCTTCAAATCTATGGTAGTTATCTTAAACCGAAGGAGAAGGAAGAGAAGGGAATCACTGCTCCCGCTCCCATAGTGGGTTACTGTCTCCTCTCCTGGCCACTAAGTGAACTCAGCAAAAAAAAAAAAAAAAAAACGGAGAAGAGAAAAGTGCATGTAAATTGCCACTATTAATTATCAATCGGATTCAAAGACTAGTGACTGGGCGACCCATGTACATTGCTTATGTATGTCTCATAAGACACTGAAAACCTTGCATGTAAATCCTATCATTTATCTAATTTCATAACAAAAAACCCCCTAAATGATAGAATCCTATTGTAATTAAAAATAAAGGAAATGAACTAATTAAAGAATCCACAGCATAGTCCAGCACTAGGAATGACTTTAGCAGGTGATTTTTGGGGCTGTTATTCCCCTTTTTATGCTTGAGAAAATCACTCAAATCCAAATCTAAACTTCCTAATAATGAGTTCTAAATAAGAAAAAAACTTAAAAACATTCAAAACAATGAGAGCATTGTGATGTGCGTAGGAAATCAAGAGGACATCTTGGTCGTATTGTCTATTAGAACTTCATACCTCATGTGCAATCCTTTGGAAGCTAGCCACTTGATCTTCATCTCAATTGTAAAAAATCCCTACAGTTCTTTCCCTAATCAGAGAAAATATATCAATGCATTGCTTTTTGGGATTTTTTTGTATTGTCTTGGAAGATCTGAATCTATGGGGCTGTGGGCCCCATATATGTGGGGTCTGCTGAGCATATTTGGGCCTGTTTGGGACTGTTGGGAGTGACCCAACTATGCTATCACTAACATGTTTTTAATCCTCTTTTGATTCAGCAAATTTTAGATCTGATTTACACCAATTCTAGGTTTGACCCCTTTTCTAGATTGGGCCATTTGCTTTTGTATCAGATACAATAGAATGAAAAACAGCGGGGAAGAAGTTCCTTGGGTGTTCTGTATTTTCCTCGAAAGACTCAAAAAGTTATCAACAAAGAGAGCCTTGCAACCCATTTCCTAGGTCACTTTCGTCTTTGCTTTCTTATGTTTTTATTTTTAGTTTTTTAAAGTTCTTTTTCCACCCAAAACAGCAATTTCCTTTATTTGCTAAGCACTAAAGAGAAATCAAAATCCTTTTAGTACTATTGCCAGAAGCAGCCTAGCTGCACCCAAGTCTATTAAAGATTTTCCAAGTATAACATTTTCTACACTTTAAGTGGGAAATTCATTTCTTCTTATGTTCTTATTGGCTTGGAGATGGCCGTGAGGGCCCCCACCCTTACTCTCACAGTATCGTGAGAGTTACTCTCATAGGAGTATCTCTCTGTCTCTCTCTCTCTCTATATATATATATATATATTTTAGCACCAATATAGGATGCTTATCAAAAATTTATTTTGCCTTCTGAACGTGCACCCTATCTTCTGGGGCCAAATTGACACATGCCGCTCATGGGGCAAAAAGGAGTGGGTGGGTTTGGGGCTAAGGGAATTGGAGGGAGGAAGTTCTTGGAGTGGATGAGATGTGCGTTCATCCCAATTGCATGATGATCATCATAGATTTAAAGGACCCAAAATTAAACAGTTTTGTAAGTGAAGTTATATTTTTGGTAATTGAGCCCAATTCATTGCAGGTGTTGAAATTAAAGTAGATTTGTTTAGATTATTTTTAATTGTAATTATGGAAGTTATGGCAGTTTTGCTAGCGGTGATCTTTAAAGGAGTTGGGTGTGTGTTTGAATTTAGGAAGTTTGTTCTTGTTATGTGCAGACCTTTTTTTTTGTTTTTTTTGTTTTTTTGTTTTTATTTTTTGAATTTTTTTTTTAATTTTTATAACAAGATTAATGATTTTCCATTGAAATTCCATATAAGATTTGTTTGCTGTTCTTCTTGACCTTTTGTTGCAAGTCTTGGGCTAGTGTAAACTTCATTTCAACCATTTGAGGAGTGAATTTTTCCGCTGTTTGGAATTTGTTCTTTTTTTTTTTTTTTGCACTTGGGCTCAACACTCACTTCACAGTTAAAGGATGAGAGGCTTCTCCTCACTGGATTATTCAATGGAACTCATTCCGAGTCCAAACAACTATTTATTTTGCTGAAGAATAATGAATATGAATGGTCAATTTCATGGGGTCATTTTTCTAACATGTTCTTTACATTTAGGGTTTTTTAGAAAATAAAGCATACCCACTGCTGGAAGGATGTACCTCTTTTCTGTTGGACTGGTTGATTGAAGGCCGTGGAGGATTTTTGGAAACCAATCCATCAACTTCTCCTGAGCATGAATTTATTGCTCCTGATGGTAAGAGAGCAAGTGTGAGCTATTCCACAACTATGGATATGTCAATCATACGAGAAATCTTCTCTGCAATCACTTCTGCTGCCGAGGTAATCATTGACGTTCCAGTTTTCTCCATTTAAAAGTTCTTAGTTCTCTGTCTTGATAAACCTGATTTTCTACCAGTATTTACTTAAAAATCATTTTAGATAATGAGACATTGAGTAGATGAAGTTTTGGCTTTTCTCCTGTTGATGAAAAACTTCAAGGCTTGGCCAAGTCAAAAAGACCAGGCTGAGACAAGTACGGTTAATTTGGTCCTTGACATGCAAGGTCGTTGCAAAGTCCAAATATTAAAGCTTGTTAGATATGCCTTGCAGCGTCTATTTAAGAGCCAATTACAAAATCAAGTTTTTGATGAATGTAGGTTTTGGGAAGAAGTCAGGATGATATAATTGTAAAAGTCAGAAATTCACAATCGAAGCTGTATCCAACAAAAATTGCCAGGGATGGTTCCATCATGGAATGGGTAAGAAAATTCCCAATTGTAAATGATTACCTTAGATTGTTTCCAATACTGCATGGAAAGTTACTTTGTACAATCAATGAAAAGGAAATAAACATGTGCTGATTTTTCCATTTGACTCTAAGATAGCCTATATATTTCCTTATGGCAGGCACAAGATTTCGAGGATCCGGAGGTCCATCATCGGCATTTGTCACACCTTTTTGGTCTTTTTCCAGGTCACACAATAACCCTAGAGAAAACTCCAGACTTAAGTAAAGCTGCTGATTACACCCTTTACAAAAGAGGTTTGTGCATAGAAATTTAACAAGAATATTCATTTATCTTTATGCAGTTAATTTGTTTAAATTTGTCCCATTTCATAAAATTCTGATTCATAGATTTCTTGTATATAGTGACAATCCCCTGTGACAGTTACATTGGACCGTGACACTGAAATTCTTCATAAAGGAACATGACGACTAGAAATGAATGCATATGCATGTCTAACAAATATAAGGGATAGGAATATTCACTTTTTTTTTTTTTAATTTCCCTACCGGTGAGGATGAAGATATTTACATTTTGTACTCCAAACAATTAAAACATTGTCGGGGAAGGAGTATTTTGACACTTTAGTTTGTTATAGTTTGTACTCCAAACAATTAAAACTAGGCCGGTTCAGAATCAGGCAGTTCTACTATTGGGTATTGCACTTTAGTTTGTGTTATAGTTGTGTTGGAAGTGTAATAAGCATCAACTTCATGCCAGATCTAGTTTGGAGGTGGAGTATAGTGCAATGGGCAACAAAACATGTGAGCTGTTGTGGTTGAAGATACTGCTAATGGAGTAGGGATTTCCAAGAGGTAGTCGTATGACTGGACATTGTGATAATATGACAGCGATTCATGTTTGCTTCAAATCTGGTGTACAAGGCTACAAGCATACAAAACATATTAAAATTGATTAACTTTGTCCGGAAGGGAGTGAAGAAGGAAATAGAATTAAAGTATGCCCGATTTGAAGATCAAGTTGTTGATTTTCTTGCAAAAAGTGTATCAAGGAGCCATTTATGTGGCATTTTCTCCTAACTGGAGCATACTAGATATTTTCATGCTCCAGCTTGAGGGGAAACATTGAGACTCAAATAGAGATTGTTCTGTATTTTTTTTTTTTTTCCAAAAGGGAGATGAATTGTTGGCGGATGAATTGAGAGATGACGTGGATATGAAACTTGAGAGATGGTGAGAGCCATTAGAATCCAAGAGCTTTAAAAGACAAAATATATGAATTTCAACTTCAATGGGGATGTGCAAAAAGATGTGATTTCTGTGAGAGTTGAAGCTCAAGAGATAACTATGAAGAGAGTCCTTCCGTTACTATGTCTCTATAATTAGTAAGGATGTGGAGATTGTGGATGTTGAATAGAATGAAGTCTTGATAGTTGAAGTGGAGACTTGCTTCTGGAGTGCTTTTTGATTAGTGCATACCAACAAGATTGAAGAGAAGATTTTACTAGATAACAATTAGACCAACTATACCTTATGGAGTAGAATGTCGGCTAATTAGGAAGAAATATATGCAAAAAAAAAAAAAAAATGTGAGTAGCAAAGCTGAGAATGATGAGTTGGATTTATGGTAAAACTATGAAAATATCCGAAATGAGCGCATTCTAGGATATTATACCAAAACTAAAATTCCAGTGGTACGTAAGCTTCTTTCTAATGTTAACTTTAGCTTACAAGTAACATGAATTTAGTAACATTTTTCTAATCATTTAAGATGCATGGTTATTTTTTTTTTTTATTTTCTTATTTTTTTATTTTTGGAGAAGTAACGTACATGTTTACTACTGATGCTGTTTCCCTTACAAGACTGAAGAGTTTAGGAGCTGGTACTAAAATTCAGTTCTTGAAAATCTGAGTCTATTTTGTGACTCAGCCATCAAATATATCCTCAACCATGTTTCTTTCACTTGGACAGGAGAAGAGGGCCCTGGATGGTCAACAGTATGGAAGACAGCTTGTTGGGCACGTCTTCACAGTAGTGAAAATGCATACAGGATGGTCAAGCATTTGATTAACTTGGTGGACCCTGATCATGAAGCTCCTTTTGAAGGGGGACTTTACAGTAACCTGTTCACAGCCCACCCTCCTTTTCAAATTGATGCCAATTTTGGGTAAGCAGTAATTATACGTTCTTACTCTAATCCGATGAATATAGTTGCTGTGTTGGTTTTCCTGTGGCCATCATTGAGGGTGAATAATGGCCAAAGAAATGGATGTATTTTACTTGTAAGCATCTCTTTGTAGGACACTGATTAGAGGACTGCGATCTCCCAATCTAGGAGAATTGTATGTCGTGCCTGTTATATGGTGGGATCTGTTAGATAAATACTCTGGTTGTCATACGAGCCCAAAATGTACAGAATCCTGTGCATCAGTTGATCCTACAATTCCTCAAAAAAGATGGACATAGGTTGACAGATCGAGGAGACGTAAGAGCCTGGGACACAGTGGAAGTCGATCACTTTTGCAACCCAGAGGTTGTGGGGCTCTAGCCATTGTTCCAACCATAATGAAAAAACAATCATGAATCAAAAAGGAAAAGAAAAGAAAAAGATTGATAGAGAAACTTTATTGGAGGCTCAAAACTTTTTTACAGTGACTTACTAAAACCTGTTTGATTGTATATGTCAGTTTTACTTCTGCAATCGCAGAAATGCTTGTTCAAAGCACTGAGAAGGACCTTTATCTTCTGCCTGCTCTTCCACGAGATAAGTGGGCAAATGGGTGTGTTAAAGGATTGAAAGCTCGTGGTGGTGTGACGGTCAACATATGCTGGAAGGAAGGAGGTCTACATGAAGTTGGTCTTTGGACTATAGCAAATAAAAAATCCATGATAAGGTTGCATTACAATGGAACTGTTGCCACTGCAAGATTATTGGCTGGCAACATTTACACTTTCGACAGAAAGCTGAAATGCTTGAAGATGCACTCCCTCTGACAAGCGGCCATTTTGTAAGGCCACTGATAGCTACTGAAAGTCGGAAAGAAATGTTCATGTCTTTGATTGTTTCATCCTGTTGTTTGATGCCTACATGAGCTGAATTTTACATGGGCTATGGACTGGATCATTCCCCTAGTTAATTTTTTTATAAGAGCTAGAGAAAATTAGTAGTGAGAAATAAAACCCACTGAATTAGAATCTGATTTCATATCCCATTGCCTCGCCGAGTGTGCAATGCAATTGTGGATGCTCTGGAATCTGGAGGTTTCCTTTGTTTTCCTCACGAGTGGATGGGATCAACGAATGCTTTGAGTATTGCCGAACACTGAAATGGTGCAATATTTCAATATTCTGCTATTTTGTATTGTGTTAACAAAATCTAAGGGCTCATTTGTTTTCATGGAATTGAATTCTTAGGAGTTTTAAGATATGAATTCTAGTTAAATTGGCTATAATGAAAGAAAAAAAGGTGAAGATCCACAACTGGCCATGAAATATGTGCATCGCTTTTGAGGGAAAATGATTTCCTCTGTGTGGAAATGAATACTCTTCCATGTACCTGTGGCCATGAAATATGTCGCCTAAGGGAAAATAGTTTCATCTTTGGTGGAAAATGAATGCCCTTCTATCCACGTAGTAAATGGAATCCTACGTTGGTTAAAAATAGCCCATCAATATTCCTTGACTTAAAAATGCCATGAAAATATGCGTTGTTTCCTTTGCCCTTCACTTCTTTATTAATATTCCTCATTGGTATCACTTTACCATAAGCTGGTAAGAATTTGATTCCATGCAAGAAAAGGACCCTAAAGGACTTATTTTTGTTTACTTAATTTTCAGAGTGGTTAAAAATGAAGATTAAAAGGTGAATATCAAAAGATGAGGTGTTTCTTCTCTTTTTTAATAAAAGTAGAACAACTGAAGATAAAAATGAATAATTATCCATCACCCCCAGTAATTTAGATCCTTGAGAAAGGCATACACCATTACCTATATTTTTTTACCCCAGGTAACAATCCTTTATCCTCTCTTCTTTAATAATCTTAAAGATGGAGCCCACTTAATTCCAAAGGGTAGTTCACCACGGTTTGCATCCGGAGGTTGTAGGTTCAAAACTGTACCAGTACACTGGGGCTATGGGGGAGATTATCCGGCTTCCTTTTGGGCTGTGAGGATTTAGTCTGTATCCGGCTTCCTTTGGGCCTTGAGAAATTAGTCTAGCCAAAGGATTAGAAACCTCTGATAGAAAAAAAATAAAAAAAAAGAAAAAAAGAAAAATAAAGAATGGAGCCCATTTAACGATGAATTTCTATGTAAACAATACCTATTCATAGAGGAATTCCTGGCCAAAAAGCAAGCCTAGGTAGATGACGGCCGGTGATAGCAGTGTGTCTAGCTTTGTAATTCTCTGTTGCTGGGGATGGCGGCAAGCTCTTTGGTAGCGGAGGCCGTGTGGAGAGACATCGAAACCGCTCGCTCAGGTTTATCTCTCTCTCTCTCTCTAATCTCTTCTTTCCCATCTTCATCTAAAAGCGTTTTTCTAACTTGTTCTTCTGCTATTTGCTTCGGCCCCAAAACCCTAAAAACCGCATCAAAAACGAAAGAGCAGTTACAGACGACCATCTCTCAATGTCGGTACTATAAAAACCCCTTCTATCTGATCACCATTACAACTAAAAGAAAGAAACACCATGAATGTATTATGTCCGGCTGAATCGCTGCTGCTCTATAATCCCAGATTGCATTTCCTCTTCGGGAAGAATTTCGAGCGCGCAACCAGAATCGTCGATCAGGGCGGCGTCAAGAGGATTTCGGGCGATCCCAGCCGTCGATTTTTGTTTCAGGTCTCAATTTCTCTCCTTTGTCTTCCTCCTGTTCAATGTATTTGTTGGGTCACACGATCTAACGGTTTTGATGGCAGAAAGGCGTGACCCACTTGAACACAGCAGCAAATTTGTCTATAACCTTAAAAAGCAATTATTAAATTGTTTAGTGTAAGCATGTTTCATGGAAATCATCAGGTGGTAGGGGAATCAAGGAGAAAAGAGGAGTACATCTGCTTCGCGGAGCACCATTGCACTTGCTATTCATTCTTCTATGACATTGTCAACAGGGGAGAACAACTCTGTGTATGATTAATTGCATTTTACCATTCATCACTTGGATTCCACATTTGATAGTCGTCCAAAATTTTTTTTTTTTTAATGATGTAATGATTATTTTATATATATATATATATATATATATATATTCTCCCCATTACAGTGTAAGCACCAATTAGCAGCGCGACTTGCAGCAGCAGTTGGAGCGTGCATTGAAGTTAAGGTTTCTGATGAGGAACTGGCCATACTGCTTTCCAAACTCTGAAACTGTGTGTTGGTGAATTCAGAGAAGTAAAGGTTTGCTGATTTTTAATTTTTAGTTTGTCTTGAGGTCTTGTTGTTTTATTGGGCGATTTTTTTATAATATTCTTGGAAATTTAGTAGGAGGAAAGCGTTGTTGGAACTTCAAACACAAAATTAATATCTAGATGACAAGGAAACTCCATTTTAAATGGGGGGAAAAAGTTGCATTCAAAACAAAACATTTACAAAATTTTCATGGATATATCCACTAGGTGAAAAATTTTAAACAAAATATCTATTTAAGTAATGATTTTCTTTCTTTCTTTCTTTCTTTCATGTAGTTTGATTTTTGATGTAATTGCATTTATATATAATCAGTATTATATGGCAATACACTTTTTCTGTGTGATCATATGTACATCATCATCATGAAAGCCTTATCGCAACTATGTTAAGGTGCCCGATCATATATACATGTTAACCCAAAATGGTTCACAAAGATATTAAATTCTGTTTTAGTTTTTTTTTTTTTTTTTTTTTTTTTTTTAATTATTATTATTACTCTTTCCCAAGGTTTTATTTTATGACCAACAAGTTTGATTTTACCAAAGAAAAAAAAAAGTTCAATAGCTTGACAGTTTGAACTTTTCTAAAAATCTCCTTTATTCTAGAGAAGGGACCATAATACTCTCTCCTTTCTTTGGGCATTCCTTTTGTAGGCTCTTGTTTGCTTGCATTCAATTGAATTCCTAAAGATTCAGCCATTTAGGGCACCACAAAGGTTTAATAAAGAGGTGAAGGGTGAAGGTTGTAACGGGGAGATGTGGATGGGACTTTGACTTTCATAAGATTTGATTTACTTGGTTGATGGCTGGGTATTCATTTTCTATTAGAAGGGAGATTATTTGATAGCCAATTACGCAATGACACCTTTGTTTCTTCAATTTTAACCATTTTAGGAATACATTTCTTAGAATTTATAGGAATTCAATTCCATGCAAACAAATTGCCCGTAAATAAATTGCTAACCAATTAAGCCAATGGTTGTTTCAAATAAATATTTCTATAAGCATACCATATGGATTTATCACTCTCTTTTTCTTCTTCTTTGCTATCTGAGTATACTTCTAATATTCTTAATATGAATTTCACTACTATGGTGTAGTGTACTAAGTACAAGGAAGACACATTGATATCATGGGAAGAGATTTTTATCTTTGCACCTCTCCTATAAGACCACCTACCCCACTTATGATTCATTCCCCAACTCACACTCATTAGCCTTGTGTTAATTGTCACTCACCTCAATTGGACGCTCATCTATCTATTACTCATTGTTGGATAGGAAAACAATACTTCTATAGAATCACTAAGCTACTCTCTCTCTCTCTCTATATATATATACATATTGGAGAATATTCATGTACATCCATCTCTCACCATAGGGTGAGAGACACTTACATAATTGAAAATATTCATGTGCAGAAGTGGAAAAGCCATATATGGTCATATGCAGAAAAAGAATGTTCATGTGCAAAGAGGGAAAGCCATGTAAGTGTCCCTCACTCTATGGTGAGGGATGGATGCTATATATATATAGAGGGCCAGCTCTCCTAAGCTAAAGTTTAGGATAAGGTAAGCTCAAGTGTGTGGTGGGGCCCACTTGGGGACCTGCATGAGGATGGGGATGGGGGATTTGGTTCATTTGGATGGACCAAAGGTGGGCCCCACAAGCATGAGCTTACGAAATTTTCTCCAAAGCTCTTGCTCATATATATATATATATATATATATATATATATATATATATTTGGGAGATGCTCCTGTGAGAGTATCTCTCACCTTATTATGAGAGATAAGGGTGGCGGCCCTTACATTTAAGTTGTTGGGATTGGATATGGATGTGAGGGCTCCCCACTTTATCTCTCATAGTAAGGTGAGAGATGCTCTTACAGGAGCATCTCCCTATATATATATATATATATAGTTAATAATCCTTCGATGAAGAACAAATATCTGTTGCCTCGCAGCGAAATTGTTCGATCCGCTTTAGGGAGCAGCATATTTTTCGAAGATCGATCTTAGATCTGGTTACCACCAATTAAGAGTTCGTGAGCAAGACATTGAGAAGACAGTGTTCAGGACGAGATACGGTCACTACGAATTTCTTATGATGCCCTTTGGTTTGACCAATGCGCCGGCTGTGTTTATGGCACTTATGAATATGATCTTTGCTCCCTACCTTGATCAGTTTATCGTAGTCTTCATCGATGACATTTTGGTGTACTCCAAGTCTATGGAAGAACATGCAGATCATCTGAGATCATCGCTTCAGCTTTTGAAGATTCATCAGTTATATGCCAAGCTCGAAAAGTTTGAATTTTGGCTTGAACAAGTGGCCTTTTTGGGGCATATTATATCTTGAAATGGCCTAAGAGTGGATCCAGCGAAGGTAGAAGCTGTTATAAATTGGCAGAGTCCAAGAACAGTAGCAGAGATTCGGAGTTTTCTAGGCCTTGCGGGGTATTACCATAGATTTGTCAAGGATTTTGCCAAGATCTCATCCCCGTTGACAAAATTGACCAAAAAAGATATTTCCTTTATATGGACTGAAGAATGTGAATCCAGTTTCTAGACCCCAACGGAAAAGTTGAGGACCGCCCTAGTTTTGTCCTTACTGGAAGGCTCAGGAGGATTCGTGATTTATTCAGATGCTTCTAGGGTTGGCTTGGGGTGTGTCCTTATGTAAAATGGTAAGGTTATAGCCTATGGGTCAAGACAGTTGAAGAATCACGAGAAGAATTATGTCACCCATGATCTTGAGTTAGCCGCCATCGTGTTTGCATTAAAACTTTGGAGACACTACTATGGAGAACAATTTGAGGTATACTCAGATCATCGTAGTCTACAATATCTATTCTTCTCCCAACAAGATCTCAACATGAGACAGAGACGGTGGCTAGAATTTATAAAGGATTACGATTTGCCGATTAAATACATTCCGGGGAAAGGAAATGTTGTAGCTGATGCCCTGAGTAGGAAGTCTTCTTTAGTTGCAGCTATGGACACACAAGAGAGCAAGTTTGATGTTTTCGAATAACTAGACGTCGAGGTCCAACTGCTTAGTGACTCGGTGCTGTTAGCAGCAATGTCGGTGTATGAACCTGAATTGATAATTCAAATTAAGAGTGAGCAGTTCGAAGACCCTAATTTGGCCAAGATAAGAGATCACACTGCCAAGAAACCTGACTTCCAATTGGTGGACGGAATCTTATATTTCAGGGACCGATTATGTGTGCCGAAGATTGATCGGCTGATAGTTCCGATTTTGACAGAAGCACATAATGCGAGATACGCGATGCACCCTGGAAGTATCAAGATGTATAGAGATCTTAAGAAACGCTTTTGGTGGAATAATATGAAAAGAGAGATTGTAGAATTCGTGTCCAAATGTTGTACCTGTCAGCGGGTTGAGTTTGAGCATAGGAGACCTCCGGGTTTGCTACACCCCTTATCTATTCCTCAATGGAAGTGGGAGCATATATCAATGGATTTTATTTCAGGTTTACTGTTGACCTGTTGGAAGAACAATGTAATTTGGGTGATAGTTGACTGGTTGACGAAATCCGCTCATTTTCTTTCTTTCAAGAAAGGTATGAAGTTCAATGAGATGGCAAAGCTTTTTGTGAAAGAGATAGTTCGACTGCATGGTACTCCAGTTTTGATAGTCTCAAACCGAGATACGAGATTCGTTTCCTCATTCTGGTAGTCTTTTCAGCAGTCCATGTGTACCAAACTTAGTTTCAGCACCATTTACTATTCGCAGACAGATGGACAGTCCGAACGCACCATACAGACCTTGGAAGACATGCTTTGAGCTAGCGTTCTTGACTTCGGTGGCGAGTGGGACGAGCATTTGGCTCTCTGCGAGTTTGCATACAATAATAGTTTTCATTCGACCATTGGGATGCCGCCTTTTGAAGCTCTTTACGGGCGGAGTTGCAGGACTTCGGTTTGTTGGGAAGAGGCAAGGATGAAAATAGCGGTAGCGGTGGGCATAGCGGCCCGCCGCCAAACCGCTACGAAGCGGGCGATACGTAGCGTAACGGGGATACGTAGTGGTGTAGCGGTGCGATTTGAAAAAATCGCCAAAAAAATCTAAAAAAATTCCAGAAATTCCAGAAAATTGTAAAATGAAAGAAAATGTGGTTCTTTTGCAAAAGTAAGTAAAAAAAGGGGGCGTAGCGGTGCCCTCAATATATGAGATCCTGTATCGCTGTATAAATAGAAAATAATAGTAATACTTAGTTTTTTCACATGTATTCATGTTTCTTAGTAATGCTAACTTATTTCTAGTTAGAGTGAAATTTTATTGAGCTCTATTTTCAAGTAGAATGAAATTTGGCTGAGGCATTGATTTTAATTAAGTAATATTTGGCTAAGACATCACCTTTTTATTTTTATATTGAGCCTCATTGTGTAGCCCACCAATGATTAAAGGAATCAAGTGCTTTAGCTTTTATTTTTTCTTAGAGGGTCATTTAATTTTTATTGATACCTTTTAAAGGGTCCATAAGTGCCCTAATGAAATAAAAGATGGGTCCATTTAATTTTTATTTATGCTTTAAAGGACCCATAAGTGCCCTCTAATGAAATAAAAGAGGGGTCCATTATTTTTTATTCATAACTTTCATAGGACCCATAAGTGCCCTCTAAAAGAGGGGTACATTTAATTTTTATTTATAACTTTCATTGGGCCCATAAGTTTCCTCTTAAAAGAGGGGGCACATTTAATTTTTATTTACAACTTTCATAGGCCCATAAGTGCACCTTAATGAAATAATACAAGGATCGAAATCAAATTGGTTTTGGTGCCATGAGTGCCCTCTAAAAGAGGGGTACATTTAATTTTTATTTATAACTTTCGTGCCCTATTCTTTTCCCCCAAAATGAAGTCGACACAAATCGAGGAGCGGGAGAGGGGAGAGGAAAAGAAGAAGAAGAAGAAGAAGAAAGGAGGAGGAGCTGCTGTTACTGCTGGCTACTCGCTCCCGCTGCTCACTGCCGCTGCTGTTCCCTGTCGCTGCCGCCGCTACTGCCGGTGTCGCTGCTGCTGCCGGTGTCGCTACTCGCTGCCACTGCCGCTGCAGATGATGATGCTGCTGCTGTTTTTGCTTCAATCAGGTGTGTTTTCTTCTTCCTCTTGTAAAACTCGTTCTGTTTTTTTTTTTTTTTTTTTTTTTTTTTTTTTTTTTTTTTTCTTCTTTTAGTCAAACTCCTTCTATTTTTTTTTGTTCTTCTTCCTCTAGTCAACCTGATGAGAGGGGAAGCCAGGTGGGTTTTTTTTTTTTTTCATGTCTCATAGCCTGTAGCGGCCGATACGTAACGTTTCGGTGCGTATCGGCCGCTACGGGTAAATGGCGGCCGCTACGCACCGCTACAGTTGCAATCGGCGCTTTTTTGTATTTATCGTAGCGGCCATGGCCGCTACGGCCGATTGCGTATTTGCTGTTTTTTTTATCCTTGGGAAGAGGTCGGCACGAGGAGTTTTCATTAGGGGTGAATATCAGGTCGGGTTTCGGGTTATCGGACCGGGTCTGACCCGACCTGATATTTTTTAAGCGCCTTGGACCCGGTCCGGTAACCCTATTAATGAATACCGGGTTACCGGGTCACCGGGTTCGGGTTCCGGGTAACCCGATAACCCGGTTTGCAGAAAATGACGATGTCATCTGTACTGTTGCAACCGCCTGTTTGAGGTTTGTAATCGTTTCACACCTCACATGGCAATGCATTTCACACCAATTGATGTGTTCGGTACTTTGGTTACATGTGAAACCTTTTCAACCCAAACACTCTTACAATGTTTTACACAGTAATCATTTGCGCATGGGGTTTCATTTCCATACATACCTAAATGACCCAAAACAAACAACTCAGGGGGTTGTCCCCAGTCTGTTTTAGGGGCCCAGGCTGAATTCAGGCATAAACGTTAGGCCTGCTAACTGAAGAGGCAGGCAGGGTATGAACAACCTTTTTAGCACCAACACCTAATTATTTAGTGCAAAATGAGAATTTGCAGATAAACATCTGTATTTTTGTCGATTACAACCACATGTCATTTTTATTTTTTCACAAAATAACACTTAAATTAATCTAAGTTATCAGCAACTACCTTGACTGATGGTAAATGAATTTCAACTGGTTTGAAAAAAACCCACTATATTTTGCTTTCAGCAGGGCAAAGCTTCGTTAAAGTAACCTGATTAAAAAAAATTAAAAAATTAAAGTGTGAAGCAGTCATAAAAGCACTAAAAGTCAGTTTGAAGATGTCATGCTAAATTTTCAAGTCCAGTAAAAGCCAAACTTAACCGTCATCATGGGCAGGTGGCAGTCAATGCTTACATCTAATTTGATATTGTGGGGGTAGGGGGGGTGGGTGGAGTGTTGTGTTCAGTCAAAAAATTATTTATTTGTTATCGGGTTATCGGGTGACCCGATAACTTGATAAACAATAAAATAAAGACCCGAAACCCGGATCTGTTAACAGAGGTCTGGGTCGGGTTTGGTCCGGCCCGATAAAAAGGTTATCGGGTTAGCCCGATAACCTCCGGGTCGGACCGGGTTTTCCGACCCGGTGAACACCCCTAGTTTTCATGGACCGACTATTATTGCAGATACGGCTGAAAAAGTCCTCCAAGTTAGAGAAAGATTGAAGACTGCACAATCTAGGCAGAAGAGCTATGAGGACAACAGAAGAAGAAAACTTGAATTTAAAGTTGGAGATTGGGTGTTTCTGAAGACGTCTCCGATGAAAGGCACGATTCGATTCGGACAAAAAGGGAAACTCTCCCCAAGATACATGGGACCATTCGAGATCAAGAGCCGAATAGGCGACGTGGCCTATAGATTGAAGCTTCCACCCGAATTCGCAGGAGTGCACGATGTATTTCACGTTTCTATGCTACGCAAGTACATTCGAGATCTATCGCATGTCATCCAATATGAAGAAGTACAGATCAAGCCAGATTCCACGTACATCGAACGTCCACTTTGTATTATTGACGAGAAAGAACAAGTACTGAGGACGAGGACTATTCGTTGGGTGAAACTCCTTTGGGATCACTATGGACCCGAAGAGGCCACTTGGGAGCTCGAAGAACAGGTTGCACGACATTATCTAGAACTTTTTACTCAGGTATGATCATTCGAAGGACCGAATGAGTCCAAGAGGGGGAGAAATGTTACACCCCGACCTGATTTAACCTTGATTAGTGCTAATCAAATATGTTTTAGCGAAATTAATTATTTTTATCTGCTAAGTATGATAATTAGGTTGGATTGATCCCTATAGACCGAGTTAGATGAGTCTTGAACCTTATATAGGTGAGTGGGAACCGAATTGACTCAATTGAGTAGAGTCAACGGCTTTTTCGTAATTATAGATTTTCGTATTTTGCATCATTTGCACGTCATTTTAGCATCATCGTGTGTATTTTGAAGAGTACATCGATTTTCGTATTAAACTCTACTTCATTTGATCAACCGTTGAATATTTGGACCCCCATTTGACTTAAAATGATAATATACTATATTGATGGACCTTCTTGCAAAACTAGCACTTTACCCCTTTATATACAACTCTATCCTCTTCCTTTCTATCCTTTTCCTTTCTCTACTCTCCTTCTTCTTCTCCACTTCCTCCTCCACATCTCCTTCAATCACTACTAAAGAGTGCATGTGCCTTAAGAGCTAGGGAGTCATCATCATCATCATCTTCTTCAACATTTCTCCTCTTTGTGGACAAGAAAGTCATCTTCATCATCTTCCACCCTTCTCAACTTCAAATTCTTGTAGAGGTGAGAGCCAAGACACCTTCTTTTGTGTTCATAGAAGTGCATTAGAGTCAAAGGACTCTTGGACAATCATTCATGCATATTCATCACCATTTTCCCATGATTTTGTGATTAGGGTTTGAGCATTTGGGGTTTTCTTGGGTGTTGAGTTTGAAGCTTTGGAAAGCTCTTAATTTGAGGCAAGTATAAGTTTTAATTTGGACATATGTAATGATTTATTTCCATTGATTCTAATGCTACTCTCTCTCAAGAAATTCTATTTTCTTAATAATTGAATGGTTTGATTTGTTTTTATGATTTCTAATGGATGGACTTGAACGGAAGAATTGTATATTATATTATGTAATGGGAGCAAGAAGGCTCCATTATGCAGATTTTGTGATGATTTGGAGTCAGAAATAAATGGAAGAAGAAACATAAGAAAGTTCAGGATCCAGGAATTCTGGACAGTTCGCTTGAGCAAACAGGACACTTCGCTCGAGCGAACCTCCTTCTGAAGCAATGGGTCGAGCGATTACAATGGACCGCTCGAACATCTACCTTTCTGGATGTTCGCTCGAGCGACCACATCTCTGAAGACCTCGTTTAAGCGAACGAATTTTGTCGCGCAAGCGACCAATCTTTTGGATGGGTCCGCTTGAGCGAACCTGATGCTGTACACTAGACCTTTTGATCCCAATTGTAGGGTGACTCACTAGCCTTAACCTATCTTAACCCATCTTAATTATCCCTAAACGATAATTAAGGTGCCTACCCTTATCCTATAAGGAATTAGGATCCTTTAAGACTTTATGACACTAGAATGGACCCGTTAACCTTATTTTTTAGTCTAATGGGCATCCATACACCTAATAAATCAGTAATATGTTGATCTTCTCAAACTTACCTTGTATTGGACGGTGAAAGACTAAAATTAATAGTTTAGTGATGGTTCGTAAAATACCTTGAATCCTTTAATTCTTGCATTTCATATTGGAGTATAATTTCGTTAGTGATATCAAATCCTAATTTGTGCATTAGATGCATTAGTAGTCATTGAAGTCCAACTGGTTACATTTAATTTGTAACTTCAGTATTGTATATTCGATTCAGTATTCGTTGGTAATGTGGACCGAGTAAGTATTCGAGCACATGTGAATACTATTCGATTTGATTATAAATAAATGGATATAAACTTACTCACATCCGCTTATTATTCAATTATAATTTGATTCGATCGAATCAGCATTACTTAGCTTCGACCCTGTGATACCCGACGGGGTTGAACTTGGTTTAGTTATTCGAGACTACTGTAGTAAGTCATTTGGAGCACCGGAACTCTAGACCCGGGTAGCCAGCTAGCCTTTGGCAAGGCCGCTGGTGACATCCCAACTAGATCCTCTCTCTATTGAGAGGATGAGCTTAAGGTAGTAGTCAATTTGTATATTTTCATTATACTTGATTCACCACAATGCATAAATTATTCATTTTCGCACAACTTGCCTAGTTGATACTTATCATTGACAACTATTAATTTATTCGTCTTAAATTCAATTTGAAACATTGTGTATTTCCTTATTATTGCCTATACTTGCTTAATCGTCATATTGATGTTGCTACTCTTGGTGTCACAGTCGCAGGTGCAACTCCCGGTTCTGAGAAGGCCGAGGAAGGAGCGAAGGTTACCCAAAAGGTACCTTCAGGGTTAGAAAAATGGCCTGAGTCTAGGGCCGTTTAGTGGTCTTCCTCGGAGTGCATGCTGACTTTTGGAGAACTTCTTTAGCATGTGGCTAGCCTCTTTTTGTGTGGGCCACACTTAGATTTAATTATTCTTTTGTTATACTTTTGGTAGTGTTTTTAGTATAGGGTTCTTTTATACTTTCTCTTTTGTCAAACAATGTATATAATTTGTATAATTCTTTTGTATAAAACTGGAAATATTAAATGGACTGAATGGGAATTGATACCCCCATGTGAATGAATTATAGCTTCCGCTATGTTTAATTGCTCTTGATATGTTTTAGTGAGTTTTAACTCACGCGTGTGGAAAATTGTTTTCTCTCCTTCGTGTGTTGTATTTGGCTCGAGGCAGGTACAACATGCGGGAGTACGTGTGTCACACCTTGGAGATTACCCTAGGCCAGGGTGATTCGGGACCGGGATGTGACAGTATTAGAATTGAGAATCAAACCAAGGGGAAAATGGATGAATGGGTTCTAGGAATATTGATCAAAAGGGGCACTTCCTACAACGCATTTTTCTTTTCCTTGGGTGAAAAAGACAAGTATTCCCATAGTTTTATCCGTTTTAATGGATGTTTTACTTAAAATTGTTATTCGTGTGTTGTATTTGGCTCGAGGCAGGTACAACACGCGGGAATAAGTGTGTCACACCTTGGAGATTACCCTAGGCCAGGGTGATTCGGGACCGAGATGTGACAGTATGAGAATTGAGAATCAAACCAAGGGGAAAATGGATGAATGGGTTCTAGGAATATTGATCAAAAGGGAACTTCCTACAAAGCATTTTTCTTTTCCTTGGGTGAAAAAGACAAGTATTCCCATAGTTTTATCCGTTTTAATGTATGTTTTACTTAAAATTGTGTAAATGAGATGGTGTAAAGAATCTTATTATGTGAGTTCTATATATAAATTAGTGGTAGTTCCATTTAGTTTTGGAAAATGTAATGAGCATAGTCATAATTGTCATTCTCAGTGTTTTATTGTTTGGGTGGGTGATTTTCAAATTTTATGGTTTTACTTGGGGTGTCATTAGAAAATCTTGCTAAAAACAAAGTAATTAAAAAAATAAACAGGCAGACGAGAAATTTAAGATAGATTAGGAAGTGGTGAAACCGATAAGAAGTGCTTAAAACACAGATAAAGCTTGCAAAGTCGTGGCATTTTGATTTCTGTTGTTTTTTCTTAAATGACTTTTTTTTTTTGTTTGCCTGGTTTCACTTTTCCTTAAATGCAATTTTTCTAAAATATCAGCTAGATCCGTGACACTGCCAGTGAGTGAAAGTTTATATGCTATGATGCGTGATCAGCTCAATGGGCTATGTATTGTGTCTTATCATATCTAATACTTCACTTTTTATATATAAAATCCGTGTTACTGTCATATCCATGGTGTGTCCTTGGTATATTTGGGCATCATAGGTCATTTGTTAACTGGTGGTTGTTTTTGTATATGCTAGATTCTCTACTTGAAGTTGTGAAATGGTGAATGTGGTTTAAGCTAGAGAAGCAGTGAGAATATTTTTGTTGACGCACATGTAGGATGTTCACTTTTAAAAAAGAAAAAAGTATTCTTTTTTCGTTTTTAAAATTGACAATTAATTAATAGCCATCATGATATTGGAACCTTTGTTTCCTTAAAGATAATGGCCATTTCTTTAAAAAAGAATAACCATTAATTAAATTATTTGTCATCCAGTATTTTGTAGTATGAGCGTACTATTTTTATGTAGTGCATGGCAGCATATCAGTAATTCTCAGTGACCTTGTTGTAGCAAGTTTTTCATGGTGATCTGTACCTACTCTTGGCATAGCAATTATTCTTTTTTTATTTTGTTTTGGAAGCTCTGTTTTCCATGTTCTCACATAAGCACATTGTTACCTGAATACAGGCAAAGCAGGAATTCAGCATGGAGGGAGAATTCACATTATTCAATGTCCTATGGCAGTACCCAGCACGCAATCTCAACTATTTCTATCCAGAAGATTGGTATCACCCGAGCACCGGTTGCCTTCTGCTGCTGTAATATGTTCTGCTTCCTTGGTAGGTGTTCCTCTTCTTCTTCTGTTAGTTGCAGCATTTTCTTCTTTTGTGCAGTATGTATTCCAGAATTACCTGCCAGATTAGGTCTGTGGTGAGCTGGATGGATGAAAATTCTCAAATTTAGTTGCATTTTTGTCAGATGCTAAGATTTGTTTGGCAATGTTTCAGTCTTATCTTTTCCCAGATGCAAAATGCTTATGTCATGTCTTTTTTTTTTTCTTCTTTCTTTCTTTCTTTTTTTTTTTTTTTTTTGGGGGGGAGGGGGGGGGGTAGTTTCCCAAGTTTCTAGTGGAGTGATATGATTTTGCATTTCAAAAAATCTAGGACACGGATACTAGATATGAGCAAGTTATAACATGCTATAGCCTATATGCACATTCAACATTATTATATTAATTTGGAAGTTTCTACCCCATCCCAGTGAGGTAGATCGAAATGCTTGCACTTTTGGATGGTTAAATGATCCGCTTTTATACCACATCAATGCAAATGACAGTCAATTGCCAAGCACAAACGAGCACCAATGAACAGTTTTGTCCATTAAATGAAACTGCAGATTATGCAGCATAGTCACAGTTCCAAGGTTGCTGGTATCACATTTTCTAAATCTGTTTAACATTTTAAAGCATATTCCTAAATCTAGTTTAATAGTTTATATAACTCTCAGATTCTGTGCAAACCAAAGACAGTCAAAACAGTGCAATAAAAAAAATGAATGCCAAAAAGAAAGGAATCAACAGAGTCACTGTATCTGTATCTAAGGATGCATCTAGATTTTTGAGGCTTAAAAGTTAAAATCCATCACATAGACTTGAGAATCCAGCACCTTGACATCTTAGTGGAAAGTTGATGACTGGATAGGGAGGTCCGTCATGATCTTCCAAAACCCACTATAACTTTGTCATGGTCTCTGCCGTGTCCGGACCTCAAACATTGCAGGAACTGTGCTAGTCATTCCAAATTTCCAACTGAAAGTCCATCTTGAAAAAAAGGAAAGAGTCAACCAGAAACATTGGAAAAGGAAGAAAGGCTGGCACAAAAGTTTGAAAGTGATGTGATGTAGGACAGACCCATGGTCTCCCATGGGTCGACCAGCAGCCCATCCATCTTGACCCTTTATCTTGGGACTGGCCCACGTATTCTATTATATTTAGAGTTTTTAATCTAAATCTTAAGTTATGTTTATGTTATATATTTTAATCCTGGCCATCGATGTGTTTGAGTGGTTCAAATTAGATCTAGGTTTATGTTTTCTCCTATTTAAGTGATGTAAAGCCTCCTTGGCTAGAGAGTGGAATATTATGATGAATGAAAATCTTCGGAGTGCTTTTGGGTTCCCCAAGTTCTCTTTTTTCCTCGCCTATGATATGGAGTTTGGCTTGAGATCGAGATTTTTAGGTGAAAGCCTGACCTACCTCCTCCATCTTCCATCTCTACCCTGCCCGCCCTGCCTCTTGACCCGTCATCTTCATCATGATAGCAAAGAGAGATGCACATAACATGATAGAAAGTGTATTCTTCTCATCACATGTTTATGTGAGTGCTCTAAAGCTCCATAATGTGACGCACCAGTCACTACACGTTTTGCCCCCTTTTTTCCTATAGGATTTAAACCTATTTATCATATATTTGAGTTTATAAACAATTATCTTTTGTTCTTGCTAGTATTCCCGCTGCTGGTAATTTGAAAAGGCCTTGAGAAAAAGTTCCGTTCTCAATGTTTGAAACGTGTATGAGGAAAAAAAATGAAAATGCCTCCAGGCTGGTAACTATATATGCCATATTTAACTTGTATGCCGAAACTTGAAACCCCAGTATAAATTCTACTGGGCTTTATCTAGGCCTTGTTGCAGTTACCCTGCCTTTGAAAGAAGGCAACCAGATCCACACTGTTTGGTGCACTTGATATTTTGTGAACCTCATGAATCCCTGTCTGTCTGTTGCTTATTTGGACCTCTTTCCTAACTCAGTCTAGTCATCAATGCCTAGAGTAATGTTCTCTCCTAAAAAGTCCGGACTAATTTTTTAAATGTGTATGTATTGATAAATTCTACGAGAAATGATTCTATGCTGATAACTGTATGGGACTATTCATGCTATCACCTTGTGTTGGTTGATGTCTGTCCACCTTTGTTTTATCTATTCCATTCACTCCATGTCTTCCTTTGAATAGCTGCTGTGCCACTCCAGTTAGATTATTCCTACTGTTGGATTGATCAATGCAAGAAAAGGGGGTATTAGATAAAAGTTCTTGATTTGCATGCTTGGTCAATCACATGGTTTATATCATTCCTATAGGAGTGAAATTTGGACCATAAACTCTTCATGGTAACGAATGTGATATGAATGGATTGGATCAAGCTTAGGTGGCCCAGTGTGAGTCAACACAAAGTGACCACATGCGAGATCCCATTCGATCATCAGCAATAGATTGCTTCTCATTCTTTAGACATCTATATACAGTGAGTGTTGTGATTATTGTATATGATACATGGATTAAATATACGGATGCCTGGTTTTAGTCATTATAAGGTTTCTGGATCAATAGTATATTTTTGTATGCCTTTTCAAGTACTATGGTTCTTTAAGCTGGTGGGCACTACAATGAAGTCTTATTGGGGGTTTGGTTTACTATCAGAATGCAAGATGTGGAGCAGAGCAAACACAAACAGTTATGCACCAATCGTCAACAATTACCATTGCACCAATACAAGGTATATCCATTTATCGTTTATTCTACAATTAGTTGATTAGTGGAATCTGAAGGGGAAAAAAAAGGAGGAAAAGAAAATCCCCTCAAACCCACTAGTTCATCCTTTTCTATTATCCTTAAACTATTAGTATGAATTGCAATAGTGAAATCAAATGGATGTCTGGCGAATTCTGATGTTGGAGACCTTGCTTGCATGAGTCCACTCGAATGAGTTTTGAGCAGGGCTGGCAATGGGTGATGCTGCCCTCATGTACTTTTTGGGTCCATTAGCTTACGTGCTGCACATGGGGTCTGAGTTTGGGACATTAAAATTATTGGCAAGGGCAGGTTAGGCGTCTAATATGAAAATCTTATATTGATGCCTGATCTATGAGGACCTTTTTATGATTGTTGAAGGTTGGGCCTGGGACTCTGTTCACTCCCAATCAGTGAACAGAGGGACGCTGGGCCTGAATTTCAGCCCTGAAATAAACTGGAGTCCAAATTTCAGGCCTTTTGGATAATCAGGCTTATGCTGACAGCTCTCTTGCCACCACCATAGTTCCCCAACCTAGTGGGTTAACTAAGAGCCGGAACAAATCGACTTGAACTGGTCAGATATTGGGTGACTGGGTAGGGTTAAACTCGGTTTCGACGAGTTTTCAAGAGTCGCTTGGTTGACTTGTGACTTGGCTTGACTGGTCTTGTTCTGGCCAAGCAGGGGTTTTCTTAAGGCGTTTTATCTTTACATATTTAAAAAAAGAAGGGAAATTGTGAAAGTGTTGCATAAGCAAATTTGTAGTTGAAATAGCATTGGAGAACCGTAGCCACCACAGGCCTTTGAATTGGCTTTCTTAATCTTATGAGAAACGAGCATGTGCCTTTGAGGCCTCCTTGTGTATGTTGTAGCAAAAGAAATTTCTTTCTTATTTTTTGTTTGATGAATGATAATTCTCTTAGTCCAGACCACTCTGTGGGGCCCCCTTCAGACATGTTTATGCATGGTTGGTTGATGATAGGAGAAAAGGTATTAGGTCTATTCTTGACTGCATATGGCTCAAATTTCATTCTGATTCAGTGATCTTTACCACTGAATCAAGAGTATGCAATGTGACTGTTGGACCGAATTATTCTATATTTTATTTTGGAAGTCTCTCATTAGTTGGCTATGAATTGTGATCATTAAATGAAGGTAATTTTGAGTTTACACAATCTGTTCAAGGCCCTTCTCATCTAATTATCAACCGTGCATATAGGTGGTTGATAGACCCCACAAGGTGCGTTGGACTACAATATCATTTCTCCTTTTGTTTGTATCTTCTAAAGTCAAGAACAACATGAATGGATGGAACTATGTATTTTTTTTTACCTAATAAAAAAATGTCACTTAGTTGGCCTATTTTCAAGCACTGTTATTGAGTACAAGTTGAATCATGATTAAAATTTCAGGCAAAGAGAAGTAGTCACCTGAGCTCGATGATGGTGGCACAGGATTCCCTCCTCGTGATGACGGTGATGGTGGGGGTGGTGGGGGAGGTGGGGGCGGTGGCTGGTCAGGAGGGTTCTTCTTTTTTGGTTTACTTGCATTTCTAGGATTCCTAAAAGACCAAGAGAGCAAGGGGCCTTACAAGAATAATAGGAGAAGTTGAGCAAGAGAGAGTATATTGATTTCTTCATGGAGAATTGCTTTTGTTGTGTTCTTGCATTATGAAAATGGAACAAAGCTAAGATTGCTAATGATGAGTCAGGCCCGACCAAGTGGCCCATTCCGTCATGAGCCAAGCCTGAGTTAATGGAGATCCGTTTAAACCAAATGGAGTCCGAGTCCAAACCCACGATGCCTGGCCACGTCACAGTAGTCCGGGTCGCTTCGGAAGCAGTCAGGCCACGTCCCGCTTTTACCAAGTCCTGTGGAGAATATCACAACTGCCTCACCCATCGAGGACAGCTCGAAGGCTCCTTGTGAACGGTGCTGTAAAGTCGTCCCCATCTGTTAGGGGAAGACTATAAATAGAAGAGCCTCTCGGCACTTGCAAAGAAAGAAAATTTATCTCTTCTACACACTATCCCAAATTTGTACTCTCTGAAACACTTGAGAATCAATACATCCGGCGATCTCAGCCTTTCCAAAAGTGGACGTAGGTCACTGACCGAACCACTATAAATCTCTCTCTCATTTATTACCACATTTATTACTCATACTTGACCAGTGGTGTACAAATCCCTTTTTGTGCATCATCAGCTAATATCAATAGAAATTTAATATTTCCCTTTATCGGATGGGGAAGGCCAAGGTGATGATGAATATTTCAATTTATGGTTTGTATGGTTTTCTTTCAGCAATCATTTATTCTATTTATGAACTTATTACACATACCGCTGGATACTGGTGATTGTGTTTGGATTTGGGAGGCAGATACGCAGCATAAAATCTCTCAAGATCAGTCCACTTGCTGCATTCTCTAAATCCATATCTCCACCACTGCATTCTCAGTTAGATTGGTTAGAAGCTCACAACTAGGCGATCAAGATGTAGTTATTAACCCATACCCTGATCTTTTTCATGCAAGTTCAGAGGCTAATGCTGGGTACTTACTAAACCGGCGGCCCTGCAGAGTAAAAGATGATTTCCAAAGACGAGGCTTGAGTTGAGAGACATCTCATGTGCCGTGCATGTGCAACACAAGTTACACAACTATCGTTGCCTGTGACGCATCTCATTTTCCTTGCAATTGTTTTATTACGGTCATGGAGGGATGCTTTTGGTTTCCCAACATTGATTGTTCAGAACATAAAATAAATGATCACAAGCCATAGGGTAATGTGGACCCGATTTATCTTTTCTTGTGCAGATGATAACATAGAAGCCCACATATAATATGATACATGTTATGGATAGTAGAAACTTCAATCGATGCAACCTGTTTTACTCTCCTCCTAATTTATCCTATAACAAACAAAAAAGCTATCGATTTACTATAATGATTTTGTTTTTTACCCCGATTTACGGGATGCAATCCCAGCCTTTAGTGAGTAAAGTAAACCCAGGAAGATGTAAAACATTCATCAAATGTAAAACATTCATCAAGTGAGGGAAGGTGACTACGGATTTGCACTGATGCCAATTTCCACTCGTGGTGAGAGGCGAGTCCATATTTTACTATAATGCTACTTGCATGCAGATAAGACGTTGGAGGGGGTCCCACTGCAGTCCTTTTGATCTAACTTAAAAAGAAAACTTGTCACTGTCGGAATTAGCTGTGAATAGTTATTTTTAAATTTAAAGTATTATAATGAAACAAACAGGGCCTTGATAATGAGAGAAACAAACTGGCTCCTCTAAACCCCCATTTATTTCCCTGCTGACGCGGTTGAGCATTAATTAAATAAAACAGGTGAGAGTGAGTAAAGCGAGGCCGGCAAAGGCTGCTGTCTGTCTACTCTTCATCTCAGCTTTTCTTCTTTCCGCTTTTCCTACCACCTGTTTATCACTTTCATCTTTTGCTCTGTTTTTTTTCTTGAGTCTAGACTTGAGAGCATGAAGGGGGAGGAAGACCAGGGGGGCGACGGGGTTTGGGTGTGTCGGCCTAATGAGAGAGACCTCTGGAGCCCGAGCGGCGAGCAACACGAGCGCCGGGATGCGCTCAAGATACGGTTCTCGGCCCCAGCCAAGCACTGGACGGATGCAGTGCCTATCGGCAATGGTCGCCTCGGTGCCATGGTGTGGGGTGGCATTCTCTCTGAAAAACTCCAACTCAATGGTATGCTTTTTTGCAACTATCAAACAATGAGTATGAGACAATGTGAAATCGCTGACCGACTCTCACATACAAAAAAAGAGCGCCCCCCACCCCACACTCGAAACCCTTTAGACCCATGATTTGATCAAGGGTTGGGGTGATTTCATCTAAATGGTATCTCCATTTTGGCATGCATCCATGTGTGATGTGTGTCCTACATACTTGGAAGCAATTTTCAAAACTAGACTTAAAAAATAAAACTTAGTGATAGGGAAGTAATGCCCATTTTTATTTATTTATTTTGAAGTTGTACAAAAATGTAAAATGACGGTAGAATAGTCTAAAGACAGGGTGAACATAGGAATTATGTTTTGATAAACTTTATGGATACTTGAATTAGGTTTTGAAACCTTGGGTGGAAATCATTCATTATAAGCATTTGTTTTATTGGTCAATTAAATCATATGATAATCATTCTCCACTTTAAGATCTCAAGCCTTTAGTTGCATGTGGGGGTGGTGCATAGATTTTATCTGGACCAATGACTTGGTGGGCATGTTTGTGTATAAACAATTGCCCTAATTTGTATGATTTAGAAGATCCTATCCTTACAGTATCTGACATTGTTTACATTAAATAAAACAATTGTTCCGTACTTCGGTTTGATCTTTTACCCTTAATTTATGAGTTTCCAAGTGAAGGGTTAAGATTTCCAATGTGCTGTCTACAACTAACTTAATACCATCTTGGAACTTCTTCTGTAGATGATACTCTCTGGACTGGGGTTCCTTCTGACTACACTGATCCACATGCGCCTAGTGTTCTATCTCATGTTCGAAAGCTTGTTGATAATGGCCAATATGCAGAAGCCACTGCTGCTGGCGTTGACTTGACTGATCATCCATCAGATGTATGTAGGTCTTACTTGACTTTGAGCATTCTGATTGCTCAATCTGAGTTGCTGTGTGTTGTTAACAACTACTTCCATGTATCAAATCTTTATAATATTTTGAGCATATATCCTATGGTACGACAGTTATGGTATATATATTACTTGCTAGTTTGAATCTGACAAAAAAGAAGAAGAAGAAGAAGAAGAAGAAGAGAAGAGAGATTGGTTATTGCAGTAACTTCATAGTTCATATGGAGTCAATTCACTCAAAGCTATTTTCAACATAACTGTTCTTCACTGTGGCATTAAGTTTACTAATTCATCGATTCAAACAGGACATACCAGAATGGTCTTTTCGTCCATTGGACTACATGTTAAATTGGTAATAAGTTCCTTCTTGTTTTTTGGGTGGCTTTTGAATCTCCTACAAAATGACTAGTTCTTGCCAACATGAGGATGTTAAAACTCTCATCAAACACATTAAAAAGAAACAAAATTTTAATAATTTTATCACCATCACCAAACACAGCTACATGTGAGCTCTCTCATGAAACAGGAAGGGAGAGTGCTGTCAGGCAACTCCCTCACCAAACAGGAAGGGAGAGTGCTGTCATGTTTTACATTGAGCTTTATTAGTATATAAGACTGACCACTGTGTCACTTCATACTAAACCGTGAGTGCTTTTTTATTTGTATTAAGATACATAGGAATTCATGGTGAAATGAACTCTACCAAAGGATGATTACAGAGGTGATCGGTAGACATGAGGTGAAGGATATAAGGTGGAGATGTAGATAGGATCTTCTCTTTTCTATGTATTGAATTATTAGGGTGATGACTAGGTATTTATTTATCATCTTCCCTTGATTCTATTTCCACAAACGAAAGGTTATTTGATGCTCATGTTTGAAAATCCACCTTTGATCTTAATTTTTATTTAACTATGGCATGAAATCGTATGTATTCAATTCCTTTGTATTCTAGTGCAAACAAACAGGCTCTAATTGTTATGAAATTTATATTTGTTTGAGTTATTGGTACTTGTTATATTATATTAGATTAGTTGGTTAACGATGCCCCAAATATTGCATGTTTTTCACGGACATTCTCAATCAGTACCAATATGAACTATTTCATGGTAATGGTGCAGGTTTACCAGCCTCTTGGTGATATGAATCTAGACTTTGGTGATTCCAATGTTGTATATGCCACAGAAACTTATGAAAGAGAGCTTGATTTAGATACGGCATTGGTCAGAGTGAAATATACCATAGGTGATGTACAGTTCACACGGGAACATTTTTCTTCGAACCCACATCAAGTGATTGTAACAAAGATATCTGCGAATGTATCAAGTTCAGTATCCTTTACAGTATTTCTAGATAGCAAATTACACCACAATTCACATGTAAACGGTGAAAACCAGATCATCATGGAGGGAAGTTGTCCTGGTAAAAGAATACCACCAAAAGCAAATGAAAATCCAAAGGGAATTCAGTTTTCTGCAGTGCTTGAGTTGCGGATTAGTGATAATGGAGTAATAAAGATTGTAGATGGTAAGAAATTGAAGGTTGAAGGTTCAGACTGGGCTGTTTTGCTTCTGGCAGCTTCGTCATCATTTGATGGTCCTTTTACTCAGCCTTCGGATTCTAAGAAGGATCCCACTTCCTTGTCATTGAACACTCTGAAATCAATCGGCAATATGCCATACTCTGAACTTTATGCTCACCATTTAGATGACTATCAGAAGCTTTTTCACCGTGTCTCATTAAGCTTTTCAAAAAGTTCCAAAAGTGTGTGCAATAAAGAAACATTGGCCTTTCTGGGTAGCAGCCATGTTGGGTCTCAGCAAATAGGAGAACTTATTTCAGCAGAAGGCAGCAATGATGTTGTGGTATCCACTGCTGAAAGAGTGAAATCTTTCAAAGATGATGAAGATCCTTCTTTGGTGACACTTCTGTTCCACTATGGTCGATACTTGCTCATCTCCTCCTCACGGCCTGGAACTCAGGTTTCAAACTTGCAGGGGATATGGAGCAAGGATATCGAACCAGCATGGGAGTAAGTTTATTTTTTCCTTTCTTGTATTTCTTTCACTTGCCATTCTTTTTTTAATTTACTTGCATTATTAATTTTTTAAAAAGTAGTACGTGGTCCGGCACCTCCACAAATGTGTAGGTTGATGATGCTCCCAATTCATACACATGAGTCTCATGGTTAGACAATATCATAATTGGTGGGATAACTGCACATTCCTACAAGTTCCATTTCCTGTTTCATACATTCATTTCGTGCTTTTAACTTCATACTAAAACTGAAGTGTTGAAATGAGAATCTTCCTGCATCATTTTCCATATCTGTTTCTCCGTCTTGCTATTATGTGTGGTTTAAAAGTTCTGATGCCTACACTATCTTCTCTTTTCTTGTTTTTCTTCTGAAATCAAAACCATATTTAATATCTTGAAAGTGCAACTTGTCTGTCATTTATCATGCTGATGCGTCCTTAAAAGAATCCCCTTTGAGGACCAAAGTACATAATTTTTCTTGTTGCAAAATTGGGATCGTTTGTACTCTCTCTCTCTCTCTCTCTCTCTCTCTCTCTCTCAGTAAAAAAATGCTATATTTACTTGGGATGTACTGCATGTGCTATTATCATTTATCTAAGCGTCGGCATTAAATAAATACCATGATTTTTGAATTTTCTTTCTTGAAAATTTATTGTTGTTTTACCTTTACAGCTGTGCTCCTCACTTGAATATAAACCTTCCAATGAATTATTGGCCTTCACTTCCTTGCAACCTTAGTGAATGCCAGGAGCCCTTGTTCGATTACATTTCGTCTCTTGCAATTAACGGGAGTAAAACTGCATGGGTAAGGTCCTTTTCCTTATATTTCATAGTGCATCTACTTACAGTTTGCTTCTCAAAGTAGCATCGAGTTCAAAAGGTTTCGAGCCAGCAAGAAACTAATTTTTTTATGAACTTTATTTCTCAAATTTCTTAGTCTTCATAACAAATGTAAAAATCCAAGGAGTGGCATAAGGCATGGGTTTGCTCCCCATATCTTGTGTTTGAAATTGCCCCAAATTTGCTTGGTGTGTGTTTGTGTGGGTTTAGCGGACACTACCCTGGAGATTAATCCTGTTGGGTCAAAGACCTCGGGCATACCCACTTCTTCCAAACCAAACCAAGCCTTATCCCACTAGGTGGGGTCGGCTATATGGATTTGACGACGCCAATCAAATCTTTAGGTCTCAAATTCATAAAGAAATCTGACTAAGTATTGTGCTGGCTGTCGGCTACCTAATGCACAACCCTCCTCCTTTGTCCGGGCTTGGGACCGGCTATGTCAAGGATACCCCAACATAGGGATACTGGATACCCACTTCTTCAAAAAAGAAAAAAAAAAAAGATGTAAAAGTCTGAGCACAATTTAGAGAAATTGCCTAGGAAAAATCCAAATCTATAAAGTAAAGTCTCTTAAAAATAGCAATATTTTAATATCTTCCCTGGCCAAACTTGGGATGTGCCAAATATCTATATTAATAAAAATACTGTGAGAAATAATTGGAATTTTTTTTTTATATTTTATTATTATTATTATTATTATTTTGTGTGTGTGTGTGTGTGTGAACCACACAAAGCGTGTATCCATGTTTTAGAAGAATAACATTGGAGACTAACTAGATTGATATTAAATAAGTTCTTTTAGGTAAGCCCAGAAAGTTAGAAACTCAGTGATCCAGATTGTTGATCGATGAGTTCTCTGCAGTCAATGCAATATGAATTTTGTTAAGAAAAAGGATAAGAGTCGTTCTATGTTTTATGTGAAAAACCTCAATGGTTGAAGGTCAGGATCTTGCAATTTGAGTCCATATCACATTTATTTTATCAAACCCACTATATCAGCAAGATATACATTTTTTGAGTTGCACCTTGCAATTCCTTGTTGAAAATAGGTGAAAATGTTTTTCATTTTTCAGTTTGGTTTTCAGCACTTCATATTTAATCATGGATTATTCTTCCTATTTGGTCCTTAGTTTTTTGTTGACAGGTTAACTATGAAGCGAATGGTTGGGTTGCTCATCACGTTTCTGATATATGGGCAAAAACATCACCATATCGAGGTCATCCTGTATGGGCTTTGTGGCAGATGGGTGGAGCATGGCTTTGTACCCATCTATGGGAACATTATGCTTACACCATGGACAAGGTGAGAAATGGCACTTCTTTAAACACTTTGTCATGTTCTGAATTTAAGAAATTGTTCCTCGCTTTTTTAAATGGTAAATTGTTCTGATTGCCTTGTCGTATAGATTAATATTGCTGTACATTATTCTCATCCAATTGGAATTTTGTTGGGACTTTTCTACTATGTAACAAGAAGTCAACAGCACTCCATAATAAGATTGTTGTCTAAACCCTTTTTTGCAAGATATGTTGCACGCCTTTTTCGTTTGTTGTGGTGATGGATGTGAAGTGTGGAAGAAAATAAAGAGGAAATAGATCTAAATCATACACCACACAAAGATGAGTAGATTTACGTCATTCACCACTAAGGCCTGGGTCACAAGTGAAGAGAAGGGGTGGTTTCCATTTTATCAGAAGATACCGGAGTAACCAAGGAAGACAAATGTGTCACGTCCCCCGAACCCGATTAGAGAAATAACCAGATCCGAGGAGTGAAATTTAGGACTAATTTAAAAATTTTGTCCTTTAGGCCCAAGGATCGTAAGTCCGCTGTGAGGATAATGTATTTGAACCTCAAATCATAAACAAATAGCGGAATTCATACATTGATATCAACAATGGATAATAAATCTCAATTAAATTTAAAGTCGCAAAAAGAATAATTAAACCTATACAGAAGTTAAATTAATTACAACGAACATCCCAAAAACTAAGATCATTAAATCAACGAAGTCAATGAAAGAAAGGTTCAACGATGATAACAATGACATAAATAAAATCTAATGAAATGTCCCAAAAATGAATCTCTCATGTGCCTGGTAGTAATGACATTACTCTACGTCATCGGCACTCCACTCTCGTGCCTCCTCTGCTGGTTGGAGATCCTCTGGGATCTCCTCACCGGCCTGCTCCTCGTAGTAGTACTCAACTGAGGAGTCTGCACACCAAGGAACAGAGTCAACGACATGTTGAGCAATAGATAAGCAAGATATAATTAAAACATAACATGCATCAAGTGAAAGAGTAATGACAGAACATAATCAAATGAATACAAGGAACAGAACTAGGCATAAAGCATGAGTAAATAACCATCAGAATCATAAACAGGAATCCTAGCAATACTAACAATCACCACTACCAATGTAATGCAATGCACAAGAGGGAGACTCCGTGGATGTCCAAGCCACCTCACGGGGTACCAGTAACAATCCTATCCGGACTACTGATACCAAAGTCCGGCTCCAGGGGGATCCAAACTCCCGGTCCTGGGAATAGTAGCACGGTCCAAGCCCGCTCCCAACTATTCAACGCCATGGACGCCGTCCAAAGCCGACTGCCCACCCCGATGTCCGAGTAACCGGCCCATCAATAAAACCCCAAACTGCAGCTGGCCATGATATGCAAATAATAATAAAGTGGTGTTGACACGCGGGGAAAACATGACAAGCAAGTCTGGCTAGCTCAACAAATAAAACATGTTCTTAGGGATTATTGCATTCAAAACAATACAAAACAAATCAACCACACGATAATCCCTTACATGCTAGCCAGTCATGTTTATCAATACACGATACACAGTTCCTAAGGTACACTCTAAGTCAGGTCTTTGTCTTAATTTTACAAGAGTTTATGTTTCATAATTAATTAGGTATTTTATGCCAAGAGAGTGTACAAGGAACGAAATCAACGGATGCAATTAACAAGTCAATAAGAGATTACAATCCAATCCTAGGCAAGTGTTGTCATCCATGTACCATATTTGTTTTAACGGAGTGCGTCGGGAATTCGAATCAACAATGTTTATAAAGAGTTCCTGGGTGTACAATCATGTTAAACACTGATTGATTCAACTCCATACGCATTCGGTTAAACCATACACAATACACGAATACCTAGACAACCTATCGAAGCACACCAAGCCACGTGCTACGATTTTAATACCCCATTAATGGTCACGTGAGAGACTAGGTTCATGGTTTCCAGTATCTAAGGCCCAAACCTAAGTTATTAGTCTCATTTACACTAAAACAAGAGCTGAAACAGTAATATGAATATTTACATCACTTTCCGACCTCCGATCGTGATGAAACTAGAACCATTGGATTCTACATCTCGAGAGCTTTCCAACGGTATATTATATGTAGAATTCCAACGGACGGATTAAAAGATATGGCCCTTAGAAATCTGTCATTTTCACATGTATATAAATGCAATTATATATAAATATATAAATATTAATATAAATACCAGCGCCGGACGACGTTCAGAACGACTGAACGTTCTGTCGTTCTGAATGTTACAGTGCACGTATCTTTCTTCTTTTTATTTTATTTTATTTTATTTTTATAATCATACTGCATCAGCGCTGGACGGACATTCTATTCATCTGAATCGTTCAGAACGTCCTGAACGTTCTGAACGATTCTAACAGAGGACATTTATTTACTATTTTATTCTTTTTAATTCTTTTCACCCAAAATCTATTCTAGCATATTAACTCAACCCAAATTAATAACAGGAACAAGCTTGGAATTAGGGAAATCTAATAGGAAAACACATTCAATCAATGGAAAACATACACCCATGTTTAATTATAATAAAGTGCAGATCTACTTGCCTCAACCAAGAAGAAGATTGGAATCGGGGTATTCGAAGAGAAGCTCTCTATCACAAAACCTACAAATCTAACCCGACCAAACGCAACCTAACACGTAAAGGAAAAGAAAAGAAAGGAAAAGATTGGGATCAAGCCTAAATCTAAACCAAAGAGAATGGATTGAAAAGATGAGAGTGGGGGAAATCTTACCAAACTGATGTCAATGAAAAGAGGAGATCGCGAGGAAGAAGATGATCGGTTTGGATCTTCGAGATGGCCTTTCTGGGGAAGAGTTCCGGAACCTTGGAAAAACGAGGAAGAAGGAGATGGCTGCAGTAGAGTTCTCGTTGTAGAGAATGAAAAGAGATTAGGGCTAATCTCTTGATTAAGAAGAAAGGGAGGAGGAAAAGACAAGTTTACCCTTTAAGTGGGTCCGGTGAAAGAATGAATTATTAGAAGGGTTTCTAGTCGTCGGATCGCAACGAGCCAGAAGACAAAAATGATCAGCGCGATGAGGCCTTTCCAACGAACCTAAAATCACGGCGATAGGATTTTTTTTGGAAAAACACTTAATTTTCCCTAAATTGCAAACTACCTCCCTACTAGGGTCAAACGAACTCAGAATCCAACGAAACTCCGCAGACACTATTTTAACGTTAAAAGAAACTCGCTCACCATCTAAACCCACTTAAATATCTAACAAAACAATAATAATAATAATTTCAAAATAAATGGGTCAACGGACCGGTTATTGGGCCCAACTGACCCAGTAAGGTCACGGACCTTACAAAATGCGATGGTTCATGAACCCAAATCCAAAAGTCCTCAATCAACAGAAGAATATTACATACATCAAGTAAAAAATAGGGATCACTTTCGTTGATTTTATAAATCTGCTAAACCAAATCTTCAAATCTATGGTAGTTATCTTAAACCGAAGGAGAAGGAATAAGGAAGAGAAGGGAATCACAGCTCCCGCTCCCATAGTGGGTTACTGTCTCCTCTCCTGGCCACTGAGTGAACTCGGCAACAACACAAACAAAAAAAAAAGGGAGAAGAGAAAAGTGCATGTAAATTGCCACTATTAATTATCAATCGGATTCAAAGACTAGTGACTGGGCGACCCATGTACATTGCTCATGTATGTCTCATATGACACTGAAAACCTTGCATGTAAATCCTATGATTTGTCTAATTTCATAACAAAAAAACCCCGAAATGATAGAATCCTATTGTAATTAAAAATAAAGGAAATGAACTAATTAAAGAAACCACAGCGAAGTCCAGCACTAGGAATGACTTAAGCATGTGCTTTTTTGGGCTGTTATTCCCCTTTTTATGCTTGAAAAAATCACTAAAATCCAAATCCAAACTTCCTAATAATGAGTCCTAAATAAGAAAAAAATTAAAAACTTTCAAAACAATGAGAGAATTGTGATGTGCGTAGGAAATCAAGAAGACATCTTGGTCGCATTGTCTATTAGAGCTTCATGCCTCATGTGCAATCCTTTGGAAGCTAGCCACTTGATCTTCATCTCAATTGTAAAAAATCCCTAGAGTTCTTTCCCGAATCAAAGAAAATATATCAATGAATTACTTTTTGGGATTTTTTTGTATTGTCTTGGAAGATCTGAATCTATGGGGCTGTGGGCCCCATATATGTGGGGTTTGCTGAGCATATTTGGGCCTGTTTGGGACTGTTGGGAGTGACCCAACTATGCTTCACTAACATTTTTTTAATCCTCTTTTGATTCGGCAAATTTTAGTGATTTACACCAATATGAGTTTTGACCCCTTTTCTAGATTGGGCCATTTGCTCTTGTATCATATACAATAACATGAAAAACAGCAGGGAAGAAGTTCCTTGGGTTTTCTGTATTTTCCTCGAAAGACTCAAAAAGTTATCTACAAAGAGAGCCTTGCAACCCATTTCCTAGGTCACTTTCGTCTTTGCTTTCTTATGTTTTTATTTTTAGTTTTTGAAAGTTCTTTTTCCACCCAAAAGAGCAATTTCCTTTATTTGCTAAGCTCTAAAGAGAAATCAAAATCCTTTTAGTACTATTGCCAGAAACAGCCTAGCTGCACCCAAGTCTATTAAAGACTTTCCAAGTATAACATTTTCTACACTTTAAGTGGGAAAGTCATTTCTTCTTATGTTCTTATGCTCACATTTGGGCTGTTGGCTTGGATATGGATGTGAGGGCCCCCACCCTTACTCTCACAGTATCGTGAGAGTTACTCTCATAGGAGTATCTCTCTCTCTCTCTCTCTCTCTCTCTCTCTATATATATATATATATATATATTTATTTAGCGTCAATATAGGATGCTTATCAAAAATTTATTTTGCCTTCTAAACGTGCACCCTGTCTTCTGGGGCCAACTTGACGCATGCCGCTCATGGGGCAAAAAGGGGTGGGTGGGTTTGGGGGTTAGGTAATTGGAGGGAGGAAGTTCTTGGAGTGGATGAGATTTGCGTTCATCCCAATTGGATGATGATCATCATAGATTTAAAGGACCCAAAATTCAACAGTTTTGTAAGTGAAGTTATATTTTTAGTAATTGAGCCCAGTTCATTGCAGGTGTTGAAATTAAAGTAGATTTGTTTAGATTATTTTTAATTGTAATTATGGAATTTATGGCAGTTTTGCTAGCGGTGATGTCTAAAGGAGTTGGGTGTGTGTTTGAATTTAGGAAGTTTGTTCTTGTTATGTGCAGAACTTTTTTTTAACAAGATTAATGATTTTCCATTGAAATTCCATATAAGTTTTGTTTGCTGTTCTTCTTGACCTTTTGTTGCAAGTCTTGGGCTAGCGCAAACTTCATTTCAACCATTTGAGGAGTGAATTTTTCCGCTGTTTGGAATTTGCTCTTTCTCTTTTGCACTTGTGCTTAACACTCACTTCACAGTTAAAGGATGGAGAGGCTTCTCCTCACTGGATTATTCAATGGAACTCATTCCTAGTCCAATTTTACTGAAGAAAAATGAATATAAATGGTCAATTTTATGGTGTCATTTTTCTAACATGTTCTTTACATTTAGGGTTTTTTAGAAAATAAAGCATACCCGCTGCTGGAAGGATGTACCTCTTTTCTGTTGGACTGGTTGATTGAAGGCCGTGGAGGATTTTTGGAAACCAATCCATCAACTTCTCCTGAGCATGAATTTATTGCTCCTGATGGTAAGAGAGCAAGTGTGAGCTATTCCACAACTATGGATATGTCAATCATACGAGAAATCTTCTCTGCAATCACTTCTGCTGCCGAGGTAATCATTGACGTTCCAGTTTTCTCCATTTAAAAGTTCTTAGTTCTCTGTCTTGATAAACCTGATTTTCTACCAGCACTTAAAAATCATTTTAGATAATGAGACATTGAGTAGATGAAGTTTTGGCTTTTCTCCTGTTGATGAAAAACTTCAAGGCTTGGCCAAGTCAAAAAGACCAGGCTGAGACAAGTATGGTTAATTTGGTCCTTGACGTGCAAGGTCCTTAAAAAGTCCAAATATTAAAGCATGTTAGATATGCCTTGCAGCTTCTATTTAAGAGCCAATTACAAAATCAAGTTTTTGATGAATGTAGGTTTTGGGAAGAAGTCAGGATGATATAATTGTAAAAGTCAGAAATGCACAATCGAAGCTGTATCCAACAAAAATTGCCAGGGATGGTTCCATCATGGAATGGGTAAGAAAATTCCCAATTGTAAATGATTACCTTAGATTGTTTCCAATACTGCATGGAAAGTTACTTTGTACAATCAATGAAAAGGAAATATACACATGTGCTGATTTTTCCATTTGACTCTAAGATATAGCCTATATATTTCCTTATGGCAGGCACAAGATTTCGAGGATCCGGAGGTCCATCATCGGCATTTGTCACACCTTTTTGGTCTTTTTCCAGGTCACACAATAACCCTAGAGAAAACTCCAGAGTTAAGTAAAGCTGCTGATTACAGCCTTTACAAAAGAGGTTTGTGCACTGAAATTTAACAAGAATATTCATTTATCTTTATGCAGTTAATTTGTTTAAATTTGTTCCATTTCATAAAATTCTTATTCATGGATTTCTTGTATATAGTGACAATCCCCTGTGACAGTTACATTGGACCATGACACTGAAATTCTTCATAAAGGAAACATGACGACTAGAAATGAATGGACATGCATGTCTTACAAAAATAAGGGATAGGAATATTCGCTTTTTTTTAAAATTTCCCTACCGGTGAGGGTGAAGATATTTACATTTTGTACTCCAAACAATTAAAACATTGTCAGGGAAGGAGTATTTTGACACAAACTAGGCCGGTTCAGAATCAGGCAGTTCTACTATTGGGTATTGCACTTTAGTTAGTGTTATAGTTGTGTTGGAAGTGTAAAAAGCATCAACTTCATGCCAGATCTAGTTTGGAGGTGGAGTATAGTGCAATGGGCAATGAAACATGTGAGCTGTTGTGGTTGAAGATGCTACTAATGGAGTAGGGATTTCCAAGAGGTAGTCGTATGACTGGACATTGTGATAATATGATAGCAATTCATGTTTGCTTCAAATCTGGTGTACAAGGCTACAAGCGTACAAAAAATATTAAAATTGATTAACTTTGTCCCGAAGGGAGTGAAGAAGGAAATAGAATTAAAGTATGCCTGATTTGAAGATCAAGTTGTTGATTTTCTTGCAAAAAGTGTATCAAGGAGCCATTTATGTGGCATTTTCTCCAAACTGGAGCATACTAGATATTTTCATGCTCCTGCTTGAGGGGAAACATTGAGATTCAAATAGAGATTGTTCTGTAATTTTTTTTTTCATAAGGGAGATGAATTGTTGGCGGATGAATTGAGAGATGACATGAATGTGAAACTCGAGAGATGGTGAGAGCCATTAGAATCCGAGAGCTTTAAAAGACAAAATATATGAATTTCAACTTGAATGGGGATGTGCAAAAAGATATAATTTCTGTGAGAGTTGAAGCTCAAGAGATAACTACGAAGAGAGTCCTTCCATTACCATGTCTCTATAATTAGTAAGGATGTGGAGATTGTGGATGTTAAATAGAATAAAGTCTTGATAGTTGAAGTGGAGACTTGTTTTTGGAGTGCTTTTTGATTAGCGCATACCAACTAGATTGAAGAGAAGATTTTACTAGATAACAATTAGACCAACTATATCTTATGGAGTAGAATGCTCGCTAATTAGGAAGCAATATATGCAAAAAAAAGAAAAGAAAGTGTGTAGCAAAGCTGAGAATGATGAGTTGGATTTATGGTAAAACTATGAAAATATCTGAAATGAGCGCATTCTAGGATATTATACCAAAACTAAAATTCCAGTGGTACGTAAGCTTCTTTCTAATGTTAACTTTAGCTTACACGTAACATGAATTTAGCAACATTTTTCTAATCATTTAAGATGCATGGTTACTTTTTTTTTTTTTTTTTTTTGGAGAAGTAACGTACATGTTTACTACTGATGCTGTTTCCCTTGCAAGACTGAAGAGTTTAGGAGCTGGTACTAAAATTCAGTTCTTGAAAATCTGAGTCTATTTTGTGACTCAGCCATCAAATATATCCTCAACCATGTTCCTTTCACTTGGACAGGAGAAGAGGGCCCTGGATGGTCAACTGTATGGAAGACAGCTTGTTGGGCACGTCTTCACAATAGTGAAAATGCATACAGGATGGTCAAGCATTTGATTAACTTGGTGGACCCTGATCATGAAGCTCCTTTTGAAGGGGGACTTTACAGTAACCTGTTCACAGCCCACCCTCCTTTCCAAATTGATGCCAATTTTGGGTAAGCAGTAATTATACGTTCTTACTCTAATCCGATGAATATAGTTGCTGTGTTGGTTTTCCTGTGGCCATCATTGAGGATGAATAATGGCCAAAGAAATGGATGTATTTTACTTGTAAGCATCTCTTTGTAGGACACTGATTAGAGGACTGCGATCTCCCAATCTAGGAGAATTGTATGTCGTGCCTGTTATATGGTGGGGTCTGTTAGATAAATACTCTGGTTGCCATACAAGCCCAAAATGTATAGAATCCTGTGCATCAGTTGATCCTACAATTCCTCAAAACAGATGGACATAGGTTGACAGATCGAAGAGACGATAGAGCCTGGGACACAGTGGAAGTTGATCACTTTTGCAATGCAACCCAGATGTTGTGGGGCTCTAGCCATTGTTCCAACCATAATGAAAAAAAAATCATGAATCGAAAAGGAAAAGATAAGAAAAAGATTGATAGAGAAGCTTTATTTGAGGCTCAAAATTTTTTACGTTGACTTACTAAAACCTGTTTGATTGTATATGTCAGTTTTACTTCTGCAATCGCAGAAATGCTTGTTCAAAGCACTGAGAAGGACCTTCATCTTCTGCCTGCTCTTCCACGAGATAAGTGGGCAAATGGGTGTGTTAAAGGATTGAAAGCTCGTGGTGGTGTGACGGTCAACATATGCTGGAAGGAAGGAGGTCTACATGAAGTTGGTCTTTGGACTATAGCAAATAAAAAATCCATGATAAGGTTGCATTACAATGGAACTGTTGCCACTGCAAGATTATTGGCTGGCAACATTTACACTTTCGACAGAAAGCTGAAATGCTTGAAGATGCACTCTCTCTGACAAGCAACCATTTTGTAAGGCCACTGATATCTACTGAAAGTCGGAAAGAAATGTTCATTGCTTTGATTGTTTCAACTTGTTATTTGATGCCTACATTTACTTAAATCAGAGAATGGGATTCACTAGCTGTTCATTTTTGGGAAACAGAGCAACTGGGTATGTTATAATACCCGCTACACTAGAGGAAATAAATTCTGCTTTCACATTTGACGTCTATATTGTTTAGTGGGAACTAATTTGCTATGCATAGGGAACTTACTGATGAGGATTTATCAGTCAAACTATGATCAGAGGCAGTATTGACTTGGTCTTATGTTACTTGAGGGCTATAATATGTCACCAAATTATCCAACTGTTATACTTTTGAAATTGACTTCCATGTGCTTGTTTAGCACCAATAATTTGCTATAATGATCTAACTGCAGTAAATCACTATTAATTCAGTTTGGCAAATTTCCATCACCTTCTAATCTTATGCTAATTCATGAGCTGAATTTTACATGGGCTATGGACTGGATCATTCCCCTAGGTAATTTTTTATAAGAGCTAGAGAAAATTAGTGGTTAGAAATAAAACCCACTAAATTACAATCTGATTTCATATCCCATTGCCTCGCCGAGTGTGCAATGCAATTGTGGATGCTCTTCACTCTGGAGGTTTCCTTTGTTTTCCTCACGAGTGGATGGGATCAAGGAATGCTTTCAGTATTGCCGAACACTGAAATGGTGCAATATTTCAATATTCTGCTATTTTGTATTGTGTTAACAAAATCTAAGGGCTCATTTGTTTTTATGGAATTGAATTCCTAGGAGTTTTAAGATATGAATTCTAGTTAAATTGGCTATAATGAAAGAAAAAAAGGTGAAGATCCACAACTGGCCATCAAATACGTGCATCGCTTTTGAGGGAAAATGATTTTCTCCCTGTGGAAATGAATACTCTTCCATGTACCTGTGGCCATGAAATATGTCGCCCAAGGGAAAGTAGTTTCGTGTTTGGTGGAAAATGAATGCCCTTCCATCTACATAGTAAATGGAATCCTACGGAAGTTAGCCCATCAATATTTTCACATTGTTTCCTTTGCCCTTCACTTCTTTATTAATATTCCTCGTTGGTATCACTTCACCATAAGCTGGTAAGAATTTGATTCCATGCAAGAAAAGGACCCTCGGGACTTGTTTTTGTTTACTTAATTTTCAGAGTGGTTAAAAATGAAGATTAAAAGGTGAATATCAAAAGATGAGGGTTTTTTTTTTTTTTTATTAAATAAAAGTAGAACAAGTGAAGATAAAAATGAATAATTTTCCATCACCCCCAGTAATTTAGATCCTTAAGAAAGGCATACACCATTACCTATATTTTTTTACCCTAGTTAACAATCCTTTATCCTCTCTTCTTTAATAATTTTAAAGATGGAGCCCACATAATTCCAAGGGGTAGTTCACCACGGTTTGCATCCGAAGGTTGTAGGTTCAAAACTGCACTACTACACTGGAGCTATAGGGGAGATAATCCGGCTTCCTTTTGGGCCCTGGGGATTTAGTCTATATTCGGCTTCCTTTGAGCCTTGAGGAATTAGTCTAGCCAAAGGGTTGGGAACCTCCAATAGAAAGAAAAAAAAAAAAAAAAACTAATAATAATGGAGCCCATTTAATGATGAATTTCTATGTAAACAATACCTATTCATAGAGGAATTCTTGGCCAAAAAGCAAGCCCGGCTTTTTTATGATGGGATTTTTTCTGTACAGTAATCTACAGTACGTGATATCCCCCCTTGTTACCAAAGTTTATCATTTTACCCAAACGTTCTTCGTACAGTCCGTATCGCTGCGCAGTGCAGAAGTTGCATTTTTTTTTTTTTTTTTGCGATATCACAACAAATGTTGCGATACCGCAAGTTTTATTGTGATACCGCAAGTTATTTATTTGCGATACCGCAATTTTATTTGTTGCGATATCGCAATATGTGGCGATAGCGCAAATCGAAAAAGCCATTTTCATCTCTGTTTATCCCTCCCTGTTCGACTATCCCTAATTTTCTCCTGCGATAACTTTCTCCCCAGCCAAATTTCACCTCCCTCCTTCCTCGCCAACCTATTTGCAAATACGCAAGGTCCCAACGTCCATTCGACGTCGACGAAGCTTCACTGTCTCCATTGTCTCCATCGGGTAGGGTTTCTCTCTCTATTTATCTCTGTTTGTGGGTTTTCTATAAAAGGGACGAGGTGGATACAATCACATTATCTGTTACTTTCTCTCATGTGTTGGATTTGTCTGTTACTTTATAGGGTTTAGGGATGTGTTCAAGATGGAAAACTAGATTTGCCAGCGGTGAATAGAACTGGTTCATTGGTTATCATCGGTGTCAAAACTTATCAGTCTCCACTTGTTGACAACATGAACACAATTGCTCATGGTCTTAGATGCCTTGGATGGAGTCCCTAAATTAATGGTGATTTCTCCACTGTTGATCATAAATTGTATTCACTTTTTAGAAAACTCCCACACTATAGGCTGTAAGGTTTGTAGCCATTGAGCAATAAATATCATATAACATCAATAGACGAACTCCAATAGATAAAAATCAGTGGCAAACTCAAATTGTAGATGAAAAGGTATGGAATGGTTCAACAGGGTCTCAGCATTAGCAATAGTGATATAAGTTCACCTCCGTTTGGATTGAACAACCCATATTTGTTTCCATTCAAAACATTCTAGGTATTGACTCTATCAATGCCTACAATTTCTTTCAAGTAACAGTAAATTTACTCCTCTGATGGAAGCCTCCTTGCAAACCGACTTGATGAAGGGCATGTCTTTTGGTTGCTGACTTAGACATCAATGCACAATTCCTTCCAAAGATGTCCCTTCCGTGTATGGTACAGAACCATAGGGAAAGGGGTTGTTTTAGATATATTGTTATCTTTCCTCCAGATAGCCCTTCACTGTGGTAGAGGGCTAGCTCATAAAACTCAAATTTGAGATATAAAATGGCCAAGCTCAAGAACAGAGAACAATCTTAAAATGCCACTACAAATTCTGAATGCATATGGCTTAAGTGCATGCATTAGTCACCTTAGAGTCTTCATTTCAGATGTGGTCGGATAGCCACTGTAAATTAACAAACGCACTACTAATACAAACATTTCAGATGTGCTTGGTTGCTGAAATTACAGCGCAGTGCAAGTGTAGTGTGCAGTGGGTTGTTGAGGTATAAAGCTCCACAGTGGGGCTGACGCATGAAATTCTGAAACTGTTCAAAGAAATGCACTTCTGGCTTTGTTCCACCGTTGGATTGATTGAATGATGAAAAAAATTGTTAACACAATCTTATGCATATTCATTATCTTAGATAAATTATGACCGATGTAAAATCTGAGGATACCCCATATACTTGGAGGGTATTTATTTTTAGTTCAAATTTTGATTAGTTTAGTGAATATATAGGCTGTCTGTCACCATCTCCCACGTCACTTTAGTGTAGTCTCTCAACATCTCTCTATGTACTCTGCAACCCCACTGTGAGTCCTGGATTTCCCCATTCTTTTTCACCTAGTTTACATTTTGCCATCATTCCAAACCTCAGCCCCTTTAAGCCAATACTTCAAAATCTGTTTGGTTTTTCCTCATTGCAAGCTGGGTTTCTTCTCAAATCAAAAGGCCGAACTTGCTTAAAATTCCTTTGATTTGTAACTCATTTACTATAATACTACGATGTAGTTGTGATGAAAGAACCATCTATGAGAATGTTCTGATATAAAATCTCCCCTGATTATTTATTTTGAAAAGTCTACATGTTCTTATTGTTTAATGAATTATGTGTTTCTTGATTATGTTATAGGTAGGCTTAGGTAAATTTTATCAATCTTAGTCAATAATTTCTTTTAACAAGAGTCTTTTCATTGGTTTGTTACAAAGCTCCACAGTCTTGTTGTGAATAAGTTCTTTTAGGGGTGCAGAAATAAATTGGAAAATTTGAAGTTGGAGTATTTGTTATTCGTTGGAAAACTTATCAAATTGACTTTGCCAATTTCTTGGAAATGAATGTCACTCATTTGAAAAATTAGTCATTGCTGTAGATTCTTGAAGTCATCTATGAACTTTTTTTAGAACATGATGCCCCCTTCACTAGGAGCATTTAGGTATTTCTAAGAAATACTCATTTGGTCAACATTGAAACAAAGAAATGAAGAAACAGGAACAACAATAACTGATCAACTTTATCTAAATGATGTGGGGATCAATTTATGAAGATCAAGAAAATTGATTATTTAATAATGCTTTGTGCGCTTGTGATTGAGCATGGAACCCCAACACACTTAAAAGGAGCCAAAGGACCAACTGGGCCTCAAGTATTACATATCTAAAGAGTTCTGAACGACAGGCTATATTTATGTATTCAGTATTTCTAAATTTTAACAGATATGTTTATCTAAAGCTGTTAAGTGGCTCTAATATTACTGTTTCATGAAAGTTGAACTACATTTTATGTTATAATAAAAAAAAAAAAGGAGGGTTGGGTTGGCAATTCTGATTACTAACCAACACATAAGCACAAGAAAATTGACACATGCAGAAATGAGCTGTGCACCCAAATGAAGCTTACAATCCTGTTCATTGTCCTAATGAAAAAAAAAAAAAACACAGACCCTAACTATTTCAACTACTAATACAAACATTCAAAACTAAGACCACCGAAGCATGATTTGAGACTTCTCCATTGATATATCTATAATTCATGCATTTTTGGTCATTTTATTGATGATCTTATGTTGTTCCACACTGCCACCATTATATCTGAGTTCACATATTTCCTCTCAAGAACTAGTTATCTCAAACATTCCCATAAATGGATCGATTATCCAAGTTGTATCTATCATTCAATCTGTGATCTTATGTTTATCTACGATTAGATGGATCATTGTTGTAATGATGAGCAGGTTTTCTGTGTTTAGATTGATATTCTAACCCCACCCCACTCTTCCTTCCCTCCCTTTATTGGGTATTATCTACCTTCATGGTCAGATCAATGGCTTTATTTATTATCATTGTTATTATCATGAGTGGTCAAAATTTGCCAAATCTCCATCTTTCAAATGGTAGGTTTGTTATGCTTTGATTTATCGTAAAGTAGTTTTTGGATCACCCTATTATGTAATGAACTTTTGAAATTAGCAAATTTATTCTTGTCTTATGGCTGATATTTAGCTATTATAAGGAAGTGCTAACCCTGTGGCAAGTTGAAAGATGGATTCCGATCATTTGGATAAACAGACCCTTACTGATCAAGATAATCATACATCAAAAGTGATATGGGAAGGGCAGGTAGAGTCAATACTGTCATTTCTAAACTTTAACATAATCCTATTATTTTCAGATGGTTCCTCGCGAGTCTCTTGTTATGATATTATTTATTTATTAATTGCAGGAGCTTGGCCCACTGAGGTGTATTCCAGCTGACCCTTTAAATGAATTTTGGGAATTAAATGAAAGTCAAGAAGAACTTGTCCGTATGGTCAGCCTAGACAATTTGGCCTCCATTGCTAAAATGAAAATTCACCATGGCATTATATGGGCACTAGTGGAGCGATGGGGACCCGAGACTAATACCTTCCATTTTAACTTCGGGGAGGCGACAATAACATTGGAGGATGTTACCTATATTCATGGCCTTCCCATCGATGGAAGGCTAGTTACAGGTCGTACAATTGCGAGGGTAGAAGAGATGAGAGCATTATGTTATGAATTATTAGGGAAAGTTCCCAACCAATCTTTGGACTGCATGGGGGCACAAATAAAGTACACCTGGTTTCGTCTCAATTTTGGCAGATGTCCAGAGGAGGCATCTGAAGAGATTGTACAATGTTATACCTGTGCATACCTATTCTGCTTAGTTGCCCAACAGATTTGTAGCAATACTTCCGGGTCGAGGGGGAACGGATACCTCCTTAAGTTGTTTAGGACATTTGAAAGATATGCATGGGGGCCAGCCTGTTTGGCAAATTTGTATAGGACTCTAGGCAGAGCAACAAGATTGAAAGATGGGATTAGAACACTTACGGGCCCACTTCAATTATTACAGGTAATATTTGTACTTTTTGATAAGATGATCTTCATCTTTTATTATGTTTATCTTTTATTGATATATAATGGTTTTACATGTGGTGCAGATCTGGGCCTTTTCTCGGATGAAGATAGGGCGACCGATTGAGCGGAGTTAGGATCGGATCGAGTTCACTTTCCGTTTATGTCTGATGTGGCATGAAAGGTTGAAAGGTTTTAATTTGCTTTCAAATACAATTTCTGTCCGCGAACAACTTGATAAGCAAGGGGACAAAGATAATGTGAGTTATTATGATCTATATAAAGTAAATTAAACACTTATACATAAAGGTGATATTCATTGACTTTCCTCATACATACTAATTCTGTTATTTCGTTGAACATCCTAGTTTGTATGGCAGCCCTACATTCAATATGGTGATCGTCTACTTGAATGTGTTGGAGATGAAGAAAGGGCCCTCTTTACTGTGCTTATCTATTTTGGGGTCTTCGAGAATCACAATGCATGTAGAGTTATGAAACAGTTTGGACTGAGGCAAACTATTCCTCCTACATGGAAACCACCATTGCTTCGAGACGATCGCGGTTCAACATCAGCAAGAGATTATCAAGTTAGGAGGAAAGAAATTAACCGTATGTGGGAGGATAGATGGAAAAATATAATTGATGGTGAGCCTGATGACACTGCCTATCACTCTGATGAGTACCTGGCTTGGTATAGAGGAATTACACACTTGCGAATTGGACGAGGCATGGGCAACATGGACGCTTCAAGAAATGTGGTGGAGGATCAGTCAGTTGTCAAGGTAAAATGGATCCTCATGGAATACTCGCACCTTGTAAATTAATACAGAATTGTACGTGTCATATAACCTATGTGTCTTGATGTTTGTGCTAGGTTAGAGCCATTGTAGAATGTGTTATTGCAGCTTTTGGGAAAGTTGATGAAAATGTTGGTCCTATAATCTTAGCCAAAGCTCTTAGATCGGTTCATAGTAAGCTCTGCAAATTCCACGCATCATGTGCCGCCGATTTTGATAAACTGGATATTGAAGAATGTCTAAAGGATGAGACAAATGAGGTACAACAGGTAAACTTTGAAAATTTATATACATTATACCACCGGATTCACTGTTTGTAAATTCATTTAAATGACATTTTCCCTCAATTTGTATGTTACAGGGTCAAGGTACTTGTGGACCGACCGTGGCACCAACGGTCGCACCGACATCATCCGCCGGATTGCCACCATACACAGAAACATCCTGTTATGTAGACCCTTTGCTAGAATCCAATCCAACCCAACTACAAGTCGAAACTCCTACTTCCGTTGAGAATGTGTTCCAATCTAGTGCAAGCCAATTGCAATTTCAGACTCCTACTTCTGTTGAGGCTTTGTTCCAATCCAGTCCAAGCCAAGTGCATGTTCAAACTCCTACCTCCACTGAGAATGTGTTCCAATCTAGTCTAAGCCATTCCAATCTAACACAAACTGGGGCCCATGTATCAACTCCAACAATAATGCCCGAACAGCATGTGGTTTCTTCTATTAAAAAAAGGGATATCAATTCCATTGTGGCACGTGTGAAGGGTTTGGGAAGGAAGAACAGAGCTATCCCCACAAAGTTTGATCCATATCAACTCACTCGAAAAAGGAGTAGGTTCGAGCCAAACCCAAACTATGCCCTTACGGATAAAGACAGAGCTATAATGAATCTCTTTTGGGATCATTATACAGCGAAGTAAGATATTAGAATTCACTCTTGAGCATTGATGGAATCTTATAGTGGTTGCTGCTGACTTGTTATTTATTTATAAATGTAAGAGGTCATGGATGGATACATGGTGTCAACCGGTGAAGCCAAAAGAATTAAGGAGAACGTTATCTCCAAATTGGATGGATACACATGTAAGTAACCGCATATGTTCCTATGTAATCTTTAAAATGCAGTGAAACCATTACTTTAGTCTTCTAAAGTCACCTGGCACTATTTTCATATCATGGATGAATGGTTCAAGAATGCTCGTGAAAAGGCGACGGACTCTCATTTTTTTCCATCAAATTTGGCGGTGTGTATTTTTTGAAACACGTGTTAGAATTGGCAATCCCAACCAATGACTATATTATGCATTTCATTTTGTAGGATTTGTATATTCACGGGGGCCGAGCACCTTTACTATACTGCATTTGGAGTGGAGCCATTCCCGGGTCGTCAGTTCTCACAAATTCGTACTATGATCTTTCCCATCGTGCGTAACAGTCATTTCTTCCTCATAATCGGGTTTTTTTATCGTGGAAGATTTGAGTACTATAATTCTATCATGGGATGCGATGGTGACTGGCCCTTTGCAGAGGAGTTTGTAAGTTTGTTCTATCATTTTTAGCTTATATATGATAATGTCACACATTAAACAGACCATTTATGATAACTCACTTTCAGTGATTTTTGATTCATTGACTTTTTTTTAGTAGTTTGTCAAAACTACTATTATCTTCTATTGCTTTTAAATTACTTCCTTATTCCGAACAAAGGCCCTACTCAAACCCAAATCAATCAACTGTAGTCCAATTTTTTCAGTCCGTACAAGTTATCTTACACCATAACTCCTTTCTTTGTTCATGGTAATAATAAAATATGCCCGAACTTTTGCTCGCACAAGAGAAAATCCGGGTCAGACCACCCCCATCCAGAATTCAATCTCCACAACAGTTGTATACAGAAAAGTTTATTGAATTTCCATTCATTTAATTGCTTAAAGTGCAAAGAGATTCTATTGATTTTTAAACTACTTCTAGGAAACAGGTGACTAGCAGTTATTCGTTTCTTTTTTTTATAATTTGCAGGCTAAAAGAGGTAATGAATTAAGAGTGCATTAAATGGTTGCAACAGTAATGACAGATTGCATGAGAAGATATATTTAAATCAGTTTGTCAAACAAGAAGACCTCTGATACCATTGTTCCATCCATATATATTACTTGTTATAATTCTATGCATCTTTATAGAATATTCTTACTTGAATATAAACAAAATGAAAAAATAAGTATCTTATTCTTACATGTGTACTTTAATACATAGATAGTTAGGCAAACATGTGAGCCCATTTGACTGGATTCAATTGCAGGCCTTTTTTTTTTTTTTTTTTTTTAACATTCATCTTATTTCATGGTGTCATGCTTATTCGCTTTTATTCTTTTTGTTCTTCTAAACTATTAGACCATTTTTCTAAAGAGTTGTTTCATGGGCTTGGGTTGGGATGACCCCTCAAGTTGGCCACTCGAAGATGCTGAGAATTGCCCTCAACAGGAGAATATGTAGGTGCTAAACCACATGTAATCTTCATAGTTTATATTCTGTTTTCCCACTCATATATTTGATGAATGCCATCTTTCCTTTTGTGCAGCGATGACTGTGGCATCTTTGTAATGGCCTTTGTTGAGCATGCTGCATACCGACGTAAGGTTGCGTTCACTCAAGCTGATATTTGGTACTATCGTCAAAGAATAGTAATCGATTTATATACAAGACAGTGGGAGACGGCAGACGTGGTAGAGGACGAAAATGCTTTAGAAACAAATGCAGTGGTGGAATAGAGGGGATGAGTCAATGTATAACCAGGATTGTGAGATGTACTACTGTGTTTTTTGCTACCTTTGTGTTGTAATTGTTTTTATTTTGACTGTATCCATTCCATTGTTCGGCATGTCCATTGTGTCTTAGCATTGATGTAAACAATTGACATGCAGTAAATAACTTATGGTGGATGTTAAACTTGATGGTTGAAGAGAGAATTTTAGATGATGTCAAATGTATTGGTTGTCTTTATATATGAATAAGGCTTTAGCATGGATTTGTTTATAGGTAGATATATGTTTTGGTATCTCCAGGGATGTGGCCAGACATTCCATGCAATTTTGGTGTTAATTTCAAATGAATGAGCATGTGATGTTAGAAGGTTGCCGACGTATCATATGGATCTGAATGTGAAGGTAGATGTTCCATAGTGCCATGTGATTTGCAGGTGGAGATGAAACATGTAAATAATGTGAAGCTGCAGGTAATTTAAGATAGTATACTTTTTCTCTTATGCACCTAACTTAAGATGATCACATTCAAATTGAATGTGCAGTTGAAGAGAAGAAGATGTACAATGTGAATGTGCAGTGTGATTCAAGATAGTGTACTGCACTGAAAATATGTGTAGATGACTTAAGATGTAATTCATGAGTGCTTCATGTGCAGGTGAAGAGAAGAAGATTTTTCAGTATTTCTGTGCAGGATATTTCAACTAGTGTACAACACTGAATGAATGTGCATCTGATTTTTGATGTGGATTTTGAACACTTCATATGTAGGTGAATAACTAAAGAAGGTGTACAAATGTGAATGTGCATATGATTTAAATGCATATACAACACTTTGTGTGTAGATGTGGCTTGAGGTGTGAATTGTGAATGTGAATGTGCATTTGTATAACAGAAGGTGTTAGATGTGAACCTGCAAGTGATTTAAGAATGAATACAACACTTCATACGTGCACATGAATTAAGATGGTTCAATGATAATTCTTCATGTATGGTGAAGAGAAGACATCATAGTTTCTGAGTGTGCTCTTGTAAGATATACATTATTTATGTTGTAAGATTAAAATAACAATTGTGAATGGGAAATTCCATGTGTTGGGCTTTCACCTTATGACAGTTCCAGGAGAGGAAGATTTTGTCGAGGCATAGAAAGCATCTCATAAAAAAATAAAAAAACTTTGAAAAAGAGTAAGATACACATTATGAATGTTGTGAGATTAAAATTACGTACCATTAGCACCATGTGTTAGGCTTTCACCCATATGACCTTATCAGGAGAGGAAGGTTTCCAAAATAGCACAAAAAGCATTAAAAAAAAAATGCTGAAGTAGTATATACATTATAAATGTTGTTTGGTTAAACAACAACTGATGAATGGACAATCCCATGTGAGGATCATATCACCTTGTCAGTTGATATATGTTGTGATCAAATGGCACAGAAAGCATCTAATAATAATAAAAAAAGGACCACCAAGTAAGAAAAAAAATATGAACTAAAATATACATTATCATGAATACTTCTTGGCAGGTAAATTCACATTCTGAAGGTTGTGATCAGGGGAGGAAGGCGTCTAAAATGGTAGAGAACGCATCTCATAACAAAAAATAAAAATATGACCAGATACACATTTTGATACTGCTTAGCTTAAGTACACATTGTGAAAGGACCAATTCTATGTTCCATTTCTTACCAACAAGAGCACATTGAAAATAAACAAACTCAGACTGAATGCCCAGCCACAAAATGTGCATGCATATCCATCATAAGACTACACATTATCTTAGAGACTCGTCAAGCAACTGCTTCAATATATACAACATGTATCATTTGTTTCTACGAAGTATTCACATATAGACACATCTAGACAGACAATATTACAAAAGGTTTTGAGCTTATTGGTGCACACAACTACTGACGAGCAGGTGGGTAACGACATCTCTTTCGATTATGCCCAATCTGGCGACAATTGGAACACGTGACTTGCCGCTTTTGTCTGTCCTCTGTACAGATTCTGTTCTTTTTAGGTCGGCCAGCTTGTCATCATGCATGTGGAGGTAAGATGCAAAGATTGCTCTGAACTTCCCATTGGTGGGTGTCTCTGATCGCATGGACGATATCGTTATATGTTGATCGATAAACATCGCTTGAGAACCAATGTTCACAATAATCATATGAATCAACTCCTCTCATTTGAATTGCTGCCACTGCATGCGAACATGGAATACCTAAGACATCCCACTTCCGGCAAGAATACGATCGCAAATCAAGATGCACCACATCAATGTATTCGGAAGAGTGAACCTGGTATTCGAATTGACTTGCGGGTCGAACTCCCAACCGATGGGAGTATTCGAATTCTTTACTCAGTATTTTCTCGGCATACAGAGTAAGTCTTGTACGTAAGTCAAGTGAACTGCGATGGCGTACCTCATAAAATTCCATCAATTTGCATCGTACGGCCTCCACTTGTTTTGTGATTGGATACTCCCTAGCCTCTTTCAATAAACTGTTCGTGCATTCTGCAATATTGGTTGTGATCATGTCATACCGTATCCCTTCTACAAATGCATTTGCCCAGTGCTGCGGCCCAATGTCTTCAATCCACTTGAAAGCACCTTCGTCCAGATCCTTTATTTCAGCCATATACCTCTCATAATCAACTCGCCTATATCATCTTGCAGCATTCCAAAATCTCACCATCAGAGCCTCGTCCTTGTACTTCTCTTTAAAGTTTGCTGATATATGACGCATGCAGTAGTTATGACTAGCGTGAGGAAAACGTTCTTGGATAGCTCGTATAAGGCCTTGTTGTCTATCAGATACAATGGTCAAATTAGAAAAGGGCCCTAAGTTCACATCCAACTCTGCAAGGAACCATTCCCAGGTATCTCTATCCTCTATCTTGGCTATGGCAAAAGCGATGGGAAATAACTTACGGTCTCCGTCATATGTCACGACAATAAACAAAACTCCAGGGTATTTTCCATGAAGGTGGGCACCATCAACAGCTATTAATGGGCGTAATGAACTCTTGAAAGAGTGGATGCTTGAGCCAAAAGGCCAAAATAACCTCTTGAATGAATCATCATCTTCCCTGATCAGATGAGAAACGCTACCTGGATTTGTTCTTTCTAGTTCAATGCAATAGCTAGGCAGGATTCTGTATGAATCTTCATAAGGACCATGTATTTCAAGCAATGCTATCTCTTATGCTAGCCAAGCTTTCCTGTAGCTGATATGGACGCCAAACTCTAATTGAAAGTCTGTCACAATTTCTTTTGGAGTGTAACTTGGATGGAGATGTAGCCGTTCTTTTATCCAGTCAGCAATCAAGGCCGATGTGGTCTAAGAATGTGCGAGTCCCATCATTGGCTTCGAACAAGTATGTTTTTCAGAATAAGTTCGTACAATAAACTCAGGGCCGGACTGTAGGATAGATCCATGGATGCGCCAAGGACATTGATGATCACCACACCTTGCACTTAATTCCGTCGTAGACCTTTTCACCCAATGAAGCTCAAAATTGCTGTACATTGCAAATTTTCTCAATGCATCCTAAATGATTCACGAGTCTGAAACCGTCTTCCATTCCATATTTCACGAAAAGATGCCTCATGGTGATCCACACCAATATGGTCATCATTAGAAACTAAAGTATCAATAACATCTTCTACTCTCACAACATTTGATGCATGACCCAATCCTTCTTGTGCATGCGATTTTCTACGTGGTCCTATGGCATTTTGTAATTCATATTCTCTAGGGTCAACATCAATATCGAATTCATCTTCATCATTTTCAGCCCCCTCATCCACTACATTGCACCCTCCATCAAAACAAGGAATTTTGGGTAATGCATCCATTTCCATCCAATCCATGACAACTTCATCCCTTATATTAGAGAATTTTCCATTTTCATCTTCTGCAAGATTAATGGGAGCTATTAGATCTTCAAGCATGGCCTCCACAAATGGGTTATCATGAGGTACCACAGGCATGTTTAGGTCAAACTGGCTTCGAATAAGAGAAAATGAGACGTCGCACCTGCATAGCAAACAGTCAATCATATATAAATTACATAGTATTATCAAATCAAATGTGTAGCGAACCAAACCTGTAAACATCTTCTCTTATTTAAAGGCCACCCGTATCCTTTTCACCATTGGGAAAGTTTGTAGTATTTGTATATGTCATCGAATTCCCCTTGCGTGAATCACCATGTCATATAACAACCAGTAACATAACTAAAACAAGATATTAAACAAGAGAGGATTAATACATTTGTTATGATGGGTTGTGGTGGCACCTGTTCAAATTGAACGACGGTCTATTCCCTCGTTGGCTGCTAGGCCGAGCGTATGTAGACCTTAGATGTGATGGTTGTCGACTTGCACTTGCTTCATTGTCTGTATGCAAACAAAGGGCTTGGATTTATGTACATAAATCCAAGGGCTGAGAAGGGATTCAAGAGCTTGGTAATTTTGTAATTATTTGAAAACAAAGGGGCAGTAACTTTTTACTAAGGACAAGAGGATACGTGAGTGCCATTGATTTTCTGTGAAATTACGAAACCTGCCATTATCTTTTCCCAGAGGATATAGGAGTGTCCTTGGTTTTCTGTGAAATTACGAAACATGCCATTATCTTTTCAAAAATTCCTTGCAAGTAAAGATATGATTAAATAGACGGCTATGATTGCAATTGAGTGATTGAACGGTGTGGAATTTGGGCCCACAACTTACCAGTTTGCCCCTTCACATATATATGTTGTTTTTCACGGATTGTGGAATCTGGGCTAACTTGGATTGTTTTGGTAGCAGATGCAAACGTGGCTTGCATACAATTAAACTAGACTGCTTATAAGTAGTGGGCCACTTCTGGTATTCAATGGTGGTTAAACAAGGGTCCAATTGGCTGGGCTGTTTTACATAAAAAAAATAAAATCCGGCTGGGCTTGGTTTGAAGCTGATTGATCCAATGGGCCACATAGAAAATTTGAGTTAAATTCATTAAATTATGGGCGGTGTTAGTTGTTAGGTGGTCAAAAGAAGAATAATTAAATTTAGTTGTGCTCAGAGCGTGGTGCGCTGTGCCTTCAGGCACGGGCAATGACTAGTACATAAATATCGCTTGACTTCCATTTTAGAATAATTTGAACATCCGATGGAGATCATCATCACCTCTTATGGTTATGAACGTGAAGCTTCGGCCATTATGATACTGATATTGCATATTTATATGCTCATCATGAAGCTCCCAACTAATTTCTTCGTTTATCTTTCCGAGTAGTTGATTGAAAGTTATATTGGCATCGACCCATATTACCTTCTGCTCGCCACCATTGTAGACTGGAAGTGGATTGCTTACGTCTAATATACCATTAAAATGGCATATTATACATATCTCAATATTATCCATCCTACGAAGGAGAACACAAATTTCGAATAATAAGATTTACTTTTGAATATTTTTGAAGTTATTCACAAACATTTCTATAATCCATAAAGATTTAACGTGTGAAAATAAATATCGGAATAAGTATTTTTTTAATAAATAAGATGAATGTTTGGAATAACTAAGATTTGAAGGTTGTTAAATATAAAATAAAAAACTACTCTATGCATACATGGAAAATTAAAAGAGTTAATATCTAAGCATTGACATTTAGGATATCGTGAAGCTACATATTTCTATAACATTAACAGCCAAATAATAATGCATTATCCATTAAAAAAAATTAAATAAATGCATTATCTTAATCAATTTTACACTTAGATATTCTAGCAAATTTATTTTAAATCTCATTGGTACTAATTCTCTACATTTAGCAAAAGTATATATATATATATATACACACACACACAACATAAAACACCCATTTAAATAAAATAATAATGACAACATGGCGGTTGGTCAGCTGGTGCCACATCTTTGAGGTTTTAATGTTAGATGGTCATAAATGTCTTTAACTATTATCTGAGCAAGCTACAAAGTCAGGCCTCAATCGTGAAATAAATCAAGATCGTTCATCTAATAACTATCACCATTCGTTGATAACTATTAAAGAATCTAAACCATTTAATCGTTTGTTTACTTATTAATAGCATTAAAAAATCATTAGCAGTTTAAGATAATGATCAAAATGATGTCTGTAATTCCACAATAACAGGAAAAGGCTAAAAGAATATGTGGAAATTCTGAGTTTGTGCTGGGGCCCACCATAGGACGAGATGAATAAGACATGCCACATTGTTTTTTGCGACTGGACGTCTAAGCCAATCCAGTTGTTGGTAGTTCATGATGAGAATAAAGGGATTTTTTAATATACCAACAACATGATGTTCATAAAAAAGTGAGGCACCACAAATCCCACCTAAGGTCACTATTAATATTTACACAAAATATTTCAAATATTTCTACAAGTGGATTCCTTGTATTCTAACGTTTTTTCAAAAGACACATAAGAAGAAAAAAATTATACAATAAATAAGAGGGAGATACATACAAGGTGGGAAATATGGAATAAATACCTAAGACAAAGATGTGGCAGGAGATTTTATTGCTATATATGAAAATGGCCTGAGGTTGACATGCAGGGAATGTGGCAGGAGATGGCAGGAGCTGCACTTGAAGAGCAGGGAAGTGGAAAACCCAAGCCAGAGGTGAAAGCAACGGAACGCCAAGAAATTATGTGGCAGGAGATGGCAGGAGATCACTAGTTATGAGGTAGGAGATGGCAGGAGATCACTAGTTATGTGGCAGGAGCTGCACTTCAAGAGCAGTGAAGTAGAAAACCTAAGCCAGAGGTGCAGCAACGGAACGCCAAGAAATTACAAATAGAAATGCATTCATTGACTTTATAACCTATCATTTTTTGCGCTATCGCCACATATTGCGATATCGCAACTAAAAAAGTTGCGGTATCGCAAAAAAACTTGCGGTATCGCAATTAATCCTTTTGCGATATCGCAAAATGTGTTGTGATATCTAAAAACAAAAAGTAACTTCTGCACTACGCAGCGATACGTACTGTATGGAAAACGTCGGGTAAAATGACATACTTTGGTAATAAAGGGGAGATATCATGTACTGTGCATTACCGTACCGAAAAAATCCCTTGTATGATTTGAATTACTAGGTAGATGATGGCCGGTGATAGCAGTGTGTCTGGCTTTGTAATTCTCTGTTGCTGGGGATGGCGGCAAGCTCTTTGGTAGCAGAGGCCGTGTGGAGAGACATCGAAACCGCTCGCTCAGGTTCATCTCTCTCTCTCTAATCTCTTCTTTCCCATCATCGTCTAAAAGCGTTTTTCTAACTTGTTCTTCTGCTATTTGCTTCGGCCCCAAAACCCTAAAAACCGCACCAAAACGAAAGAGCAGTTACAGACGACCATCTCTCAATGTCGGTACTATAAAAAGCCCTTCTATCTGATCACCATTACAACTAAAAGACAGAAACACCATGAATGTATTATGTCCGGCTGAATCGCTGCTGCTCTATAATCCCAGATTGCATTTCCTCTTCGGGAAGAATTTCGAGCGCGCAACCAGAATCGTCGATCAGGGCGGCGTCAAGAGGATTTCGGGCGATCCCAGCCGTCGATTTCTGTTTCAGGTCTCAATTTCTCTCCTTTTTCTTCCTCCTGTTCAATGTATTTGTTGGGTCACACGATCTAACGGTTTTGATGGAAGAAAGGCGTGACCCACTTGAACACAGTAGCAAATTTGTCTATAACCTTAAAAAGCAATTATTAAATTGTTTAGTGTAAGCATGTTTCATGGAAATCATCAGGTGGTAGGGGAATCAAGGAGAAAAGAGGAGTACATCTGCTTCGCGGAGCACCATTGCACTTGCTATTCATTCTTCTATGACATTGTCAACAGGGGAGAACAACTCTGTGTATGATTAATTGCATTTTACCATTCATCACTTGGATTCCACATTTGATAGTCGTCCAATTTTTTTTTTTTTTTAATGATGTAATGATTATTTTATATTTATATATATATATATATATATATATATATTCTCCCCATTACAGTGTAAGCACCAATTAGCAGCGCGACTTGCAGCAGCAGTTGGAGCGTGCATTGAAGTTAAGGTTTCTGATGAGGAACTGGCCATACTGCTTTCCAAACTCTGAAACTGTGTGTTGGTGAATTCAGAGAAGTAAAGGTTTGCTGATTTTTAATTTTTAGTTTGTCTTGAGGTCTTGTTGTTTATTGGGCGATTTTTTTATAATATTCTTGGAAATTTAGTAGGAGGAAAGCGTTGTTGGAACTTCAAACACAAAATTAATATCTAGATGACAAGGAAACTCCATTTTAAATGGGGGGAAAAAGTTGCATTCAAAACAAAACATTTACAAAATTTTCATGGATATATCCACTAGGTGAAAAATTTTAAACAAAATATCTATTTAAGTAATGATTTTCTTTCTTTCTTTCTTTCTTTCATGTAGTTTGATTTTTGATGTAATTGCATTTATATATAATCAGTATTATATGGCAATACACTTTTTCTGTGTGATCATATGTACATCATCATCATGAAAGCCTTATCGCAACTATGTTAAGGTGCCCGATCATATATACATGTTAACCCAAAATGGTTCACAAAGATATTAAATTCTGTTTTAGTTTTTTTTTTTTTTTTTTGAATTATTATTATTACTCTTTCCCAAGGTTTTATTTTATGACCAACAAGTTTGATTTTACCAAAGAAAAAAAAAAGTTCAATAGCTTGACAGTTTGAACTTTTCTAAAAATCTCCTTTATTCTAGAGAAGGGACCATAATACTCTCTCCTTTCTTTGGGCATTCCTTTTGTAGGCTCCTATATGCTTGCATTCAATTGAATTCCTAAAGATTCAGCCATTTAGGGCACCACAAAGGTTTAATAAAGAGGTGAAGGTTGTAACGGGGAGGTGTGGATGGGACTTTGACTTTCATAAGATTTGATTTATTTGGGTGATGGCTGGGTATTCATTTTCTATTAAAAGGGAGATTATTTGATAGCCGATTACGCAATGACACCTTTGTTTCTTCAATTTTAACCATTTTAGGAATACATTTCTTAGCATTCGTAGGAATTCAATTCCATGCAAACAAATTGGCCGTAAGTAAATTGCTAACCAATTAAGCCAATGGTTATTGTCAAATCAATATTTCTATAAGCATACCATATGGATTTATCACTCTCTTTTTCTTCTTCTTTGCTATCTAAGACCTAAGTATACTCCTAATATTCTTAATATGAATTTCACTACTATGGTGTAGTGTACTAAGTACAAAGAAGACACATTGATATCATGGGAAGAGATTTTTATCGTTGCACCTCTCCTATAAGACCACCTACCCCACTTATGATTCATTCCTCACCTCACACTCATTAGCCTTGTGTTAATTGTCACTCACCTCAATTTGACGCTCATCTATCTATTACTCATTGTTGGATAGGAAAACAATACTTCTATAGAATCACTAAGCTACTCTCTCTCTCTCTCTCTCTCTCTCTCTCTCTATATATATATATATATATATATATGAAAATATTTATGTGCATCCATCCCTCACTATAGGGTGAGAGACAATTACATAATTGGAAATATTCATGTGCAAAAGAGGAAAAGCCATATATGGTCATATGTAGAAAAAGAATATTCATGTGCAAAGAGGGAAAGCCATGTAAGTGTCCCTCACCCTATGGTGAGGGATGGATGCTTTATATCTATATATATATAGGACCAGCTCTCGTAAGCTCAAGTTTATGATAAGGTAAGCTCAAGTGTGTGGTGGGGCCTACTTGGGGACCCATATAAGGATGGGGATGGGGGGATTTGGTTCATTTGGATGGACTAAAGTTGGGCCCCACAAGCATGAGTTTACGAAATTTTCTCCTAAGCTCTTGGTCATATATATAATGCCGTTTTTTGGATGATGATTGTCTCCAAAATCAAGATAAATCTAATCAGAACTGGATTTTTCAATTCCATTATGCAAAAAACAGATATAATCAAGTTTGATTTGTGGGACCAGTACTATTCCAGCTTAGGATAAGCTAAGCTGCAGCTTAGGAGAGCCCTACTCATATATATATATATATATATAGGAGATGCTCCTATGAGAGATAAAGTGGGGGCCCTCATTCATATCCAATGCTAAAAACTTAAATGTGAGGGCCCCACCCTTATCTCTCATATAAGGTGAAAGATATCTCTCATAGGAGCATATATATATATATATATATATATATATATATATATATATATATATATATCTGTATTTGTGTGTGTCTGTGTGCATGCGGGCATGGGTAGGTGAATGGGTCAGTGCGTGAAAGTGTTTTGTGCGTGCATGAGTATGTGTGTGTGTGCATGTGCGTGTGCGTATGTGCGTGCGTTATAGTTGGTTATTCAGCTATTTTGGCTGAAATAGAAATAAAATTTCCATCCAACCTCCTTTCAGGTGGGTATTGCGATGTTTATCAACTCTGGCTTTTTTCCATCCATTGTGTAGGTACTTGAGCACCAGTAGGATTGGCGCAGAAGTCATTGCCTCACACACTGGTATGGTTATAGTAGGTATCGTAAATGTTTAGCAGCAAGAGCAGCGGTGAGCAGTAAGCGACCGTGCTCTGTTTTGCTTGTTTGGGACAAATTTTGGAACTTTCCAATTTTGGGTGGAAATTGCTGAGAACAGTTTTGGCTTAAGGTCTTTTGTCCTGAGTCAAAACCGTCTTAAGTATTATACTAGCAATTAGTTTTTCTATACCAACCAAATGGTCATTCTGATTTGTTTTGTGTCATTTGTAGGAGTTCCTATAATTTCTACAGCCATCAGGAGGCGTGCACATGGTTGTGAAATGAACTTGCAGTGTGGCCGTAGTTGTTATGATCTGGAATGGAGCTTCTGAATTTTTTTTAGAGTTTTTGCATATTGCCCCTACCTTATGGTCTATTTTTAAAAAGCCTCTTCCTTTTAATTAATTTTTATAAATCCCTCATCTTTGCATGGAATGTTCAAGAACCCTTCTGTTCCTCTGATCAAACTCTTTTTGACCATTTTTGACCAGAATTCAACCCCTTCCTTAAGAAAAGCGAGAACAGCCTCATAAAAAATTTATAGATCCTGATAGATGTATTGTAAACGGTGTATTGTGTTTACACTTGTTAGTGTCAATAGGTAATCTTTATAGCATCTATTGTATTTTTGCGTATGCATATAGGTGGCAAGACATGATTTTTTTTTTTTTTCACTTTTGAAAATGTGATCATGTTGTGGTAGATCTTGAAAAAAAAAAAAAAAAAAAAACCATTTCTGTTGCATGCATGGAAACCATCTATGGTTGATACTGTCCTTTCCAATATTGGTGCAATCGTTTTGGTTTCTCTAAGGAGGTGCCTTAATATTATTCTTATCATGGCATGCGTGCGTGTGTGTGTGCCTGCTGAAAATTAGATATCATGGTGATTAACATGCATACTTTCTAACTCCAAACAAATTCATGCTTCTTATTAACCTAATTATCCAACAAAGTGATCTTAATATTGGGACAAGTTGTCCTTTTGATAGTCATAAGTTCATTTTATTCGTAAATCTAGATGTATGTAGGTTAAAGATAACCTTTGGAGAGTAATATTTGAGTCTAATGGGTTGAAAATTAGTAGATCAAATGCAAAAAATAGATCGGAAGTTTAGTGGTTCTGACGTTCAGCTGTGTTGGACAAAATTTAAAATGATAGATGTCATCATCATTGTAGGATTGGAACATGGTGGTTTAAGTGGAGACTAGCACCAAGTGACTCTTGGACTTAAGGGGTGTTTTTTTTCTGTTATTTTCCTTCATGAGATGGCAGTTAGACCTGCTTTCTTTGAAGCCCAGATATGGCATTGGATATGCAAGACATGCTGTGGATATTGCGGCTATAAGTGATGTATCAGATTTTATTCACGGAGGCAAGATGATAAAGTTAATAATCTTTCGATAGAAGAATGACTAGTATTTTTTCAGAGAGGGAGGGAGGGGTCTTTGTATGTTGTGGTTTCTATCCATCAATAATAGAACATTTTGTAACAACAGGAGCAGAATATTAGATGCAAGAAAGGAAAATGGTATAAGAGAACTATGTAGATTCTACAAATCACAGCAAAATGTCCGGACACCAACCAGCCTACCGAAAAAAAAAAAAAAAGAATGTACATAAGCAGAAAGCCTATCAACTCCGTAATTAGAGTAACACCAAAACCTCATCAACTTCCCCTTACAAGAGCCTAGCAACTCTTCAATTAGAATATCAGCAACCTCCTCTTTCCTAGTGAGTAGACTCAAGAAAGAAGCATTTAAAATCCTAGCTTTTATAATTGTTCCAGTTTCTGCTTAGGTTGATTTTTTTTTTTTCCTGATCGGTTTCTGTTTAGGTTGAATCTCCTATTCCAATTGAAGAAAAGGAAACCAGGATCTTTCTTGAAGCATTGCAGAGAACACCTATACTGTTCATACCCAGCTCCCCCTAGCCACCCACTTGCATGGAACTTAAGATTCCCTAGTGAAGGAATCCATTCTACTCTCTTTCCATCTTTGCTTTCCCACAACCAATGTAAGATTCCCTATTAAACATAATGTTGGAACTTGAAATACTTGGAAATCTTGAGGTCTTGCAAAGCATAGCCCAGTTCCCAACCTCAGTGTCAACAATTATCATCTCTTTTATACCCAATATATATATATATATATATATATATTTCATCTCTTTTGAAGGTAAGATTCCCTAGATCCTTTCTCGTGAAATTGACTGCCATAAAAAAAAAAAAAAAGGTTCTCCACATGATCAGCCTTTTGTATTCTATAATAACATTGTTTTTACTTACATTGACATGGACCTTGTTGTCATCTGTGGGCCTCTTATATGAGCGGTCACATGGTATGAGAATTGAGAATCAAACCAAGGGGAAAATTGATGAATGGGTTCTAGGAATATTGATTAAAAGGGGCACTTCCTAAAAAGCATTTTTCTTTTCCTTGGGTGAAAAAGACAAGTATTCCCATAGTTTTATCCGTTTTAATGCATGTTTTACTTAAAATTGTGTAAATGAGATGGTGTAAAGAATCTTAGTATGTGAGTTCTATATCTAAATTAGTGGTAGTTCCATTTAGTTTTGGAAAATGTAATGAGCATAGTCATAATTGTCATTCTCAGTGTTTTATTGTTTGGGTGGGTGATTTTCAAATTTTATGGTTTTACTTGGGGTGTCATTAGAAAATCTTGCTAAAAACAAAGTAATTAAAAAAAATAAACAGGCAGACGAGAAATTTAAGATAGATTAGGAAGTGGTGAGACCAATAAGAAGTGCTAAAAACACAGGTAAAGCTTGCAAAGTCGTGGCATTTGGATTTCTGTTGTTTTTTCTTAAATGACTTTTTTTTTGTTTGCCTGGTTTCACTTTTCCTTAAATGGATTTTTTCTAAAATATCAGCTAGATCCGTGACACTGACAGTAAGTGAAAGTTTATATGCTATGATGCGTGATTAGCTCAATGGGCAATGTATTGTGTCTTATCACATCTAATACTTCACTTTTTATATGTAAAATCCGTGCTACTGCCATATCCATGGTGTGTCCTTGCCTAGTATATTTGGGCATCATACGTCATATGTTGACTGGTGGTTGATTTTGTATATGCTAGATTCTTTAATTGAAGTTGTGAAATGGTGAATGTGGTTTAAGCTAGAGAGGCAGTGAGAATATTTTTGTTGACGCACATGTAGGAAGTTCACTTTTAAAAAATAAAAAAGTCTTCTTTTTTGGTAATAAAGATGAATATACCTGGCAATATGATATTTAAGGCCTGTTTGCCATGTTCTATTTAATTCCTACCAAGTCTGTAGTAAAGGGAACTTTAACAAAGGAATATTACAAAGGAGAGGAGTGAAGCGTATAGGTTGTTGATCCAAAGGGGACCATTGCATTCGTAGGATTTAATTGACTAGGGTGAAAATGGGTAACATTTTTATATGACAGGGAAAATTGGTTGATGGCCTGTAGTGGATGTTCACTTTTAATCTTCTATTTTTAACCTTTTTGATAAGAGGGCATTCCTGAGGAAATCCCAGAAAGAGAAATAAAAATAGGATAAGCTAAGCTGAACAAATGTGCCCTGGAGAACAGTGGTCAGTTGAGTGTCTTGAAGCTGACCCTTGATGGTAGTGGCAGTACCACTGATGCAATTTGGGGCTAGTTGTGTGGACAGACTTGTAATGAGGCCTTCCAGTCTTATTTGGGAACTGGGTTCTTTTTTGTGGCACCACTGAGACTATGATAAGAGGAGCTTCTAAAGGTTTGTACTATATAGGTTGGAAATAAGATTTTTTCTTTTTCCAGTGCTTTTCGAGTGGGCTGCAAACCACCCCCCCCCCACCCCACTATCATCTGGGTTTCTGTCCTGGATTGAAGAAATTTGGCATTTGTGGATGGTTATGGAAAAATGGATAAGACAGACAGGTGATGCTCTGTGGAGATGGAGTTTAGACTTCAGAGGCTTCTTCTGAATTCCCTATGTAGTCTCTTGCTGATTCTCCCCATTCCCACACCTGGGTTATTTCTGCTAGCTTTTGTCTCCATTTCTGTATATGCAATTGGGTTGCTTATTGGGTCACTGAAAATCGGGAGAGCATTATATGTGTTATCTAGTCCTTAAGGCAAGGTTAGCTGGACAGACCACTGAGACAAATGCCATCATGCTTGTGGGTTATTTTCCCCTATTTTGCTAAAGAAAGAAAGAGAGTGAGTGGGAGATACCGACAGAGCAATTATCAGTGCAAGTGTCACAGTGGGAGATAATCATGGTGACAAAGATTATGCATTCATTTTCACATCCCTTGATAAGCTCGTCGTCGGTGCACCCCTCTCAGGGTGCATACCAATTGAGGGGTATTGATTCTTGTGAATCATTGACATTACCCACAGTAATTTCATCACATCACCTGCTTTTTTCCTCTTCTTATATGCAATGTGTGGTGGGGTTTCCATCTTCCCACCTGCAGCGTCTCCGACTGGCAAATCTAATATACTTTTGTCATCCAACTTGTCAGTTCTTAGTTACCCTAGAGTAGTAGCTTTGTAAGTGCTGAGATTTGCTCACCCAGTTTGGTCCTGGTCAGATGAAGTGCCATGGCCCATGGGGGTATCCCTTCCTTGGATCTTTAAAATGGTTTCAGCCCCATACCTGTTCAGCCTGATGATGCTATGCTGTGTATCAGTGAAGATACTAGTCTAAACTTTAGCATTGTTATGGTCTTTCCACTCTTTCTAGAATTTAAAATGAAAAACAATTTTGAATATAGAAATTGGTAGACCTTCGGTTCTAATGGTTTTATGTTGTTTTAACAGACAGTAAATAATGAAGTTTAAGTTTTCAACCGATACAATGAAAAATCAGTATGTTTCATTTTCCTGAATGATGTAACAGTTTCTAGTGGGAAAAAAAGTAGCAGCTTTATGTCGCAGTGATCTCTCATAATATAAATCAATCCATAGTGGTACAGATAATCTCCCATGATATAAAGCAATCCATAGTGGTAAGGAGAAGTTACTGCTAAATGATTGTTCAATCAAATCATCCTGAAATGAGCTGCAATAGACTTTACTGGAAAAACTAGCCATTGGAAGTTGGAACTCTGTTAGCTATAATTTTACTTTTACTGTCCATTTCAAAGCCTAGCTAGGGTGAACAGTTGGAAACAGCTAGTGAACCGAATTTTTATAATTGGCTAATAATCCACAGTCACTACTACAGAGGATCCAGCTCACAAAGTGAGACCTAAGAAGAGAATATGTCTAAAGCAGCAGCTAAGCAAAGCTTGTCTGTTGCTTTGGAGATTCTTGGTGGATCTCGATCTCTCCTTTTTTCTCCTTCCACTTCTCTTTTTAGATGGAACCCAAGCCAATGGCCTTTCTCAGAAGGGACACCAACAAAATGAAAATGACTACTCGAGGGGTTCCATTTGATTACTGCCTTATCATTCTCTTTTATTGCCACTCACAAGCATCTCTTCTTCTTCTTCTTCTTCTTCTCTTTCTTCTAATTGCACATGAATGAATATCCATTGCATCAAAGCCCAATTTGAAGCCATCAGTGTGTAACAAATACTGTGGGACCATGGGCGCTAACAGCCCTAATGAATAAAAAGCGACAGTAAGAATACAACAAATGCTAATCATTCTCACGGGATTGTGAGGATTCTAATCAGGATGCACCACATCAGCCATCATGTGATTTGCAAAGACAAAAATTATAGAAAAGCACAAGTGGGTGGGTCCAAGCCTCAGGGGTTCCAAACTCTACGAGATTATTATATGGTGATTAGGACTTAAGTTTACCACTGTCACTGTGCACATGCATTCTTGTAGACTGTATGGATATGAGGTCGACATCTAACATATCATAGTCAATGGCAGTGGGATCTAAGCCATCATGACTAACCAAATCAACAGTCTTGATCACTTTTAAGTCTGTACCACTTGCGTAAAATAGCTTTGACCGGAGCCTTTTACAGCATTCCTCTTAGCATATATTAATCATTAACACAATAACCTGTGCAAAGCACGGGTATGTTCACCAACAACTGTAAAATATATTCTATGATCCATTAAGAAAATTTAGATAACTCAAAATCATTTTCAAACACTTATAGCAATGTGGTTTGGATAGAGCATGAAATTTTAAAAATAGAAGAAAAAGAAGAGAAGATTATGAGAGTGCCACTTTTTTCAATCCAAGAGTCTATAGAGTAGAAATGGGGGGCTAGGGGGAGTGGAGTAATAAGATTTGGAATAAAAATGAAAATATTGCAGAGTGTAAAAAGTAGGAAGAAGACTTGAGTGGTTGCAATTACATGTTGGAAGTGGAAGGAGAAAGTGAGTGAGTTGTAGAATATGGTTATAACTTCCAGTCAAAATCTAAGAATAACTTCAAAACCCTCAGCTTTAATAAAGTATAATGGCATATGACACCACATGTCAGTCAAGAATTGTGGAAGATGGCATGCCTCCTCATCAAGCTTTTTGACCCATCAATTCTCCCCACCACAGGGAACTTTAATCTGTAGAAAGGTTCAGCATTAGAGCTCCCATCATTCAGAAAAAGGAAACAAACAACCTAGTGATTGGCCTCCTAGTACCTACACCTTAATTTTAAACCTAGGACATTGTATGTAAGTTCAACTTATAAGTGGTTGTCCATGCACTTCTACTGTATTAGCACACATTATGCCCACTTCCTTGCCAAATACTCTTTCGAAGCCACACAGAGAAATATTCCTCTTATATAAAAACAACGCACATCTAGAAAACTGATGCTGAATGAACATGATATAAGAACCTTGTTTATCCACCAACCACGTACCTGCAAAGAGGTTTACCATTCACTATGTGAAGAATGGATCCTCCTATTTCTATGTTCATGTGGCTGTCTTTACTCCCTCTTGAATCTGGATCCTCCAAGACCATCCCTAAACTCCCACTGATGGTGATTTTGAGTGGTTCGGATTCCCATTGATGGAATTATAGGGATGGAGAAAGAATTCTTGAGTTCAGGCCTGATCCCTCTTACATCATAATCCCTACCAGCTTCTCATGATGCAGATATTTTCTTGTTGATAGGACCAAAAAACTACAGCACATGTTTAGCAGAAATCCAGATAACAAGGAACAGTAACATTCATAGCTGTTGCAAGATTATGACTCAAATTATAACATTTTGAAAGGAAAAGGAAGGGTTCTAACAGTAACTTTGGATCACCAGACTATAAATTGCAGTTCACCATCACAATTAGATTCTTGTAAATGATTCCAATCCTCTAGGAGGATGGGAATTCATATGAATTGCTTGTGTTAGCTGGCATGACACTTCTATTTTACAGGTGGGGCTAGAATTTGGATCTAAGATTTGAAGCCACTGATTCAATGAAACTACTTCCGATGCTGACCAAGTTTCAATATAGATGGTGAATTATAAAAATTTTTATTAGAAATTAAGTGGATTAAGACTTCAAGCTATTGACAAATTGAATCCCAAATCAAAATAGAGTAGATTGTCGGTTATTGTAATGTAGATAACCGACCCACAATCAAGATTGCTATGACCTAAATCGCGTAATGCAGGAGATGAAAACCCAAACTGTTCATCTCCAGCGCCTCCTCCCCCCTAAACCTGTACATGTAGCAGTCACTGTTCCTTCTACTCTGCTCCAGCCAAACAAACAGGCCCTGAGGGTGATCAGAAGTGCCACCTATTTTAGTGGTTGTATCAATGGCACACATGCAAAAGACTTGAAACAAAAATGAATGATAAAAGAGCAGGAGCCCAGAGGTCAAGGTTATTTTATTGGTGAGTTTTCACAATATTTACATTGTTCACCATTGGCACTTTGGCCAGCCCAATTTATGCCCCTCATTTTACAAGGCTTCCCCTTTGCTGGAGAAATTTGGAGAAAGATGGTCAGCACTCTCAGAGATTTCTCTAAATCATCTCCCATTCATAATATGACAGTAATGCTACTGTATGGAGAGAATATTTTTAATTCTGTACCAAGACTTATTTCCTATATAATGGGGAGATTTGGTCAGATAAAATACTTTGAGAAAATTACCATTGAGGTGATCTGCATGAGAAGTTGAGATACTGAAAGATCTCATCTTTATCTATCATTTCTTGTGATCTGGAATATCCATCAAAGCTTATGGATCATAAGGAGGTGATCTCTAGTAGCCCCCTCCTGGATCTCTGCATGTTGCTGCTCTAATATGTTATACGCTCAATATATGCTTATGTACTCTTTTTTTTTTTTTTGGGGTGGGGGAAAGGTAAGTACTCACTACTCACACACCCAGCCTACACACATACCCAAAAGGTGCCTCACCAATTGAGCTACCAGCATCTGTGGACTATTACCATACATGGATCAGTGGGGCTAACGAATCAGAAAACATTCTATGTCATGGTGTTTACCCACCAGAGGCAATGGTGTTGATCCGATATGTTGCAACATGTATGGTAGTCAGTACAGATGGGCTAGCATCCATCTCTAGAATGCTTGTGAGAAACCTCATAGAAGATAAGAAAGGGATGCACATTGGTTGTGGTGGTGGTGGTAGTGTGGATGTCAACCTAGTATAACAGTGACACAGATAAGAACCATTTAAAGTAGGTGTCCTCTTCTCTGAAAAAATATGTGAAGCAGGGAATCTGAACAACATCATCAAACACGACACAAGAAATGGAATGCCAAGCATCATTAGGTGGGGCCACATACATTAATAACAGATATATATACCTCTCCCACCTTTTATTATTCTTTCATTTTCCTTCACACTGTCTCATCTTTATACGGTGAAACAGACAACATCCCTCAAAGCTTCTATTAGTTCCATCTCCTTCCACCCTCATCTGATTTCAGAAAACAAGGTGAAGATGTTCCTTCAAGGGGAAGATGATGAAACACATGCATTGAAAATCAGAAAAAAAGGTGCCAATGGCCATGTGGGTGATGATAACCTGGCAGCATGGTTGAATCTAAGCCTTGGTAGAAAGGAGACGCCAACAACCACAAGTTCCGCCTGCAAACTGAAACCTAGTTCAAACAAGGTGTTCTCATGCAACTTCTGCATGAGAAAATTCTTCAGTTCACAGGCACTGGGTGGGCACCAGAATGCCCACAAGAGGGAGAGAGGAATAACTAAGAGATCTCAATTTCAAGGCTTAAAGAGAGTGAGTTTGCGGCCGTCGTCACTCCAATCCATGGGCGTTAGACCTTCCTCTCTACAGCACAATCCACACACAGAAGCACTAGGAACAGTTGCCAGATTCAGTGACAGCATCCCTGGTTTGGGGATGACTTGGACACCCTTCACTGCTGCAGAAGCCACCACCGCGGTGCGGCCGGGAAGCTTTCACCTAAAATTCCCACCACCTAAGCAATCACCGGATCTACTTGACTTAAGTCTCCGACTCTGATCGATATGCATCTGTGAAACATTTCCTTTGGGTACTCATGATCTGGACTTCTTCAAGCTGCACTATCTGCATGACTTAAATTACTGGCATGGGCAATGGACCGAAGTGCCTTTCGGTCCTGCACATTTTAGAAATGTATCGATCATAACATATGAGACAGAAGATTACCATTATGAAAATCCCCATTTTCATCTGTGTATTCTTAAGCTTTCATCAACTCAGCCAACTTGTTTGATGAGAGTAACACTTGATACCAAATACTACTAATGTGGGTATTATTTACGAATCTATGTCTTAACTTGCCCTTTTTTTTAATTTTGTGCCCCAGACTAGGGGGCTGGGGCCCAAGAGAGCCCACACAAGTGAGAAGGAGAGCCCACAAAGTGGGAAGATAAGCCCACACAGGTGGAAAGAGTGGCATCCCTAGGGATCAATCCCTAAGTAGCCAAGTGACAAATAGTTTGCCAACTGAGTAACCCCTAGTTGTTGTATTTACTTGCAGTTGGATGATTGTTGCAAGTTGCTTCGCTAAGGTATTGAATTTTACATGCACATTGAAAGAAAAAAAAAAAAAAGTAATCCATCATCTTTAATATAATTTGTAGTTACCTTCTCAAAAACAGAAAAAAAGGAAAGAAAGAAAGAAGAAGGGCTAACCTTTTGGTTTTGGCTTTTTTGATTTATTGTTTTATTGGCCGCATTGATTTTCAAAATTCTTCATGCTAATAACATTCTACATATATAATTGTCCTCCCTCTATCTCTTACAAAAAAAAGTAATAACAATAAAGGGGGAAAAAAGAACAAGAAAATGTGTTCCACTCTAACATGTGAAAGTGAAAAGCTAAAAATGCAACTTTACACAGCTTATCAGAACTTAGTATCCTCACTTTGTGCATGCCAACAGTCAAAAATACAAATCAAAGATCATCCCTTAAGCTTTCAAACTTGGCAGAGGGGAGGCGATGATAACCTTCATGTTACTCTCACCTTCAACAAATATTTTGCTGATCAAATGAAATTAACTTTGATTCATCTTTCTTTCAATATAAATGTTCTTTTGGTGGTGGTCGCGCGCGCGCGCGTGTGTGTGTGTGGGTGGGGGGGGTGGTTTGAAGCACAGGGAACATGAAGTACAGGATTTAAGCCATCTCTTTACTTTATCGCTCTTTCATTGTCATCCCGAATTGCGATACATAGTTGCGTCTATTGTAGAAACAGCAAATGGACATATTTGCGACTAAGCCATACTAGAACTAAACCCAAAGGCTAAAAGTAGAAGAGAGGTCAACCCAATCAGCATCCGGATAACTTTCAAGAGAAAATACAACTTATACGTTTCTTGTTTGTGCCATTCCATTCTTTCTTGTGTCTCCAAATATACATCTTTGCCATTCTTGTTTAACTAGTCCTGTTCTGGATTATCTTCACATGAAAAGAGAATCCTCCCTGAATTCATGAGTTAACTGGGGACTTCTATGGCGTGTTTGTATGCAACATTTTTCAACAGCATTTTATTTTCTATCAGCATTTTATTTCACTGCAGCTTCCAAGAGTAGTTTTTCATTGTACAGTGAGCAAATATGAATCCTCTCTATACCCGGAGAAAAGCAGCTAAATGATAAAATCTAGAGGATTTTACGGATAAAATCCCAAAATTCAGCCATTTACCCCGATGGGTCCCAACAAAAGGTGCAGCACCAATGGGGTCCGTTAGGACCGATTTGATTTTTTTTTTATGATATCTGAGATAAGTAACGCTAGCGTCACTTGGTTCTGACGCAAGCGATGCTACTGTCGTCCTTTGCCATCTCCTAATGCCTTCTTCTTCCTCTCCTCCTCCTATATCTCCATCTCCTACCTGTCATTTTCTTTACGTCCAAATCTACCCTTAGGGTAAGTTAAAGTGAGAGTTTTCCTTCAACAACCAACAACCCCTAGTCAATCCATACCCCTTTCTTTATCAAATATCATCATCCTTTTTCTTTCCATTTGAAGACCTCTTTCTCTCTCTCACAGTCGCACACGCATGGAGCTTGCACGTCAATCAAACTTCTTATATAAGGTCTGCAAAATAACCATCATCTTCTTCCTTCTGATACTAAATGAAGCAGTAGTGACCCGGAACAGGCATGGACTAGGAAAGGCCATGCAAACAAAGTCATGTAGTGACTTGACTGAAAATATATTTGGATGCTTTTTTTTTTTTTTTTCACTTTTTCTATTTGTATAGAAGTAACTCTAATTTGGTTTAGCAAGTTTTATGGCCCTTTGCCAGCCTGAAAAGTGTTAGAATGGTTTCTCATGCATCTCCTTCACCTTCAGAAGATTACTCCAAGCATGACTTGTGAAATGAATCCAAGTGTAAAAGGGAAAACTTGCTGGTAGGGTCTAAACTGGATCCAGGATTGATTTCTTTTTAGCCATATCAATCAATTTACAGCCCTAGAAGGGGAAGGATGGAGTGTAGAACGGAACTTAGCCAATCGTGCTCTGCGTTAATTTAATTAATCCCACAGTTCCCTAACAACCTCTAGACTGGTTCTTAAAACAGTACTCACAAGTAATCCCCACAGGAGAAGATTCCATCTTTGAAATGATGGAACCTGTGTGAATCCCTGACAACCAGCTCCCTCTTGCAGATCTTGGAAGTCAATTTGGTATAAACATGACAATCCCCGCAAACTCTTAGAAATAGGAGGAGAGGAAGAAGAAGGCATTAGGAGATGGCGAAGGACGACGCTAGCATCGCTTGTGTCAGAACCAAGTGACGCTAGCGTCACTTATCTCAAATTTCAAAAAAAAAAAAAAATTTCAAATTGGTCCTGACAGACCCCATTGGTGCTATACCTTTTGCGGGGACCCTTCGGGATAAATGGCTGTATTTCGGGATTTTTCTAGTAAAATCCTCTAAAATCTAAAGTCAAATTGTCGAACTGCAGAATAAGATGCCATCATAATTCATAATGTAAATGGATATAGTTGAGAAGGTAAAGACATTCATTAAATAGTGTTCTCATAAAGACATACTGTAAAGATAAGGAATTTACAACCTCTAGCAAACAAAAAAAAAAGGAATTTAAAACCAAAATTCTATATAGCAACTAGAAAAGTCAATTACTGCCTGGGCAAATGGTAAAATTAGATAATAATTTGTGTGTCATGAAATTTGAGCTCATTAATGTAATAGTTTATTACATGTGTATTGCCCTTTATAAAATCAAACAATACATGAGTATTAATTGTTGGTGAGAAAATTACTTGTGATAAATAGAAGATAATGTTAAAGCTGATAATCTTTACCATATAATTCCATTTCTTATAATCAGTGCAAAATAATTAGAATTTGATTCCTTACCTATGAACTAATAAATTGAACTACAGTTCCTATTTCCTAGAGGGATATTTAAACTGACACTTCCATTATTAACAGAGACATGGTCACCACGTATGTAAATTAGTAGCGCGCTTTAACTTCTATATGAAAGTCATACCATATTACACAACATTGGTTTCATTATTAGGATTTTGTGAATAATGGCTTCACTATTTTTAGCATGTGCTTGTTAAGTAAAATCAATTTGTGAAAAAAGGGAAAATTAATATGATAGACACTTGAATGCCTAAAGTTAAGATGGAGCAATTTTCTTCTAATAAAGCTTTAACCAATTATTATAAATTATATGTTGTAAAGCAGAGTCACATTTCTTCACATGTATCCATATGCATCTCCTTTTTTTTTAGGATAGCTAATTGACTTGAACCTGATGTTGTAGCTTGAGAACACAAACTAGATAACTAAGATACTGCTTTTCCAAAGCATACAAAACCTAACACTGTAGACCAAGGATCAAAATAGCGGTTGCAGTGGGCATAGCAGCCGGTGGCCAAAACGCTACATAGTGGGCAATACGTAATGGCGTAGCAATGTGAATTTTTGAAGTAGTAAACAAAACTCAAATCTTTTGTAGCAGTCAATTTTGAGTTCTCGTAGTGACTTGGAGCCATATAAGGGTAAAGACAACTTTAGGAAAGGCTTTTGGAGAGCAGAGTTGGGGAAAAATGTTTTAAATGAAAACCGCTCTACTCGGCTTAATTTTATACCTATAGAAGTCGTAGCGGTGCTATTTCCATGGCCGCTTCGCCCGATATATCGGTCGCTACAATATTTCGTTCCATGTTGTAGCCTTATTAATGATATTAGGCTTTGGACTATGCTTGAGCAACTTAGCTACCGAATGCTTGGTACTTTCAGATTCCAGATTCTGATAAGTAATTCTTTGAAATATCTTCAGTATCACTTGGTCTATGTTTTGGCTTAGGCAATACGGCTTTATTCTGAAGCATGCTTTGAGGCATTTTTTAATGCTCCCCGCTCTGATTAGTTCTAGTGGTTTCAATTGTTGACATAACATTGTTGTTTCCAAACTTACCATTCTCACCTTGGTGAGAATGGTAAGTTTGGAAACAACAATGGAACGAAATATTTCCATAAGCCACCTTCATAAATCAGGACATGATGAGAAGCAGAAAAAAACGGTATGATGCTCCAATAATGATAACGATATTAATTGACAGGTGCTAGAAAGGGGGGAGCTACAATATAGCAGAAGGATTTAACAACTAAAGAATTAACAAAGGTCATGCCCAATTTGAGGAAAGTGTTGACATATTTTGTCTCACCAATGGAACTTTAGGTAGCGTTTGGTTTGCTGGAATGGTTTTAGGTAGGAATGGAATGGTGAGTGGAATGAGTCTAGAATGGAATAAGGCAAGAATGGTGATTCCCATTTCAACGTTTGGTTTTATAGAAGAATCAATTCAGTAATGGAATTCTTATTCCTATTCTTGCGTTCGGTATGTTGGAATGATGCCCGAAATGGAAAAAAAATTACATAAAACTGACTAAAATACCCTCCTCCTCCACCTCCCACCTCCCAATAGCCGGCTGGGCCATTCACCTGCATCTCCCTGCACATCTTCTTATTCCTTCCTTTCTCTCTTTCCTCCACCTCCACCTCCCCCCTCCCGGTCGCCGTCAAGGGCCCATGCGTAGACTTCTCTCTCCTCTCTCTCCTCTCATATCTCCCCTTCACCAACCTCTCTCGTTCTCCATCCTTGCGCAGAACCCCCCCTCTCCTCCATCTCCCAGGCACCTATCCAGAACTCTCATCACCCTCTCCTACGCGGCCCCTCCATCCCAACGATCCCTTCACCAACCTCTCTCTCTCTCTGATCTACTCCGACGCAGATCTCCACAATCACCATCTCCATCTCCGCCATCCCCTCACGCCTCACATCCACCTCGCTACCTCCCCTGCGCAGTGCAACACCCATCCAGTCTTTCAAACACCCATCTCACAATCATCATCTCCTTCCACCTCCAGCCATCTCTCTCAACCAACACCTCCGACACCACTCAGCGCGAAAGCCCCCAGCACTCATCGCCATCTTCTTCCTCATCACCCAGGCGCAGAACCCCCATCGCCCACTGCCCAGAGGCTCTCCTCTCCATCGCCTCACGCCTCCATCTCTGAGTCCTCTCTTCCAGCCGCCGAAGATGGGGCTTTCTGTTTGGAAGTGGGGTCTCAGGTGCTTCTCTTTCTCCATTGCGTGGTCGAGGCCACGCTCTCTCATCCATTTCATCTTCGCCCCTTCCACGAAGGTGGCACGCTTCTGATGATTGTAGCAGGAGATGGGGTTTGGACGGCCATGATGGAGAGAAGCAACAAAAGCTGGAGGGCGGGGGGAGGCCGGCCTGGGCCTTCCGCCTGGTCTCCTTCCCAGCCAGCCGGTGACTGCGATGAGGAGGAGGGTGGAGGGGTTGATGTGATAAATGGGCATTTTGGTCTCAAGGAAAATTTATAAAGGAATGGACACCCCAGTGCAATGACCATTCCCTTACATAAAGGAATGATGCTTCTGGAAGTAATGGTCATTCCGCCACTTTTTTGCGAACCAAACGCGGTAATGATCATTACGTTGGAATGACCATTCCATTCTGACCTTCATTACAGCGAACCAAATGCTACCTATGTATGAGGGAAACCAGGAAATGATATAGAAAGATGCAGTTCTTTTTTCCCGACAGCTATTCTTTAAAGTAGCAAACCACGAGTACAGTGCTCAAAACAGTCCACAAATGGTGCAGCAAGATGCCAACATCTCTGATATAATTAATTTTCATAAAGATAGCTTGCTTTCGTACAGAATTAAATGCATAACAGTTGCAAGGGAACAGAAACCAAGTTTCGTGTCTATATATGGCTAAAATATACCTGTTAGTGTGGATGAATCAAAATCTTCTCAAGTAAGATAATATCAATAGTCATTGACACACCATAAACTGCAACCCAGAAAAATTCAAACTAAATTGGCACTCAATGAAGGGAAATTCACATCGTGCCGCTTCTCACCATTTATGATGTCTTTTCCAAGGAACATTTCAAGCATTTGGTTCGTCAGATCTAGCTCCAACATGGATGGCTTACAGAATCTGCAGATGACTGTTTTTCTTTTACCGATGTCACTGATCTTCCTTTACAAGAACTGATAACAGGCTGTTCTGGTGCACAGATGAAGGATATGTATGAACCTGCAAATTCATTAACATCACTTCAAATACTAAAGACATCAGAGGCGATGTAAAATCAGATTCATCAGAGCTTAAGCCTTCCTTTTGAACCTTTTTAAAAATATCTGCACCACTAGGGTCATAACTGTTATTTTCTGAATCATCAGAGGAAAACACAGGGCATTTGTGCTGCTCATCACCTGCTGAAGCACTCAAGTCATCAGATGCTGAAGTGAAGTCAGATCCTTCAAAACTTGAACATTGCTTTGGAGCATCCTCATGTTCTTAACCATCTGGGCCATAATCATTGTCCTTTGAATTGCCTATAATTGGAATCCAAATTCAATACAATGTTTATCACCAGCTGCCCCAGAAAAAAACTGTCTGCATATGAGAGAAACAAATTTGGGGTTATAACATAATGAGTACTCATGTAGTAATATTTATGCCAGAAATAATAGATTCTCATGTAGAGAGAGATGCAGCAGAATAAGGGACTACATGATCCTGGAGCTGAGGATATGTGCAGTATGATAGGGTCTCGAGTTCATAGGATGGGCCCACTGTGGACTAAATCATGAAAAAAAAAAAACCCTGGAAGATCCAGATCACTAAGATCTGATAAACTGGATAAGCCTTCTACAATGACAACAACGACGAGGACAATGACAATATTTGTGTAACATAGAACGTGCACTCCTGTTGTCTTACCATCTAATTGCAACATAAAAATCAAAGGGTTAGGATTGCCCAGAATCAGATCTTTCCTTGATAGATTAAAAAAGGTGTACACGGATCTGCAATTTAGATGAACAAATTGTGGGATGCACTTGTAACATATAAAGAGTTGAGGATGGTATGCAAATCCCAGGTAGAGGATTATGCAGTTCCTCCCTGCTCAATACATCTGTATAACCAACTTGGGAGAGGGAAAAGGCTTCACAACTCACCTCTGACTTGTCCTGAATGGAAAGGTGAGTCGCATGAATGTCATTAAGCAAATCCATGCAATATACGTCGCATATGCATTCAGGGCACAACAAAGCTCAGCCCCAGGAGGAGCTGCATAGGAGCAGTCGAGAGTAGCACAAACTTAGAATGTGTTCTGTGGCCATCAATTTGAGGTCATAAGAGGTTTGAACATTACTTTCTTCATTTAGTAATGGGGATACCAGACACAGCCGATGAAATCCATGCCCACAGATACCATCACAGAGAATAATACCAATATTAGTGGATGCGTCTTTAGACCCGCATTTTGCATAAAATATCCTCCATAAAATGGGTAACCTGTTCAGCACTGAATGTTCCTCCTAACTATTTTCCACCAGTAACTTCTTGCGGAATGAGAAATTTGAGTGGTAAAAGACTTTGTAAAGACACTACAACACATACATCCTCACACAAATTTTTTCCTTGGGAAGCCTGAATCTTTCCCAGTGGATAAAGCATCAAGATGTTTAACTAACAGATTTCCAGCTTGCAACGTAAAATTTCAGGTGTGACATGTTGAAGCTCCTTGTGTGGCCTTACGTTTCTAGGTTACGAATATAAGAAAAGAATGTAGTTAGAAAAGGCTGCATACCATAAAAAAAAAAAAAAAAAAAAGTTCCATTACAAAAATGCAACATCAAATGCAAGAGTAACTTGGACCAAGTAAATAAGATTTGAAGTATGCAACTGTGGAAGTAAAAAAATGAAGAAGATCAATAGTGACGATGCAGACAATGGATATACATCATAAGAATCAGTATATTATAATCAATAGGAAAAATGATCATATTAATATTTTTTTGGTAAAAGGATCATATTAATATTAATATTAATATTAATATTAATATTAATATTAATGGCACAGAATCTGCAAATAATTTCAAGACAAATATAATCTTTAAGATATGGCAATGGGGATGCAGCAAATCAACTATGAAAGAATAATGTATAGACGCCAGAGATAAAGAGAATAGTTATGCCTCACTATATAGTTTTACATAGGAGCTTAAGAAAAGCTTCAAAGCTTGGTAGGGCAGCTCTTTCATCATCCTCATCAAAGCCTTCTCTCAACTATGTTGGGGTTAGGTTACTTGAATTCTGTTTCTCCATTCCAATCTATCTTGAACCAAATCCTGGGATAGGTTGAACTTCTTCAGATCTATCCTTTTTTTCATACTAGTTAAAATTTATTGCACCAAAACAAAGGAACAATATAGGAATCAAACAGACAACCAAAACCACAACTAAACACTAAAATAAACTATACATCAAAAGAAATACAAGAGTGAAAAACTCCTTCCTTGGAAAGACCATCTGCCATCAAATTAGCCTCTCTAAGAACATGCTGAAAAGAAGCACCCAAATGACTCGAAATATCATGCACCTCCTCTACCCACTCTGCTATCCTCCAAGGATGCATAGCCTTCCCCAAGCCCATTGAATAGCTGAAAAAGAGTCACCCTCCATAACAGAATTAAAACCTCCCATGCGACATAATTCACGACAACCAATTAATAGAGAGAAAACCTCAGCTTCATTATGATCTGAACATTCCACAGGCCCAAAATAATTTCTAACAATGGTTCCATTCCAATCTCTAATGACGCCCCAAATACCTCCTCGCTTAGCATTTTTTAAAAAACAACCATCAAAATTCAACTTGAGGACTCCTATAGTGGGGTAAGTCCATATCATTTTATGCACAGCTTTTGTATGCCAAGCCCCTTTTAACACAGAAGCCCAAGACCTGTTGAGATCTTCCAAAGAGATGCTGAACTCCTTCCTCTTACACACCTATTCTGACACAGTCCAAACAATAGACTCAACAATCTCCTCGGCAGCTTTGCTTTTATTGTTGCACACTCTTCTATTCCTCTCCAACCAAAGCTTCCAAACAATAGCATACAAAACTAGCTTCCATCAAATTTTACCACAAACAAACTTACTCCAATACGCCATTGAGAAAACAGATCTTCCACAGTCCTTGGCATAGCCCAATTCATATAAGAAAGGTTCAGCATAGCATTCCACACTTTATAAGCAAATTGACAATGTATTAGCAAATGATGCAACATTTCTTCATCTTTTAAACAAATAGGGCAACCATTAACTATAAAATGATTTCGTCTTCTCAACCTGTCAATAGTTAATATTTTATGATTCCTTGCCACCCAACATAAGACTAAAACCCTTGGTGGGACGGAAGGATCCCAAAAAGACTGCCAACTTTCCACTCTTCCAGGAGAGAAGAGACAAAACTTTGTAAAAAGAATTTACACTTAAAAAAAAAACCGACCTTTAACATCAGGTTTCCAAAGTCTTTCATCAGCTCTGCTAACAGACAAATTAATCTTGTCAAGCATGCCAAGAAACTCAACAAGACAAATAAATCTTCAGATCTATCCTTACTACTTCCATCCATGTCCTCTTCGGATAGGGCTCTCTCTCTCTCTCTCTCTCTCTCTCTCTCTCTCAAATTGTGTTACAACAAAGACTAAAATCAACGTCAAATTAACTCTTAGGAAACAAACCAGCTCAATAAGCACTCCGCATCTCTCTCAAATTGTGTTACAACAAAGACTAAAATCAACGTCAAATTAACTCTTAGGAAACAAACCAGCTCAATAAGCACTCCGCAACAATCATAACAAACTCATAGCAACCTCTACAAATCCTTAAGTACCCAAAAACTATAGAAAATTTAGATCTACTCTATACTTAATCAGTATATGGGCACTAACTTCTTCAATCCTTGTCAGAAATGCACAATTTTGTCTTGTAGGATAGATAATTGAATAACTCATCCAGTGCACCTAATTTACGCCATTCAAAAATTCTCAGAGACATGGCATACCCATGTGTAAAAACACAAGACAGATAAATAATAACAACAACAACAACAACAACAAATTAATTAGCTTGACTATTGGATTTTAACATATTAGCCATCCTTAAATCCGGTTTTCACGACCAAATCTCAGGTAATGTCACCACGGTCGCTTGACTTCCTCTTATCATGTATTCTGAGGTTTTCTTATTCCCTTCCCCCCTTGGGTTTCCCACCCCCCAAAGATTACACACTTGACATTGGCGAGTATGCAAAGCTAAAATCATAGATTTTTTTGCTTATCTTTCATCATCTTACAATTCATTTCGCTTCTTTACTTCATTTGACCTAGGGCAGAGAAAGCGAATCTATAAATAAAAACCCTGATTCACGACCAAAGCCCATACATCTCTAAAACGAGTGACTAGAAGAAACAGAAAAAAAAAAAAAAAACAAAAGGGCATGCAGTAGACGAAAGGAAGAAAGGGATTTCTGATTTGAGAGCGAACTACCTGTTTCCTTGTCACGCTAGGATTGGAGCCAGGAGCGCGACACAGAGACAGAGAAGACCCAAAAAACAACTCCGATTGGCGTAAAGGGTGGCAAAATATCTGAATAGGCGACCATGACGTGCCCCACCAGCCTTTTCTTGTATTTGTTCTTGCACTAATCCCTTCGAGCCCGGAAAGGATCCGGTTAAAACCCATGTACCCCAAATGATACCATTAGTGTACTTAATTTTCGATTTCTTAAGAAGAAGAACTTCCTTTCCTTTAACTGTTTTTCAAATTTAAATTTTAATGTGATCACACAGATATAATACAATGAATGAATAATCTCAAATTGCGAGGTTACTGTGAAATGATCTAAAAAAAAACTATTGGGTTAGAAGGGAAAACACTACTCATGCAAAATAAGAAAAATTAGGAACATTAGAAATATATTTAAAAGCCCAAACACCATATCCATAATTCGCATAGATTTTAGGAATTCTTACGAAAAATAAATGAACGGCACAGTAAGGTGTCATACTTTTTTTTTTTTTTTTGACAGAATTACCCACGTGGCAATACCCTGCTATGTCATTTTTCTTAATTAAATCATTAATTCTTCTAATCAGGGTTTAGAGATGGTTTTTTCGTACAAAAATCTAGATTTTAGGAAAATGATGCAGTATTATATATCACATTAATATCTTTTTTATTCTTGTTTTTCAAGTATTATCAATTTCTTGCTATTTTCATGGGTCAACAATAGTTCAATAATAAAGCATGTTTACTGCCATGGTATTTTAAAAAATTACCATGTGTTTTTTTACCTTGCTAAATACTTCTGAATGAGGAGAAATAAAAGAAAATGAAATACAAGAAATGAGAAGGCTGTATAGAACAACCCATATTAGACACAGTTTTTGGAGAGTGATAAGACAGAATTTTTATGATGAAAACTTTTTCCCCCAGTCATCAGATAATTGTTGTTAAGAAGAAAACTTAGACAATATGCTATGCCTAGTGAACAAATTGTTGTATGCTTGCCCCTTTGAAGTGTAATGGTGGAAACTTCGTTCAAGTGGACTTCTTCTCAATCTCTTACTGAATTGAAATATCTAAAAAATGGGAATAAAAAAATTAGCATTTTGTGAGCAGATATTTCGTTGTTTCCTCTTCATTAGGACATAGAAAGAGTTGATTGATCCATTTGGGTTATAATATTCTCAAGTTTGGTTCTTTGTTGGAAACTGCACCAAAACGTCTACATAGTTGTGGTCCCTCATGGTTTCAATAATGGTCCTTTTTTTTTCCATTTTTTTTCTGTCTCTTTCTTGCTGCATTGGGCCTGGAAACTGGTAAATACTCATGCAATAACCAACCAGTGATAAATTCATGTGGCCAGGTGATAACCTAGAGTCACCGTACTAAGGGTTTGTTTCTTTACGAGAATTTATAATAAGAATTTGAGATATTGGGGATTCTTTAGATATGATGTGTTGGCATGTTCCATAGCATTTGAATGCCATGTTTATTTCACAAGAATTTCAAATTTCAGGAACCTAAAATATCTTTAATGACCTTTTGGAATTTCTGAAATCTCACTTTGTTTGTTTCTTTGTTGGGATTTCAATTACTCCACGGATAGGATGAATTTAGAATTCCACTTTAAAGAAACAACCTTTCGAGATGTTGAAATTCTCCATACATGAATTTTTGAAATACTTGGAAAGAAACAGGCCCTTATATGACTCATTGAATGAGGCTTAGACCATTCAAATACTCTGAAAAGGAAGGGAAAAAATCACAGGTCTTATTGATTCATGTATGTACATAAGAACGGCAAGACTTTTATTTCTAAAAATGGTTAAAAATAAAGAAGCAAATGTAAATATCCAAAAATTACTGTCAAATTATCTCTTCTTTTAATGAAAAATAAATCAAGAAAAGGTAGAAAATGAGTACCAACCACCAATGTCCATATTAGTGGTGGAATGATATGTAAAATAAAATTTCTTTGTGAGTCAATGATAAAAAAAAAAATTACACGGCTAGATCAGTACTTTATATTCCTAGGTGTAGCACATTGGACCTTAACTCCCTTTGTCCCTTTGTGTTCTATGCAAACAAATGGTACCATTATTATATTATATATTAAGCTAGAGGCTTTTTAGACGATTTTGACTACTTGGTTTGATTTTGACCATAACTAAAATATAACTTCTCACTTCTTATAAATACTCCTTCTTTTTATAACTACCCATTACTTTATCTTTTTTCTTTTAATTTCTACAAAATTACCTTTTTGCCCGCATCTCCTATTCCATTTCTACATATACTTTTTTTACCTCACTTCTCATATTCCCTTTCTACTTTCTCTACAGTCATATTTTCTTTTTCTTTCTAAACAATCATTGCCATGCATGAATATTTTATTTGCATTGTATTAGTGAATATTTAAATTGCATTGTATGGGCATACTGTGATCAGCACGGGTTATTGTGCTAGTAGAAGGTTGAGATCTGGACAAAATATGTACAGACTCACCTCCCGCCTCTCTTTAGTCATTATTAGCTAAATAGGTCATCAACCTTAGTGCAATCCCAACCAATAAATCAAGTGTCAACCCAAACTCTTAATAAATAGATTGGGTGACGGATCTTTGTGTAATTAAGTTGAGTTAGTTTTGAGGCTTTGCAGGTTGATGAGTAACAAGAGAAGACTTCAACTGATCAACCCATTTACTAAAACTATATATAAAAAAAAAAAAATTTGTTGACCCGAAATCAGCCCAAAAATAATAAACGCTCAACTTCAAACCTTAATTACAAGGTGTCCTTACCAGTGTCCCTTTTCTTCTTATTGGCAGGCCTGAAGGTGAGCCCGAAAGATATTTTTTATATTAAAATAAGGCACTGTTCTAAGTTGGATATTACATTTTGCGTATATTAGTCAAAGTATGAAATGGCCCCACCTGTGGGGTCCTCTTAGGAAGCATGACATTCATAGCCCGCTGGGGGGCTTGAAATTCTTTCTCTAGAAAAAAAGAAAAAAGAACTCAAATTGAGTGAATGTTTGTATTGGTGGGAGTACATAGACATTAACTAGAACTGAAATTACAATATTTAAAAACACCTGATAAGTGCCCGTGTCGCCTGAGTGTCTCCCTCACTCTCGCCTGAGTGTCTCCCTCACTCTCTCTGTGAATGGAAGGAGTGGAACTTCACAAAAGAGTCTACCTATTACAAATCCGAACAGCTCAAAATGGTTGACCACCCTTTCTACTGGCTACCCACAAATTTTATTCAAACACCGAGTTGGGACATTGTGAGATTGAGCATATAATTGATATAATCTTATAAACTGTTAGTTATATGGCCAAATTTACAATCCGACCAACTACTATTTGGGTAAGCTTTGAAGACTCGGAGAGCATTAAAGCAGAACTCACCTAATAAATATGCGAATGTTCCCCAAGGAGACATCGATCTAGTCAGTGTGAGAGCGAGTTGAAGAGTCCTCCATGTAGCATTAATTAAAAAGAATGTAAGTTTGAAGAAGGAAAAGGGTAGCTAAAACACCTCACTCTAGTATCCAAAATGAAACATTCTATATATTATCGAGATGATATCTCGCACATTACATATATGAAGTCAAACTAACAATTGTTTAATCATGTATTTACATTTACACTTGAAACATCAGAGCCCCAAAAAGGGGTTTCACATTCCAGCAAGGACTAGCAGCGTCGTTGTGGGGTCCACTTGGGGCACGCGGGGCTAAAGTGCGAGGAGACCACTCGGGAGTCAAGAAGCTCCATGATGGGTGTGAAGTTGACGCACCTGGGCACCTTGTACTGGTTTATGGACGCACCCCTCGAGATGGCGTAGTCCATTAGCTCCTCAAACGTCCCATTCCTCACCACCCTTATCTCCAGGGGCCCGATCGAGTGGTCCGCGGCTCGTCCCTGTCTGTACACCGAGTTCATGCACTCTTCCATGGCGAGGCAGCACTGCTCAAGCACCTCGTGGGTGGGACCCTTGGTGGGGTCCTTCACCAAAAGCTCCCAGTATATGACATAGTGACCCGGAATCGTCTTGGTGTCCGCGTAACTCGTGTACTCCACCACACTCGTGTCAAACTCGCGCAAAAGCTCCAAGGCATTCTCCACTGCCTTCTGCAGCTCGGACTCATCGGTCTTGTCCGAGTCGATGCTGAGCAGCACGTTCTTGCGACGAACAAAATGGAACTGAGGGGCCGAGTTGTGGAACCCAGTGACTCGGAGTATGTCCCCGACTCGGTATCGGCAGAGACCCGCGTAAGTCGTGATGACGAGCTCGTACTCGCGGCCGACCTCAAGGTCTGCGAGGTCAACGAGTCGGGGAGGTGGGTCCCGCATGGAAATGGAAGAGGAAGACTTTTCATCATGTGGGATGAACTCAAAGTAAGCCATGTTAGGCATGATGGTGTAGGACACCTCCGAGGGCTTGGACATGGGCTTGAGGTTGAGCCCAAAGTAGCACTCCGAAGACGCGTACATGGTGCATGCCATTGGCAAACCATTGCTGTAGTATTCGAGAGTGGGAATGTACTGAGCCATGGCACCTGTTACAATCACATCCAAGTACTTGGTGTTGGGCCAAATCCTAGTGATGATTCCTTCCCAGTTCCCGCCCGTGCACTCGTCAATTATGAATTGGGCCAGTTCAGGATCAGGTTTGTTGAGAGATGACACGGATTCTCGGACTGATGGGTCGGTGATCTTGGGATTGAGGGTCCCAGTGGCGATGTCGTGAGCAAGATCTCTCCAGTTGATCTGCAGGAACCGGATGGCTCTGAGAAGACCAGAGGCAAACACGGCACCGACCCGGAGGACCTCAAGGCGCTGGTAGAGGCCACAGAGCATCTGGGTGTACATGCTTTGGAAAGAGTCGGCGCAAAGAATGGCCTCGTTGGGGCTGGTGTAGACATTGTAAGGGTCGTAAGGTCTGGTCTTGAAGTGCTCGCTCTTGTAGTAGCTGGTGAGCACAGGGCGCGCCAGGAGCCCTCCTGGTGTCTTAGTCTCCGATTTCACAAACAGGAAGTACAAGCCCTTGCCCTTGTCAAGGCCCGGCACATATCTATTATATCATTTAGAAAGAAAAAAACACACCATTACTCAAACAATCCCAAAAGAATATATGTGACTCCTATCGAAATGCAAAGAGAAAGCGGATTACTACTCACAAGTTCATAACAGGCATTAGAAGGCTGTAAAGCAGCTGTCGACGATCCAGCTCTTCCGGAATTGTGGGCATCAGTTTCCTCTCACCAGCCGAAGTTCCTGAGCTGCAAGAGATCATTGTCACATGATCAGATCTGGGTCAGTTTTAACTCCCTTTCATTAAATTGGAATTTATGAATGATGGTAGTTGTTCTTCTCCTTTACATAATAAAAATTAAAAAAACACACACACACACACACCTGGTGAGGAACTCGGAGATGGGGTGACCGGAGAGAATCGGAGACCGATCTCCATTAGCGATACGTTGAATATCCGGCTGAAGATCTTCGAAAGTGACCACCGGAATCTTCGACTTGAAGGCTTCTCTATCAGTAGCCCCTCCAAGTTTGTATCTTCGCAAGTATTCTGTCTCGGCATTTCGGGTCAAGATTTCGGCCAGCACCTTCTCTTGGACTGCATCTACATTTTGGGTCATCTCTTGGATGAATTGAAGTGCCTTTTCATCCTTCTCACAGGCCGCAGGCCCAAGATTAGAAGAGATAGAAGAGTCAACTGCCATGAAAAACACGAACAGAGGTGATGAAAGTCAAGAAGAAGAAGAAGATGAGAAAGCTTTGTTTAGGAGAAAAGTTAAGCTGGAAGGGTATAATTCAGAACGATGAATTCTTGTTCTTGAAGCCTCAATTTATAGAGCTAGCACGGCACCGATTTCCATAATGTCCACCTAAGAAGCCACTTCATGGTGGGTCCCATGCCTGACCGGACAAAATGTTCTGTCACAAATGGCTCTGATGTACTCACGTGGAATCATGTCGTCGGACATGCACCACGACTGGACGACATACAAGAGCCATCTTACGTAGTCATCCCCCTCTCAGGCTGACAGGTGGGTCCCAGATGCCGTCCAGGTCAGCAGAGGCTTCGTTCGTCAGGTTGATGCATCATCCACGCCACGTGGAACTTAACGGTGCATCTGCTGGTCCCGGAGAGCGATAGGCTGTCGCCGGCCACGGCGCATGGGACGACTAGAGAGAAAAAAAAAAAAAAAAAAGAACAAGGTTTGTTGTTGTTCAAGTCGTCTGGTGTATCTTTGAAGCCAATGGTCCGCTTGACCTGCTCAAATTGTGACCCGCTCTTTCTTTCTAATATTTTATGTAGGCAACAAGTTCAATCACGCAACCTATTTTGTATCAAAATCCAACCAGTAAGTCCATGAACAAATCAAGCTTTTAAGTACTACCAACAAACGCTACAATTTTTATATTAAACTATGGCAAATCTTTCACATCCGACTACTAGTCTTGAGACAAAACATGATAAGGAAAATAAGGGATAGATTAGAAGACTTACGAACGAGAATGCTTGCATATACCAGACAACATTGTAATAATGGCGTTATAACCAGTGTAGGTAAGGATATTTAAAGTGGTCCCCTCGCCTACAATTAATATTATCTTCTCCCTCTCCATCATCATCATCCATAGACACCAAAGCAGAGGTGACCTGTAGTTCATGGAACCAACTGTAACATAATTCAATATAATAATTCTTGTGTTTTTTCTTTTTTTATTTGGATAAGCTAAGTAGAATCTACATCTACATGCCATATATATTATAACAGTAGTGTCAACAAAAAAAAAAAAAATATTGCAAATGGAAAGGCATGTGGCACGTGATGCGTATTAGAAAACTGCATTGCACAGAGGTGACCTATTATGTTGTGCCAAGTGTAGAAATTTATTGTTCATCAAGGAGTAATGAACTAGTAACAATTATTTAAGCAAAACTTTTGTGCAAGGCATCGTGGCACCCTCTTTTGATGGCATGTGCCTATCTGTAGGCTACAACTTTGTTGTTTTAATAAAATTAAATAATGCAAGGTTTGGCATCAACGATTGGAGGTATTTTAAGCCCATACACTTGCGAAAGTCTTGTGTGGCCTAGTGTAAGAAAAGAATAAGAGATTGGGTTGATTAGGAAAGGGGGTCGTTTTCTGTTCTTTTTTGTAATGGTTATGGTTAGGTTTTTATGGAAAATGAAAACAAGACCATGACTTCTCAACCAACCGGCCAAAAGAAAGGTAGCAGACATGTAAAGGAAGTTTGTCCTTTGGGTTCCAGAGTCTACAATGGCTAGGCATTTTTATCTTGGAGACCTGTAGTGTTTCGTGACAACTTCTTCAACCTAAAAGATTCTGTCTAATCCGTAGAAATATACTACTCTCTCTAGTCTTCTACGAATGTGGTTTCTGTTTTTGAGTGCTTGGTAGGTAAACGAAGACTATACGACATTTGAACATCGCCCTTTGAATGGATCAAACCCATACGACACTAATTTCATCATTTTTTTCACTGCCCAAGAACCTACCAATCGTCAATCACACGAAAGATGAGAAATAAACCAAACTGATGATGAATCCCCTATTTTACCATCTGAAATTCTGAAACCATGCACATGGGTCGACATTGATGGTCTTCTTTTAAGATCCAGACTGAAGCCATTGATGATAGAAATCATTGGCTGCTAATGCAGATGATCATCCCTGATTTGATAAATTTCTAGTGATGGTTTAGTACCCATAATGTTATCTACTTAGTTTGATTTGCACTCATGATCAATATATGATAGGGCCTAGTTAGTGAACGGTTCCAATCGATCTCTGCATAAGTTTGAGATATTGTTTGCATAATTTCCATACTTTTCATAGCCAATGAAAAGTTCTGATGTGAAAGAAGAGTCAGACCTCCTCCAACTCCCTTCTTAATAGTCAAAACTTAGATGGAGTTAGATGTGGCATTTGTAACCGTCCGATCTATGAAAAAAAAAAAAAAAATGATAGTCAAGATGATTTCGTCATGGATGTTAGACATCAGTTTCAATGATATAGTGGGGTGGTTAGAAATAACTGACGAGGTTGATTTTCAACTATGGCCTTATCCTTTACCCTTTCACCTAGTGGGGCCAACATACCTCACTTATTTTCCAAGTGGGCCCTTCATAGATGACTCTGGAGAAGTTTGCTACAGTCATGACATGAGATGATCCATTCTCCTGTATTCTATATTGCAAACATAGACGCTCTCCGTAATATTTTATTAATTGTAGGGTGTAACATGTTCGTTTGAAATAAGGAAAAGAGTTTCAGTACTCTGCAGATAACTGAAGCGAAATGGTAACTCATGGGGTGACCCACTTCAGTCCAGGACATGGATATGCCATTGATTCTCTTCTCTTATTCTGATCACGAACAAGTAGAACTTGAACGCGCCATTTATTAGTGTTCACTGTTCACATGAACTACTGAACAGAACAAGCTCAATTAATTATAACAGATGCTGTGTCAGGTACTGTTTGGTACCTTTGCAATTGGTTTACTAAATTACTTTATATGTTGTTCTGATACTTGCTTTTTTACTATTTGATTACATTTTCATGATTAGTAGGTTAGACATTAAATACTCCTGATTGAATGTTCTAATTTAATGTCGACACCTGATTGCGGTCCCTAATAAAAGTTGGGGTCTAGGTCATGTGGCCCACGCGAACATAATAATAATAATATTTATATGTGTGTATATATATGAGGGATTTTTATAGGGATGATGAGATCATCTCATGCATTAGTTTATTCAAAATGGAGTGGTAGGTATTCAAAAAAATAATAATCAATGTATATAGAAGAGACTAGGTGTTGGGCAACTTTTTTTTTTTTTTTTTTTTGGGTATTCTTCTACATGACTGACGTATTTGCAGTGATTCAATCTCATTACTCAAATGTTTGAGTAGGAAACAGTAAATCCTATCAAATTTACAGTGGATGGAAACTGAGGAAAAGAACAGAGTAAAGTAAAATAAAATAAAGGAAAGAAAGAAACAGATGTGAAGGACTTGTTCGTCACGGGACATAGAAAGAGATGGTTGTGGCCTGGTGATGCAGCACAGCCATTTCTGCCGGGACAACAGGTAAACTAACCTGTCTCAGATGTGTTTTTTTCCACAGCCTTGCTTGCAAGCTCAAGTCCACGCTACATTCATACACGTGAAGCATAGGTGAGTATTCAATGCGTGGAAAAAGTGCAGCTGCAACTCCATAACGTGCACGCACGGTGGTCATCACGATGCCACCAACCTTCCCTTTGTTTGGGTGATTGGGTCACCCCCAATCACTCCAAGAGATAGCACGTTTTAGCAGTGCACCGCCACATTTTGTGAGTCCCATCAACTCAAAATCTTGAGTTGAATTCTATACCGTGGATCATATATTGAAAATCCAAATCACCCAAAAATAAACGCTCTCATCATGTATGAGATGACCTCAAGATTCAATTATTATTCTTCTAAGTGAGCAGAGGAATTCTAGATCTCAGCACAATATCTAGTGTCTTCGTTGTGAATAGAGGTGGTAAAACACCACTCACGGATTAGAGATGATCATGTTAGCCTCCTCATGCAGAACTTTGTAAGGTTCTTAATTTCATTATAGTTAGAGAGATTGATTACTTACAAAACACGTGAATATCACATTGTAAAAGGAAACATGCTTTTTAGTTATCAACTTAAAATTGGGCCAACTTTTTTTAGAGTGAAACTTCGCCATTGGCCCTAAAAGAATTATAGAAGTCGTGTGTGTTTATTAAGATCAATTGAACGGTGAGCCAACTCTTTTGGAGTCATTAAATTTTGCCCGTGCTCCTTCAAAAACCATGAGCCAATTGCATGTTGCAAAAGTCATGTATTTTACTAACAGTCAGACAGCTAGTAAAATCTCTCCAGTGCCCATACTAGGAACATGCCTTTATTTTAAGTGATTTAGGATTTTAATGAGTAGCTCTGCTTAGGGTAACTTAGGATTTCCAATGTCCCCTTACCCATGTGATTAGCATGCATTCAGGAAGACCCTACATCTATTTTAGCCAGATCTTACTCAATTTTCCTCTTCAAAATCATGGCATTATCTCAATTTCATGAGCATTCATTGAGATAAGAAGATGCTGATCAGTTTATCAGAATTGGTCCTAGCTTAATTTCCTCACATGCCCTATATGCAATGGAAGAGCATCCTCGTGCGGTGCTAGTATTTTGTCTCTTAAACAAATATCAAATTTAATGTCACATTTGTGTACCTGCTTTTCTGCATAAATTAAAAGGAAAAGAAGGACATTAAAACCTTTTTATTGATTGATTTTATATGAGAAAAAAGCATCAAAATAAGTGCGAATTTCGTATATATGTAAAAATATGTCTTGGATGGGGGAAGAGGGCAGGAAAGACAAATTTATTATGTCCAATGTTCCCATGCCGGCCTAATTAGGTGTAGTAGATTAGAAAGGTGATTTGAATTACCCAAAAAAGGAAAAGAGATAAAGAAAAATCAGTAAGTATAATCTCATCCACTTAAATGACACTCCTCTTCCTTTTCGATCCAGTTAGATGGGGTAATTTATAATTACTGAAAAGATAATATGAACCTTACTTCCTAAAATATCTCAGGTAAATAAGATTACCTCTTCTTTCCTTAGTAGATAAATAAAGATCCAAAACCATGCTCCGCTATCTTCACAACTTGCAAGCACCCAAATATCACTTGTAGACCTATCAAATTCACTCACTTTGATTTTGTATTGTGATTGGTATTTACACTTATATGGATTTTACCAGATTTAAGTAGTGGCCCTTTTGATTGATTTAGTCTCAATTTTAATGATTTAAAAATAGGGCTGGTGAGCTCATTCTCACCTCAAAATCCTTATATATATATATATATATATATAATGGTGTTTTGCCAAGTATTACTAATAATACTATATATTTTTTATTTTTTATTTATTAGAAAATAATTTATTCTCCATAAAGTTTTCCAATAGTATATTAATAGAGAGCTCAAATTTCAAGATATTGGAAAATTTTCACCATGTGAGAAGTCCACTGGATGAGGCTTAAACTGCATCGCGTTTCTAAACTTGCCCAGTAGGAAGCTACCTTTCCATTTTAGTTTTGTTTCTTTCTTGATTCTTTGTTGTGTGCTTTTTCCATCCATGAGAAATCATGCTTGAGATTTCTGCTCAGTTTTGCTGGTTGGTCGCTAACTTTTCATTCTTGCCAACCTTTTCCTCCATTTTCATGCAACTTGTGTTATTGGATAGTGCCCTTGCCTTCTTTCACCAAACAAACCAACCCACCCCCTCAACTCTCAATTTCCCACCAAAGAAATGATCAGATCTTCTAATCTCTAAAATCACTGGAAATTAAATTGTTTGGTGGCACTCTTTGGTGAAACCAAGTGTGAATGGACTGGTTAAAATAAATGTCAAATATCACTGTAATTGGAGTTGTGTCTATCATGTTTAATATATGATGCAAAAAAAGTCCTCATCTTTTAAATATGACAAATTTTACAGTGATGGATCCCAACTCCTTTCAAAACAAAACACAAGGAAAAGAGATATAAGATCACGAATACATTCATTTTGGTCCAATTTCTTTGGATGTGTTCCTCACAAGAACTTTGAGCATTTTAAGGATTTCTAACATTAATGTAAAAGCTATGTATCCCCTTGGCATTTCAAATGTTTCATTTCGTTACTAGAATCCTTTAGTAACAAACATGCACTTGAAAAGGTCACTTTAAGCATTTAGAACTTTTTGAATTATAGTATTCTAAATGTTGGACGGGCCATGAACATTTGAGATTCCACTCAGAGAATTTTATTTAGAGAGTTTCAAATTCTCAATAGAAAAACTCGTAGAGTTCTTGCAAACGAGCGCCCCGTTTGAGTGGTTCCGATTTTACTGGATAAGTAATTAGCAGCTGTATCTCCGGATAACCCCTGCACTTGCAAATGAGAAAGAAAAACAAAATCATTATCCGCCAACCAGAGGATAAGGAAACAAGGCATTACAATCCACTATCTCTTCATTGAATAATTTCCAAGAAGGGGTGAAGCAACACACGTGTTGCAGTGTATTTGCATGGGTACGGTATATGCACTTGTTATAGTAGACAAGAGGGAGAGGCAAGATATTGTCTTGTGCTTGGAAAGATCAAATCAAGTTGATGGCGCATTGGTATAAAGATAAGCTGAAAGATCATTCCTGTGTGTCAGTGATGATTGTGGTGCCCACTTAAAAGCTGAAGGTGGTGTGGGTTTCAATAGCTTTTTCATTTATTACAGATGAAGACTGGAAGTATTGAGACACTGTTTTGCATGTGTTGCACAAGAGAATGAAGGAACACCGGGGGTCCCTTGGTCCTAATGAAATGTGGCCTGCAGTACCGGCAATGACAGTTGTGGGCCCAAATGGACCGCATTGCACGTGAGAAGATTTGCTTTATACCCACTGCAGGGTCCCTAGGACTTAACTTTTGAGGGGACTTTCCAAACGGCCACTACTAGCAATCGATTTCTAGATGATAAAGATGGAGATATTTCTTTGTAAGTACGGACTTATTTTTATAATATTATAATGATTTTTATTATATCGTAAAAATGAAATAATACTAAAAACTTTTAGAGAAATATCTCGACTTTAGTTATGAGGCATGAAGATTATCTATAGTTAATGATAGCCGTATAGGAAAACCTGATTAATGTTATGATCTAATTTTGACTTCATCTTAAGGTTGGTGATTCAGGCCATTGATCTGATGAGTCCCTCCTTAGGATTAACCGTTTATCTTACATATAAGTGGAGAGATCCTAGGGGTTCTTTCCTCTTCTTTTTGTTTTTGAATTTCTATTAAATCTCTACTTATCCTTCAAAGGTGAATGAGTCATAAACTTGGATGCCAAACACGACCAACATTAAGAACTCGAAGGGGTTTAGGACAAGGAAAAACCAAAGGTATAGTTCTGGAACCTGGCTTGCCCCAGGAAATTTAGTAGAATCTGATTGAATCAGTTGACTTGGTGCCATCCAAATGGATTGACTTAGCTGTATCAGAGTGGGCTCGTTGTGAGGATCATGAAAAAGATAAAGGTAGTCATTTAAAAGATTATGAAAGAGGTATTTAGTTAAATATTTGCTGTTTGATTTTAATTATTTGTAAGGGCCTAATTGTTTACATTAAAATGCATAGGGATTAAATACATAGCATTTTATTCCATAAGTGGTTAAAAATGAAAGATCAAAGATGAAGTTCAAAAAATGAGCATAAAATAGCTTTTCCTTTTATGAAAATATAATGAAGGGAAGATGAAAAGTGAATACCCAGCTATCACCCTAGTAATTTTTATTTTTGCAGGCAAGAACCCTAGTAATTCAATATATGTGAAAGTGAAGATCTTATCTATATCTCTATCTTATATCATTCACCCCTTACCTCATATGCTTCACCTCTCGTCTCTTCAATAATCTTTTGTTAGAGTTCATTTTTCTATGAACCTCTATATATTTTAATGCAAATAAACAGACCTAAGAGGGCTCTTTCTTTTTCTATTTTGTTTTCTCTTTTCTAGTGGGAAATCATCATATACAATGATAGAAAAATACATAAGAGAAACAAATAGCATATGACCAATCGACCATTATGGTTATAATTTAATGTACTCAATGCTTTATGGTTTTCAATTGGACCTTGTAACAAACTTGCAGGGTGATGATGATGGTTATAATTTAACAGCAGCCAGTTGTATGTGGAAATTCAATTTTCACAGGTTCACATTGATGTTTAGCTTGCTACATTGGTTAGCCAAATTTCCACGGGCTTGGAATAAGAGAAAGGGCTGAGTAAACATCCTGCAGTTAAACTAAGCATTTGAGTCTGCTTTTTTTAATATTATGGTCATCACAAATTCTATTTACTATGAGTCAGAAATTTTGGGCTCAAAAGGACCTTTCATACACATATATCTTTAAAATTTGGGCCTGTCACATTCAAATAATTATACCTGAACCACATTTCAATTATTCATCGCTCATAGGGCGGGACCACCATGTGTAAGCATTGGAGTAAAGTGATTCTTCTATTGACCAATTCCAATCTGTGAAAGATTGTTTTCTATATTGGCAACCATAGTGAGTTCCAATGGGTTGAGCACTAGGATGACCATACATGGGTCTCAACTTGTAAGAAAGCTTAACAAATGTCTCTATTAAACAAGGGTATAGATTTTAGAATATATCCAATTGAACACACTTTCATAACCTTGATTTCTTTTCCTTTGCTTGATAATTCCCCATATACCTGTAAGTTTCACTGTATTTGTCCTTTCAATGCCCCAAAACCACAAACATTGAAATATTGAAAATCAATTCACTATGGTCATCAATTATTGTGTTTAAAACCAGGTCCAGTCAGTAGATGTATTGCTTCTATTAGGAAATATTAGATGAGATCTTTTTAAAAAGGGTAGAACTTCTAAAAGAAATGCTAGCTCTTTTAATAGGGACATTTTTTTTTTTTTCAGAATTTCTCATACATAAATGTCAAGCTATCTTCACAAGTGAGTTGGGCCATGCCCTTTCATCGCGTGGCCAAATTCCAACCAAATTGCAGTGGTAATTCTTCAATTAATCATTGCACAGTGGTAAATTCATTAGTGACTGATGAATAAATTGACAAGATAGAACCACTAACCGAAATAAAATTTTCACTTTTAGCCCTCTTATCATCCAAGGAACTTGCTCTCCAATCAGTACAATCAGTCAATCACACACTCTTCAACTTCTAAATGTGTTGCTTTTGAGAAGCCCATCATCTCAAAAAGACAGCCATCCCCATCCAAAACCCAAATTCATTAACAAGAGACACACAAGTGGTGAGAAACAAACGAATCTCAACTGATATTTTTGTTCACCTTTAAGGGAAAAAGAAAGTTACAAAAAGAAGTTGCATTGAACTCGGATTAGATGGTGAATAAAGAGAAACAAGTTGGTGCAAATGAAAGGTAAGTGGGCACAAAAGTTGGTGAAAATGAGACACAAGGACTAATTCAAGAAGTAAAAGTTAAAGATAAGTGAAGAAAAAAAGAAAAAAAGAAGCAGCAGCAGCAAACTATTGGTTGAGGTGGAGATGGAATATGTGATTTTCTTACAACAAGACATGAAATGACGAAACAAGAGAGACTTTTAGTGCAGATGAGAAATGGGACTTCCTATTGTGAGTGGGAAGTGATATGCTTTTTCTTTCTTCTTTAACAGCAGCATTGGATTTTTTGTTTGATAGGATGTTTGCCTTTCTTTACAATGAAACAACCCATGGTACTGAAGGCCATATATGCCAATTGGAATTGAGCCAACAATCTGAGCTGTTGCATACTAGTACGTCTCTGCCACCCTCTTTTGAATTGTAGAATGGTTCACTAAAGTCGTGGATGGTGTGGTCCAATGAAGTGGGGCTCATTGAATGGACAGACGGTCTAGGTTCGCCTAATGTAATGAGGAGGAGGGAAGTTAGTTGCATTGAATCGAGACTGGTGGGTTGTGTAGTTTTGACTTGGAGATAGGGCTTTCGATCGACACAGTGTTTTAATCATGATGTTGTATATATGTTTTGGCCAGGGAACATGTTGCCGCATGTTTGGCCCACTTTAATTACTGGGGAATGTGTGGGTCTGGTTCAACACCATCATCTCCATCAGGGGAAGTCTTTTCACATCCATGTGGGACAGGCACAAAAGTGACTAGAACTGGTTCCATCGTTCTGCTCTCTCTGGACTCGAGCTGTACTCCCCTCTATTAGACCAAGTATTTTGTCCTGTTTTTGGGCCAGTGGGTGTGGTGGCTGATCTCACTTTTTTCCTGATGGTTCAAGGATTCGGGTTGAGGCCTCTGTTATGATTAGAATGTTCAGCCTCCCCGGACGTGATTAGTTACAAGGGTCATATATATATTCTTTTATAAATGGGCAGAGTCTGTTTTGCCCTATCTGTTGGACCAGTGGGCTGGAACTTGGAACTGGAATATTACACTCATAACTGAATGAGCTGGGCTTGGACAGGTTTTAACCTTCCCAACAGCCAATAGATACAGTTCAACATATCACGACTACCCAGTGGGTCCTTTTTTATGTGCTAAAAATATTGTAGACACCTCAAAACATTGATAACAGGAAGGCTTTGGATAAAAAATAGGGGCTGTCATGGGTTGGTAGCCTCATTATGCCTTTGGTCTGGCCAAGTTAGTCGATGGGATAAGACTAGGCGTAAAAATCATATGTTATGAGAGTCAGGCTTCAGCTGGTGTTTCAAATAGAGTTAGACTAGGCAGCCCATTTAGGCCCACAAAATTCTCTACTTACTACTTTGATTAATAGAACCTCAGGAGTCAGGACAGTATTTTTTTTTTTTTCCTCAAATGAGAAATGATCTCAGTTCTCTTGTATGGGACACACTGTATATAGGTCAAGGCTGAAAGTCACTTCACTATACATATAGACTCACGCAATCTTGTGTGATTTACACCGATCACAAAGAAGATTCTGCTGAGAAAATGACATTTTCTTCATAGCCGCAGTAGACCGGCACTAGGCAAACATTGCACGAGATTTTAGACTGCCAATCAAGAGGCCCACTTAGGCCCTCTACAGCTGTCAAATGTCCCAACATGTGCCCATGTTCAAGGTGCATGTATGACTTGGGAGAGAGTAGGCTTTAGGGACATCACGAGCAAGATTATAAACACTTTTTCTTTGGATTTATTTTAGATAGGGCTGTCTGGAGAAGCAGAGGGCATCGGAGACTAAGAAGTCACTTCCTTATAATAGCAAATCTTATCACCTTAAGAAATGCTCCATTCAAATTTTCTCTATTCTGAGAAATGGGAAAATTAAAGAGAGCACTGAAAATAATGTGAGTGTCATCCATATCTATGTTGAGGCCCAAATTTGCATAATGCCCACAACATCCATGCAAAAAATAAAGTCTCATTTCCAGTTGCAAATAACTTGAACGTGTAGTCCTTTGGAATTAATGATTGATTCCATCAGCACATATGTCACACTCTAGTTATTGTGTTTTTCTTCTGTTATAGAAAGAGGATACTCACTTCAAAATGAGATAAACCAAGCAGACCAACAGCACAACAAAAAGATTCTGCACTGATCACTTGTAATGTACTGCTACAGTGCTACCTATCCTGTTTTCTTCTTTATAAATTTATTTCATAAGCCTCCCTAGTATCAAGGGGGCTTCCTAGGGAACACAACAACAGACCTACTGTAGGCCTTTTATGCTCTGTCTATTTGACATTTTATATTGTTGTTGTTGGATTGATAGATGTGGTTATTTATAATAAACGTCATTCAAAATGACAAGTAATTATATGTAATTGCCAAAATATGTGGGTGGGGTGGTTGTTAATAAAATTTATACAACTTCTTTTCTACACATATGTATTCATTCTTTTCATTTCCTATAATAATGGATGGATATATTATTGCCTTGGTGCCCTTCAAATCTACACACAAGGAGCATGTGTAGCTGTGTTCATGGATGACTCAAGTTCAGGCATTTTATCTCCTCTACCTGTCTCACTCAACTGTACTTAAAATCTTCATAACATAAATAGAAGAATGAAAACTCTCGTGTAACTCTTGTGTTGTATAAATGTCCCGTAGCTCACCATGTAATTATGGTTATAGAGAATCTATACGAAAACACTACTTGTTGGCAACTTTTGTTACATGAGAGAGAGAGAGAGAGGGTTGATAATTGTCTCCAGTGGGCAGTAAATAGTAAGACTTTGCCATATCATTGGAATGACTTTCACCATAAGGAGAGAGAGAGAGAGAGAGAGAGAGAGAGAGAGGGGTTGATAATTGTCTCCAGTGGGCAGTAAATAGTATAACTTTGCCAGAGAGGTTGATAATTGTCTCCAGTGGGCAGTAAATAGTATAACTTTGCCATATCATTGGAGTGGTTGATAATTGTCTCCAGTGGGCAGTAAATAGTAAAACTTTGCCATATCATTGGAATGGCTTTCACCATAAGAAGTCTCCTAGTGCACAAACATAGATAAGTGAAAGGTAAAACTCACAAAAGCCTACCAACCTGACAACATAACGCTTCGACAAAGATGATGAATACTAATATAAACTATGCATCCCATCAGAGGGAATGGACAAGACTATTAACTGACACACGAGAATGATTATTTCGGTCCCCAGGTGGAGAACTATTGGATCAATGGTGATATATATTCACATGATACTGTTGGACCCTTCTCAGTGGGTCTACAGGGGAGAACCAGGAATTTTGCCAAGGGAGAGACCTTCATGTAAAAAAAGAAAAAATCTTAAGGGGCCAATGTAAAAAAATAAAAAATCTGCCGAAATATAAGAGGTTTCTAAAAATTTCTGCAACACCCCCTCCCCATCTCCCCCAACCTTTCCACTCATGGAAGATTGAAACCAAAACTTTATAACAATAGAGTTGTTAAATTACCATTGGATTGTAATACAAGAATATACCTTCTAAAATTATTAAATCTGAGGACCATGGAACAATGGTTAGAATGATCTAATATGGATGATATTTTGGACACTCTCGAGTCTAATTAGGACATTTCCTTCCCCAACCTATTCATGATTAGCATGATCTTAGGTGGACCCTACTTATGAGTTTGCACGGTACCATGTGCAGCAGTTCTCACTTGCATATATATATATATAAGTTTTTTTTTTTTTTTTACGAAGAAGCCCTTATATCTTTGCAAAACCGCAAGAAAGTCCCTATATTTTGTATTGTCAATCTGAACCCAAATCTAGATATCCCTTGCTCAAATTGCATTTTCATTTATGCAAGTCTGGCACAACTGAAGTTGACCCGTACCTTCAGCAATTTGAATCTTGTGAGGTTTTACCCAACAGTGACTATGAGTGGACCGATCACGGTCCACCACGTCACCCGGGCATCCTGTCATGCACGGGCAACTTTGCATATATTCGGACAGGGGTTGCCCACGGTAACATGGCGAACCGTGATTGGTCCATTAGCAATCAAAAGGGCAGGAGCCTCAGATGATCCCGATTCTACTTGGGTGGAACCAAGAAATGTACCCTGGTGGTCCACTATGTAAATATGCAATTTTTCTTGGGGGTAAGGGCCCTACCTGTTAGGGCTAGCTTCACACTTTACTATCATAGTAAAAGTCAAGTAAAGCCTCATTTTTCAGATAAGATATCATATCAAAAGCACTTTAATTCAAAACTCTCTTCATCTTTTTCAAAAAAAGTAAAAAAAACAACCACTTTTATCCACTAAAATACAAAAAAAACTCCACTTTCCTATACAAAAAGCCAAAAAGATTCCATAACAAACAACTAAAAATAAAATACTAACATAATCCCTTATATTTTATTCTTTTTTCGAAATCAACTTTACTTTGCTTAACTCTATTAGTAGAGTTGCCAAACTGGACCTTACCCATTTAGTCTTATCGACTCTTTCATTGACATTGATATTCATCAGTTGTAGCTTTCTACAAGTTAATCTCCACTGTATACCCCCTATATAACTGAGTGAATAAGATGTATAAAGATAACCCTGAGATCTCAAACTTAAAAATGGTATCAGAGCGTTCCAGATAATCTCCAAAATGAAATTCCTGTCTTACTCACATTATCTTTTTCTTTCTCTCTACAGTACAGCATTCTATATATTCTCTATTCTCCTTTTCTTTAATTTTTTCCCCATCTCTTATCCACATTCGGTATGGCTTCCTCGGGTTCGGGTTCCTCCCCTATTGTTTCTGCAACTACAGTAGCATCTCCATCTACAACTTTAGCCAATTCCCTGGTATTAAGGGCCAATTCCATTTATACACATGCAAACAAGAGGCTACTAATTCTATGTAAAGAATGAGCTACAACATCGAACCTTCTCTTTGCAAAGTAATCAGATAAAGAAGCATAGAAGTTCATAATCATACCAATTCCCAGGGGAACAGGCAAATGGAGGTTTAAATACATTGATGGGAATCACTCCTCATGCAAATATATGCCTAACACAAAGAAAGATGAAATGAAAAGATTATTATATACCCAAAATATCATGATCTCTTACCAAATAAGCAAAAGAGAAAGGAAAAAAAAAAAGAAAAAGATCGACTGGTCATTAAGTTTTGGAACATTAATTGGTCCACCAAGATATATAGAAACATATGCTACTGCAACTTTTGAGCATCGGCTCATCAATGAGGCCTATCAATTGCTTACCCTGTTGTGATGGTGGTCACTATCACATTTCCTAAATGGAGTTAGAAAACAAATGAAACAGTGGATGGAGTAAAATTGGTCAAAATGAAGTAAAAAATATATTTAAGTTAGTTTTTTTTTTTTTTACAAAGGTCCCCATACTTTTTGCACAACCTTTTATTAAAGTCTCCCTTGAATACCAGCCAAACTTAGAAAAAAGTAACATCTAACATCACCCCTCTCCAACTTTCTCTTTTTGACACATTTTTCCCTTTCCTGTAACATTTACCCTTTGTCATCAGCTGGGACTTCAAGTATGTCATAGTTGGCATTTACTTCTCCAAAACTTGAGATGAGAGCCCACCAAATGTACATATATTGATTGATGGAACTCTTAGCCCATCTTATAACTTGGAATTTTATTTAATGGGATCCCATTTGATGTCTTTTCATGTTTTCAATAAAGGAAAATCGAAAATAAGAAAAATTAAAGAGTGAGAATCATAGTAGTTTTTTTTTTTTTTTTTTTAAGTTTTATTGTCTGCCATAGGAAGTTTTGGTATAAAAAAAAAACACAAAATATATGGGCTACTTTGGGGTTTTGTGAAAATATAGGAGCCTTTTTGTAAAAGAATATAAAAGAACAAAAACAAAAACAATTTACTATGCCATGAAAATTATCAAAGGAATATAAAAGGACAACAAATTAGCTGAAAACGGAAATAATTAAAGACATCTATACAGGGCATTTGGTTTCAAAGCCCAAATTTGTTAGGGAAACATAGGCCTTTGATTGACAAGTGTAAAGTGTTTAAGAACATATTTTATACACTATCAATCCAGTAGTTAATACCATTTAATTTTGAATGACATTTGTTGTGTGAACATTGTATTTGAGGGGCGGACTAATATGAGTATAATATGTTTTACATATGATCAATTCAATTGTCCCTCTTACTCAAAATTTGGTTATATTTTGTGAAGTGTACATAAAAAAGGAGTGTGATATGAGTAGATGAGATCAAGGGTCGGTGGTTCCCACATGGATAAGGTGATTCACTATTAAACGCTTGTTGATGGCATTTAATTAATATCGATAATCTAGAACTCATTTGTTTTACGCAAGCCATCCAACAATAGAAAATACAAAGTTTTAGAGAGATTTGGTTGATTTTGTACAAGAGGGGCAAGTATATGTAAGAGCTAGTTGATTCAGTCCATAATGAGATTCATGTAGGTTTCAGTTGTTAGTATATGCGGGAAACTTTACATGTCCTGTTCTTATTTGTTCCATCCTCAAACAATTCAGTTCAATTGAACATAATTTTGGATATATCAGTAACTCAATCTTATTTATCACTCAATCATGTGCAGCATTCGGCAAAAAAAAATATATAAATATAAATACTTTTCTTTTACCAGAATATTAGTTCTTCAGGCAAAAAGATTAATTGGATTGATCGATCCCGGCTAATTAAGCGCATCTATGTCGTTCTGGTTGGGCCAAGCTACAAACTTTCGACCACTCGATCCAACCCTAGCACAAAATCATGCAGACCTAAATTCGGATCTAGGCCTTGCCCGAGTACTAAAACCTAAGGTCCAGATGCGACCCAAAGCAGGTGGAGCCCAGGCCTGGCCCGATCATTGTTAGAGCCGAAGATCCAAAGCAGGCCCAAAGTAGGTGGGCCAAACCAAGGCCCATAAGCACCCTTGTTTTTGACATTATAGTTATCATCTCTCTAGATGGGCAAGTACACTCACCTCTCCCATTGGTTGAGACTTGAGAGTCGGGGCTTTAGATATTATAGTTACGTCGGTTCACATATTAATGTGTGCATTAATGTGTGTGAATCTTTTCTGAACGTGTCTAGATATCTAAGTTTTCACAAGATTTTTATGGAATATATACAAAAAAAAAAGATGTATATATTATATCACTATTTTTTTAAAAGAAAGTTACATAAACTCATCAAAATAAACTTCATATATTAACTTATTTAATTAGTTTTACATTTCTTGTTGACCAGTGCCCTAGTTTGCATGAATATTAAAATTCTTTAAGATTATAAAATAAGTTTTGTTCACAAAATAAATGTCAAAACCCACTCTCACATATCATGTGAAATATGCTAAATTTAAAATACTATTTTTAAGAAATAACTTAAAATACTTTTAACCAAAGAACTTCGGGACACCAATAAAAATATACACTTGGCAAAAATGTATATATGTGTCAACATCTTAATCTTGAACTTTTTAAAGAATATGATACTATATCTGATTGTATTTTTTTTTATTTGTCTTCTTTGATTTTTATAGCTAACCCTAAGTGGTGGCTCTGTTGGCCTAGGACCATAGTTTGCTTTTGAGGTTGTAGGTTTTTAATTGTGCTACCATAATGAGCCACAAGGGACTTACGTAGATCCTCCTAAGCCTGTAGGGATTAGTCTGGTCCAAAGGGTTGGGACTCCCTCCGTTATAAGATATATAAAAAAAAGAAGTCTTCTTTAAGTTTTATAGCGGAGTTTCTAGATTTATTTTTAATCCTCGATAAAAAATTTTATCAAATGTATCATGCACTCTACTTTTTTCTTGTACAGTGAATGACTAAAACCTATTAACATTTTCTATAAGGATTCCTCACATTTCTATTTCTTTTGTGTGGGAATTTAAGATGAGCCATATTGCCATAAAAACTCACCATGACTTTTATTGAGGGCAAATATATATAAAGAAACAATCCAGATTTAAAACTATTCCTTATCTATAACCGATCCTATATATTTCTAACAATACAAAAGCTGTAATATCTTTAAGAGAAACTTATATAAGAGAAAATCAATTTAAAAGCATTTTCTAAATTGAAAATTAATTGATGACTTCCCTCTCCTATCAAAGGAAAAAAATACAAATTTTGTTCTATTGTTTCCAAAAGTTAATTAGTTAAGAAAAGAATTACTTAATCCTATTATATATGTGCCTAGAGATCCCCTCAAAGTTTACTAGCTTCACATCTTGGCTTTATAATTAAAGAGCATCATTAAAAACCAGGATGAATATAATTGAAGAGCATCAGATAATCAAACTGATCCTTCTTATGAAAGAGGCCACAATCACAGATGGTGGAAAATGTGGAGAACTGTTTTTTCAAAAAGCATGTGTCAAACAAACAAAAAAAAAAAAAAAAAAAGAGTATCTATCAGAAATCAGAAATGGTCGTCTTGTAGAAATTGTAACGTATTGGCCATCAAGTGGAGAGTCAATCATGCATCAAATAGAAAGAAGACGAATGTAATTAGAGTGGAGAAGTCATCAATTTTTTTACAAGTGTCTGCGGGTAGTTTTCCACTTTCACGTGAGCAAGCAATGGTGGAAAGGAAACGGCAGAGTGAGTGACGCCGGCAGCAAGTCATTGGCCGGCAATTGCTGACTGGGTCGACATGTGGGCTCCATCTGTCTCCCCCAAAGTAGTAGACGACAAGGTCTGGGTCGGGCCTTGTCGGATCTCAGCCTTACATTTGCCAAAGAAAGAAAATCTATTTCTTACCGGCTCTCTATGCAAAAGTGGGGTATTCCTCCGTCCACGTTCTTCAAAGCCGTTACAGTCAGTCCACAACAACTTCTGACCTGGTGTTCTCTCTCTTTCCTTGCCTTTGGCCTATAAATGCGGCCAAATTCGCCTTTCTTCATCACAAGCAACCAATCTTTCTTTCTTTCTTTCTCTCTTTCTCAAAGTCCTCGATCAGCTTCTCAGCTTTTAATTAATAATGGCTGTTGAAACTTGCATCTCCTCTTCTCCTCTTGGGACTTCTGCAACCCGTGAGAAGGATGCCAAGGCACTCGAATTAATAGAAGATATGACTAGAAATGTTGATGGGGTGCAAGCGAAAGTTCTTGCCGAGATTTTAACCCGGAATGCCGAGACCGAATACTTGCACCGTTATGGAATGGGTGGGGCCAATGATAGAGAAACGTTCAAATCCAGAATTCCTGTGGTCACATATGAGGATCTACAGCCTGAGATCCAACGTATTGCTAATGGAGATCGGTCTCCCATTCTCTCTTCTCACCCCATCTCCGAGTTTCTCACAAGGTTGTGCTCTCTCTCTATATATATATATTTGGCTATTTTTAGAATTTAATCTCTCTCTCTGCACAAAGTTTTTTTTTTTTTTTTTATTTAAAAAAAAGAAGAAGAAAGACAAGAAATTTATCTTTTCTGACAGTGCACAGATGTACTGACATTGATCATGTGAACATTATTTTCTGCAGCTCAGGGACATCTGCTGGTGAGAGGAAGTTGATGCCCACTATTGAAGAAGAGATGGATCGTCGGCAGCTGCTCTACAGCCTTCTCATGCCTGTCATGAATCAGTGAGTAGTAATCACTATTGCATTGGGCTGCTATTCTATTATACACCATTCAAACAGTAAAGTAACTTATTGTGCGCATTGCTATTGTTTTTCATTTTTTTTTCAAATGAACACAGGTATGTGCCGGGCCTAGATAAGGGCAAGGGTATGTACTTTTATTTCATAAAATCGGAGACCAAGACACCAGGAGGGCTCCTGGCGCGGCCAGTTCTTACGAGCTACTACAAGAGCGCCCTCTTCAAGAGCAGACCCTACGACCCATACAATGTCTACACCAGCCCCAACGAGGCCATTCTTTGCCCTGACTCATTCCAAAGCATGTATGCCCAGATGCTCTGTGGCCTCTACCAACGCCTTGAGGTCCTCCGGGTCGGCGCCGTGTTTGCCTCTGGCCTCCTCAGAGCCATCCGATTCCTCCAGCTCCACTGGCAAGATCTTGCCCATGACATTTCCACTGGGACCCTCAACCAGAAAATCACCGACCCCTCGGTCCGAGAAGCCGTCTCATATATCAACAAACCCAATCCCGAACTCGCTCAATTCATCAGTGATGAATGCTCGGGCGAGAATTGGGAAGGAATCATCACTAGGATTTGGCCCAACACTAAGTATTTGGATGTGATTGTAACAGGTGCCATGGCACAGTACATTCCCACACTTGAATATTACAGCAATGGGCTGCCAATGGCATGCACCATGTACGCCTCTTCCGAGTGCTATTTCGGGCTCAACCTCAAGCCCATGTCCAAGCCCTCGGATGTGACCTACACCATCATGCCCAACATGGCCTACTTTGAGTTCCTTCCCCATGATGAAGATGAATGTGGAAATTCAACATCAGATGCCTCCCATTCCATGCGGGACCCACCACCCCACCTCGTTGACCTCGCTGACGTCGAGCTCGGGCGCGAGTACGAGCTGGTCATCACAACCTACTCGGGCCTGTGCCGTTACAGAGTCGGCGACATACTCCGAGTCGCCGGGTTCTACAACTCGGCCCCTCAGTTCCGTTTTGTTCGGCGCAAGAACGTGTTGCTCAGCATCGACTCGGACAAGACCGACGAGTCCGAGCTGCAGAAGGCAGTGGAGAAAGCCTCGGAGCTTTTACGTGAGTTTGACACGAGTGTGGTGGAGTACACGAGTTATGCGGACACCAAGACCATTCCTGGGCACTACGTCATCTACTGGGAGCTTTTGGTGAAGGACCCCACCAAGGGTCCCACCCACGAGGTCCTGGAGCAGTGCTGCCTGGCCATGGAGGAGTCCATGAACTCGGTCTACAGACAGGGTCGAGTCTCGAGCCACTCGATCGGGCCCCTGGAGATAAGGGTGGTGAGGAATGGGACATTTGAAGAGCTGATGGACTACGCCATCTCGAGGGGTGCGTCCATAAACCAGTACAAGGTCCCCAGGTGCGTCAGCTTCACACCCATCATGGAGCTTCTCGACTCGCGTGTGGTCTCGTCTCACTTTAGCCCTGCTTGCCCCAAGTGGACCCCAGACCGTAAATGCTAGTAAGGACAAGATTCTCTGGTTCAACTTCAGCTCTGCGTAATGCTATCGTATGGTCATGAATCTCTGTGTGTGTCCTATGTATCCATCCATCTCTTTTGCTACTTTTATGGAGTTTTTTCTTCTCATCTCTTCGTCGTTTATATCTTTAACAGAGAGATAATATGTTATGTATAAAATAATAGATGGGGATGTATTTAGATCGTTGTCGTCGATCTTTAGATGGTTAATGTTCCTCTTATTATAATATTCTTAAGTTATTAGTCCCAATGTTCGTGTATCCTTTTGTTGGGATGGCTGTGCCCTGTGGGAATGATGGTCACAGGTTCTTCTGGTGAATGATTTCTTGATATAAGAACCTTCCCTTTGGGTCTACTTAATCTAAAACCATTTTTATGTTCTCCTGTTTGTAAAGATAGTCTATACAGTAAAGAATATTTTCTTCTCTACTAGTTCAGCTGGTAAAGAACAGAATATTAACATCTTTCTAAGAAAGATAGAGCAATTAGATGTAAGCCCCGGTTAGAATTTGAAGGTATGACCAATAGTGCCTTATAATATAATTAGATTCAACCGGGTAGATTTTAAGATTATAAAAAACTTAATATAGAAGAAGTAAGATAAAAGATATTGCCATGACTACTTTCTTCAAACTCCTCCAAAATCTAGAAACATCTTTCAGCACTTCCAGTGGATCCTTTTTTTTTTTTTCCTTTCTTTTTTAACCTTTACAATACATTTTCTTAAAAGGTTTGAGCATTTTTAATCAGGTCTTGTTCTCTGGATTTGTTGTTTTTTTTTTTTTTTTTCCTCTAATTTTTTCAGTAGGTGCATTGTTTTTACAATGTTATTTTTCGCAGTTCTTAAAAAGAGTTAAGTTTTTTGGGATTTTTTTATGTTTAAATGTTCTAAAAATGTTTTTTTTTTAAATCACATTTTGTAGGGATAACTTATTTTGGAAGGTTAAACCTTTAGAAATGTCAACATCATTCAAAAGCTTCACTTTTGTTAGCGAATTATTGTGAACATAACTTTTTGAGATGTTGACATATACCATATATAAACTCAACGCTGAGTGGTAATTTTGAAAATTCTGAAATTGTCAACAACTGTTAAGTACTCTCAAGATGATCATAATCAACCTCAAGGGCTCTCAGGGGCATTGCTTTGGAACTGAGGGGGTATCTACAAATAGTGAAATCATGAGGAGAATACTATAATAAAGTGTTTTTTTTTTTTTTTCTTTTGTGTGTGTGTGTGTGTGTTTGTAGGAGATGTATATATATTAAGAGACTCTAATTTGATAAATTCCTTATTTTACTAAAGTGAAGCTCAATTCAAATGGTTTGACAAAATTTCCTCCAACTTTTTTTTGTACTTGATAGTCTTTAATAAAAAAATCCCTGGATTCTTTTTCTCCCTCAACATCAGATGAAGAATATAATATTCTTTAAAAAGAAAAGTTAGTAGAGGAATGATCTTATTGAGAGCTGTTCTCAACAGATGAAGAAGTTTCACTTCGCATTTGAGTGGTTTTTTTTTTTTTTTTTTTTTCAAATTATTTCACTTTAAGAATAGCCCATATGATCGATCTTCTTGGTCCTACCATTTATCATTTTCCAGTGATTAAAAACACAAAGGATTTGCACAATAGCTAGTTTAAGATTTATAGTAAAACCGTTAACCTCCATTGGTTTTTTTGTAAAACCCAAATGTACAGAGACCTCTTTACAGCTATTTGATATCTCGTATAAGGATGGAAACGGGTTAGAATTGGGGCAGAGCTATGGTCTTTATAGATCCTAATCTGGATCTTGGATTAGGAATAGGATCCAGATCCATATACAACATAGAACATATGTGTTGTGCCCAGATCCAACGTAAAATAATAAAGATAGATCGGATTTCATATCCAGATCTAAAAGAAAGATGTGAAGTGCAATAGTATAATTGGTTAGAAATACTTCAAAATAAATTCTTTAAATGCAGAAGTGGGACTATTAAATGATATATGATTACACTCCCAATAATATTTGAATATAATTGTCTTAAATATGGATCCTTGGGTTGGGACTTATAGGAATCCGATTTCATATTCAAATGTTCCGGATCCTATATACATACTTATAGATCCAGATCCAAATCTCTCTCAGATCGAAAATAGGTTTCTTGAAACCTTCTTTATTTGGTACGGGAGACGTCTTTTAAGGGTTGTAAACGGGTCGGCTCTAGTCCGAGTCCATGGTGGATCCAGAATCGGAACCGTTAAGGATAAGGTAGAACCGGATCCGGACCCGGAACTATTTTGGAACCAGTTTCTTGGCTTCGGAATTGAAACTAGAACCATATATGGGATGGGATTGGATTCGAGTCCGAATCTAGGTAGATCATGATATAAAAAATATATATTTTTTAGGAGAAATTTTCGAAAATTAAGGTAATATATCGGGTCTCGGGTCCACGGGTCCGAAACAAGGTTGAATCGGACCCGGACAGATTTACTTATCGAGGCCTAAATAACGATCCAGACCTAGTTTTTAAAGGGTTGGAACCTCCGGGTAATTGAAAGATCAGGACCCATTTACATCCCTACATCTGATACTTGGATAATGAGACAACCCTTTTTAATACTACTTTTCATGACGAGGTAATGAGATCTTATCTAAGGATGTTGGGAGTTTGCTGGTGCCCATCTTGGTCGATCAGCCATGGCTTATTGTTTTATTGGGCCTTTGACATTAGCCTTTGGACCTCAGTCTTTCTTGTTCATGGGCTCATGATCTAGCTTTCATAATCAGTGAGGATTATGCATTTATGAAAAATCAAGTCTTTTGTTGTTGTCACTTACCTAATAAGAGGCGGGCATATAGAAGGTGATCAGTTCAGAAAGGGTGAAATCTCTATTTCAACCATCTCTTTTGCTATTTACCACAAAAACACCCCACCTATTTTGCTGACTACTTTAGATGTGATGGTTATCAATATCAATCGAGCCTTTGTTTGGGCCACTGAGCCTCAACAATCTATCATGTGTCCTCGTTTTTTATGACTAATAGCATGCAAGTTGTGCGACAGAAGCTATAAAGCATCTAGATCCTCATTGAATAAGCCTATTGAAGGCCTTAATTAATCCACCACTTTTAACCAATAAACTATACCGGTTGGTCCAAATTTGCCCCCCGCATCGCCCTACTGGTGATGGTGATATCATGGTGAACCTATTAGCTTTTGGGTGTCTGCTGGGTCCAAGAGCAATCAAATGTAAGAAAACTACTGTACATATCTTTTCTACCAAATTAAAAAGAAAAAAAAACACTACTGTGCGTATATTTATTCTTTTCATCCTCACTTTTTCCAAGGATTATTGAGACGAGAGCCTCAGTGAATCTATACATCTTCAAATAACAATCACCGTTCTAGCTCCTGATAAGGAGTGTCAAGTCTTACCTGGGTGCTTGGGATTCGAACCACCGCTACGTCGCCTCTTCCCGGTTGTGTGGGCCCCCTTCCCACTTGTGTAGGCTTTCTTCTTACGTGTGCCGGCTTCCTTTCCACTTAGGTGAGCTGTTTTTCCGTGTGTATGCAGGCTCTCTCGTGGGTCCAATCCGCCTTTGCTAGGGTACCAAAAAAAAAATACATCATTCGGGAGCGGAGGTTCAAACTAATCTCCAACAATTTTGGTAGTGACCTGAACTAGCAACATCTAACAATTAAGGCCCACTTCCCGCCAATAGAGATGGTGTGACCCATTAAACATAGATCATGGCCCAATTACGACAACCAAGAGGAGAAAACCCTTCTAATCTTTAAAGTAAAAGTCTAAGGTCCATCATGCTCAAGTCGAAGAACCCATGAGGTTTCGATCAGGGCGTCCAAAACCTGGGATTGCATTCAAAGTTTTAGTCTAAGGATCATCATCTTCAAGGTCCATGAATGTCAGCATCTCGGAAAGGTCCAAACAATTATCCCTTTTGAAGTCAAGGTCCAAAATATCACACATTCAAGGCCCATTATTCTCGTCAACTTGATAAGCACAAACAAAACAACATCATTATGAGATCCGAAGTCCTACCATGTTTCATGGGCCTTGACCTAATTATCTAGAATAACCCAACCAAGTATCTCTAAACCAAATGCCACTTCAAAGTTGCACTGCGAGGCACATGATATTCAAGTCTCATGACCCATGATCACCAGAGCTTGCTGTCATCTTCAAGCCTTACGATCCATCATCTCCGAACATTCAATCCAAATATCAATTACTAATGGATCACCATTTGCTATTGTAGTAAATATAATCACATCCGAACAACAGAAGAACATTTAATTTTTGCGGATTAGATTTTCAATAGATGGGTCCTTTTATAGGGCTTTGCCTTGTATTTTTTATCCTTTTAATACAAATGACCTTTAGCCAAAAAAAAACCAAAAAAGATTTTCAATAGATTGGAGGGCTGTATTGTGGAGTTCCACTTATCTCACTCACACATCTCAATTCTCAAAAGTGAATTCTTTTTTATATGAATTTATTTTTCATTGATTAATTTGATGTGAGCATAACTTTAATTAGAGCGGAGTTTTACTTAATCATAGGCCAAAGGTGAGGGGCACTAATCTCCCATGGGACTCCATCAGGCAAGACAGCCATTTACCATGTGAGAAACTTGGTCCACCACCATTTGGCAAGAGCCTGTAGCTGTATGTAAAAATTCCACCAAATATGGGCTCCAATAAAAGCGATGTTCTACAAAAATACATCTACTACCAACCACTTTACTTCCCACCTTGCTAGAACGGAGAGAAATATTCTCCCACATAGTTCTATGGGGTTTAATCAGTACAACTCCTTAGATAATCTTGTTATCTCATGATCTGACATAAAGTCTAATTTTAACACTCATTTAACCTTCATTCATAATTGAATTGAACAAAAAAAAATCTACAAATAATACTGGCCATTGAAGTTTAGGGCTGACTTCAAGGGATTGGCCGAGTGGTCAGGACCACGGTTCCTCCCTCTTCCAGAGATAGAGGTCTTGGCATCGACCCCCGGTTCCTCCTTCTTTAAGAATCGAAGGTTGAGTCCACTAATGCTACCATCTTATAGCCGTAGGGGTGTTTATCCGGCTTCCCTCTGGGCCCGAAGGGATTAGTCCAGTCCAAAGGATTGGAAACCCTCCGATAGCAAAAAAAAAAAAAAAAAAAAAAGAAGTTTAGGGCTGAAAAATCAAGGGTCAAAATAATTTGGTGGGGGCTTTTTTTTTTTACATGTTTTGGGGTTTGCTCCTTCATAAACTAAAAAAACCTAACTTGAGCCCCAGAGACCGGACTTGGGGCGGGGACAGTAGGCGAACTTCAAGTGGAAGCATGATAATTCCACTATGACTATTGACTAAAACAAATATATAGATATATATACAATACAAGGACGTTCGTGTTCAACGCTCACATAAAAGAGAGCAGACATTCTCTCTCCAGGATTGGCAAGGATCACGCACATCACGTGCATCCGCTCCTTGCTTACCCACCACGCGGCATTTTCCACCAGCCCAGCTTTAAGTACAGCTGCAGTCACTGCCACTTTTTACTTTCTTAAATAGCACTTCACCAACTTACCATCTCATTCAACGCTAACACAACCCGAGGTAAATATATGAAAATATCTATGTAAGTCTATCCTCCACATTTCACACATTCACACTTTACAAATCACAATGTGACAAATCTACTTCTTTTATTACTACGAGAAATGATCCTATGTTGACCTTCTCCCATGACGCGTCTGAAACTCTGAATTATTCAAGTGGGCTCTACACTTATCATCATCATTATATTTAACTATGTTAGGCCAGTTACTTGAATTTGTTTCTTCGTTTACTGCCAGTAAATAAGAACTTGTGCCACATCTTATTCATTAGTGGATGTATGATATGAATGACAAATCTACTACGGCTAGAAAAGGGGAAAAGTTGAAAACTCTTTTTCATTACACTATTATGGGGCCTACCTTTAAATATTATAATATAATATAATAATATATTATTATGAGAAATTACAAATTTATTCACTACACCTTTGTGGGGCCCATCTCCAAATATTATAATCTATTTACAATTTTATTTTATCTTATCTATATCTATATACTATTATAAAAGAGGATAAATTGCATACTTTTTCACTATACCTTTGTGGGGCCCACCTCCAAATATTATAATATAATAATATATTATTATTATATTATAATAATAATAATATAAAATCTATATATATACCCTTATTATAAAAGAGAAGAGAAGTTGCATACTTTTTCACTACACCTTTGCGCTCCCCCAAATATTATAATATAATAATATATTTTTATTATATGATAATAATAATCAGATAATATCTATGCCCTTATTATGAAAGAGAAAAAAGTGTCATGTTTTTTCTTTACACATCTTATTATATTATATATATAAAATAAAAGAGAACTACACATATGTGGGCCCCAATAAAAGAGAAGAACTTGTCATGCTTTTTTCGCTCTCTATCTAGACATCTGTGGGCCCTACTTAGTATTATTATATTATATATATAATACAAGAGAACTATACATCTGTGGGCTCCACTTCGTATTATTATATTATATATATATGTATAAAATAAAAGAGAACTACACATCTGTGGGCCCGACTTTGTAGAAGAACTTGTCAAGCTTTTTCTCTACATCTACACATCTATAAGCCCCACTTAGTATTATTATATTATACCACTTAGTAGAAGAACTTTTCATACTTTTTCTCTACACATCTGTGGAACCCACTTAGTATTATTATAATATCTATATGCCCCACTTAGTATTATTATATTAAATATATATAATAAAATGAGAACTACACATCTTGGGCCCCACTTAGTAGAAGAACTTGTCATGCTTTTACTCAACATCTACACATCTGTAGGCCCCACTTAGTATTATTATATTATATATATAATAAAAGAGAACTACACATTTGTGGGCCCCACTTAGTATAAGAACTTGTCATGCTTTTTCTCTACACATATGTGGCCGCACTTAGTATTATTATATTATAAATATATATAATCAAAGAGAATTACACATCTGTAGGCCTCACTTAGTATTATTATATTTCGATGAAATGCTTAACTTAAATAATCATGAAAAGGGTTGTGTTTAAAGAATTTGTTCATTCATTGCAAGAACTTAAATGAGAAATTTCAATTAAGATTTTCATGTGTAGAAAATTCCAACTTCAATCCCAATGCCTGTAAAGACACGATTTGCTTGTCAGAGGAAGAAATAAGAATGTCAAAGATTACTTGGAATCCTTGTGATTTGTTGTTGATTCGTTTACAGCTATGAGTTGGGTACTGTTTTGGTTGGTTAGTATTTTGTTTTATTGAATTTGGTATGTATTTGGCGCTAGATTTTAGACAAATTTTAATGGGAAATAGGCCGAACTATCGATCTATATTGAAATTGGTGTGTGTTTTTCTTAATCATGTATAGCCAGAAAAGGTTGGTTTTCAACTCTTTTTTTTTTTAATTAATTTCCTTCCATATATCTTGTTATTTTATCATGTTCTTACTTTTTTCTATTGAAGTTTTTACTAAATTTCATAAGAACAATGAGTGATTGTAAATTACTTAATTTGTTACATGGACATTCTCAATTGGAATAGTTAATATTGAGTTTTTCAATCTTGTTATTTTATCATGTTCTTACTTTTTTCTATTGAAGTTTTTACTAAATTTCATAAGAACAATGAGTGATTGTAAATTACTTAATTTGTTACATGGACATTCTCAATTGGAATAGTTAATATTGAGTTTTTCAATGACTTTATTTTTTCAGATTATCATGCTGAAAGAGTATGTTCCACTGGTATGAAGTAAAAGTGATCAGACACATGGGAATACCCATCTAAAGGATAACATAAGAACAACACCTATAATTAGGTCCTAAAATTGTTAAAATCCATGGTAGAGCCTATGGAATACTATAATAGATTTGATGATAAAGGTGAATAGAGTTAATAGATTTGATGGTGCAATGAGGGCCCAAGTAGCATTGTTAAAGTTTGTGACGCAATTGATGTTTGAAAGGTGGGCTTCATTAATGAAATTAGTGGGCTAAGAGCCGACAATGCCCATTGTTGCATCCATTACTTTCTTGTGTAAAAAAAAACAAAAAAAAAAAGTTGTTTTAGCATTATTGTAGAGTTGGACCTCAATTTAAACTACTTTAAGTTTTAAAACCAAATATTTTCTGCTGGCATACATGCATAAAGTTTCGCAAAACGTACCAAATGAATGGTCTATGAAAAATGCTGAAAATAACCCCATGATTGAAGAAAGGTAATTTATGCCAAGGGCCTATTTGTTTGTATGTAGTTTAATTAATTACTAGGACTCCTAGGTAAAATGGGTTCCAACAAAAGATTATTAAGGAGGTGGGGTTTGTATTATCTAAATTGACTTCACTAAGATGTAATTTACTAGAGTGACCGGTAGGTATTCGTTGCCCATCTTTGCACAATTTATCTTTTTATTGAAGAGGAGATCACTTGATAGCCATTTATTGATCTTTACCTTTGTTTCTCCAGTTTTAGCCACTCTTGAAAATCCATTTCTTAGAATCTATAAGAACTCAATTATGTGTTAACCAACATGCCCTTAGTAAACCAGAGTAATTGGTCAAAGATTTTGATATATTAGTCAACCTTAAATCTGATTTTCTCAATTTCACGACCGAATTTCAAATAATGTTGTCAATATTCTTTTAAATTGTTTTTACCCAAGCCCCATCAAATTATGCGAATATCTCATGATATCATGCGATTTATCAATTTTTGTATATTACACTCTATACAACTACCAAGCAAACCCGTATTTCACATAATGTGAAAAATGACAATTTGTGAAAAGTAAATACTTACGTGACTACCATTTCTCAAGTTCTATCATTGGAAAATTTATTTTCCTAAGATGCTGCATAAAAACCATGACATCATGGGACGGTCCCATGATATCATGAGATTTATTAGTCTCGGTGACATATACTGTTCTTTTGATATTGCAATGTTATATGAATTTCGATCATGATATTGGAAAAACCGACTTGGAGAGGATTAACATGCAAAACTAAGGGGTAGCTCAATTAGTCTAGGACCACAGCTTGTTTTTTGTGGTTGAGAGTTTGAAACTGCGCTACCACACTAGTACAACAAGGGATTTACCGGACTTACCCTGGATACACAGGGACTAGTCTAGTTCAAAGGACTTAGGACACTCTTCATTATTATAAAAAAAAAAAAAAAAAAAAAGAAAGAAAGAAGAAGAAGAACAGTACTGACGTGTCGAAACACCAAATATATAAAAATTAATGTCTGCATTGTGCCGACATCGTGTTTAATTAATACTCTTGGAAAGATAATAAAGCAATTCCAAACAAGTAGATACCAACGAAAACAAGAAGAAAGATAAAGTTTTCCACATCAATCATAAAGTTGATACATGAAATTTCCATTTCATCCTTTATACAGATTACAACAGCTGAACTCTCTTGACACCAACGAAGAAAGAACAAAACAAATAAAGAAAGAAGAAAAAGAAAGCAACAATGAAGTGGAGAGGGCCCTGGGCAGGTTGCGTGTTTCAGCTAGCATCGTCGTTCGGGGGTCCACTTGGGGCAAGCAGGGCTAAAGTGCGCGGAGACCATACGCGAGTCCAGAAGCTCCATGATGGGTGTGAAGTTGACGCACCTGGGGACCTTGTACTGGTTTATGGACGCACCCCTCGAGATGGCGTAGTCCATCAGCTCTTCAAATGTCCCATTCCTCACCACCCTTATCTCCAGGGGCCCGATCGAGTGGTCCGCGGCTCGTCCCTGTCTGTACACCGAGTTCATGCACTCTTCCATGGCGAGGCAGCACTGCTCAAGCACCTCGTGGGTGGGACCCTTGGTGGGGTCCTTCACCAAAAGCTCCCAGTATATGACATAGTGACCCGGAATCGTCTTGGTGTCCGCGTAACTCGTGTACTCCACCACACTTGTGTCAAACTCGCGCAAAAGCTCCAAGGCATTCTCCACTGCCTTCTGCAGCTCGGACTCATCGGTCTTGTCCGAGTCGATGCTGAGCAGCACGTTCTTGCGACGAACAAAATGGAACTGAGGGGCCGAGTTGTGGAACCCAGTGACTCGGAGTATGTCCCCGACTCGGTATCGGCAGAGACCCGCGTAGGTTGTGATGACGAGCTCGTACTCTCGGCCCACCTCCACGTCAGCGAGGTCAACGAGTTGGGGAGGTGCGTCCCGCATGGAAATCGACTTTTCATCATGTGGGATGAACTCAAAGTAGGCCATGTTAGGCATGATGGTGTAGGACACCTCCGAGGGCTTGGACATGGGCTTGAGGTTGAGCCCAAAGTAGCACTCCGAGGACGCGTACATGGTGCATGCCATTGGCAAACCATTGCTATAGTATTCGAGAGTGGGAATGTACTGAGCCATGGCACCTGTTACAATCACATCCAAGTACCTTGTGTTGGGCCAAATCCTAGTGATGATTCCTTCCCAGTTCCCGCCCGTGCACTCGCCAATTATGAACTGGGCAAGTTCAGGATCAGGTTTGTTGAGAGATGAGACGGATTCTCGGACTGATGGGTCAGTGATCTTGGGATTGAGGGTCCCAGTGGCGATGTCGTGAGCAAGATCTCTCCAGTTGATCTGCAGGAATCGGATGGCTCTGAGAAGACCAGAGGCAAACACGGCGCCGACCCGGAGGACCTCAAGGCGCTGGTAGAGGCCACAGAGCATCTGGGTGTACATGCTTTGGAAAGAGTCGGCGCAAAGAATGGCCTCGTTGGGGCTGGTGTAGACATTATAAGGGTCGTAAGGTCTGGTCTTAAAGTGCTCGCTCTTGTAGTAGCTGGTGAGCACAGGGCGCGCCAGGAGCCCTCCTGGTGTCTTAGTCTCCTGTTTCACAAACAAGAAGTACAAGCCCTTGCCCTTGTCAAGGCCCGGCACATATCTGTTTCAATAGAAAAAAAACAATCATATGTAATTTAATTAGTCAACTATTGAATAGATTAATTATGAATGACCTGCCTAGCACAATCATGAAAAGTGTGAATTACTACTATACTCACAAGTTCATTACAGGCATGAGAAGGCTGTAGAGCAGCTGTCGACGATCCAGCTCTTCTTGAATTGTAGGCATCAGCTTCCTCTCACCAGCTGAAGTTCCCGAGCTGCAGAAGATGTTTAAAGAAACTGGAATTAGTCAACTACCTAACTAACTAATTAAAACGAATTGTAAAACTGAACTGTCAATTAATTAACAAAGCTAAGGAGATCGTTGATGCACATGACACAAACCTCGTGAGGAACTCGGAGATGGGATGAGCGGAGAGAATTGGAGACCGATCTCCATGAGCAATACGTTGGATCTCAGGCTGCAGATCCTCATAAGTGACAACTGGGATAATCGATTTGAACGTTTCTCTATCAGTAGCCCCTTCCAGTTTGTAGCGTTGCAAGTATTCGGTCTGGGCATTTCGTGCCAAGATCGCGGCCAAAACCTTCTCCTGCACAACATCTGTATTTCGGGTCATCTCTTCTATGAATTGAAGTGCCTTTGCATCCTTCTCACGGGCCACAGGCCCTAGAGAAGAAGATTTGCAATTTTCAACACCCATTGAGAGAGAGAGAGAGAGAAAGAGAGAGGAAGATGGGAAAGTAGAGTAATTTGTGAGGAGAGAGAGAGAGAGAGAGATGGTGGTGATGATGATGTAGATGAAGATGAGGAGAGAAGGGAGAGTAGTGCGCTTATTTATAGTGCAATGTTGGGCACTGTAAATCCACGTGGGCGGTGAGGTCGAGCAGGGTAGCAAGGACGAAAATAGGCACAGCCGGGTCTGGTGCGCGGACTGTGGACTGTACCAATTTGGAGGAACGCGGATGGAGGCTAGTCCTGTGAAATTTTTTTCATGATTAGACATTTTTTTATTGGGAAATGTAGGGCTCGGATCCGGCAGATGCTGTAATGGACATTTGAAGTCGTCCTCTGAGGTAGACAAGGTGGGGCCCAATGTCGGCCCAGTCAGCTGATTCTTGGAATCGGCTGGTTGGCTTTTTGCGTGCCACGAGACTGTTTTGGGTAACGTTGTTGGAATGGGACAATGATGGATCGCCGGCTCCCTCGGCGGTTTCTCTCTCCAAAAATAGCTCAGAAGGGACACAAACAGGATACGGCAGTGGGTAGGAGGGACTAGGGATGGCAAAACCAGCTCCAACCCTTTGCTTCACAGTTCACTCACACCATCATGAGATGTTGCTTACCGTCCTTGGGACCCTATTATTACTACTATACTACTACTAATGTGTGAAAGATCCATTCATCACAAAGGTTTACTGGAACTTTATGATGGCATGTGCCCATTCTTTCGGCTCTTTGGCTAATTGGTCTAGAAATGAATACCCAAAATGTAACACATATTTAGCCTGTAATGAATATATATTTATATTTTTTTATAAAGGAAAGTCAAGTTATGAGTCAGGTCTAGGTTTGACTCCTCCATGGATTTAACCAAGACTCAACCTGTGCAAATCCCTGGCTTCGTACAATTAAGTAATGTTTGAGTTCAGTACCCCTTCAGATGCAAAACATTGTAATTTTGGATTAGGTCAATGTTGCGTCTGCATATATAGTGAAATCAATCATTAATAACTGTTATTTAATTATATTGTGGGGACCACCTGCCCATCTATTGTGATCAATTTTATCTTCGCATATAGTCTAACCTCTGCTCTCATCAAATTGCCGAAAAACCTGATTTGATAGTTTTCTTTAATTTTTGTATAATTGACAGGCTAATTGGATTAATTTGATGTTTGATTTATAGCTTAATCAAGCTAATTAGACTTCTTATAGTTATATATATATACACACATCGTTGATGATGACTCCAATCAAAATCAGTAGTTCTGATTTGATAGCAAATGTGATATATATATATGAAAAATATTTCAATGAGAAGTAGTTTTCACCCTGCTTTTGTGAGAACTATTGGTGGGGCTCACCTAGCAGCCAATCCAAACCAGGATCGAGACGTTTGGATGCTTTGGTTTGAGTCTTTTTTTTTCCCTCAATATGAAGTCATTAAACTCGTGAGTCATGGATGAAGGGCTAGGACATGAGATTGTGGTCAAACTTGATACGTGAGGTGATCCCAAGTAGATCTTTCACTACCCTTACAGTCCCATCCCTAAATGGTACCCACAAACAGGCCCCATAAAAAGTTCTCACGGTGACCCCGTGGGAACGGCTCTCACTACAAATATATATATATATATATATATATATATATGTATGGGGGGATATTTCTGTGCATCATTCCCTCACCATATGATGAAGGAAAAACTTAATGTGGCCCACCTAGAGACCTACTAATTATGGTACTTGTAGGAGATGAGAAAAAACACTTTGGATGAGACCATATATCTAATGAGTGCTGCTACCTATACATTGCAAAAACCTCTTTAAACATTGCATTTAAAAAAATATATATAAAAATATAAAAGTTTCTAAACTACCCATATCCCTCTCATTCCTTCTCTCTCCCTCTCCCTGCTCCGGTCACCTTCGCCCGACCCGTCACTCCCTCGCCACTAGTAGCCCCCGCCCGACGCGACCCCTCTCGCTCTCCTTCTTCCTCTCTCTATCTCTTGTTTCGTGGATGGTGGGGGTAGGGCTGGGGAGGGCTAGGAGTGGGCTGGGGATAGGGATGAGAGTGGGTGGAAAAGATAGGGAAGGGTTGGGCTAGGGATGGGGATGGGGATGAGGGCGGGTGGGGGCTGTCAGAGTAGGAGAAGAAGAGAGAGGGAAGGGCGACGGCTGGCGAAGGAGATGGGGTTGCGGGTGGAGGCTGCTAGAGCTGGAGAGGAAGAGACAAGGAAGGGCGGCGGTTGGCGGGGGAGATGGGGCTACGGGTGGGGGCTGCCGAAACAAGAAAGGAAGAGAAAGGGAAGGGCGACGGCTGGCGGGGCAAAGGGGGCTGCTGGAACAGGGAGAGGAAGAGAGGGAGATGGGGTGGCGACATGCGGAGTTGCCGGAGTAGGGAGAGGAAGAGAGAGGGAAGGAGAGGGACAAGGGTAGTTAAGGAATTTTTTTTTATTTTTTTAATGCAATGTGTAGGAAGGTATTTGCAGCGTGTAGATAGCCGCTCTCATATTAAATTTATGGTCAATCCCATGCCTCTAACACCTTCATCCGTAGCCCACAAAAATTTAATGACTTTATATTAAATGAAAAAGTTTGACCCTTGATCCAACGGTCCATTCCATTTGAATAGGTGAAAATTCAATAGATTTTGTGTACTTAAGGGGGTTCCATGTCTGTGGATGGTTTGGATGTATTATAAAGTCAATCCCACTATGTTGTCTCTCACCATAATATGGTGAGGGATGGATGTACATGAATATTTCCTATATGTATGTATGTATGTAATCAATGGTGAATTATAGGATTGATGCGATTTGATCTACATAAGAGATCTAAAGCAAAATGATATAAAAATGTCAAAGTGAGTTATATTGAAGGCTAAGATATGTGAAAATTATATTTGGAACTTAGATTAGGGCCTATTTGTTTGCAACAATTTTGAGAATTCTTATTGGGGTTTTATAATTCCCCAGATGCTTTCCTCCACCTATTTTCTCAAATATTCAATTCATAAAAGTCACAGCATCGATACCAATGATCAACTAAGGATCATATTATCATGAACATCAATAACAACACCTAACTGAGCACCATATATAATTGTACTAGGCAATGATATCAATGCTCAAGCTGAAATGCAAAAAGAAAAAAAAAGAAAAAAAGAAAGTGGAGGGAGCTAGGACCTTTACTGTCTGCAATGATCTATTGGGGCCTTTTTCATGTACTGGACATCTAAAGAGTTATTTCCCATAAAATCCTCAAAATAAAATTGAAATTTTACTTTATTTTTAGTCCTTTAGTTATTGCCTTGGAGGTCTCCTTAGTCCCCCAGAAAATCTTCATTCCAAAGTCTCACGAATACAACAGAGGCCTTCAACAAGTTTGAGAATCTTTTATTACGACAATAATGTTTTACATATTTCTCAATTTATTATGTCATTCAAACTCTCCTTTGACAAGTCTCATGTCAATTACTAAAGACTTTTTTTCCCCCATATTTTCCATCACAACAAGTAGCTAACCACCTTGCCTAATTCTTGTCAATATATAACCAGGGTCCGAACCTCTCCCTTTGTCCTTTCTTTCATTCCTTTGGACTCTTCTTCTTTCTTGACGTGTCGAAAAACATCTAACCTACTCCACATCATGACTTGGGAACAAACACAGTGATCTTTTGTTAAATGTTGATAGAACTTGGTCTAAGTTGGCAGGTGTCATCAAACCAAAGCATCCAGATGTCTCGATTCTGGTTGCTTGTCTATCAAAGCCCATGCAACCATGCATGCACGCCATGCAATTATTGGGCGACTCCATGACCAGTCGTTTTCTAAATTCAGAGCCATGTCTCCTTTCGGCTGCTTTCGACTCTTAGAGATGCTCACGAGGTACTGGTCCATCCAACCAAAGCTTTCAAGCTTGTACAATAATATTAATGAGAAGATAAGAACAGCTTCGGATGGAAATGTCCGCCCTTTGCTTTGGTGCTATATTTTGGTCGGGATTTTTATAGTAATTGACGTCTAGCCCTCGACGATACATCTGTATTGGAGTTGTATCATTTGTGTTTTTTGCTTCACGGCACCTCCAGATCCTAAATGCTCTTTTGGCAGTTAGGATAAATAAAAAGTGAAGATCTGAAATCTTCAGATGGATGGTACAGATGTTTGGGACATTGGCCAAGAAGTTTTTGTGTTTGTTTTTCTTTCTCTATTCGGGAATTTTCTTGCGCGATTCTATCTAGTTGAGAATTTGAAGGAATACTAGGGCTGGATAAGAGAAATGTATGGATAAGAGAGAGAGAGAGAGAGAGAGAGAGAGAGAGAGAGAGAGAGAGAGAGAGAGAGAGAGAGAGAGTTTCAAAGCATGGGAAACTTGGAATTTAAAAAGCATTTTGGATTTGCATGCATTAGAAATTTCATGAGACATATTGGCAGGAAATGGGCCTCTAATCAAGGATATTCCAAGTGATTTTCCAACATCCAAACGAGTAGTAGTAGTGTCCAAGGGTTTAGATGTAGACCGTTTATCATCATCGGTTTCTACTGTCTAGATATCCAATTAGCAGCACTCAAATTGACAAATTGATTTATGGCTTGATGGTTCATGGCCCGAAATACTCATCTGGTCGCTCCCTGCTTTGGTGGTTGTCTGGCTACAATACCAAGAGAATTGGATAGCAAACCTCCTATTGATAGAACTATAACCTTTGCCAGCATCTTCTGTACCCATCCATTTAAGGTCTTAGGCCACTGACTGAAACACTAAGAAAATTCAACCAATTTGTGAAGTACATGGAGCCAAGCGTTTGTCTGTAGTGGAACAAACTGTTTACCCAACTCTAATGATTGCATAAAGAAATATCTGTGGATGCCGATTGGAACACTAACCATGCAATTTTTGTGAGGAGTTACCCTACATTCCTTAATTGGAATTGAATTTTGGACGCACCCTGTGGCTTGAATCAGTTTTTACTTTTTAGAGATACCTTGAAATAATGCATGTTTGCCAAGCCAAATAGTTCAAAGACGAATGTGCTTTTCTCATATTAATTAGTTGCAAACATGCATGCATTACTTATTAAAAAAAAGCTATTTTTTAATCTATCAAATTTTCTCATATATATGCTTAGATTTGGGGCGGTCAATGGACACAGGACTGCCAGAATCATTCTTGAGTCCAACAATTGAGGATTTGGACTGGCTCTGCAGGCTAGGTTTGGACCCAAATTTAGGTTCCTGATATAGTATTGGGCTGGATTTGGGCCTTGGGCTCTTGGCCTGTTGAACTCTGGTTATAAATTAGTATATATGTATGTATATATCTCCTTTTTATTATTTTGCAAAATTATTTACATTTTCTTTGAGTGTTTGTTTGAATGGTATAAAGAGAATTCTCTGACTAAAACCAAGCCTTCAACAGGCTAGGGTGCTATTGAACTATGTCCTTATCGGACTTTGGCCTTTAATTATCGGGAGGGACCTCGACCAGTATAAGGAGACTCGCAGCTCTTTCAATAACAAGCAGAATGGCTATATTTAAATGAGTGGTGTTCAGCTAGCTTCTAATTATGCTAGATTCCAAAAATATTCTTCACTCAACACAACCCTCTTACAATATCATTCCAATAGGAGGGATAATGACCGTACGGCATACCTTAAACCTGACAATTATTTTAGAACTATTGGCAAAAACCTAATTTTTATAGAGCTGTTCGTACTCAAAAGGATGCAGTGAAAGTGGCGGTTTTACCCTTTTTCTTGTGCTTTATCCAATGGTTATAGGATATCGCACTATGAGATATCCCACGGTTATAGGATATCTCTAGAAAACTTCCAACGTCTTCCTTTCTACTGAAGTAAAACAAAGCTGGAGAAAAGTGAGTGTGGCAAAAAATCCTTTTTCACTGAGTTCATCATCTTTGAATGTCTTATGAGCTTCCCTTCATTTTCATCTTATCATCTTGCTTTGGATATGGCATGAATACATCCTCCTACACTATTCTCCTTCTTCAATCTCTAAGACTTCTTTGATCTTCAATGGCTTAGGATTTTAGAGCGGAAAATTCAAGGTCGAGAAGGCGAAGATCACCTCCGGTGCCAATCCCTCCAAGTGGCCCTTCTTTCACCTCCTCGACCACCTCATTGGCCCCGCCCAGAAACCCAATTCGACTCCTCCCGCGTCGCCTTTTTTTTTTTCTTTTTTCTTGATTTGTTCTTTTTTTTTTTTGTTTCTTGATTGGGGCTTTTTCAAAGGCCGAGCATTTAGATGCACTCATGTCAATTTTTAATACCACATTCACATCTAGATGCACATCCAGTAACAACAATAAACATTGTAGGATAACATTATAGAAAATGGTATATTAAGAGCTCTTAGAAATCCACTACAAATGATAAACGAAGAAGACAAAACAGAGTTCTGAATTCGTGATGAAAACGTGCTTTAGATTTTGACGTGAATAAGTAATTTTGCGATATCCTACTGCGATAGGATATCGTAACTTGGGATGTCCTATATCCATATGATATCGCTCGGTAAAGGATAAAATCACCACTTTCACATGTCCTTTTTTATACAAATAGTTATGCGTCAATTATAACTTTTCCAATAGTTCTCTGGCAAATATCGGATTTAGAGGCAGCAGTACGGTAATTGTCCCTTCCAATAAGGCTCGTTGTGCATTGATCTCTTGATTTTCAAAAGTAGGTTGTAGGGCCGTACTCATTTGTTTAGTGTGGTTTACTTTATTAAAGTGCAACAGAAGTAGCTCTGCCCTGGTAGTGGCGAAAAACCCCAATGCTTGCCTTTATAAAATGCTTGTAACCCAATAGTATAAGGATCACAGGAGGTAGGAAGAGTGTTAAAAACTAGCTGATTTAGAGAGTGAGATTGTAAAGTATGTTGAGTGATTGAGCCCCTGATTCCTTCATTTTTCTAATTTTTGCATTCTCAACCTCCATTGTCTTCAACATTGTGATAAAAAAAAAAAAAAGAAGAGGTTGACACCCACTCTAATTGTACAAGGGTTTTCATCCAAAAAATTTTAAAAAATCGTACAGGGGTTTTCATCAAAAAATATTTGTACAAGTTGACTTGCCCACCCATATTCAAAAACTATTCCAATGGTCTAGAGTACCCTGAAAATGGAAGACTAGACTATAGGAGGATTGGATTCAAAGTCAAAGGTACGAGCAGCCCGAAGATCCGAGATCTGCTGTGTTGGTTGAGCCAAGTGAAATACAAAGTAGGTCCATGTTAATATATGTTTATTAGTCATTAGTTACATAAGCCTAGTTGCATGACAAAGATAGAAGCACGTGAAGCCGTGAAGGTAACAGCGCGCGCGAAGACTGCAGCAGACCAGGGTTGACCCGGCGTGGTGACTTGGTTGGAGGGGTCGGTCCAAAGAATACGGCGTCTCAAAGCAAGTGCAGTGCATCCACGCCATTCCATTCTCGCACGCACACGCACCCGCACCCACACAAAAGCCTCACGTATCTTTTTAGCTTTTGCTTTTGGCCTTGGGACTGGCCGGTCAGAGTTTAGTCGCCACCAACCCATGATTCTTGTTCTTCGGTCCCTCTCTTTTTCTAGGTAGTTTCCAATCACTCTCCTTCCTACTCCTAGAAACAATATCTAGGTGCAAAAATAAGTGAAATCATTAGGTTTTTGGTTAGTTCAATTCAGTGGTAATTATTACCATCTTGTACTAGTCTGTGCCACCGACATTCCCAGTTGTTTCAATCAACCAGCACAGCCAGAAAACTATCTCAGTCAAATCACTTCCAGAACGTTATCAACATTAATCATTTCCTTCGACTAGTTACCTTTTTTTACTCAAATGTCGGATGGTTATTTGCCAGTAGTATTCACCAAGCTCTGGTCTTCCTAGTCTCCGACTCTCAGTCAACAGCGACTTGCATATGGACTACTTCCCGAGTTTTGCTCCAATGGAAGTTGGATCCATGTTTAGATTGATAACATGAACGCAGTGAATTTGATTCTTGTGCTGGTCAACTTCTATTAAAATAAAACTTCTTCAAGGCCCACTCAAGAGTAAATATTTATTTTACACTCTCTTGCGGTGTTTGATAAATGAATCTCGCTAAAGAACCTCACAAATAAAGAAGGGTTAGCCCAGTGAGTGGGACTCCTATTTTCACTCAACTATGCAGATTCTGACTATAAGTTCTCTCCAGTACTTATAAAATGGTACCAGGGAGACTATTTGCGCTGACCCTTATCATCAATTAAACCTTTAAATTAAGCTCACTACCTTGAGTTGGTACTTATGCCAGTTGACCTGTATTGTAACTTACAAAAACATAACTTAATTAAAACTTTTAAAATTTAAGGCATTTGAAACTGCGGTTGGTTAGCTCCACACTGCTCACATGTCACACTACAACGTTAATGTTAAAAGTATATAGGGTTAAGCAAACCAAGTGATTGTATGGGCAAGTGAGGGAGAAAGCCCAGTGGGGTCCACCTAGCTTTAGAGAAAAAGGGAGTGAGAGGACTATGAATCGATAGCCACTAAATGTCAAATCCAAAAGATAGGAAATAGCGTAGGAATCTCCCTTAAATTTTCTCAGTCAAATTTGTTTCAATCAGGGGGTGGAATACTGGAATAACAGTGGGCTGTACCCCATTTATGAAAATCTTCATATATATATATATACTATTATTATTTTGCATTGACCCTTAAAAAAATTTAGAGAATCCCCTATGCTTTCGAAAATTCTTTTTTTTTTTTTTTTTGCAAATTGGTCCCCTCCCCCCTAAAAGAAGGCAAATTTCTTGGTTCCAACCCATGGTTTTTTTCATTTACTGCAAATTATTGCAAACAAATTTTTAGCTCCAACCATTTAAAATCTTTTGCAATAAACCCACCTATGATAAATCTAATCCGCTCATATCACATGCTTCCCTCCCAACCAAATTGACACCAATTCGAGATTTATGCCAATTGGAGTGCATCCGACCTTTGGGCTAATCAGATGTGAAAAAGCTATTTATTCCGTTGAAATCAATCATCTATTTTAGGCATGATCTATCTTATAATGACTTCCACTCCAGTTGAAGGGGATTTTTTTTTTAATGGCAATCATATATTTTTATCCGTTCAAAATGAGCAGCTTGGAGTCATGGATGGCAGCCGGGCTCGATATGAAGGTTTGAGAAAAGTGGAGAATATGCCACAATGCTGGGAGCAACCAATGTAGACAGCTGATTAAAGTTTAAACACATGACTCGTTTGTTCCGAAAAATACAAATGGGAATGTAAATGAAAGAAAACTTCTCCACTCCACTTGGTATTTTAGCCAAAAGTCAATAAACAATACTCAATTCTGCAACTTTTTTCTTTTAAAAAACATTAAGATGACTAACCCTTGCATCTCAAGGGGTTTGTACTGAAGTTGCAAGTTGCAGGTACCCAAGAGTTTTTAGTTGCTGTTTCGTTGATTTTTTATTTCTACAATGGATTCCAGTGGGCATGTTTTTTTTTTATTTATGGGCTGCTAGTTGGATACCATGCAGACATTAGACCATATTTGATTTGTCATTTCTAAATGTCCATTTGAAGGCAGCCCCGCAAGAAAAAAAGCATGATATTGATGGATGGTGATGGGTAGTGACAGCAATGCCTCGGGCAAAGTATAAAAGAGAGGAGGGGTTGGCATTGGCAACTCAGACCTGACCCACTAACCGACCCTTACGAACCTAACCTGAGCCGACCAGAACCATATATGTATGGTATAGGTCGGTCATGGCTCAAAAAATCTTAACTCGCACATTCTGTTTGACCTGTCAGAACCCTCTAAGCTGCTTAAACACCTCCAGTCTCCGGCCATATAAATGTGCTCAAGGTCGGCCCCCACATTTTAAATGAAGTGAGTTTATCATGTGTCAATTTTTCATGCAAATCACACAAGTTTGTGTCCATTTTGTGTAGTGTCGGCTCAGGCCCAACTCATGATGGTTTCATGGAATTGCACGAAATCTAAATCGAAGTCAAGATAAAAGTTTACTTATGAGAAGAGGAGCTGAGTCGGCACCAAAATAAAAGTCTAAGCCTTAGCCTGCCTCATTTCTGTGGATCCAAAAGTAGCCTAGCCATTCAGGCCCTGAAAAGCTTGCAGGCCCTGGGTTGAAATCATGAAAAAATTGAATAAGTTCGATCCCAAACAAATTGGGCTGGATTCGCATCACGTATTAGTGAAGACTATTTCCTGAAGGACAAACTCTTGACAGTCCAGATCATGGTTCTAAAAGACTAAAACTGGCCATACATATTAGTAATCTGTAGCCTGTAGGCAGGGATGTGCCAACCCAGATCAACCTGAGCCCAGCTTACATTGTGCTGTATATGGTTTGTTTTCTTGAGGTTCGTACGCTGGGCAATCCTATTCACTGGTTTGGTGGTTAAACTGAATATGCCTTTTGCCAATTTATGCCTAAAGACCCAACTGTATGCCCAGTTTGATCCAACAAATTGAGTACAAAGGCCAATCTTTATATTTCCAATGGAATGAGCCCAATGATAGATTTACATTATACGAAAGCCCGGAAATGATTAAAGAATGGAAACTATTCTCTTAGTTCTCTTCATATTTATCAGGTTTTAGTCGATTGGTGCCACCTTAGATGAAGGCTTCCATGATGATGAGCCAATCTGAAACATTTTTCGCCTGGGCTTTTGTAGTTTCCAAACTATGACCATGGCCCAGGTTCCCTAACTATAGTCATGTGTGTGCTACTTGTTGGCACCAACAGAAGGGTGCCAAATGGATCTAGCCAGCTATTAACAGGTCAGGTTGAGTTGTAGAAGTGGTCAAACGTGTATTGAGTCCTTGCAAGTTGCAAGAGCCATCAAAGGAAAACATGTAGGGCTGGTCCAGAGGTACTTGGTTCAGCTAGAACTAGACCTGAGCCTAGCCTACACTGGACTGGATTTTGGCTGTAACTAGGCCTGTGGGTTGGACTTTGAGTCTAATTTTCCTTCCCAATAGTTAAGTGGGTTGTCCTTGGGCCTATGTACGCACAAAGTCCAAATGCAGCCCAACATGCTATGCACCCCAAATTATCCTATGCTCACCCTGTGCAAAGTACGCGCCCACTGGTTCTACTAGTGTCAATCTAAATGGATTGTACACCATTCAACTTTAAATGGATTGTACGCCATCAATCTAAATGGTTTGCACCCATCTAAACTGAATGGACCGTTGGATGAACTCTACACCAATCTAAATGTACTGTACACCATTAAAATTGCGGTCCTGAATGACAATGATGGAATGATCTATGAGAGCTAATATATATTTTGCAAAGAGGAAGGGCCCAGAGAGATATTTTGATCCCCCAGCCCCATGTGGGGCTCACATCGAGCACACATGGCCGTTCCCGTGCGCTCACGCACTGGATGACTACTGGGGAAATATATATTTTGCAAATGGGCTGGGCCTTGGGGCTGCCTTTTATACTCATAAGGTACATCCTAACCTCAATTAAGAACTTTGGCCTCTAATTTCAACCACATAATCCTTATCCAATCCAACGGTGGAGATCCTTCAGATCAATATCAGTGGATCAGTGTGAGTGATAATTTCAATTGATCATGTTTATCATCATGGAATCAAAGTTGATATTTCCTTTGAAACAGAAGATCCCAAACACCACATAACACATATCATATCATATCATATCACTAGTCATTCCCTGTGCCTGAAGGCACAGCGCACCACGCTCTGAGTACAACTAAATCTAATTACTCTTCTTTTGACCACCTAACAACTAACACCGCCCATAATTTAACAAAATTTAACTCAAATTTTCTATGTGGCCCATTGGATCAATCAGCTTCAAATCAAGCCCAGCCGGATTTTATTTTTTTAGGTAAAACAGCCCAGCCAATTGGACCCTTGTTTAACCACCATTGAATACCAGAAGTGGCCCACTATTATAAGCAGTCTAGTTTAATTGTATGCAAGCCACGTTTGCATCTGCTACCAAAACAATCCAAGTTAGCCCAGATTCTACCATCCGTGAAAAACAGCATATATATGTGAAGGGACAAACTGGTAAGTTGTGGGCCCAAATTCCATACCGTTCAATCACTCAATTGCAATCATAGCCGTGTATTTAATCATATCTTTACTTGCAAGGAAGTTTTGAAAAGATAATGGCACGTTTCGTAATTTCACAGAGAACCAAGGACACTCCCATATCCTCTGGGAAAAGATAATGGCAGGTTTCGTAATTTCATAAAAAATCAATGGCACTCCCATATCCTCTTGTCCTTAGTAAAAGTTACTGCCCATTTATTTTCAAATAATTACAAAATTACCAAGCTCTTGAATCCCTTCTCAGCCCTTGGATTTATGTACATAAATCCAAGGGCTCAAAATGTCCTAGGATTCAAATACTGCTCTCCCGTACATAAATCCAAGGGTTCAAAATGTCTTAGGATTCAAATACTGCTCTCCCGTATTATATAGATATAATATAATATTCTTGTGTCGAGGCTTTTACCTACCAAGCGTAAGAAGACTCCAAATTCCCAAACCCACTGCCAAAATCCACACCACCACACGTTCCTTCCGGAGCGAGATACACAGAGGAGACGAGAGCAGGAACGGTGGTGAGTGGTCGTAGAGTCGATACAGAGAGAGAGAGAAGAAGAAGAAGAAGAAGAAGAAGGTGGTGGTATGCGGACTGTTGGATCTCTTCTGTGGCCACTGCCTCCTTGTTCGCTGGGGTTGCGCCATCATCGCCGTCTATCACCATCTCTCTTCTTTCCCAAATCCAATCGCTTCATCCTCTCTGTTGCTTGCTCTTCTTATCCTCCCGACGATCTCACCAACAGCAGCAGCAGCAGCAGAAGAAGAAGAACAGCTCGACCATTCGATGATTCCAAGGCCTGTCATGAGTCCCCGAATCTCAATTACTTACCCATTTCCTTTGTTTCTCTTCTTTCGTTTTCTACATATCTGGGTCACTTTTTTTCTTCCTGTTTTCTTTAATTTTCTTCCCTGAATTGGAATCTTGACAGTGTTTAGGTAATTGTGTTGAAATTAGAGTTCTGATTAGAATTGTAATTGCTGTTTATATTTCATGTCCAACTCAGAATGTGTATAATTCCATTTTTTTTTTAATCATTTCTTCTTTTAATTGGTGGAATAGAAGTTGGGGTATATGCAAATTTGTGGTATATTGCTTACTTTCTTACTTAATTGTAGATTAAAGTAAGCCTACGGATGATATATCCATGAAACTGGTTGTATATCTTGTCCATCTCAATGAAATTTATGTTGGCAATGAGATAGAGATTGAAATAAGGTCAGCCCAAATTGATAGAATTTTTTTACTCCCATTCTTATTGAGTGCAATTCGGCCCACCTTTGATCATGTACATATGAATCGAGACCAATCATTTTCATAACCATTGATGGTGAAATATTTTAACATGATCATGTACATATGAATCGAGACCAATCATTTTTCATAACCATATAGAGTTGTTCATAACCATATAGAGTTGGGGTTTACAGGATTCCTTGTATCTGATATTAAAACCTGATTTAAGGGTAACAAGAGTAGTAAAGGCTCTTCTTGCGATAATGGGCATGATTAAAGTGGCAAGACAATTGTGTGAATAGGAAAACTCAAAGTCACTTAAATCACCCTTCAATTAAAGAACATATTAGAAAACTAACATCAAAAGCTGTTATGTTTTGCAATGTAGAGAATAATGCTCAATTAATGACTTTGCTCGATCCTTTTTCCATATATGCATAAATGAACCGAGTTATTTGGTTTTAGTTCCTGGAAGTTGGCCAACTGAGCAAATTTATCCTTATCTGAGTTAATTGTGACACCCTTTTTTCTTGAAATGGTATCAGTTGGCGAATGCTTTATTAAGCAAATAACTAAGAAAGGAAACATAATCACAAAACTACTAAGAAACTAGTATGCCAAGCCAGTTGATGGCGCAGCCCGGAGGCAAAATCCTAAGATCACTTAGTGGAAAATACCCAAAGTGGAACTCACAAGAATCATTCTGAATTTTATTAGAATATAGCATAACTTACAATCAAGCATCCATCTCTATTTATAATAGAGGAATGGTCTAAGTAAAGAAACTACCGTTATTCAGTGATTCCTAAAATCACTCCCTAAAATCTCTCACTAAAATCTCTAAGTAAATTAAATCACTAAAATCTCAAATTACTAAAATTAATAAACTATTTAAAGAAAGTAAATCATTTTTGGTGGGGTCCATGAGGGGCCGCTTCTTCTTGGATCTCACTGCATCACCAGTCCCCAATGTACAAGGAAAACACGTGAATTCTTTTCAACAGCTCCAAACATCGGAAGAGAGCCTTTAAAAATGCTTCAAGGTAAGAGCCCAAGATATGATCTTAGCTTGAGCTTTTGTAGCCACCTCGATTGTAGTATCCAACGTTTTGTTGATTATATGATTATTCCTTTGAATCATAAAAATCATAAAACAGCAACAAGAGTTAGCCTCCACGGTCCACACTATAGAGCCCTGCAAATCCTGAAACCTGTCGCTCTGTGACTCTAACAATGCACATACCAATTGCCACTTCAGGCATCACCAAATGAACACCAAAAGGGCTAAGAAAATACTACCAAACTTTGACCTCTTCCATAATACTACCAAACTTTGATCTCTTCCATAAAAGTGTGAGTTGGCATTGTTTACTATTTTTCTCATCATTTATTTGTATTCAATTTTTTGTAAAATCTTTGTACTTAATGGAGATAATGTACACAATTTTTGTACTTAATGGAGATAATATATACCTGTATAAAATTTTCTGAAAATCACATATTTTTTTTATTTTAAATTCTCATATTGATGTTAACTAGTGGTTAAACTATAGTTATTATTATGAGTTTCTTTTGTTATTATAAGTTGTATTGTGGTTGGTTGTAATTACAGTAGATCCCTTTTCCCTTTTCAGAAGTCACTGCTCTCTAACCTGATACAAGAAATAGAGCCTTTGGATGTAAGCCTCATCCAGAAAGATGTTCCAGCAGAAACAGTTGATGCCATGAAAAGAACAATCTCAGGCATGTTGGGTTTGCTTCCATCTGACCAATTTCATGTTTTAGTTGAGGCTTTCTGGGAGCCCCTTTCCAAGCTGCTGGTTTCTTCCATGATGACCGGGTATAGCTCGCTATCTTTATAATATGATATCATATGCATAGCTAATGTTACTCATTTAGTTTTGGCAATAGATTGAATTGAAGATCTTTCCAAGTGTACTCTAGTCTAGCTCCATCAAGTTTGTCTGCTTGTAGTTATTATTTACCATCTGCAAGGCTTTATTTTGCATGCTATTTCTTCAATTATTTCTTACTTTTTTGTTCTATTGATGATGACGACGACGATGATGATGCAGTATAAAAGTGGGTTGAGCCTATTAGCCACAGCTCAACACAGTTTATCCGGGTTTGCTCAGACAAATCTAATTCAGGACATCTCGGTAAAATTGGTCTGGACCAATTTGGGTAAACCAGTTTTTAAGCTTTTCAACGCCAATTTCAGCAACTTCAACTAGCTTTGTGCAATTTGGGTAGATTTCTGTGCCAAGACCTACAAAACTGTGCCGAGTATTTTATCTCCCATAAGATGGACTATAGAATTTTAGCAAATAGGCAGGCCCAGTGCAGTAGCAGTTTAATCATAATGGTGAAGGTCTCCCAAAATTGGAAATCATTTGATCATGAGAGATACTGTTCTGAGATCCTCAAAGTTGACCAAATTCAAGCCTTCAGATGTAGTTGGATGGCTGTCAAAATCGGCATCATCAAATGGAGGACCCACAGTCTAGTTGTTCCCTATTAATTGAGTGTTCGGTATCTTTCCATTTTTTAGATTCTTTTGTTATCATCATCTACAGTGGGTTGTGTTACTTGTTAGGCCAACAGTCTAGATCATCAAAATATGGGCCCTATATAATTGTCTCAGTAAATACACATTTCTGAGGGAACAAACTTATTGTTTTGTTTGTGATTTTCCTATAGATGGTCTGTCCAAAAAATTAAATAATAAATTGAAGTTTTATTTTTATTACAGGTACACTCTGTGGAATGCTGAATATAGGCTTTGCCTTGAACGGAACTTTGATATACATGATGATGAGCATTTTGGGAAGCAAATACAGGAGTGTGCTAAAGATGATTGCCATGAGATGTCTCTTGACAGGAATTTGAGAATCCATAAATTTGAAGGAAGATTTGAAAGAAGTGAGGATCTGTCTAAAGAGAAAATGGGTGTGCAAGGTCTTGGTGAATTGACCCCTGAGGCTCAGGAATACATTCTTAACATGCAGTCACGTTTGGACTCTGTAAACAATGTATGTTTAATTAGATGAAAACTCCAAGTGAGTGGGTTTTCACTGGGACGGATGACTAATTCTTTTACCATGTGAATCCCATCGAGAGAATTTTTTTCTTTTATCCAGTCCTGCACTTTCATGGTTGATAACAGCAGATCTACTGATTGTATAAAACATTATTCGCATTTAAGAACATAAAAAATCATTCGTTTTCTTTGCCTTGTGAAATGATAGATTAATGGTGTTTGTTTATGGCCATATCATCACGGAATTCCTTTGTTGTTTGGCAGGAGCTACTTGAAATCAAGAGAAAAAATGCTGCTCTCCAAATGCAGCATTTTGTTGGTGAAGAAAAGAATGATTTGTTGGACTACTTGAGATCATTACAACCAGAGAAGGTAAGCATTTCTCCATTTGTGACTCATGCATTCGTCAGCTTGTTTGCAACTATAAGCTTTTTTTTTAGTATATGATGATTATTTTGTTTATATTATAATTTTTAAATTTCTCATCATACAATTAAATAGGTGTCATGGCAAGTTAATCATGCTCTCTATTGTCAGCTTGCCAACCGTATGAAGTAGGCCAACAGTGGATACACCATTTGTATTTTTAGTTCATGGCAGCTGTCCAGTGTAGCATAGTTTATTCATAAAACTAAAGCATGACCTATATGCGTGGAAGGTGATTTGAGCCTTATGTATAGGCAACTGAGTTTGTAAACCAGATTTATTTACTGAAATATTTAGGCAAGTGGTTCCCTCTGCTGAGCTTATGAGCTCAAATTTTTAAATGCTTGACGGAAGCTTGGATGATGATCCTAACAACTTGATCAACGATCCACAAATTTTCACCATTCAAAATGAGTGCACGGTTGATCCGACAATTCATTCATTTCGGATGAGTGCCAAACCCTCGGACTGGTGTCTATCAGGGGGGATCCCTCTTTTATGGTCCACTCAGATGGAACATAAAGGTGGGCCCACTAGGTGTTTCACGAGTTGATCTCATGATCTAGGCGGAGGATTTCCCTTTAGCTAGAGGCCCTCTCTGCAGAGCTCATAGCTCAAATTTTGCAAACTCTCGTGGGGCCTACGTGGGCCCCCACTGCAGGTAGGGCGCGCGGGGGGGATGGGATCGAAGCATCTCACCTGCCCCTACTTGTGTACGGTGAATTATATAATCATTGAGTTTTTCATCCCATCTGACACCCTAGGCTGATCAAGTACAAGTGAAACTTCACCTGACCCCTATTCATGCCATCCCCTAACATCACGCAAATCACACCCACCCTCAAGAATTGTCTTTGTCCGAACTGAGCTCCATGGAAGTCAGCACGCCATCATTTCATCACTCTAGATCTGAAATATGCACTAGACCCACCCCCCTACCTATTTTACTTTTAAAAGTGCATAGATTCTGTATTCTATTCAATGAAGCCCATCTGTGATCAATCCAGAGCACAGCACACTTCATGAATTGGCATTCACTCCAGTTTGTAACTGATTCATCCATTGGAATGATGGTGATAAAATTTGCTTTTTTTTTTTTGGGTTAGTAAGAAAAGTTTAATTGATCGCAAATTATGTGTGGATGAATGACATAATGAAATCACTGAATTCTCTCGAGAAAAATCATGATGCCCTTACTCTCTTACTTGTTGGCAAGATAGTGTCTCGGATTCTATCATCAGATCAGGTTGATTTTTGGTCTACATGATTGGTGTGCATATAGGGAGGCCTAATGAGCTGGTTTGCAAATTTGCAATTTATTCATATTTGAAAATCTCTCTCACATAAATAATTAGAGAGAGAGAGAGAGAGAGAGAGAGAGAGAGAGAGAGAGAGAGAGAGAGAGAGCTGCAGCTCTTGTCTTCCAAAGGAGCTTATTAGTGTATATTTGCTGGACGTATGAAGTAGTGATCTAGCTCCTTCCTGGACTTGGACTCACTGTATGTAGACAATATAACAATTAGTCTGCTGGAAATGCCCGATATATTGATTAGTTGTCCCAATTAAATATGGAATTCTGGGTGTATTATCTTTCAGTCCATGTTCAGGACATCTTGCTTTTCTTTTGTAACTATGATACTTTGCATTGCATTACCCTAGAAATTTTGTCATCACTAACTTTCAAAACTGATGCAACACTAATTGTTATGAGCTTAAACATCCAGTTACACTGCATAGTCACTATAATGTGTTACCAAATTCAACTTTCATGACATGGGTACACTGGTACAGTGTAAACACTATCAAGAAATGTATGTAGTGAATGCTACTATATGAACATGTTTTTTATTTAGTACTACTCTTGACCAAGTACTATATTACTTTGTGCACTATAGTTTTCACTACTGCTTGGGCCTAATATGGTTTGGAGTAATTAATTTCATGTATAGGTAGCTGAACTTTCAGAAACGTCATCTCCCGAATTGCAAGAAATTGTCTACTCTGTCGTACATGGGCTCCTAGCAACACTTTCACCAAAGATGCATTCAAAAGCTCCTCCTCAATCTGGAAACCCTACATCTGGAACGCTGAACATTGGAAAAGAAGACTGTACAGAACTACTTGAGAATACTTCTCTTCAATTTCAACCACTTATTTCAGTCAAGAGGGATTACCTGGCCCGTCTGCTCTTCTGGTTTGTCTGAGGCTCTTAGTTATGCATGTCTTTGTTTTACAACAATGCCTGGGATGACCCCTGGCTGGCCCTTCTGCTTCTTGGCCTGATCCATCATCGGCTAGGCTTGGGCCATGATGGTTTTGAATTTTAGACCTGATTGAAAAATGTGCCTAACTTGGAGTTAGTACAACTCTATTGTTAAACCACTTTCTGCTGTTGTGAAACAGACCAGATTCATGAATTCTGCCTTGGCAAACCGGTCTGCCTGGAATGGGCTGAGCCTCATCCAAGCCTATTCCTACCCTATTAATAGATAGCGTTCTCTGGGTGTTTAAGCCCCACTTTTCGTGCTTGTAGGTGCATGCTTCTGGGTCATCACCTAAGAGGTCTTGAATATCGAAAGGAGCTGATGCAGTTGCTGGCATTGTCCGGGGTTTCAGAATCTGATGCTCGAGATGATAAGGATGTTTCCTGAGGGCTACTGATTTTTTGCTCAAGAATTGGATTTGGACAGCACAAGTTGCAGGCGCAAACATGCGAATAGGCCTTCTTTCGGGACATTCCCAAGCTTTAGTTCCAACCTGTAATCAGGGAAGAACGTGTTCTGTGAGAAATACTGTGGTCTGGCTTCGTAATGTTTGCTGGGGTATGTTGCATGTAGTATTTGTTATTTATGTTCTGTTAGTATCATGTAGGGAGTAATTTTGGCATACATTTCAAGTACATTGAGGTATGACCTCCAGGCTGCCTGCTGGCCTTTGTCTCATACCATACTTGCAAGGGGTATGGTAAAAAAATTTGCTCAGACAGGATTGTAAATATGAATGCATGTGAAAAGTGTGGGTTGAGGTTACGTTAGCGTGTTTATTTAAAATTAAAAAAAAAAAAAAAAAAAAAAAAAAAAAACAAACAAACAAACATTTTCCACAACAGAGATTGCGGATCTGAAATATAAAGGTAGCGTTTGGTTCGGTGGAATAGTTATAGGCAGGAATGGAATGGAGACCGGAATGACAATGGAATGGAATGAGGCAGGAATAGTCAATTCCATTCCAGCGTTTGGTACGCTGGAATGCTGCCTGGAATTGAATCAAATTTACATAAGATTAACCAAAATACCCTTATTAGATTCTATTGTCACAATTGCATTGTTTGTGGTGGATGATTTGGGGGTGGGCCCCATAAAGGTGTAGTGAAAAAGTTTGTAATTTCTCATAATAGTATATTATTATATTATATTATACTATTTGGGGGTGGGCCCCACAATGTGTTGTGAAAAAGTTTGCATTATAATATTTTGGGGTGGGCCCCACAAATGTGTAGTGAAAAATTTTGCAATTTCTCAAAATAATATATTCTTATATTATATTATAATATTTGGGGGTGGGCCCCACAATGGTTGGTTGAAAAAACCATGCAACATAGCCTCTTTTATAATAGTAGATAGATAGATAAATATAATATTTTGGGTGGGCCCCACAATGGTTGGGTGAAAAAGATATTATATTATTATTATTATGATATAATAATATATTATTATATTTTATTATAATATTTTGGGTGGGCCCCACAATGGTTTGGTAAAAAAGATATTATATTATTATTATTATTATTATATAATAATATTTTATTATAATATTTTGGGTGGGCCCCACAATGGTTGGGTGAAAAAGATATTATATTATTATTAGAGGATTTTACTGGAAAATACTCAGTATTTGTCCGTTGCATTTGATAGTGCCTCGGAACTAGTACTACACAAACGGGGTCCGTCAGACCCCGTTTGGTTTTTTTTTCCCAATTTGAAATGAGTGAGGCTAGCGTCGCTCAGTGTTGTTTTTAGTGACGCTAGCTTCACTCTTCTGCCTTTTATTTTAGCCCCAAACCCTTTTGTTTTCCATTCCTTTCTCTCCCCTTCCTTCCTCACCACTACCACCATCATCATTATCTAACATTTCATGTGGGACTCATGGCAACCAGTGGCGGACCCAAGATGTTTCTTTGGGTGGGGCGGATCCAAATTTAAAGTTAGGTTTTAGGGCCAAACCTTTGATTTTTATATAGATTTTGGGAGTGAATCCATGAATTTCATTTGGGTTTCAAAAGTAGATAAAAACTTTTAAATTTTGGAAGCAGAACCATATCCAGGCCTGCCCTAGTAATATATGTAAGTCCACCAAAGAAAAGTGATAAAAATAGCTTACTTGAATCTTCATGTCTTTCTCTTCCTATTTACTCTTAGATGAAAGAAAGGACGAAATTGCTTTGCATGTGTCAAAGTTAATTTAAAAAGAGACAAATGGCCTCATTCTCTCCTATCCCACTCTTCTTATTTACTTCAGATGAAAGAAATGACAAAATTACTTTCAATGTGTCAAAATACCTCACTCTCTCTTATCTTTCTCTTTGACTAAGAGAGAAGAAAAAAGTTAAGCCTCTACCAGTGGCTTGAAAATGTGTCCTTTGTTCTCTGTGTATCAAAAAATCCCTGAGTTTTTCCTTCACCAAGTTGCAAAAACCGGTAGAAACGAAGGAGACAAGAAGAGTGATGATAGCGTCACTAAATTTCATAATTTAGTGACGCTATCGTCGCTATGAAAAAATAATAAAAAAAGAAGAAAAAGTGGCGGGAGGAATTCTTCCGTGATGAAAGTGTTCCGAGGCACTATCAAGTGCAACGGACAAGTACCGGGTATTTTCCAGTAAAATCCTCTTATTATTATTATGATATAATAATATTTTATTATGTTTTATTATAATATTTTGGGTGGGCCCCATAATGGTTGGGTGAAAAAGATATTATATTATTATTATTATGATATAATAATAATATTACAAGCGAGAGTATTTTGGTCTCAACAAAAAGTTAGAAAGGAATGGAATGGTGATTCCTTCCATTTCTCAATGGAATGGTGATTCCCTCACATAAAGGAATGGGATTCCGGAGGTAATGGCCATTTCGCCCCTTTTTGGCGAACCAAACGCTAGAATGGTCATTCCGTTCCATTCCGACCTCCATTCACGCGAACCAAACGCTACCAAAGTTCCTTGGCATTTTGATGTATCTTATAAAAACTCTGAATTGAAGCCTATGGATTGTTTAGACTATGGTGTCCCATTCATGTGTCTTCCAATGCGGATTATTAGGCATTCAGTCTTGCCCCCCAGTCTTCAGATGGAATGATATTGGTTTATATGCGATTGCTTACTGCAAAGAACAAAACAACTGTCACAAACAAATCAGGTTATCCAAACCTATGCACTCTCATTTGTGCCTAAATGGAGTTACCTGCACTTGGTTGACCAAGATGCCAACAGCCCTAAGGTGCTGACGAATTTGGTATTGGTGTCAATAGAATTCCTCAGATTTTCTTTTCTTCATTCCTGTGTTACGTGCAAAGGTGATTGAAGTTCGCATTCTACTTATTGTTGGTAACTGGTAATGACTCTAGTGGGAGCTGAGCCAGGAATTTCCCCACAATGAAGAAACCTATCAAACTCTCTTCTTTCATTTACTAAACACAGATCAATGCAAATAGGGTCGTCATGGTCATCTTCATCAGCATTAAACCTCTAGTCATCAACTAGGGTTGGTTTATGAGTTCTACTTTTCACAATCTTATTCACAAGTTCTACTTTTCACAATCTTATTCACAATCATATTTTTGGTAGCTCAACTTTTTTCTCCCCCTTCTTTGTGGTTAAAAGGAGAGATTTTATTTCAATTACAGAGAACAGAAGTAACTCAAACAAAGAATTCATTATAGACAATTGCTTCATGATCCAATGATTCTGGTCAGCCTCAGGCGGACATGGTTGATTATACAATGACTGTTAAAAATCAGATCTCTGAGATAACTGATGGTAGAAAACAATTGTCACTGACTTATTTTTCTTTTTTGCTATCGGAGGTTTCCAACCCTGTGGGCTCGACTAATCCCTCCAGGCCCAGAGGGAAGCCAGGTAAATTCCCCTACGGCCCCAAGGTGGTAGCACTAGTGGACTCAACCTTTGATTCATAACTTGTTTAACGTGTCATGCCACATCACTTCATGGTTGATTGACTAATAATCAGTGGGTCATACTTTGATTCCTGACTTGTTTAACGTGTCATGCCATATCACTTCATAGTTGATTGACTAATAATGGGTGGGTCATACCAATCACTACCTACTATATATATGTATATATAAAGTGGGGGCTCTCCCATCCATATCAAATGCCAACAACTTAAATGTGAGGGCACCACCCTTATCTCTCATATAAAGTGAGAGATATCTTTCATATAAGCATCTCTCATATATATATATATATATATATATATGAGCAGGGCTCTCCTAAATTGGAATAGTGTTGGTCTCACAAATCAAACTTGATTATATCTATTTTTTGCATGATATAACTAAAAAATCCAGTTCTGATTGAATTTATCTTAATTTTAGAGACGATCATCATACAAAAAACATCAAAATCAACTTTGATTTTGTAGGATCAGCTACAGCTTATGATAAGCTAAGCTACAGCTTAAGAGAGCTAGCTCCTATATATATATATATATATATATATATAGAAAGAGAGAGAGAGAGAGAGAGAGAGAGAGAGAGAGAGAGAGAGAGAGAGAGCAAGGTTCTCCTAAGCTCAAGCTTAGGATAAAATCTCGTAAGCTCATGCTTGTGGGGCCTACCTTTGGTCTATCCAAATGGACCAAACACATGACCCCTCTAAATTGCACATGTCCACCAACTTTTGGTCAAATCTGAATTTACTTGACCGTTGGATTGACTATGTATCGATCTAAATGGACTATTGACCATTAAACTTTTGGACACATATGGAGATGATAGAAATCACGGTTGTGGCTGATTTTTTTACAGAGATGAAGATCCTAAGGAGTCCTTGAAATCCCCCCACCCTCATCCCATGTAGGTCCCCAAGTGTGCCCCACCACAAACTTGAGCTTACCTTATCCTAAGTTTGAGCTTAGGATAGCTTTGCCCATATATATATATATGTGTGTGTGTGTGTGTGTGTGTGTGTGTGTGTGTGTGTGTGATTCAAATCCTTATTTCCTCATGACATTGTAATTCTAGAAACTTATGCTCTAATACCAATTAATTGTTAGAAATAAAATAAGATCATTGAATCTTAGAACTGGTCTAGATCCTTGATCAGGTACTTAGATGTCCCTGATGGCCCACAGTAACTTTACCTGTATTCCTCTTATAAATGGTTGATGGGTTGGATTTTTGCATTCGGAAAAACATTAGTAGTAAACCACTTTGTCGTAGCATAATATTGTGGAAAACCTAAAAATTAGGTATACCGCTGATATTAAGAGGAGCCGAGATCCCCAATTCGTTGAAACAGGAAAACACTTTTTTAGTCAATCCACATTCGCCCCTGTATAAAAATACAATTTTATTATTGCTTAAAACAGCATAAACTTGTAATATAGCCCCACTATATTTGATGGTCTAATGTGTTTTAGGATAAAAATAGGCACTAAATAATACTGAATGGCCCATCTAATCCTGAGTCAAATTGGTGAAATCGGCCCTGGTGTTGTCACATTTTGTGTAGATGTACTAATTTTGAGCCTCACTAGTGTCGTACACTCTCTATCATGCACACACGATTTTTCACAAACATTAACACCTCTGCCTCTGGAGCTTGTCCACTCTCTCTCTCTCCACTTTACAAGAGTTGCATGTGGGGCTGTGTGACTGTGACCTATTTCACCACTTTACAAGAGTGTCAGTGGGTGCTTAGTTTTGAGCCCCCAATGTAGAGAATAAAAAACACCTTTGAAAGTTTTATATTTATAACATGGTGAAAGTGCCAATCCACGGGTAGTTCAATGAGCACTGCAGATCAATCCCTTGCTGTAGTTCTCATGGTGGGGGATTTGGGTGAGTGTATGCTTGTGCGTGTGTGGGTAAGCATTTACCAAAGTGAGAAAACACATGGCGAATGCCGCTCTAGGTTTAATTCTAATATTATAGAGAGGCCGTATCATCATTTACAGCCAAGAATCTTCCAAAAGACTGTTTCGACATACTTAACTTACTAATCTATGTTTATATAGGTAAGAATAAGTCTACATGGACCGATCCATGTACCGATGCATGGACCGATCCCATGCAACTACTTGGGATCGGTCCATGCATCGGTACATGGATTGGTCCATGTAGACTTATTCTATAGGTAATATATGACTTGGACAAACACCTCATGATTGGTACAATAAGCATCTTGCAATTATGCTACAAGCTCAGCACACTTGCAAAATAGCCATTTCTCTGCACTCATTTTAGAGAAATGGGATCTGACAGTCTCCGGGACATGAGTGATCCTTAAAAACCCTAGGCCCCCAGAGGAAATAAATCAGTGATTTGGATCATTACTTCTCAGAGGGATGACCTGGTATTAATGGGAATAAGGTGCTGACCTCATTGTGTCTGTGTGTGTGTGTTGGGGATTCAGTTCACCGGTGACAAATTTACTATACTAATGCTCAAGCAGTAAATAGGGACTCAGATGTGACCCTAGAAGTAGGTCTAAGAAATGCTCCCCAATAACAGAAAAGTCAATATACCTACTGTAACAAGAGAGAACATCATTCTGGTGCATATTATAAGAACCACAACACCATATTTTATTGCTTCTCTATTGAGCCAACTTGTGCAGAGGACAAGGTTTATCTTCAAGGGTCATCTCCCAAGAGATTCCTGAAGATGTATAGTTCCCCTACACTAAAGAGTCTAAGTTCACCCAGCAGAAAAGAAAACAGAGTTTTAAGTCATCTTATTACATTTATTCTCAACTGTCATACCACAGACGCGCAATCTGACCACCTTCTCTTTCAGGCCTCAGAATGAGGCAGGCAGAGCAGCACTAGGGCGAATTTTGAGGGGAGAGCGGTTGGAAGACAGCTGATCATTGAATTGCAGAGCTGGATTTGGGGTTTTCTGGAAGTGAAACTCTGGTAGTTAGAAACAATTTGAAGAGAAACCATTCATATCAAATATTTTGAACAACTATCACATACTTCTGGCAAAATATAAGTATATTCACATGTCCATAAATTGTAAAGATGGCACACATGTGCTCACTCTAGTTGGGACACACCCACAACGATCACAGTATTGATATAGTGCCGATTATCCCACCAGTCGCATTTGTCCAATGATTAGGTGGAGTTTTTTACTCCTTTCACTTGATCCCTTCCTATTTTCTTCATGATCATGAAGTAACTGCTTACCAAAGTTTTTCTAAAGCTTCTATAGCCTAGTGGGTTATTCTTCCTACACCATTTTTTTTTTTTTTTTTTGGGTAAAAGTATTCTTCCTTTACTTGGAACTCAAAGAAGGCAGTGCGAAAATATGGGTTGGATGTTTAGGTAAATCACTTCAAGTGGTCATGGGTAGTCTTGTTCTTGGTGCATTTGTTGTGGGGCCTCTCTCTCTCTCTCTCTCTCTCTCTCTCTCTCTCTCACGCGCGCGCACCCGCACACAAAAAAGAAACAATGAGTACTCATTTGAGTTTTTATCAAATATATATGCATGCACATGTGTAACAGAAGCCTGACCATTATGTGTAGGGAAGAAAATTCAGCGACGAAATGCCCCTAATTTTCAAAGTTGATTATAAGACATCCATTAGTAAAGGTAGGACTTAAAAGGTCTTCACATGGATTCATAGTGTGTTAAATATCAGTACAATCCGATGATTGTAACCATCTATTTAATAGCCCAGAAACTTAATGGTCATAGATGCAATTAAGAACCATCTTTTTTTGGGGCCCTTAAATAGATGGTAGCAATAATTTGAATTCATATGAACCCATAATCCACGTCAAGACCTCCTGATTCCACCCTTACCATGTGATTGGCGTATGCGCCAAGATGTCCCCTATGAACGGTTCACAAGTTCCAGAGTTGCAGCACCTTGGTAGCCGATTTTGTCTCATCATCAATTAAATGAAGAGTATCACATCATCATCTGCAGAATATAGTTGGAAGAAAACAATCGTTAAATGATAGGGTTCTGGAGATGACTCACCAGCTGTGGCATGGTATTTTCGCCTGAAGCAGCAGCAGTAGAGGCAAGTCCTGGTCCTGCACCTGCATGTTCAGACCAGTGGGCCAGGTTCATGACATTACCTGGGTTTGTCCCATTCAGATGGTCAGTGAGGTTCAGCTGATTTCCATATGGAGGCATTGTATAACCCACTGGGTTTTCTTGAGGCAGGTACTGTGCTTCCTCCCTGCACAAATAAATGGCTTTTGAATTCAGCTTTAAAAAAAGACTACTGGAATTGAGTTGAAGAATGTTGAGTGTAGGTTCATGATAAGCTCTCACCTCACTGGAAAGACACCATTTGAATTCAGATAGTTGATCAGTTGGACCTGTTGGTCTCTTTGTTGTATCCAGTTCATCGTTTGGTTTGCTTCTTCAGTAAGGGGTGCATTCCCATTTGCATTCTGTAGCTGCTCAAAAATATTCTCAGAATCATGAGAAAGATAGAGAAGAATTATGGTTTTTCCCATTTTTTATTGGAGTTGACTAATTTAAAGATGAGGGCTCATTTGCCTACTTCACGATGAATTCCCCAGTGGTTCATAGTAATGCTTTTTTAGTACAAAAGAGGAGAATGTGAAGGTTTTCTAAGTTGGAGAACTAAATGAAACCATCAGTTTCTAAGGATTTGATTTACAAGGTTAAACAAGTGAGCCACCATTACTGTAAGACCCCATTCCGAGTTAATCAAGATTAACTCTAATTAATTGGAATTAATGTTAATTGATCATGTTTAGCTAGACTAATGATGGTCAATGACTAAACTCAATGAGATTAGCCCCAAATGAGCTTAATGAAGTGATAATGAAAAGATTAAACAAATTGAATGAGAGTTAGACTTAAATTAAGAGAACAAGGACTTTTTCGTAAATACGGATATACGCGTATTGTATCGATTACGGAAATTCTTGATACCAACACGCGTATCTCGACGAGTACGTCAACTTTTGTAATAAACTCGAAGTCGTTTGACGAGAAACCGGTCAAATGACTCTTCGTTTGACTTGAATTGAGAGTATGAGAAAAGGAGAGGGTTTAAATGAAAATGAGGACTTATATAAAAGAAATGAACTCCTGTAAGTTCATTTCCACCCAAATCCGTTGAAGACAAACCCTAGACACCTCTCATTCTTCCTTTTTCTTCTTCTTTCTTCCGTTGAAGACAAACCCTATATCCCATATATTAGACTGCAAAGTCAATGTATTGATAAGCCATGTAATGAAAAGTAACATGTATTGGACTGAAGAGTCCCATAAGCCATTTAATAAATGTTCAATATAATCAATGAATGATATGGAATTAATGAAGCGAATTGACAAACACTTCCCTTCGGAAGACACTGAACTGAATGATGATAATATTATTGTACTTGTAATCTAGTCATTGATTATCAATTGACTACACTATTCAGGATATTGCATTAACCTAAATTTCATTATCTAGAGTTATTATATTGACAAATGGTCAGGCTTCGCATGAAATTATCATAGATCTGTTTATACATTGCTGAACCGTCGTGTTCATAGTGTTATTTATGGCATTACAGGCTCAGTTACCCATCCCGGCCTTGCAGAGGCCGCGCCGCATGCGGAGGAGGCCCATCCGATACCTCCAGGAGGTTTAGCCGAATGGACTTAGTTCAGAGGGCGTTGATTTTTGAATGTTTTGAGATTATTTTGGGAATTATTTGATAAATACTTTTGTATATTATTTTGAGATGTAATTAGATGTCCCCTGCATTGTATTTTGAATATGCAGTGGTGGACTTCATTGGATTATTATTATTTTTTTTTTTTTATATATGTGAACTTTACTTGGAATGTAAAGTCAATTATTGTCAATGTATGTATATATTTCCGCAAAAGTGTACATTTGACAGGTACGTATGATAGATCCCTTGTGAGTCTTGTCTTAACTTTGATTAATTCAAGATTTACGGAAGTAAGTATGACGACATCGCGATCCGGGTTAGGCCCCGATTAGCCCGATCTCGGGCCCGGGTCGTGACAATTACCCAGAGGGATTTTTTTATGGCCCTGGTAAGTGTACACCTCTAATCCATCAAAAAGGCATTGATTAGAAATCTTAAGAACTCAATACCTATTATGCAACAATGACTTTGGCGCCATCTTGAAACATCTTGTGCAAGTTAGTCTTAACTTTGTCTATTAGAATTTCCATTCAATGAAGACTTGACCAACTCAAAAACATTGAGTTCTACAAATTTAATGCTCATTTCTTAAATCAAAATTCAGTTTCTAGTTTTCTTTTCTTTCCTTTATTTATCTTTTCGGATAATACAACTCAATTTCTACTAATACGAACCAAAACGAAGCAAAATAGGACATGCTTCTAAGAGACTAAGTTGTTACAAACAGCAAATGGAATTCTTTTAATATTTAGAACTCAAGTCAGATTAATTTGTTACCAAACCGAAAATTTCTTTGAATGAAGTTTTTTGTTACCGTTAAAAAAAAAAAAAACCGAAAATTTGGTTTTTCTTTTTTACAATATTTGGAACTCAATTGAAATTAATTTCTCACAGAACCACACAATGGGACTTGTTCTAATATTTGAAAGTCCACTTAAAATAACTTACCATCAGGAGCTTAAAATATCTTAGATTTGATTTAAGTTTCTTCATAGGAAATTATAGGGAAAGTTTTCTTGACATATAAATGATTATGATATTGAACTCCATATATATACCTCCTGCTCATCTATCTCGCCTGCTGTGGGCCTCAGATACTTTCCTCCTAATACTTGCTGCAAAATCACAATGAATTTTACATTCTAGATGGATGGATTTCTCATAAAACTGGAAAGTAGAAGGAAATGAATAAAGGGTTCTTACCTTGCGCTGACGCACAAGATGCAGAGCTTCATGCAAGATCCTCTCATGGAACCCAACCTCTTGCAGTGACGTAATTTTAAGTGGATCTCCTTCAAAAATCCTAAAACAAGAAAGTGATCTTAAAATCCTTTTCATTATTTTATCATCATCATTATCACCACCATTATTATTAAATTGTCTGGAGTATGGGGCCCACTTAAAATGCACACTGCTAATGGGAGATGGATGGAATGACCTAGCTATACATCAATCTTCCTTGTGCCTCACTGAATGCTTGATTAGGAATATATACAAGAGGTCAAGGGTTCAAGGTCATGCCAATTATTATTGTAAAAGATGTAATTGCTACTATTTTTGTGCCTTTAACCCTTTATTTAATAAAGTTGTACACATACTTAAACCTAATTAGAAAATTCCTTTTCTTTTCCTAAGCTGGAGAAACACCCTAATCAAATTAGTAGCTTTTCCAGCTCAATTTTGCATTTTCCCAATAGAACTATTATGAGATGGATAGCCTTTTTTTTTTCTCTTCATCTTCTTCTTTTGATACCTAGTCAAAGAGATTGGGACCAATGAAAGAACCCAGCAATAGGGAAAGAAGCATACTGCCAACAAAGAAAAAAAAACCTTAACCATGGAAAAGAAGCATACTTTCGATAGAAGATGGACCTAGGGATCAAACCCTGTATAGTTAGGTGAAAAACATGATATTCGACCAACTCGACAACCCTTTGTTATCGATAAGATGGATAGTTGGTTTCAAAGATTCTTATGGGAGACTTGGATGGAAAAGGAAAAACTTTACAATTTTACGTGGAAGGAAATATATAAGCCAATTAATGAGGGAGAATTAGACATTAGGAACTCCAAATCCAATAACTAGCCACTTAGTTAGGACATGCTGGAAATATATTTTAATTGACAACTTGCTTTGCTCCTCTATTTTTAGGGCCAAATATTATCTTAACAAAAGCTCATGGGAGACAAAATGCAAAAAGGAGGATTCATAATTTTGAAAGGCATTTGTAAAAGTCACTGATTTTATGAAATGAAATGTATGTTAGATTGCCTAGAATGGGGAAAAAACTTGTGTGCGGAATAATAAGTGGATCCCAGGTAAGGAAGGGCTTAAAAAACCTCTTTCTCGTCATTTCGACTAGGACATGGTTATTAAAGCACCTTTTTCACTTGAACTGGAGATGGGATGTAGAAAAAATTAGGAGTATATTTAATAATATAAAAGACACGAAAGACATTTTAAAATTTTATCTTCTCCATGTTAGATCTATTTAGATTGCAATTTGATGTTAGCATATGCATTCATTTTAATCATATCTAGAAGTTTCCCATCTGCATCATTATCTCAAAAATCATGAAATCTAGACTTGTGTGTGGAATGCATAGTTTGGAAAAATCATATTTTTAACACACATATTTTCGATGATTTCTATATATTTTCAAACTTGCCTTCCTTGACCCAAAATCCCTTATTTAGAACACTTTACAAAGATCTACAAAGATCATTTTTTTCAAGGGATTTTAGGTCATATCTTCAGGTCATCAGAAATGCTTAGTTTTTACATGTCGGTCTGGGTTCGGCTAACCGAGTTAGGAACCAACCCTCACCGAACCAAGTTCGGTTTCAACTTCAAAGTGCTCGTTTTTCTGGTCGGTGACCTATCGGTCAAGGTTCGATTAACCGGATATGCATCTGACCCTCACCGAATCAAGTTCGGTTCAGAAACTAGAGAGCTCGTTTCTCTGCATTTCTATATGGTTGGTGAAGCTGTCGGTCAGCTCTCAGTCAACCGATATATTTTGGTGAACCGACACTGAACTCAATTTGAAAAATACATGACCGTTGAAATGTAACCGTTTGTGCTACCACTTTTGAAAAATCTTTGAAGAGAAAGTAGACCGAGGAGTAGGAATGAATCTAAGGAAAGCTAGAGTGGGATTTGGGAAGCAAAGCTTTGATTTCGTAAGTTACATCTCTTAGTAAGCTTTGTTTTCAATATCATATATGTCATGCTTTGTTTAAATGATTGGTAAATCAATTTTAGAATGTTAACTATGAATTGATGAATCCATTATATGTATTTCACTTCAAATTACTTTGATATTTTGGATTCTTCATTTAGATTCAAACCAAGTTGTTTTTAACTTTCATATCATAATGATTTCATGCTTTGTTTAAAACTTTGATTCCTCTCATAGCATGATTCTAATATTTGGTCGAATCTCTTGTTGTTTTCCATTCCTTGAAACTTATAGTTAAATTGCTTTGTTTTGGAAACAACAAGTATATGCATCACATGTTTTAGTTTTGGAAACTTTCATACAACTTGTGTAGGATCTTACACCCCATTGAGCTATCACTTATCCCAAAACCAATTGGTGATAGGAAACGACGGCACAATGGTTTTATGGTGAAGGCGAGGGTTCGATCACAATTATGACCGCTCAGGAGCGAGGGTGGACGTTGACCTCAACAATCTCTCCCTCAACAACACACCCACCGCGACTCCTGCTGCGCAACTCGCAAAACGCTTATCCCGTGACTCGAACACCCGACCTACCAGGCTCTGATACCACTTGTAGGATCTTACACCCCATTGAGCTACCACTTATCCCAAAACCAATTGGTGATAGGAAACGGCAGCACAATGGTTTTATGGTGAGGGCGAGGGTTCGACCACAATTATAACTGCTCAGGAGCGAGGGTGGACGTTGACCTCAACAACTTGTAAGCTTTTGTTAGGCATATCTTTATCAAGTTGTTTCTCATTTAATATGTGATTAGCATTTTCACTTTAATCTACATTTGGGTTTTAAACCTTCAAAAGATTTTAGTTTATATCCATTGAGCTATCCATTTTAAACATAATTAAAGTCCTCATGCATACACATTGAGCATTCATCTTTGCATTTATATTATATGTGTGTATGAGCTAGATTTACATTTTCATATTCGCCTAGTTAAGAGGCACTGTAATTGAGCATTAAACTTGTATCTCTTCAAGTATTGTGTAGACACTTCCTTGAGACAATCTATCATTTTGTAAAGGGCACTTCTTAGCCTAAGAAAAGCACGTGTAGAGGTTATGAGTGAACTTGAAAACCTAAGAGGTTACTGAGTAGTCTTGGAAAGCATAGTGTAGATGTTATTTCTTAGCCTTAGAAAAACATCTTATAAAGGTTATTGCTTAGCCTATTGAAAAGCATAGATAGTAAAAATCCGGTGGGGTGTAGGATCACAAACCAGTAGTGGATGTAGGCATTGAAGCCGAACCACTATAAATCTTTGAGTTATGGTGAATGTATTGTGGTGATTATCTTTGTTAGCTTCCGCACTTAGATAAGGATCCCGGACTTTCACTCCATAGCGAACAAAAAGACAAGAGGATTTGGATGTATATTAGAAATGGCAAGCTTATTATTAGATCGACCTTTGAAAATATATGAGAAATTATGGTACTGAAAGTAGAGTGACTGAAATTTGGATGTAAAAGTTGCTATGGATACTCCCTCTTCCTTATAGGGTTCTTTTGTTTGACCGAAAGTGTCCAAGGAAGGTTTATCAATAAAAGCTTTTGCTCAACTTTAAAATTAATAACATTGAAGCAGCCTACCCCATACGCAATCTAGAAGTGGAGATGATTGAGTATATTTTATTAGGAATTTGGTTTAGCTTGTGGATGTGTAGTTGATCACAATTCTAAAGGCATTAAGCCAAATCAGGAGAAAACTATGTTTTATCCTAAAAAGAATCTACATAACTTTTCCAAAACCGAAATCAAGGAAAACTAATGCCAAAATTATTCTTTGGCATACTTGGAGTGGCAACATTGGAATGAGGTTGTCATCATTTTTTTGGTTTCTATGTTTACGCACAATACCAAAGGGGAGGATGCTTTTGTTTGTGTTATAACTAATTATGATAGTATCCTTTCCGGTTTAGGGACCAATCTTATCTTACCCAAAGAAGCAAAAACATGAGCTATTCTCTTCGTACAAGAGATGGCCAAAGCAATGGACATCTCTAAACTAAATTTGTTTTTAGACACTTTAGAAGTGGTGAAAACTATCAATGGTGAACATTAATGGGCTATTGGATCCGTTATTTTTGACATTTTGAGGATTCTTAACATTTTTATAAGTTTTATGCTAATTAAACTCCTAGAGAGATGAATGAGGTAGCTCACTCGCTTGCCAAATTCGGGTTTGAGGTCATTAAGGATGTTAATTTTATAGTTTCACTCTTTCTTAGTTTGGCTTATAAGCTCGTCCTTGTTTTGTAGTTTCCCTTTCTTTGATTCTTTTTTCATTCTAATAAACCAACCCCCCCCCCCCCCCCCCCCCCCCCAACTAATGGGTCTGGATGGGCAAGACTCTGATAAGCGATTGGAGATCTATATGTATTCCGACGATTGAGAAGCTTCGTGGATCTCTTCGCATCTGCTTCTACCTACATGATAGAATATTATGCATCCAATACCAACCCTAGAGCTCCCATATCTCTTAAATAGGCTAGTCTCAAAGAGTCGTTGTAACGCCCCACCCCATACCCATGCATGATATTGTCCGCTTTGGCCAACGGGCCACACGGTTTTGTTTCTGATAGGCCTCAACCCATCAAAAGGCGTCATTTGTTATGACTCTAATTTTAGGCATATATGTATGATGGAAAAGTACTAAGAAAGTAATCACTAATGAAAAGAGGTGTTACATGATGCCCTATGGTTATACCAGTTTGATCAGCAATGGAACATTTAGGACCCACATTTTAGTAATATGAGCCATTGCCTTATCTTAGGACGGAACATGTCCTAATAAGTTTACTAATGGATGATTCAACTTGGACAAATACAGTTATTTTAATGAGGGGCTATCTCCAATTCATAAACTAGGGCCCATCATGTAAACACTTTGGATTGTCTAGGGTTTACCTTATATGGAAAGTTAGTAGGCTGGACTGGCTGGGGGATGTATGACAGAGGCCTATGGTTAGGCCGTCCTTCAAAAGGGTAAACTAAAGAGTGCATTCAAATGATGCATCGGTTGTAGGAAGACAAATTGCAAGGAGTGAAAAATGAAGTGGAAGATCACAAGACGAGACAGGGTGCAGGTAGTAATAGAGTTCTATATCAAGGCAAAAGGGTATCAGAGGGTGAAGATGGTATTTTAATGAAGATCATGTGAAAGGCAAGAACACTACAGAAACTATAAAAAGAAATTTAAAGAGAAAACTTAATAAAGCAATAAAAAATAGCCATCAATGAACCTAGAATAAAGTAAGGACATACCTACAGGCACCAGGTACTGCAAAAGGAATAGCTAGAAAAGAAATAACTAGAAATTGAAATAAAGTAAGGGTAGAGTAAAAAGTTACGTAGAAGAGATCTTGAAAAAGAAGCTTGAAGATGGGTAGATCCTATGAGGGAGAGAGAGTGTGTGTATGGAGATTCGTATGAGAGAGGGGTGCTATTTATAGAAGACTAAGAGAGAGTTTAAAAATAAAGTAGGATAGGTATGAAATAAGAAAATCTCTTTTGTTATTGGCTAAATAGGGTAAAAAGATAAGAGTTTAGGTTCAAGTTAAGTTTTCAAGAGGGAAATCAGGTCTTATCAAATCCGGAAAACCTTAGTTCAAAACAGACAATTCCAATCCTACCACAACAATTAAAAATTAAGAAGAGTCCAATCTATCTTTTGAACAAAACCCTATAAAATTCAAACACCTCTTATCCTTAAATGGGTCCTATTAAGAAAATGCTAATAAACATAAGAGATAATAATAATCAAAATAACTTTAAGAAAAGGTAGGGTCAACATAAGATATAATCTACGGCTAATAGTAATATAAAATAAAATTGAGAAATCGGGTCCTTACATCTTCCCCACCTTAGGGAATTTGGTCCTCCAAATTCTGCCCTTCCTAAGCTTGTTTCAAAAAGAGATGGGGATATTTTTCCTTAATTATGTCCTCGGGCTCCCACGTTGCATCTTTTGAATTGTGGTATCTCCACAAAACTTTCACCATGGGAATAGTTCTTATTTTCAGAGTCTTCTTAGCTTGGTCTAAAATCTGCACTAGTTCTTCAATAAAAGACCAATCGTCCTGAAGTTGAAGTGGCTCAATGTCAATCACAGGAGATGGGTCCGAATTATATTTCTTGAGCATGGACACATGGAACACATCATGCACATCAGCGAACTGCGTGGTAAGGCTAGAGCCGCTAGACGGTAGGCAACTTCCCCTATTCGCTTGAGTATCTCAAAGGGTCCGACATACCGGGGGCTTAGTTTCCCTTTCTTTCCAAACCTCATGACTCCTTTGGTGGGAGAGACTTTTAGAAATACATGATCACCCTCTTGAAATTCTAAATCTCTCCTTCGGTTGTCTGCATTTGCAATGCCCCACCCCTACACGCATGATATTGTCCGCTTTGGCCTACCGGCCTCACGGTTTTGCTTCTGATGGGCATCAACCCATTAAAAGGCATCATGCTAGGTAAGGGTGTAAACTCTACACATAATCCCATTCACTTTCCTCTCTATAGTCGATGCGGGACTCCAAGGCATCATAATCCACCCCCCTTAAGGTTGCACGTCCCTGTGCAGTAGCCTGCCAGCCCTCTTGGCCCGCCCACATAGAGTCCCACCCACTTAAACCAGACCACGGCAGGGAACCCACACTCGAACTAATCGAGAGTCGGCTCTGATACCATTTGTAACACCCCATACCTACCCGCATGATATTGTCCGCTTTGGCCCACCGACCTCACGATTTTGTTTCTGATCGGCCTCAACCCATCAAAAGGCTTCATGCTAGGTAAGGGTGTAAACTCTACACATAACCACATTCACTTTCCTCTCTATAGTTGATGCGGGACTCCAGGGCATCACAATCGCGCTTTTTGAAAACTTCTTCGCCATAAACCTATATCCATACTATTAACTATTGATATTATAGTGAAAGTCTGAAACTCAATCTTGGGTGCCAATTGCAACATGCCTATAGGCATCCAATCACTAAGTTGAGGTATAAATTATTCTGGTTTTACTAATTCTTATACCTTAAATACATTTGAAAGTCAAACTTTTACTTGAAGGAATTGAAACAAAAGTAATTCATTTCACTAAGAGCTGCCAAATGATATAAAGCCCATCCCTTTTGTGGAATATGCAATACAAGGGTCCAATATTCATGGCTGGGGGCATTTTAGACTCACCCATGGGCAGCTTTGCATGTAAATTGTGTACAAAACCAAACTAAATTACCATGTTTGCAAGAATTGCTAGCTTGACTACAGTATTAGGGGGTTGTTTGGTGGAAAACTAAAATGTGATTTGTTGAATTATTGATAAATGTACACTATCATATTTAAGTTTTCTATTAAATTTTTTTGGCTATATTGAAATTTATTTCCTTTCATTTATTTATTATTTTTCGTTGTTTTCGTGAAGTCTTTCTTTGATTTCTGAATTAATCAGTCAAAAGACTAACTTCTTTGTATTTTTTTTTTCTCAATCCATTAGAGTATATTTTTTAATTTTTGTGGGTTTTAATTTTTTAAATTTCTTTAAGACATAAAGATTTATTTTTGTTTGATTTTTATTCTTTTAATTATTTTAATCTTATGTATTGTCTCTTTCTTAGTAGAGTTATGTCTCATTATGTGGATGTTGTTGTGTTATTTCTTTAATCTATGGTTTTTCTTTTTAGAAGACAAAGATGTCGCTTCAACTGATCGATTTTGTTGAGTTCTTTTTTTTAAACCAACTAGAACATTATTTTTCTTTTCGCTTTTGTGAAGTTTTATATTATATGACCATATTATCTAATCTCCTCCAAAGCAAATCACTACCCAAATGAAACTAATTCATTTTGACTCTCACACTAGATTGAAAATTTTACTCATTTTTGTAGTTTGTATTACATCTTATTTTACTTTTCTTTGTATCAATGTATGAGTCTATGTAGAGCTTTTTTCAATGTGCTATGTTGGATTATTATAAATAAAGATGAAAAGATATGATTTCCTATGCATTTTCCTTGGCAAAGGCTCCTCTTATTTATTCCTAGAGTGTTTTAAAAAGTCATTGAAAGGTTTCATTTATTTTTGTAATTGAATTAATTATCAATTGCACGATACATGAGTCCACTTGTGCTACCACCTAGAGGCCACAGGGGTTTTACCCGGCTTCTCTCTGGGCTCTGAGGGAATTGTCCAGCCTAAAGGGTTGGGAAACCTCTGTTAGCAAAAACAAAAAAAATGCACGATACCAAAAATATGCATAAAAAAGTATGCATCTCTCTCTATCTCTATAAACTTCATATTACAAATGCGATTCGTTTTTGCCCGTGCGTATTGTGAACATAAATGGGCTATTGAATCCTCTATTTCGGACATTGTGAGAATTTCTGGCATTTTTATAAGTTTTATGCTAATTATAGTCTTAGAGGGATGAATGAGGCAGCTCACTCGCTTGTCAATTTGGGTTGAAAACCGTTAAGTATATTAATTTTGTAGTTTCACTCTTTTCTAGTTTGGCTAATTGTAAGCTCATCCTTGTTTTGTAGTTGCCCTTTTTTTAATTTCTTTTTTCTAATAAAACCCCCCCTTTCTACAAAAGAGAAGTCGTGTAAAAAAGGGTGGTGTCATCTAATCATCCTAACCTTTGATTAAAGTGCCTCAAGATGAGACAATTTTCACCTCAGTCTTTGACATTTATACGAGATGCAATTGAGCTATGGGTATGGAAGAAAAAAAATTCTTGCCATTGACCATTATTAGTCAGCTATAATCAATCTATTCCCTTCAAGGAAAATTACCCTTTAATTGGCACCAATCCCAATTTTATAATGATCTAAATATTAGTCATTATTGGATTTTATCATAATCAATTGCACAAAACAATAAACTTTGAGAGCCTATGATTAGGGTCAACAATCATTTGGTGATACTAATAGTTTTCCCTCCACTTTCAACGTTCAAATAGGGTCCCTTGATTGTCAAGGATCCAGTTAGGCTCCATTAATATATGTTCCATTAATATATGGAGGAGCTATGCTCAATAGTGCTTAGTAGAGTGACTAGTTTTAAGTCTTCAAGTTTAATGAAATAATGAAAGGAGATATAAAGTCTTCAAGTTTAATGGCTATACATTGTGCAACATTATTGTATTAATGAAATTAAGTTGCATTGAATATGAAAGGAGATAGTTTTATACCTTAGTCGTCTCTCTGCTTCCTCCAAATGATACTGAAACCTATTAATTTCTTGTTGAAGTTCCTGTAGCCCACAAAAAGTTATTTGTGATCATGTGATAGAATTCAAATCCTTCAATGGAATTTTTTGAATAAGCGTGACTAGTGAATTGATAAAATACCTCCACCTGAGCTTGAAGACCTCTTGGGCTACGTACATTGCAAAGAAAAAGGAAAATACATACAAAACCAAGTCAATCTTAGAAGAAAAAGAAATCATTTCTTTAAAGAAACTCTCACGTTAAAGCCTCAATCTGTGAGAAATGATGGTATCCAAACCTGTTCAATTGTGCCGCCAAGTCACTCTCACACTTCATCCTTTGAAGAACACCATGGATAAACTGGGGGGGAAAAAAGACAAAACGATACAAACCATTCATCATCCAGAAATATACTTTGAACTCTTAACCAAGAAAACTATATCAACAAGTGCCTATGTTGATGAATTGATCAGTCTCTATTCACTTAATAAAATAAATGAAATAACCTATAGAGAGTTTTACAAAACAATGTTTACCTCTCGGTTTTGGAGCCTTTTAATTGCATGATATGCAACAGCAGAATAGGAAACATGCAGACGCGGAGGCGGCCATGTCAAAAAAAACAAGACAGTGTTCTCATCAAATGAAGAATAGAAGGTAAACAAAAGAAGTAACAAAACCAATAGAGATCAAAGCCACAATCTACGTACGGTCCTCTTTCATGCTCCGGGAGATTCACAAAACGAGCAAGAACTTCCTCAACCCTACACAAATTAATAAAGATCCATTAAAGATCATGTAACATCAAGATCCTGGGGTCGAACACAAACAAGTGTCATAAACAAAGAAGAACCTCTTTCTTCCCGAGAAGAAACTGAGTCTTCCAGAAGGAGAAAACAAGACGAGAGCAAGATCAACATCGCAGAGGACAGAAAGTTCATAAGCTTTCTTTATCAGCCCATTTCGCCTTTTCGAGAAAGTAACCTGCCTACTAGTGACGTTCTCGATTTTCTTAATCTCAACTTTCATCCTTCCCATTTTTCAGCTCCTCCCTATTTGAAAGAAGACAATGAAAAGCAAGCAAGAATAGAAAGAGTAAGATCCACTTAAAAACTAATTAACAGTAACCAGTTCAAATCATAAAAAGAGAAATCCATTGATATATAGATCAAGTGTGAGAAGAAGGAGGAGGAGGATTGTGATAGTGATTTTGTCTCTTCAAGCGCCACCACCAAGATGAAGAAAGTAGTGTATTGAAAATAGAATCAGAGGCTATTTTTTACCTGAGAAAGGCCCTTGACGCCTTCCTATTCTTTGCTTCTCCAGAAGCAAAAACTAGATTTTTCTAAATACTTCTCTATCAGTATTGTTAGCTTTTTGTAGGCGTTTGTGACATCGGCGAAGAATCTTCTGAGACACATTTAATTCGACGTGTATTATTGTAAAATGTTTTCTTTCTATTTTTTTTTTTTTTTTTGTTGTTTTCTTCTTCAAATGTTTATTTTGAAGCTTATCTTCATATCCTCCAGCGTGCGCCACGGAGTTGGTGCTTTTTTGTTTACTTCGAAGTAGATGCTTGATCAAATCTCAATCTCTGCATTGCTCTCTCTCAATGTCTTTATTCAATGGCCATTGGCCATTCATTTTCCCTCTCTCCTTCGTTCTGAATGGTCATATAAAACAACGGCTATGATCAATGGGCCAGTTTGTAATCAGGGTTTCGTCCCTTCCATCTGACCATCCACCCCAAGTGATGAAGTGGGTGGGCCCCACAAAATCAGCACAGCCTGCTGGTCTTGTCACCTTTACTAGGTAGGTAAGTACTAGGGCAGACAAATACACAGGAGAGATTTGCATGCAGCAGCTCCTAAGTCCTGTGTTTGTGAGGTGCACTGAATGATAGACGCACACACATGCACTCTCCTTGCAATTTCGTCTTGATTGAAATGAAGAACCTCATCTCCAAATAAAATGTGTTTAATGCACTACAGTGGTGTACAGCAATTCCAGCTGTGCTCTTGACACGTGGAGCTTCAGTATCAGAATTCAGGATTCACCCGTACGGTCACATGGTTCAGCCAACTGCTGTCCGATAAATAAAGATGGAAAAAGCTGATCGTAGCCGTCCAATGGTTTCATTGCTGACGGCCCAGATTACGTTTTTGATAGTAAAGGCCATTTATCAATCTGACTCGTGCATTTCTAAGGACCCCATTGGTTTCTGCTCATCGAATCTGAAGAATGGAGAATTGCTATTCCTGGAACGGAAACCTGTGGGCAGTGGGCTCATCATATCAACAATTGATTCTAGGAAATAATCATTTGTTAAGTTGAATGTCTATTTTATTGACCTAGAACAGATGCGCATAAGGAAGATGCATTTTCACTATGTTTATAGCTATTGGGTACCCTAGAAAATCTTCTCAATAGGATCACTAAGTGCAAGGAGATTTTCAAAAAAGGCGGGGCTACCAAAATGAGCAGTCTAGTGTAGATAGTATATGAACGATAGTTGGAGTCTGCGGCTCTCCTGGGTTTTAATTTCATCATCTCGGTCCCTCGTAGAGGATCAAATTGCTGCCTCCCACATGGGACCAAAAGAAATTTTTTACATTCATGAACAACGGAAAATCCCCAAGTTGTGAATCGGGATCATGTAAGGATTTCCCTCATAATGACCGTGAGTAGACCAATCACTGTCTGCCACGTCACCATGGACAACCTATGCACGGATGCATGGCAGGCTGGTCGCAGTGACGTTACGGATCTTGATTGGTCTACTTACTATCACCGTAGGGGAAATATTCAAAGGATCCCGACTCCAAAGTTGTCGTTTGTAGATTTGTTGTCGGGTATTTATCCACTACCCATTGTTCCTGTAGGACAGGAACAACGAACCACCACCACAAACCAATGCTAAAGTCCTTTTCTATTAAGTAAAATAGACCCTCAAATTAGACTTGCCAAAGGCCACCTTAGTCATTGGTCAAGAAGCTTCTTCTTTTACGTCAAAAAAAAAAAAAAGACTCTGTATTTAAACTAGAGATAATTAGCGAAAGGTCCCTCATATAGGACTTATAAGGCCTCCAGTCCATCAAGTTTTCCTCTTCTTCTTCTTCAAACCGGACATAGACATTGACGGATTTGATCTCAACGGTTGAGATCGATCTCTATTATTTTTTTCAGAGAATGGGATTGAGGTTTTTTAGAGAGGTGGCATCGCCAAACGCTGCTGCTTCCCTAGCCCACACGCTGTTGCCGGAGAGGAAGAAGAAGAACCCTGCAACCTTGCCCAAGCTCTGTTGCAGACTTAAAGAACACGAAATGAAAAAGAAGACGATCTTCTGCGCCATCGCCAGATTTCCTGCGCCACCGTCGTTCCTGCGTGTCGCCAGAGAAGGGAGATCGCCACCGGACGCCGCGCCATGCCATCACCGAAACCGAGGAAGAAGGCGAACGGAAGATGGGTTTTGTGTTTCTGATTCCAGAACGAAGAAGAAGCGGGCCTGGGCTCTGCAGCAATTCCGGGTTGGTTCCAGAACCTGACCCGTTCTAGACGTCTATCCCCATTCCAGTCAAAATTAAATTTATCTGAGTTTTGCATTTTTTGTCAAATTTATTTGAGTTTTGGACAAAATCTATCTGAGTTTTTGGCTATTTATCTAACTTCTTAAACAAATTTATTTGAATTCCGTACGAATTTATCTGAGTTCTGGATAAATCTATTTGAGTTTCTGGCTATTTATCTTACTTTTGAAACAAATTTATCTGAGTTCTAGACAAATTTATCTGAGTTCTGGACGAATCTATCCGAGTTTTAGGCTATTTATTTGAGTTCTAGAACAAATCTATTTGAATTATAAACAAATCTATCTGAGTTTTTGGCAAATTTATTTGAGTTTTTGAAAAATATAGGTGAGTTTCTGACAAATTTATCTCCATTTTAAAAAAATTTAACTGAGTTTTTGAACGAATCTTTCTGTGTTTTTAGTAAATTTATTTGTATTTTCTTAGATCTATTTGTGTTCATAAATTTATTGGTGTCTTTTGAAATTTATTTGTATTTTTTGAATTAAACTTAACTGAGTTTTTGACAAAAAGACTTGAGTTTTTTGATACATTGTTCGCTAATTTGTAAAATTGGGTTATCTTAGTTTTGGCAATTGCATTTGTATTTTTTTTTTAATTTATTTGCTTTTTTAATTTTATTTACATCTTTTGAAATTTATTTGAGTGTTTTGAAATTTATTTGGATCTTTTGAAATTTATTTGGATCTTTTGGAATTGATTTTCATCTTTTGAAATTTATTTATATTTTTTGAAATTTATTTGTGTCTTTTTAAATTTATCTGCATTCTTATGAAATTTATTGCTTTTTTGAAATTTATTTCATTTTTTTAAATTTATTTGCGTTTTTAAAATTTATTGGCGTTATTTTGAAATTTATTTGTGTGTTTTTAGAATTTATTTGAAAATCTCATTAATGAGATTCTATTAATCGTGGCCCATTAAGTGGTAGTTGACTATTATTAATGGGATATCCCACCAATCATGGGATATGATTTAAAGAAAGAGTAAATTAGACATATCAGGTATGAGAATGCGTTAGAGAACCTGTGGCTGCATGACCTTTTTTGTGGACTGTTTGCAATAAAGTCATACTTTGAGGGACCTCTCTCGCCAAATGCCCTTTTAAACTATTCCTCGAGAGCACTGGACTCTCTAGTGCAGAGTATCTTTAGGCAAGATCGGTATAATAAATAGGTCAACATTTCAATATTCACCAAAAAAGCACCACAATTAAAAAGAATGTAGAATGTAGGACAAATGGCGTTGGAGGAGTCCAGATCCATTGTTTCGTATAAACAAAGAGATATTGTTTCACCCAACCCAAATTTGCCAACTGTGTAAAATCATATATCAACTAATGCACCCTCTCAATCACTTCTTTGAAATGAAGAAATCAACCCCGAGAGGTAGATCAGTTGGCCTAGAACCATGGTTTGCTCATGAAGGTTGTGGGTTCGAGACTGCGCTGCCACACTGTGGCCACAAGGGATTTACCCTGCTTCCGCTCGGTCCGTAGGGATTAGTCAGCCTCAAAGGGCTGGGACACCCTTTGTTATAAAAAAAAAAAAAAAAAAAATCAAGGAAGGGATTTTACACAGTTTCTACAAAACAAGGGATTTTAGCGATCTATGGGAAAATTTCTACTTTCTTAAAAAAATTGGAATGTCGCGGTGTCGTTTATAGCTATTAGGGATGTTGATTTTGATACTATATCTAGGCCTGTCAATGGGACGCGTTGAAATGGGTACTCGGCCCATCCCAAGCCCGAAAATACAAGACTTTAAAAAAAATTGTGCCCAGCTTGGACAATATTTTTAAAGCTTGACCAAAATAGGACTGGGATTGGGCAAAAACAGCCCAGCCCAGCCTGGCCTGCTGCAAGATTATTATACTAATTATTTTATAGATTACTGAGACTGACCCTCACTAACAGTAAAAAAAAAAAAAAAAGCTAATTAGGAGGGGCGGTTTTATAACTTCGCCCTCTCCTCTTATAAAACATATAACCCCAAGCCCCAGGCTCCCATAAAAAAGTTTTTAACTCCGTCATATTGCTTGTTGCATTGCATTGTCGGTCCCAAGCCCGAAAAAAGGAGGAGGGTTTAAAATTCGGTTCACACCGGGTGTCTGGTGATCACAGTAAGAATAATTAGAGAATGTTTGCTTATGTCAACGATCGGGCTAAGCCCAAGCCAGGCCCTTTCCTAGGCCGGGCCCGAACGGGATGAGATTTGATGTAGGCCCGTTCAATTTATGGCCGGGATTGGACAACCCCCAGTAGGCTCATCCAATTTTCAGGACAAAATTGGACAACTCAAGCTCAGGCCCAGCCCCATCTCATTGATAGCCCTAACTATATACATTATCCACTACATGCCATATTGGTATAGGCCACAAACCACAGCTATTAGCCATATGGAAAATTCTTAGTTGATGTTAATAAAATATATAAAGATAATCTTTTATGTACTAAATAATGGACCGGGCTTGACATTTAGGGCCCATATTTTAGCGGCGCACTAAAAAAAAATAGTGGGTTTTAGCGGTGGAAAATAATTCCTTGATAGGAGTTTTTTTCCTCTTGCTAAAGTGGATGGAAAATCTTTAGCGCCCGCGCCGCAACCCCCCCCCCCCCAACAAATAATTCCTTGATAGGAGTTTTTTTCCTCTTGCTAAAGTGGATGGGAAATCTTTAGCGCCCGCGCCGCCGCCCCCCCCCGCTTTTCCTCTTGCTAAAGTGGATGCCTCTTGCTAAAGTGGATGGGAAATCTTTAGCGGCGTTTCCCCGCCCCCCCCGCTTTTCCTCTTGGTAAAGTGGATGGGAAATCTTTAGCGGCCCGCTTTTCCTCTTGCTAAAGTGGATGGGAAATCTTTAGCGGCGTTGCCCGCCCCCCGCCCCCCCCCCCCCCCCCCCCCCCCCCCCTTTTCCTCTTGCTAAAGCGGATGGGAAATCTTTAGCGGCGTTTTTTTTCCTCTTGCTAAAGTGGATGGGAAATCTTTAGCGCCCGCGCCCCTCCCCCCCCCCCCCCCAAAAAAAAAAACTTTTTTGCAGTGAACATTCCGATTTGATGAAATATTGTAGCACCATAAACTCTAGAACTAGAAAAGGGAAGAAGTGGGGTTGCCCCTTGCAAATGAGTCTTCTTATACAGTGGCCTGTGGCCCCCAAGATTTTTTTTTTCTCACTCTGACCTCTTTGAAAGGGCCCATTGGCTCAGTAGAACAAGGAGAGCATTGTCACAGAAACCATTGATGCTTTGAAAATATTGCAGCCACAAGTTTTTTATTTATGAAATATTAATAACGTGTTGCTATTGCCACTATTGCCAGAAACTCAAAGTATTGTATAAATTAAGCCTACCTACATGGCCATTCCTAACTCCCATTGTATGCTACCGGTCTACAAACCACATCTGTAAGTCAAGTGGCACAATTTTGGTCGACTTTGCACGAGTCACTCTCAGTGCTCACTAGATACTGTCACGCTGTCACCAATAAGGTTGATATGTTGACAATACTACAATAGTAATGACTTATATTTAGGAAATGCTAATGAAAATGTTAAAACACTATTGCGTCAATGAACTCTACTTACATGCACCATGCCGCATTGCTAGTTTTTAATTAATTGTAGCAAAATGTTCTGCATTCAAGAAGAATAAGAATCCCAAATTGTTCTACATTGCAGAGGTAAAGAACCCTACATGTTGCATTTCTCAATGGTCTGTAGAAAATTAGAAATTTTACATTGGGGCTAACTCTTACATAGAGTAAAAAATTTGGAGACAGTTAATTTGCACATTCTTGGTAGGATAAATACAGCACCCATCTATTCTTCTAATGAACCAAAGTACAAGATCTATATGGATGAAAGTAGAATTAATCATTAAAATCTAACAGCCTGCATTGGTGTGTTTTTGTGAAATCCTCCAATTTTGTCCCAATCACAATGTAGATCCAAGGTAGATGACCTGTATTCATACCCAAATTTGAAACAGAACTAAACCTGGCTTGGGCCAGGACCACAAAACGAGACCTGAATACATATATAATATACGGTGGTGGATTGTATCCTAGGGTCTGAAACCTTTCCATAGACCCAAACTAAAAAGGGTCCATACCTCGGATGGATAGCCAATTTTTTCAATTGGGGTTCATCCATTGCGCATTCAGGTGTGAATTCAAGAACCCAGTTTCATTCCTTCACCAGAAGGCCAAGAGCAAACCCAAGTTCATCCTAGGGATTAAAAGCCCAGGTATGAGCCAGGCCAGAAGATCATACTGGCTGGCCCGTCAAACTTATCAGGTGGTTGACAATGAAACAAACGAGGTGCAGAGAAACTTGAGCACTGGTCCACAATTAAGGAACACGTAGCACCCACCTGACCAATATGTCCCACATTCAAAAGAAAGGGATGCAATCCCACTGGAATTCTGAAATGGAATTCCAAACACCGACCTACCAGTCAAAAGTCAAAACCATGTTATGGTCCTACCCAAATTAAAATGGGGCCATATCTCGTATCCATACCCAATCTTCTCAATTCGGATCCATCCACCTATTAATTCAAGAATCCATAGCCACAACACCCAGAGCTTTCCAACCCAAGTGCATTCTATTATGTGCCTGTTTCTTTTATTAGAATCAGGGCCGGCCCTAGGCCTAGGACACTTAGTTGGCTGCCTAGGGCCCCCGATTTTTGCAAATTTTTGGGGCTCCCTGTTAAGAATTTTAGTTATGAGTATATATATTTTGGTTATGACTTATTTTCTGATATTAATGGTTTAGATTTATTTCAAGAATTGACTGTATTAAGAAAAGTTCTACAATCTGAAATTAATACTCCAGCTGAAACCCTAACTTATATAAAACGATTAGATTGTTTTCCAAATGCATGTATAGCTTTTAGAATATTGTTAACAATACCAGTAACAGTTGCTTCAGCGGAGATAAGTTTTTCGAAACTTAAATTAATAAAATCTTATCTACGATCAACTATGTCACAAGAAAGATTAAATGGATTAGCTATATTATCTATTGAAAAAGATATATTAACAAAACTTGAATATAAAAATTTAATCAATATTTTTGCATCTGAAAAAGCTAGAAAAGTATCTTTTAAATGAATATATTTTAATAATTATTGCCTATTAATAGAGCCCACTTTCATATTCTGGCCTAGGGCCACCAGATTTGTTGGGCCGCCCCTGATTAGAATTCCAAAAATTTCCATCCCAAAAAAGTTATAAATTTTTCAAAAGTTGTCTCCAAAGTGGGATTCTTACATCCTCCATTAAAAATTCAGAGATGGTAAAGAGGTTAAAATTTTGAGAATTTCAAAGGCTACTTTAACTATTTAGGTAGCAATTTCTAAAAAAAAAAAAACTTTTTTATGTGGCTAGAATTATGAATTCGAGTAGCATCCATAAATCTTGGGGACTGCCTTCACGCCAATCTTTTTGAATTTTCAACACCACAATTTCTAATTTAAAATTCTGAAAACAAAGACAGGTGATTAGAAATCCAGGATATGAAAGCGAATTCAAAAGTCTCCTTCAAAAGCCGTCGACCTACCATTCAAAACCATGCTATGGGCCTGCCCAAATGACAGTGGCACTTGGCTGTACTGAGGAAATTGGGTCTACAACTAAGTATCCACCAGTCTTCGTTTTCCACCGCCTTCTCCTCCTTTCCAAGACCAGTAGCTTCTGTTCATTTTATATGTGAGATTCAAACATGTAAAATCTATGTAGTTTCACCCACTTTCCACTGAGTTACCTCTCTCCTTCTAAAAGCCATGCACAGGCCAAGCATCTCATCTCTGAGCTATTCTTCTTCAGGCGCTTCGCTGTCGTTTCGAGTCATGTCCTCTCAGCTTGTTCTTCCCCTTGCTCTATGGATATGTGGCATGTAATTTTGTACTCTCTCTGTTTCTCTTCCTTTTCAATTATCGAATGTGCTGTTCTAAAGATGATTTTCTTCTTCTTCTTCTTCTTCTTGTTGCAGTTTCATTGAGCGTTCGATATGGATATTATGGAAATTACAGTTTGGTTCTTGGACCCAATTCCTCCCGGCTAATGGTGGCTAGTTCGGTCTTTGTAGAGCAAGTACAAGTGAGAGGCAACAAAAAGAACGAGTTCTTCCTATATGGGTTCTTAGAGAAACCAGAGCTGAGCTTGGAAACCAACTGGTCCGCATCAAAGCATATGTTGGTTGAGCCTTATGCCCGTCAGGTAACATGCAAAAGGTGTAGTCTCTTTCTTTTTTAAAGTGAGGAGTTTCTTATACTGCCAAAGGCCGGCAATCCAAATAAAAATAGGGTTGATTTTGATCTAAGTATATACAAATTGGAAAGGTTGTGGTTGTTAGTGGGGCTCACTTGAGACCCCACAAATCATAAAAATAGGGGGATCGAAAGTTCTAAATGAGGACAACCTAGGTATCAAATTTCAATTCAATCTAATATTTTAACTCATTCGTCGTCCATGGTCCACAAATTCAAGACCTCTTATTTGCCCCGAATAGAGACAAAGTCCAACATTGCCGAAATAACTAGCCCACAACCACGTCAAGCAGATTAATGGAAAACCCAGAACCAAGACAACAATCAGAGAGTCAAGGAAAAAAAAAAGCTGCTCCAGAAACAACAAAAATCTGCTAAAGATGGCTTAATGGGCAGAGTAACAATGGATTGAACCAGATTTTTTTTTTTTTTTTTTCTCTTTAGGGATTTTCTTTGTGGCTGAACAAGGGTTCCAGGATTCGGATGACATGGAAAGTTCAGCAAAGCAATTTGAGTAACATGCTTGTGGTTTTCATCAAAGGTAGTGACTGCTCTTTGGAACTGTTACAGTTTTGCTCAAGTGCGTGTATAATTTCCTGGGTTCTGGGTTGTGTATCTGATCTGACTTGGGATATTGGACCTCTGGCAGGTGAGCGTAATTTCGAGACATCCATGAAATATCCTTCGAGTTCCAGTGCACTTGGTCTTATGAATGTAGCTGAAGGTAATCAATCTGATTCAATTGGCTAAATCAACACAGACTATTGTTCCTGTTGGTTGTTTACTGAATATTTGTGGATGATCCATGAAAACGTTAGCAACTGTACTACATTAATTGCAGTAGGTGGACCAGACTGTCGTTGAACTGACCCAGAAATAACACGTTCTGTACATGCATGAAATAGGTAACAGGTTGAAACAGAGGTGGTTGTAAATGATCAGTGATCATTTACTCAGCAGAAACAATCACTTACTTCGAGTCTTCTTGATGGCACCTACCCATCTAATCTAACCACTGTAAGGCCCACATATGGATGATGTAAACCACCATTGAAATAACTAATTTTCTCTCCTATCATTGCGATTAGTTATCATCTTTTCTTTATAAAGCTCAATACCAATGATACAAGGTGTTGCTCTGTTTCCATTTTGTTATATGCAGGCAATGGAGAAGCAGAATATACAGTAGAAGAAGAGGATAGTTACTATATTGGCGTCGGAAACCTCAATCAGAGAGGCGTTGTAATGGCGATGAAGGTTGACCTGTCATCCAAGATGTATGATACAGCTAAAGCCAAGAGCCAATGTTCCGCAACTCAAGGGTTTTGTAGGCTCAATCTTCTCTTCCCCAAGAATCAATATGTGGTCTTAGCCACACCCAACAATGTAACCCTTCCCACCTCCTCTCATTTTATATTTATATATTTTATGCTCATAAGGTCATCTGTCCATGGACCAGGGTCCGGCCCGAATTTGCCTAACCTCGAACCCTTTTTTTTGGCTATCGGAGGGTTTTCAACCCTTTTAGGCTGGACTAATCCCTCCAGACCCAGAAGGAAGCCGAGTAAAAACCCATGTGGTCCCTAGGTGGTAGCACAAATGGACTCAACTTTCGATTCCTAAAGAAAGGGGAGCCGAAGGTTGATACCAAGACCTCTAGGTCCAGAAGAAGGAGGAACCGTAGTTCTGACGTGAATTTGATGATAGGGGAGTCGGACAGTCAGACCCGGCTTCAGAATTAAGTTTAGGGTCCACATTACTGGATGTACTACGATTCGACCCTGAATCTTTATTTGGCTAAACCCTCTGACCCAGACCCATCAATATTTGCCCCAAATCCAGCCCGTTGAGCGCCAAAAAGAGCCAAATTGGTACAATAAAACTCATCAACTTGTCCTTGTTGCAGGGTGATGTAGGTACTTGGGACGTTGAACTCTCTTTTGTGGCCCGTTTGGTGGCCTATGTTGTAATTCTGGGTATGAATACCATCACAAACACCTTCTACGCTACACTATACTTCCCTTGCTCAAAGACCCATATGTCGCTGGAAATCTCAACAGAAGCTATGATTTCCCTACCTTGCAGGATTTGTGGCATTGGTAATCTATCTCATCTTCAAGTACCTTGGAGCTTGTGGAAATGAGAGAGCTGCAGAACCAGCAGCACCAGTAGCTGATGCCACTGAGACAGAGACCGATCCATTGATACCCACAAAGGAAACCCCATGTTTGTATGGAGCTATTGAGGAAGATTCAGAGGAGGAGGGCTTGTGTGGCGCTTCCAACGACTTGTATGATGGGAAGCTGTGTGTGATTTGCTACGATCAAGACCGGAACTGTTTCTTCGTTCCATGTGGCCACTGCGCTACATGTTATGCATGTGCCCAAAGGTACCAATGAATATTCATCTGCATGAAATCAAACCGTTCATCCCATGGCCCCCCTGCTATTTATAGACAATAGAGAACTGACCATACTAATCGGAGAATACTGACCATTTGGATGAGAGTTCCCTAACCCATTTGATCAAATGGTCAGTACCGTCTGATGGGTGTGGTTTTTGGAGCACATATACGGGTGAATTGTTTGGATTGCATGCACGTGTGTATGTAGTTGTGTAGGCTGATATTTCTCAAATCTTTCCAAATCTCATTTAGATAGCTGGGCTTTGCAGGATTATGGAAGAGGCTGTCAAGGCATGTCCAATCTGTCGAAGGGGCATTCATAGAGTAAGAAGATTGTTCAATGTTTAACACTTGGGAAATCTTCTCATGTCCAACTAGCAAAATGCCCTCGCGTTCAGCACGGGCAATAAAAGTCATAAGATTAAATATATATATATGATAATATAAAAAACTTATAAAAATTTAAAATAATGTTACAAAGACATAAGATGAATAGCATCATTATTATTAATATCATCGAAGCCTTGTCTTAACTATGTTAGGGTTGGCTATATGATAAGATGTGTAATGTAAATTTGAGATTTTTTGTAGAAGTTAGCCACATAATTCATATATTTCTTCGAGACAAATTTTTGGATTTTCCATTTTTCAGACTTCTACCCTTGTTTAAGTCACATAAAGTCAATACACTAATAGAGTTAATGCACATCTGTTTTTCAAGAAATGGATCCAATGTATAGCATGATACTTGAAACTATGAATGATAATTTCTGGCAACAAATGAATCATAGGCCTAAGATTCTCACCAAGCATGTGCTTTGAGACTTATGTGGTAACCTACTCTTAACATCAAAATCCATTCACAAAAACAGTTGGATGCGCTTAGTATGGCATGTCACAAAAGGAAAAAAAGGATATAAATTTTTCATAAAGGGAGAAAAATTGGACGTAGTTTGTACTGGCCAATGCATCTTGAATCTTGTAAAGTGACATATTGGAGATGAATTTTGCAATGATGAAAAGGGCAAGTAAAATCAATGATTTTTTACATTGAAATAGTTTGACATTAAGAAATGAATGTAAAGTAATTGTATACACTGTATCACAACCTACTCTAAATTTAAGGTTATGTTAACCACACTTCCACAACTTTATGTTGAATAATAAAAGTGCAAAAAGCAATCCTTTACACCACATTTCATTGATTATCTCTGCGGAAGGAATTGAAACGAAATGAAAAAATAGATTAGCAATGACTTTGCTCAAAACAAATAAATGAATGAATGGATATATCATTGTAGGGTTTAAATGTCCATTGGAGGATGACTCCAATTCAGATTTGCTTGCCAAGTGAAATTATCCCATAATTGACAGCTCATTCAAAATTATATAGATAGATAGATAGATAGACGCACATACATACATAAATGCATGAGTTTAATTTTGATTTTAAAAAATGATAATAGGATAGTGTACTCCAACTTCAAGACAGAATTGTAATCATAAGCGTACATAAAAATGTGCAAAACCCTTATTATTTTGGAAGTCATTCAAACACACCCTTTAAATAGAAGAGGTTTGTTAAAGGTTGAGATAATCTGTAGAATTTAGATTATTATGAAGTTATTTTTAATTCCAAAAGAAGCAATCAATTAAACAAAATAAAAGCCAATCAAGAAGAAGCTATCAACACACCTGAGGTTCAATATCTGCATTTCAAATAAAACATAAGAGTAGAAAATGCATTTCAAATGGAAGATAAAACATATAGTAGAAAATAGGGAATGATTGCAAGCAACGAAATGAATATCATGGACATTAAATATCCAGAAGGAGAAAATAATTTCATTCGTCAACATTAAATGCATTGCCTTGGTACTAATGCATCAGGAAGAATGAAAAAATGAAATTGATCCAATCTTATTGTTAGGCATTAAGAAGAATGTAAAAAAAATTACAAGGACTTTATTGGGTTTCCAATTTCTTAACAGGAGTCCAGAAAAAAACATTCTTAATAGGTGTCCAGAAACATATCTCTATACTTTTCTTTGATTCAAACTGATTCTTAATAGCTGTTATGAAAAACATAGAAAACAAATTGATCCAAACTAGTACTAATTGGGTGTCATGAAGAATGTAGAAAACAAATCGTCAGCAGCTTTGGGTTTCCAATTTATTAATAGGAGTCCGGAAATACCACCTCTGTACTTTTCTTTGATCCAAACTTAATTCTTAATAGGCATCAAAACAAATGAATAAACAAATTGCTAAGGCAAAAATAGATGAATCGCAAATTACAAAAAGAAAGGAATGACAAATCATAAGGAAAACAAATCGAAAAAAGAGATGAATCACAAACTGCTTAGGCATGTTTGCATGTTGCAGAGATGAAGAGTAGAGGAGAAACACAAATCGAAAAAACAGATGAATCCCAAATTGCTTAGGCATGTTTGCATGTTGCAAAGATGAAGAGCAGAGGAGCTAATGCCCGTTTCAGTAACGGTTTGATTCGACATTGAGAGAAATTAGGGGACTAGGATGAAAAAGGAAGGGTGGAAAGTGTCACGACCCGGGCCCAAGATCCGGCAACCCCGAGCCGTAGCCCATACTTACTCCAGTAAATCCCAAATTAACCGAGGTTAAAACGAAATCCACAAGAGATAACATTCTCAATAAACCTGTCAATTACACAAATCTGCGGAAACATTTTCACTTGATAATATCAAATACGATTTACATGTATACAAAATAATGTTCCTTATACATGTATCATATCCATCATTTACTTGTCAAATAGTGCACGTCCAAAATATGGAGCAATAACCATTAATTACATCCCAAATGATTATACAAAAAGAATGACTTCACAAAACATATCCCAAAATATAATATTCCTTCTCGCACTCGGATGCCCGTATTAAACGGTATCCCGTCCGTTCCATTCATTTAAACCTCCTGGAAGAACCTGAGCGGTCTCCTTCGCTCCAGCCGGGGGCGCTGCTGCACCGGCATGGGCAAACGGGCCTGTAATGCCATCAATAACACTAGTGAACACGACGGTTCAACAATGTATAAACAAATCTCGCAATATCATGTTAGTCCATAAGTTAAACTTAATCAATCTATTAGTAACAGTTCCAATTCTAGATAAGTCTAGAAAGTTCCTATAATAACAATATATAACTATAAAAGTCAATCCTGTGGACATGTTTATGGGTGGTCACTACCATAGCATTCATTGTCATTTCATTCATTTCATTTACCATCTTTCCTCAAAGGAATGATTTATCATTACCATCTTCCCTCAAAGGAATGATTCATCTTCCAATTGGAAGGCATCGATCAATACCCATAGATACGATCGGAAATTAGTGGGACTTACTAGTGTCCAGGCTAGGACAGCTAGCATCACCACGGAGCTCCGGAATGCCTCCGAATCCATCTACTGTAGTAGGATTAGTCATTTCTTTCATTTATTAATTCATTGAACTCATTTAGAGTTCTAGTACAATTGCTAGGTAGTGCCAGACTTCAGGGTCAATGTTCTTCAGTGAGCAATCCAATCCTGGATTTAATTTCATTCAATGATTCTCATCATGACGAGGGAAGGGAATAATAGTGATACCAATCTCATTAGATTGGGACACAAAGTTACAATGAGGAACTTACTAATCAATCCTGTTTCTATTTAACTCTATCTCAAATCTAAACAACCGATAAGGTATAACCATTGGTCACCGAATGCACGTGTTATTCTTGATGGACATCACATTTGTAATATTAATGTGTGCATTCTAGTTCCCATAATTATCACCCATGGAAGTTTAGTCCACAAATAATTATCTATGAGATCCCTTCTTTATTATTCATAATTCTTATCAGTCTCACTTTACCCCATGATTAGTCTTAAAACTAATATAGGGAGTATCTATATTTACGAGGAGTGCTCCAAGTTTACGCAAAGTCCAAAATCCACTCGGTCCGATCGATTGGCCAAATTTTTGCTTAGAATTCATGTTTGACCAGTATCAGGTTCGCTCGAGCGGACTTAAACAAACAAGGGATTCGCTCGAGCGGACTTCCAGTTCGCTCGAGCGAACTCCTACAAAATACAGTTCGCGTCAGACAGAAACTTCATCGCTCGAGCGCACATAATGTTCGCTCGACCGGACCCTTTTTGCATCAGACAGTAACTAGTTCGCTCGAGCGGACCCATGGTTCGCTCGAGCGAACTGTTCAGAATTCCAATCTGGAATTCTGAACATTTACTCTTCTCTTCCATTCAACCACCACTTGCATACACATTTAAGGATCTCCTATCCTCTTCTCATCCATCATTTAAACACAAATAACACTTCTATTCCATCATTAAGACATCATTAAATCCATAGAACTCAAACAAATCCATAAAATCTTATTTCTACAACAAAGAGGGTTTTGAAAACCCAACTCTTCCAACTCATAGCTCAATAAACCTTGTAGACTAGCATTTTGAATCATAAATGAGCATTATACTTGCCTCTTGAAGTCTATTAGCAAGAATCCTCACTTAACTTGACTTTGAGATGAGGAATCCCCAATGTCAAACTCTATTTCCATAAAAACATGAGAAACACAATCCTATGAGCTATTTGTGCTAGAAACCATGCTCATTCACTCATTACAACTTGGAAACTCATTAAAATGATTAACTACTTACTTGTAGTTTCAAGAGAAGGGATTCTTGAGCTCTTCTTTAAATCCAATCACTCCAATGGAAAACAAACTAAGGAAAAAGATGAGCTTCTTCATAACCTACTTGGAAACAATCCAAATCTCTCTCTCTCTCTCTCTCTCTCTCTCTTGATGAAGAAGAGTGGAAGGAAGGAGAAGGAAGAAGAAATGGGGGGTGTCTAGGGTTTCTCTGCAATGGACTTGGATGGAATGAACTAAAAGGGTTCATCTTAAGCCTTATAAGGGGCTTTTTGCAACTAAGCCCACTCCTTCTTTCCTATTCTCCATTTAAGTCAAATGAAGGCCCACTTGGCCAACTCCTAGTCTAATGACCTCGAGCCAATTACGGAAGTTAACGTACTCGTCGAGATACGCGTGTTGGTATCTAGAGTTTCCGTATTCGACAAAATACGTATAAATCCGTATTTACGAAAAAAGTCTTGTTTCCTTTGTTTAGGTCTAAATCTCATTCAATCCATTTAATACCCTTCATTATCATTTCATTAGGCTTAATTCAGTCATTTGAGACTAATTTGTCTCCCTTTGGTCTTTGACCTTCATTAACTCAATTATTCGTGCTTAATTAGCACTAATCCTAATTAATTAGCCTTAATCGTGATTAGTTCGGGTCAGGGTTTAACAGAAAGTTAATGGAGCCTATTTTTCTAATTAATGGAAAGGAATTAAAACAAGGTCAATCAAATCTCAAGATATTCAAAATCAATTAGAAACAATCTTCTGATTTGGGCAATTGCATTAGCTTCATGTAGTGGATGGGAATAGGGAATAAAAAGGGAAGAACGTGCATAAATGCAGTTAAATGCCGCAGATGACCCGTTACTAAAGTTAAACAAACCAAATGGGTGCCAGTCAAAATCAATTGAACATTCAGTCAAAATCAATTAGCAGCAATTGGCTGGTTTAGGCAATTAGAAGCAGTTCGCTTCATATATATAAATTGATGAGTTCATTTTGTTTTCCCTTTTTTTTTTAATGGGTTTTACAAAGTGGATGAAGAGGAAGGATAAGTTGGGTTTATGCATATTTTAAATCCCACTAGAATATCATGAAGTGATGTTTTGACTAATTAATTTTGAGGGTGAAACTTAGCCAAAATTAGGGTCAGACCCTCCATGAGCCCACCCAAGGTAAATTTGAGCCAAGCTTGGGCCCGAATTTGAAACCCACGTGGAATTCAGGTTGAGTTTTGGTTTGGGGCCTTCGTGCTTTGGGCGTCCAAACTCTATCTTGGCATGTGACTCATTGAATTATCTAGCTATATATGATGTATAAAGCATAGTCTATGTACTACAATAAATTCGAAGTATAAATAAGATTTCTACCTTTCACAAAGTAGAGGTACTCAAGCCGTCCTCTGTCCAACCCAACTCAACTGAAATTGCATTCGGGAAGGGAATTTACAATTTGGATCAGGGTAATCAGGTCAACTCAGGTCTTCCACTGCGGGTACAACTTGCATTGGGCCGACCCAAACATGCACAGGCCGACCTAGAAAAGTTGGATTCTGGGTTTGGCTTGCTCGAGTTTGGGTTGGTCTGGGCCATGGTTCTAAAGCCTGCATTTAATTCGGGCCAGGTTTAGACATCAAGTATCCAAATTTGACTTTGCTACTACAAACAGTATATATATATATATATATATATATATATATATATATATATATGCAAATGCTCCTATGAGAGATATCTTTCAACTTATATGAGAGATATGAGTGTGAGCTCTTACATTTAAGTTGTTGGCATTAAATATGGATGTGAAAGCCCCACTATCTCTCGTAGTAAGGTGAGAGCATCCTTCATAAGAGCATCTCTCATAGTTATAATACATGATATACAATAATTTGTATGCTCTATATCAAGTATGTAAACTTAATTTTATATATTATGAAAAGTAAACCAAACCAAAATATCTCGACACCCGACGCAACCCATGTCAACTGGCCTTAACCCAAACTGCACCTGAGTACAGTAGGACATGCATTTTTTGATCGGGTTTGAGTAAACCCACAAGAAATTTGGGCCTGGCTCAGATATTGCCAGCACCTTACCCAACCCGCCCGGGTCACACCAAGGTTTAGCTGTACGCAAGTCGAGCTGGCATCTGGTTGACTCAAGTGCTCAACATCATCCGCCAGATTCCACCTGAGCCCAAAAAAAAAAACTTGTGTTAATTAGGGATTTCCAAAAGGACAGGCCAACCTAGTCTAGGCCCACATTTATTAGGGGAGCTGGAAAGTTCAAGCCCAGACGGACAATTTGGTTTGGGATTAGTCCATTACACAAGATTCGAAGGAGATCGGATCCATGTTTCTCTAAAATAGGGAGATATTGTGTCATCATATCAATCATGAAACTGTATAATAAAATCTCATGCCAACTAATGCAACCGCTTGGAGTCTTGGTATGGAAAAAAAGACAAATAAGATTTTATACAGTTGACATGATTTGGTAAGATGACATAGTATCTCCCTGCTTGAGCGATCCGACTCGATTTGAAGTTAGTGGATTGGAACTTGGAAGTTATCAAAGATTTTTATATCATGGTAGCGACATTAACTCGGAACATTGGATGCCAACCATACATAAAATTCGCAGGGCATTGCGTACTTATCCTTCTAAAAAAAAATTATTCCTCGAGTGGCTCTGCTTTGATTCTGTGGCATACTTTGCAAGTTGCAACGGCTCATATGTTGGAACGCAAAGCTGATAACCTGTCAATCTTTTTCGATTCAATCCTTTTAATTAGACTAGTGAGATATTTTTCAAGGAAAAAGCCAAAAGGGTGTCTGATCATTCACACGTTGCTTAAAATGGTTTGATCAGATGTTGTCACATGCAATTGCCCTATATAATAATTTAGTGCCTCTTTTAAGCATTAACCATTTAGAGCATTTTTTAGATAAAATCTTAGAAATCTAATACATACACATGGTCAAATGAGCTCCTCCACCGAGGATTATTGAAGGGGCGATGGGTGAAAGAGGGTTATTTTTCACCTATGCATTCAAACAGCGTGTTGTCAAATGGGTCCATTGCATTCAACTGTGGGTGTTTCTTTGCATTGAATTGGATGCAATGAGAGTTCTTGGTCAAATAGGCTCTTCTAATTGCGTGGAACCGAAATGTATAGAAATTTATGGTCAAATGAGCTCATTTATTTATATGAAATTATGGGTCTAATTATTTGTATGAGTCACCTCAGTAACTCGTAAGTAAAACAAGTTCCAACATACACACAGAGGTGCTAAGCCATGCCCTAAAATAGATGTTTCAAGAAGAAATTAGGATTTATTTTTTTCATCATATTCATTGATGATTATTCTCTTTAGTCTTTATAGCTAGTTATGTACATCTAATATAATCATTTACTATAAGTTGGATTGGGGTGAGGAATTGCCACCCGAAAATTAAAATGACACTAATATGTAAGGAACCGTTTGGGAAGGAGGTAAAATGGGGGGGAGGAGAAAAGTGGGGTGGGGGTGGGGGGTGGAAATGAAAAATGAGGATGTTTGGGAAGGGGGAGGATAAAATGGAGGGAAAAGGAGTGTGGAGCCCACTCAAAAATGGCCCCCCAAAACAGGGGGAAAATGAGGGCAAAAGAGGAGAATTTGTGGGAAATGACTAAACTGTCATTTTTGTCCAATTGAAACTTTTGCAAAATCAATGGTAAATTGGTTTTTGTCTCTCTAACTCACAAACAAACAAAATTATAACTTTTCACTTTTATTTCCCCTACTTTTTGACTTCCCAAACAAAAGAAGGTAAAATTAATTTTCCCTCCCCTCCCCCTTCCCCAACATACTATAATGCTATGTTTGGGAAGGGGGGGAGGGGAGGAGAGGGAAAATTAATTTTACTTCTTCTTGTTTGGATAGTCAAAAGGTAGGGGGAAGAAAAGTGAAAAAGTACAATTTTGTTTATTTGTGAGGTAAAGAGACAATTACCATTTTATCCTTACTTTTACAAAAGTTTCAATAGGACAGAAGAGCAGTTTAGTAATTTCTTCACTTTTCCCCCATTTGCCCCTCATTTTTCCCCTACTTTTGAGGGGAAAATTTTGGAGTGGGCCCCACACTCATTTTCCCCTCACTTTCCCCTCCCCCCTTCTCAAACATCCTCAATTCCCACTTTCCCTCCATTTTCTCCTCTTTTTTTTCCTCCCCCCATTTTACCCCATTCTCAAAGAGCCCGTTCATTTATTAGAATTCCAAGAATTCTTGTTTGGGGAATTCTTGAATTCCTAGACAATGTGGAATTCCAAAATCCTCCTAAAGGCATGAGCATTTTGGAATTCCACCAAAATGCAAAGAAGGTGGAATTCCTAAAGGCTAATTGAGACTTATTATGTGCTGGAATTCATAAATTCTTGTAAAGAAACAGTGGATTTGAAAATGCAATGGGACATGATGTCACATCATGTCTCAAAAACCCCAACCACTAGAATTCCAGTCAGGAATTCTAGTAAAGAAACAGTCCCTAAAGGTCACAATGAAGAAAATTTTTAAATGAAGGAATTTGAACCCTTTAGGGCATGTTTGGCACTTAATTGGTTAAAGTGAAGTAAAGTGAATACAAACAAAAAATGATAAGGGGTCATATCAAAAGTACACAATTTCAAAATTTCCTCTGAATTTTTCAAAAAAAAGTCAAAAAAGCAACCTCCTTTTTCCACTAAAAGACAAAAAAATTTAACTTTTCTATATAAAAAATAAAAAAGATTCCATATCAAACAACTAAAAACAAAACACTATCATAACACCTTATATTTTATTCTCTCTTGATTTGATACTTCACCTCACCATACTTCAATTTACTATACATCCAAACAGCATTTAGCGAGGCATCTAAAAGTCATCTTTCGTCGGAAAAAAAAAAAAAAAGAAAAATGAAAAAAGAGTAGTGGTAACGTGGGATCGATGCTCCAGAATGCTCTCTTTTGGCCTTGAGAGGACAGCGATTGGACAACCATGACCATGAGTGTGACGATATCCACATTAGTACATCCCAATATATTTCTTGGGTAGAGTGCAGAATTCAAAGTAGACCACTAAAAGGTTCAAGAACTCTTTAAATCTCGACCACACGTTAGGCATGCAAAATATCTCTGACTGTGACAAGAGAAAATACGGTTACATATGAAAGAGGTGGACCACGTGAACTGGTAATCTAACAATGCTTTTGTTATGATTATGTATGATAAAACAAATGAGTTGAAGGCCTCTGCCTAGAATCATGAATTTTACACATGAGTGATATAGAGATCTAAACCGTGGATCTGTGAATTTAAGCTATGAAAAAAATAAAAAAAAAAGATAAGTGCCCTAAATAATTAAGTGGGTAACGGGTTGAATTGGGTCAACCCATGTCAGGTGTGATTTTAAGCTATATGACCTGTCTAGTAAATAGATTTCATCATCATGGTATCTTAGGCTAATATATACCTGTATTGTATTGGCTCTTGATTCAGGCCTGCTTTTGCTGTATGCCAATTTAAACTGTGACGAGATTTATAAGAATATGTGCCAACAATTTTGTCGTATAAATGGTGACGGGTCAGGCCAGGTCACCTATTCAATCTTCCAAGTTACCATCCCTACAAAATGAATTAAATAGTTTTGATCTAATCAATCTAGCAGGTGTTTGCATTCTCGTGGCCCACCAAGTGCCAGATCTGCTAAATCCGTTACCTAAAAAGGCCGATCACGCTGCCCAAACCAAAAAGAAAATAAAAGCCCGATCACCGACCACTAATATTACAATGGGCTACCGAATATAGTCTGGCCCGTGTGGGCGTGAGCAAGCCACGATACAAGCACAGCCAGTCTCGTGGCCCACGCAGCTGCCAGCTCACCCATTCTCTTGTACTCTCAATTATCCCCTATCTCTTCGCCTAGGTGAGCCCACATGTTGATAATCCCAATTGTTTGGAAATGGATGCCCTGTTTGGACCAAACGGGGAAGCCTCTTTGGACCAACCGGGGGAGCCACATAGGGTTGAGATGCCACATCCTATCTCCTCAAAAAAATTTCATCCCCTTGAAAAAAAAAAAAATTCCTCTTCCCATGTGGTACCCCCTTATTGGGTCAATTGGGACCAAACAAGGGGATATGGATCTCAATTGTTCATCTTGAATCTCATCTTTTCCTAATGAGGCATCTTCAAATTTCACTTCCAAATATATATATATATATATATATGAAGATGTTCCTATAAGAGATATCTCTCATTTTATATGAGAGATATGGGTAACGCCTTCACATTTAAATTGTAGGCATTAGATATGGAAGTGAAGGCCCTCACTTTATCTGTCATTTAAGGTAAGAGATATCTCTCATAAGAGCATCTCCTATATATATAGGGGGCATTCACGTGCATCCATCCCTCACCCTCACCATAGGGTGAGGGACATTTACATGACTTTCCTTATTTGTACGGCTTTTCCTCTTTTGCATATGAATATACTAATCTCTCTAAACTCAGAGGGAAGCTGAGTAAACTCCCATGTAATTCCAATGCGGTAGTACAGTTTCGAACATAACCTTCGGATGCAATCCGTGATCCTAGGCCAACTATCCTACGGATGGTTTAAAATCTCAATCTCGGTCGCGATATCAGCCGGGCCGAAAAACCGATATGATATCGGTATCGGTCACGGTCATCGCGGTGTGAATTTTTTTTAATCCAAAAAAATTTGCAAAAATATCCAAAAAATTCATAATATTATAAAATGATGGAATACAATATTTTTTTTCCATTATTAACAACAATAAATCAAAATCTCGGTCACCTTAAGTTATGAGTCCTGTCTGTGTCGCAGTTCACTGTATTCTTTTGTATTTCATATAATGCAACCATTATTGATGCACATGATCAATTTATTAGTGTAAAATATAAGAAAATAAAGATAACATATCAATCATCATTTAATACTAACTTAATCATCAAATAAGTTGTGAAATTCAAGACCTTGAAGATGAGACATTAAAAAATGATATATTATAATTCAAATATTAAAAAATCCAAAAATAAAATAATTAAAATAAAAATAGAAATGATGTTTATGACTATGAGGGTATGAGTAGATGTAGATCTATCATCTACACACTATTAATAAGTCTTTGGTATTACAAATATTCTAACAAGTAACAACAATATTTTAAATTTTTTTTAATAAAATCATTTTCAAAATCCTAAATATATAGATATAGTATAAAAGTATGTAGATCAATCATTTATACACCATACAATGATCATGAATCATTAAAAGAACATAGTTATGATGAAATTCCCAAAAAATGATATATAATAATTCAAATATTAAAAAACCCGAAAAAAAAAATTGAAAAAAAAAGTTCAAAATCATGTGTATGAGTAGATCTAGCATGAAAGTATGTAGTTCTAACTTCTAAATGAAGAACACAACACAAATGACAAACCCAATGATTTCTATACTTCATAAAAAAAAAAAAAAACATAATAAAATGCTTTAGGTTGATTTTGTCTTACCTTAGATAATATTTTCTTCAAAAAATTAATTTGGGATTTGAAAATATGCAAGAGGGAGTAGGGCTGCTGCTATGGGCAGTAAGGAAATGAGAAGAGACGAGAAGAATATGAAGATGGGGAAAAAGTTGCAAAAATTAAGGTTTTTACCCTTTTTATATCATCTCGGCCGATATTTTCAAAATATCGGCTGAGATATAGGTTCACACGAAATAAATATCATATCGGCTGATATTTTGAGATATTTTGGAGATATTTTGCCGAGACCGAGTCATATCGGCCGATACCAAGTCATATCGGCTGATATGACTAGGTATCGGCCAAGATTTTAATCCATTTTCCTATCCCTTAGAATTACCAAACATAATTGATAATGAGATGAAGGTGAAATTTAATCAAGAGTTCAGATAGTCAGTTGCATCTATCACACGGAACCTTGTATAGGTCTTTAAAACTCTCATCAAGATGTCACGTAATGATAATCCAAACAAACAATTCAAAATTAATGTGATCTGAATCATCTGATCCCCTCCTATGCTATATCCTAGAATACCACTTTAATGGAAGTGGATCCTATTATTTAATTGACTTTTAAGCACTAATCATATGTTCAGTCCAATGATAGAATCGAATTCTAAAGTAAAATTTGAGAATAAATCACTAGAGGAGATAGGATTCATCTTCAGCGATCTAGATTAGTTCCACAGAGGCCCCACATCCTGATGAAGTTTAAAGCCAGCATGCGTATAATGGCTGGGATCCGGACTCATCCATCCTTAGTTCTTTACCTTCTTCTTGTACAGTTGTATCCGCCGCGGCAAATGCCAACTGCCAAGTCATCACCCTTTCCTTTTCGAACAGCAGTAAAAAGAGAGGCTGTTAAGAAATCGCCACGACTGGTCAGCCTCAGCTATATCCACTCTCCCACCTTCTCTTTAATGGCGTAAGCTCGACGCATCCTCCTCTCTTTATCTCTCTCTCTCTCTCTATCTTTCTCTTTCGTTGCTTGCGCAGGGATATCATTAAGACGATACGATGCCGCCTTCTCCCCACGAACCAGACAACGAAACCAGCTTGAGCTTACTCCCCACTCGACCCCTCCCAAGCGAAGACGAAGCAGAAGATGACGAAGAAACTGCCTACAGCTCCTCCGACAAGATCGCGATCGTCGGAACCGACGAAGACGACAGCGTCGACGGCAGAGATTCCTCCTACGTTCCCCCCTTTTCGTGGAAGAAACTCTGGCTCTTCACCGGCCCTGGTTTTCTAATGAGCATTGCGTTTCTCGATCCCGGGAACCTTGAGGGAGATCTGCAGGCCGGCGCCGTAGCCGGCTACTCGCTGCTTTGGGTGCTCATGTGGGCCACCATCATGGGGCTCTTGATTCAGCTGCTCTCGGCTCGGCTCGGCGTGGCGACGGGACGGCACCTGGCGGAGCTTTGTCGGGATGAGTATCCGCCGTGGGCGAGGATCACGCTTTGGGTGATGGCGGAGGTGGCGCTGATAGGGGCGGATATTCAGGAGGTGATTGGAAGCGCAATCGCCATTAAGATATTGAGTCATGGAGTGGTCCCGCTCTGGGCCGGAGTTCTCATCACTGCGTTTGATTGGTAATTAGGGCTTCTTTTCTTTTCTTTTTTTTTTTTGGCTTGTCTTTTCGTGCAGTAATTCTTATCTACCATTCTTATCTGCTTTGTTTGGTAACTAGAGTAGTTTCGATGCATTTGAAATGGTCCGTTTAGTAGTCCGTGGTAGCACTAGAAATTGTTGTCCGCCCGCCCCCGCCCCCGCCCCCCCACTCATCTGCATGCGCAGCCTGGTGGGACCTCATTTTGGTGGGCTACTGGACTCTCCTTTAGTTTGCTGTTAGGATCACTTCTACTTTGGCCCTTACAAGGATACAAATTACAAAGTGAAAACGTTAATGGTTTTTTTTGGTCACATCTCTGTTTGTGCATACGTGGGACGTCAAGAGCATTTGAAGCAAATAAGGATTATCGACCAAAATCGCGTTGATTGTACAGTTTTTGAAGCATTGGGTCTCGATCTAGGATATAGGAATACCAAAATCGCGTTGATTGTTACAGTTTTTGAAGCACTGGGTCTCCATCTAGGATATAGGAACGGAGGAGAAAAGGCAGTGGTTCAAGTTTGTAACCTGTTGATACTCTTTGATTGGATATTTATAAGGTTGTTGAACCGAGGCAGGTTCTTGATTGAGGTATAAAATCAAACGTGGATACTTACTTGGGGCTGTTTGTTTTGTCTAATTGAATTATTAGGAATCCTCAGACTTAGTATAAGTGGCTAAAGGGAAGTTGACAAATGAATACTCAACCATCACCTTATTAATTCAAATTCTTGGTAATACCAAACCATCACCTTAGTAATTCAAATTCTTGGGAATACCTTACTAATTCAAATCCTAGGGAAGTGAAGGTCTTATTTACGTCGTTTCCTTATATCCATCACTCCTCACCACATATCCTTCACCCTCCACTTCTTTAATAATCCTTTGGAGCTCATTTGACCATGTAGTATTCCTATGCATTCAATTCATATGTATTCGTTGCAGACAAACAAACCCCAGTAGGTCTAAGTGATGCAAATGGGCTTGGTTGGGAAAGAATTATGGTGTATTTTGATTTTGGATTTGATGAGGATGCTAGTGGATCTTGACCCGGCTTCAGCTAAAAAAAAAAAAAAAAAAATCAATGGTTATATGAGGCAAGAAGTGGGGCTCATACAAGTAACTCAAGATCTACAAGCCTCAAAATAGGTCCGTTGGTATTTATACAATTGGGCTCTCGAAAAGGCAACATGATATGATTCAAGCTATGTAGACTTGAAACAACAATATGATCCATGTTTTGTAGACTTGTAATGGTGTCTCTTTTAATTAATACAATACATGCTCTAGTTGTTCAAAAACATGCAAGGATCGTTATACGATAAATTCTAGATCCTATACATATGGATAGGGATCCTGATTTAAATTTTTCTACGGATTTGGAAACATGTTCCATGATCATTTTTACCTAGAGTGAGAATTTTGAATGTTTGGATGGATGCTCATTGACATACTTAAGATCCAGCCTTGAAATATTGACTTAGGCTAACTACCTTGCTTGTTAATTAATTATTTATTTATATATTTTTGTTAAATAGTTAGTTTGCCGCACCTTTAACACCTAGGCATTTTGGGTGTATTGGTTAGCGGCCTAAAATGATATCAGAGCCAACACGTCCCAGGTTCGAATCCATGCAAGGCAAAAAAAAGGCCACATGCTGCGTCTTGTGTGCGGGCTCATGTGCGCAGGGCAAAGAGGTTCCATGCCGCAATCTTGGATGGGCATGTGCTTCAAAGTTCAGGCGGTGTCCCTCTCGAGGGGGGGTGTTAAATAGTTAGTTTGCCGCACCTTTAACGCCTAGGCATTTTGGGTGTATTGGTTAGCAACTTGAGTTTTTTGCTACATTGGAGACTCAAACTGATGCCCGCCCATTCACACATCCATGTCCCTTATCAGCCTACAGCTTCGGGACCTGGATTGTTTATTTTATTACGCGAAGAACTTGGACAATTTTCACCCATAGCCATTACCCATGCATGGTGAGTCAGGGTCTAGTTAATGAATTAAAATTGGGTGCTTAAAACCAAGTAACTCTGATAGAGTCAACTTGAATTCGTGTAACTAACATGAGTCCTTGTTTAAATATTTGGAACCTTGAGTTTGGTCCAAATTGTTCGTTCACTAGGTTTATTTGGTCCCATTCAAGTGAGTCTCATTTGTTTAGGCCTTATCTCACATTGCCACTCAGATGGCAATGGGTCTGGTTAAAACAGGTGATCCACTCACACCCGCTCGCTCATATTGGGGACGGGTTCGACAATTGGTCTGTTGGGTTCAAGACGGGTATGTGTTTTCAAAATTTGCCCCAAGTTGGCGTCAGGATGGGTCCAGGTTTTGAGTGCTTTTACCCTCCCCCACCCTGGTTATATGTCCAGTATATTTTTTGTGAGTATTGTATGCAACACTGTTGTAGTAGAGTATGCAATGCTGTTGTAGTAGTGTAGGCAACAAGTACCCTGTAAGAACATCAGCTCACAGGTTTGAGACTCACCCTTAACACGTTATGGATGGAATTTTTTTTTTTTTTTTTTAATAAAAAATGAACAACATTGTAATGGGTCGGGTTTGATATTAAAAAGGAAAGAAAAAAAAAAAAAACTCCGTGGGTCAGGTTTGGGGTGGGTTACATGCCACTCGGGTCAGGTTCGTCGGCCTAGACCTGAACCCGACCCTATCTGTTGCCATCCCTAACTGCCACGCATTCGATATGGATTGAAAAGGAAGTTGGTTTTTTAGTTTGAGTTTTTTTTTTTTTTTTTTTCTTTTTTTACTTATTTCAGTTCCTTTTGTCTTTTCACTGGTTTTGGAAGAGAAATTTTAACATATATCAACTCTGTTGTCAATTACTGAGAAAAATTGTTCATTGTCATCATCAACTTTCAACTTTAGTTTGTTTGTGAATTCTTCTTCTCCACTTATACTTGGCCGACGTTTCTTTCACACCAAAGTTTAACATTTGGTTCTATTAACTTCATTCCAAGTCTTTATTAGCTCTCCTCCCCTTTTTTAGTGCCTCATGTTTTATACCCTTCCATTTTTCGTATAACGGTTATTTCTGGTCCTGTAAACATATGCCCTTACCATCTCACATGACATTCTGTCAATTTCTCATAGATTTGTTGATACACCCATAGGTTTCCTACTATATGTCATATTAGAATTCGTATGTCCAGTCGCATGTATTTTTTGTCATCTTGTTTTTCTTTGTTGCCTGACATTGAGTTTTATATAGCAATGTAGGTTCGTCTTGCTCTCTTTAACTGAAGCAGCATCGATGATGACCTAACACATGATTAACTTGTCTCCACTTTGCCCACATTGCACCATTCTTATTTATAATATCCTCGGCAAGCCCTCTGTTTTGTTTTATAGTTTCCTTCAAGTATTGGAAGCTGATTCCTAATTATGAAAATCAATTAAATGTACTTATTTCAGTTCATTTCATATGCATACACTTCCAAATATATTTACTAATCAGGATTGAAACATTCATTTTCTACAAATTTCTCTTTCTATAATATTCTTCTTTTGATTATTTAAAACAATTTTTAGAGCTTAATGCAGAAAACTGTTGGACTCAGTTTGGCTTGTACAATTAGATCTGGTTTTTCACCCGAAATCCTTTTCCCCCTTATTTGGTCAAATTGGCCGGCCTGATCCTTCTGTTGCCCTTTTTGGTTGGGGTTCGCTAGATTATCCATTCGCTGGGAATTTTGCACCAGTGGACCAATGATGTTGATACACAATGGATCAAATCAATGAAAAAAAAAAAAAAAATGAAATGATTGATTCCTATCACTTTGATCCTAGTAAATGGTGAAGACTATGAAACTGTAGTTTCAGGTGGTTCTGCAAGTTACCTGAATACTCTCTCTCTCTCTCTCTCTCTCTCTCTCTCTCTCAAATGGTGCTGTTGGTTTGATATGTTTTATGCAGTTTCATCTTTCTATTTCTTGAGAACTATGGAGTGAGAAAACTGGAAGCTTTTTTTGCAATTCTCATTGCAACTATGGCGATCTCATTCGCATGGATGTTTGGCGAAACGAAGCCCAATGGCAAGGAACTTTTAATAGGTATAGATGTTTTTCAATTAAAGTGCGCCCCCCAACCCCCAGCCCCCGCTCCCTCAAAATCCCTTCTTCCCTTCCTCCTCTCTTTTCTTGATTATTGGAAATGTATGCATAAATTGGTTTCTCCTCTATCAGGTGTTTTAGTTCCCAAACTAAGCTCGAAAACCATACAGAAGGCAGTTGGAATAGTTGGTTGTGTGATCATGCCACACAATGTATTCTTACATTCAGCTCTCGTTCAGTCTAGAAAGATCAATGCTAGCAAGAAAGGTCGGGTTCAAGAGGCCCTCAATTACTACTCTATTGAATCTACCATCGCGCTCTTCATCTCTTTTATGATCAATTTGTTTGTAACGACTGTTTTTGCAAAGGGATTCTATGGTACAAAGGAAGCTGATAGTATAGGCCTTGTAAATGCTGGGCAGTATCTGCAAGAGAAGTATGGGGGAGGCCTTTTTCCAATTCTTTACATTTGGGGAATTGGGTTATTAGCGGCTGGACAGAGTAGCACCATCACCGGCACCTATGCAGGGCAGTTTATCATGGGAGGATTTCTCAATCTCCGTATAAAGAAATGGCTGAGAGCGTTAATCACTAGAAGCTTTGCGATTGTGCCAACCATAATTGTCGCACTTGTTTTTGAAACTTCTGATGGTGCATTAGATACTATGAATGAGTGGCTTAATATTCTTCAATCAGTTCAGATCCCATTTGCAGTTATTCCACTTCTTTGCTTGGTTTCCAAGGAGCAAGTCATGGGGGTTTTTAAAATTGGAACTGTACTTAAAGTAAGTTGCAACCTTCCATTTACTCATTGATTTTTCTAGTTCTGCTGCCATGCATCTTATCTCATGACCATCTATGCTGAATTTTCAAATTGTGCTGCAACATGATTGCCCTTTGCTTTGCTTTCTGCATAAGACCAAGGATTGCTTTTGAGCTGTTCCAAAGAATTGCTGAGAATAACACTTTTTTACTATTTCCAAGGAAAAAAATGGATTTGATGTATTAAAATATTTCCTAGACATTGAATTTTAAAATTATGACACATTGTTTTTCATATCTTAATGGCTGCAACCAGTAGTAGTTAACCATATGAGAGAGAATAGTCAGTTTGAAAAGCATTCTCGTAAAGGCTCTTTGTATCTTTAAGGATGCATTTATGGGTTCAAAATTCGAACTTTTGTGTTTTCTCATCTTTACCGTCTCTTTCCAAATGCTTCAACTTTCTTCTTTCATGATTCATGCATTACTGGTTTGCTGTTTCACAAAGAAACAAGCAGTGTGGGCCTCGTATTCTAGGAACAGAGTTTTCCAAGCATCTGCAGTGTTGGATAATCACCAGATAGGAAATCACTGTTGTTAAGATAGCATATTAAACCATGTCCTTGCCCAAATTTTGTTTGATTTTCAACTTTTGTGATTATCTCCATCAAAATTCTTTCACTGCTATGAGAACACTTAGAATCGCATGCGTGTTTCTATTAATTTGCCTATATTTAACTTAATAGTGTATGATATTGACAGCCACCAATAGTAACTCAATCTCAAATTGAACTAATTTATGAGGGCTATATAATTTATAATAATAATTATTATTATTGTTATTATTGCTATTATCATTATCATTTTGATTGGTAACTGAAACCTGTATTGAAAAAAAAAGAAAAAGAGCGGCAATATATGAGCACTACATCATCCCCCTACGAAAATCGAACAAACAATACAGTTCAAGATAGAAACAACAAATAATTTTCTCTTTGTCGTTCTAGTCTCATTTAAGATCTCATAACAATAGAAGAAAGTAGAGAGCACAAACTATTTCTCATTCTCTTATCTCTGTCATAAATCCTAATCCCTAATATGAGCACAGGAGTGGCCTTTTTCATTCAAATTTTCAATGACAAGAACTATACTAATGGCTTGCACCTAAAAATTAAACATTTTTATAATTTTCCTTGTTGGCACATGTAGCACTTTTCCTTCCTTTCTGCATTTTTAATATTTTTTTTTACCTTGATGCTCCATTGAGATGATTGTGGTTCGAAACATTTCATTCCCATACTAAAACCTGAACCATCTTCCAAAATAGAGTTGACTACTTTATATCAATTTTCATTTCTCATTTCATAATTCCTACCTACGACCAGAAGTGTTGAACATAAAGGAATGGCAAGAGGTCCTCTACAAAAGTCCTTGTATGAAGTGTGTAGTGCCAACATGCATGTGCTGCACTGTCATCAAATACTTGCTCACCTGTTGCAAGTGAACTGCCAACATGCATGTGCTATTTATCTTATGCACATGTTTGCACGATTTTTTTGCATAAATGTTTTCATATTGGAGTTGTGGTTGTAGGTGGTGGCATGGATAGTGGCCCTGCTGGTGATGGTGATCAATGGGTATCTCTTGGTGGAATTCTTCTCTTCTGAAGTAAATGGTCCATTGTTCGGTTCTATTGTTTGTGCCGTCACAGCTGCTTATGCGGCATTTATTATTTATCTTATTTCACCTGGTGGTGTTTTTTCCACTTGGCTCGGCCGAGCGCTGCCTAAGAAGATCACCAGCACCGAGAATTGAAGAAAAACAAAGTTAAATTAACTACCAACCTCGGTCCAAAATATTACAATTAAGTTGTAAGCTGCCAAGTTGCAGAGGGTTGTGTTGCTGTTTCCATTGTGTTGTCCCATATCAAGCATATGCCATTGTTGTATGGTTTGGACATTGTGTCTATGGAGTAACACTAGATGCTTACCAGCATCAATTCAAAGTCTACACATGCCCATCTATAAGACCCCAAAGTGTGCATTTATTTCCTGTAATATTTCAGAGGCATGTGAGTTGATCTTCCTGCTGGCATATTTATGGCTTCTCGAGCATTATTCTCAACTGTTTCATGTAGCTCATCAGACATACTATGAATACAATACTTTAGGCTAGTGAATGTAGATTAAATTATGTATTGAATAAATCAGAGAAAGATATAACTAGTGCTGCCATGCGTCTTGCTTTCCAGGCCAATTGAAGGAACAATCTGGTTGAGAATCTGTTCTATGTTCGAAGAAGTTTTCTCAGTTTATTTACATGTATGAGAACAAAGCATATTCCACTATTGTGTAAAGCGTATGTATATTTTGTTATGATCGAATGTCCCTGAGTTCGAGTCCCCATGATCAGTGGGGCCCTATGTGGGCCCCATTAAGTTTGTATGGCGAGGGATGGTGATCGTCCCAAAACAAGGTTTGTAAATATAACTTATACCTAGCTGCTATCTCTACTCGAGTAAAGATGTTAACCGAGCGCCGTATCTACTGGGACAAAAAGGCTAAGTTGTATTGGTTTCTGAATTCCTAAATTAATCCTATTAGAAGAGGAAGTAATGATTTGAGGTTATAATTCCTAAATTAGCAATTTAAAGACAAGATTTGATTCAATTAAAAAAAGGTCTTAGGGTACGAATCCACCCCAACCTTGTGCAGTGGTGAATATAGACTTAGGGTTTCACTATTGATGCTTTAAAGACTTGTTTTAGTTACAAACCGCTACAGAGTTACCAAATAAATTGTACGGGTTTAGATTTGGGCATAACCTATCTCTATGGCATAGATTATCCTAAATTTAACTCCACACATATTCAAGCACTATTATATGAAATACAAGAATAAAATATCAAAACTAGATCTTGTATTAATAAATAAATTTAAATTCAATACATGGATAGTATTCATGTCATATAATTAAAGCATCCAAAATAAAACTCTAGAACCTATACATCACCATAACAGAGAACTAGGGCTTCATCATAACCCTAAGATAGAGATTTAGTTACTCATGAAGGGAGATTGATGAAAAATCCTTGATGAAATCCCATTAATGCTCCATCCAATGCTCCAAAACCAATCTCTAGTTCTTCTCTCCAAACATGAATGAATGAAAAACGAGTTTTGGGCTTGCTTTTATAGATTTTTCTTCAAAAACTTGAGGGAGGCGGAGTCCACCCGGGCCTGGCGTCCAAACGCCTAGAGGTAGTAGCCTCGGGTGCAAATTATGGGTTTGACGTCCGGACGCCTGGAGGTAGTATGTCCAGATCGTTTGGTTCTTTCCATTTTTCTCCAATTAGCTCTGAATTTCAGTCCTTTTATCTACAGTGCCGGCAAACAAGAAATTATCACAATTAAGGTTTATATAATAGCATTCCAATGTGTAACAAGGTCATCATTGAGGAGTTTAAATGGTATAACTAGGTTCTCATTAGAAGGATGCACATGAATATCCCCCATGTGTGTGTCCCTAAAATGGAATGAGTGTGTGTGTCTAAAATGGAATGAGTGTTGACTTCATCCGATGTGTGTCTCTCTAAAATGGAATGAATGTTGACTTGATCCAATTCTTGTGTGTTGTCATTTGAGCCTTCTTTATATACTAGCCGTAAGTGGGCCTTTCTTGAAATTTTGTTGGTAATTGGCCAGTATCCGCTACCACAGATGTTGCACTTGGCCAAAAAAAAGTAATCCTTTATGAAATTCTTTTATCAGAATTCTTGGTCATGAATGGACTTCTCTTCCTTTTAGTAAGAGTCATTGTAAAAATAATGGTTTACATATTATTGTTAATTGTTACTGTACTTTGTCCTCCAATAAGCACTATGAAGCACAGAAGTTTCCAACCATGATGTATTAGGTCTTCCAATCTTACCCAAGAACTGTCCAACATTGCCTGCAGGAGCTGTGATGTTGGAAAGTCATTTGCTGCTATTGGCATCTCCAACGACTGTCTAGAGGTATCTTGAAAATATAAAAATTATAAGAATATGCAGGGTTTCTAAGATTGAATTCGTGAGAGGGTCTGAAATCTGGATTCCTAACTGCAATGTATGTAGGCTTTTAATTTTTTTTTTTTTTTGTTAATATAGTGGATATTGAGGGTAGCATCTACTCTCTCTCATGAAGAGAAACTGCAGTGTAGAGTGGGGTTTGTTTTGTGTAACCAATTCGCAAGGGCACAAAGGGATACTCTTATAAAACCTCCTAAGTGATATGGAAACACCAAGCATCTAATGAAGGCCAGTATAGAGTGGAGGTGTGTACATGTTTAATTTTTTCTTTTTTTATATTAGCAAATTAGTTAAAGTACTGTCTGTAATGTCATTACATACTAGTGCAGCTAGCAAAAAAATGAAACTTGATTTTTTTTAACTACATAAATGGCTTTAATTAGTTGTATTTATATTAAAAAATTTCAAGAATTACTGTGTTTCCATAATTTCACTGTAAGTTCCATTAAATGAAAACATCTACATTTATAATCAAATATTGAACTAACTTTATCCTAAAGATAAGGATAATCTACTAACATCCTAACAACATTTTGTTTTCTCCAACAAATATATCATCCATTGATTTACAATGTAGTGATATATAAGAAGCATAAAGTAGGGACATGTCATGGATGCAGCAGGGACACAATTTTTTACACACAATAAATATTGGATATGATGCAAGTTTATGTGTATCATAGGTAGCTAGCAGGTTGCATCTAGTTTCAAATGTCTGAATAGGGCTACCCTTAAGAGTAATATTTGCCATAGGATCAAGTCAAGTCAAGAGACATCATTTATTAATTGGAGAGTAAAATCCTCTGTTTCATTGAATCATGTGTATCAGGCATGGTTCACTACTGGAGAGTCTTCTTCATGGTTCTTGGCATGATTGAAATCAATGGTTAATATTACTCTAATCAGTGTGATATGGGCCCATTACCACTTCAAGGGAAAATGTTTATGTCTACCTGTCTGCTACAATGAGTGGGGCGCCCATAGATCAAACTTGAAAAGATAAAACTTGCAAGTGCATAAAAAAGAAAGGAAGTAACTGTTGAGTCTTTTGTTGTTTAACAAAATACTGCAGCGATTCTTCTTCTTAGAACAGTTTGTAAACTTGAATTAAGGTGAAGAAAAGGAAGCATATAAACCAGCATATGATGTTTCTTCATTTAAAAATACATGCACAAGTCTATTATAAACTTATAAAAATCACATAGCTCATTCTTTTTGGTACATAGAAGGCACAAATGTATTTCGAGCCGAGGACATCTTTCCCAGAAGGAGAATGCCTTAAATTAACACTCGAATCATGTGATTGACATCCACATATCCCATTAATTCTTTTACTTTCCCAACAATACGAGAGCAGCTCCATACACCATACTTCAGTTACATTCATGTATCTGCCATGGGTTTAGAAGGTTGCTTTTGTACTATTCACCGGGTTAAGGTTTCCAGAGTGTATCTTTTATGCACTTCAGCTTATGAAGAACATCTCGCATACTAATGCGCATGTCAGGAGAGTCAACAGTGCAACAGTGCAAGATAACCCGACCCCCATAACTGAAACCATGCAATCCTGTTGCATTTTTGCAGTTATCACTTTGCCTTGGTAGAGTAGACGATCGACCTTATGCATTTCAGGATCTACAACTTGCATTGTCATACTTGGGAAAGCTGAAAGTACCCATTTCTTTAAGCTTTGCTCTCCTACAAAAGTAGCGTGGGTTGGACTCTTCCCTGTGAAAAGCTCCAGCAACATGATTCCGTAACTGTATACATCTCCTTTGGTGGATGGTTCCCCTCCCATGCCATATTCTGCATTCAATTCTCATGGCATTAGAAAGGTCTAGTATCAAACATGTATCAAAGAAATTATCATTCCTTCCTTGCTGGAGAGATGTGAATAATATTTCCCTCCCCATTGTGAATGGCTTATGTAATTGAACGAACTACATATTAATCCAAAAAATATGCACACTAACTCACAAGAAATATGTGGAACTCTTCATCCTTTTCATTTTATTGCTTTTTGTGTCCTTGTGTTCGTTGAGTTTCCAAGGCCCTGCCTGGATCTCTGTCACTAAGTCATGCATAAGCCTACAGCTTTTATATTTGATTACCTAAGTTGCCATAGGCCTACAGTTCATGTTATTAGCAACAACCAATTACAGGTGACCAGAATACTAGGTAACCAAGTTCAGGGTTGGAATAAGGACTAACTAATTCACACAGAGGGAAAGAGCTCAGCGTTTCCCCTTTGCCAATATCCTAGTTTCTGTAACATGTTCTGTGAAATGAATTTGAAACTGCAATTCCTAGATTTATACAGCTACCTGTGTAAATAGTTGCATAGTCAAAGTGGTACGGTGGGGATTTTGGGGCTTCAAATGGCTCTGTTTAGATCAGATCCATGTATATCTGGATCGGTTTTAGTTCTCAAAGAGCTTGGACAAGGGTCAAATGCAAATTATTTGGACATCAAACCTGGATCCAGACTCAGAAGTTGTAACCAGATCTTCAAACACTTCTCCTCATCGCACTCTGCATTTACATCCTCGTACTTTACTCCCAGTTTACGGTTTGGGTAAACACGTCGATATATGATTGGATCTGGCTATGGATAATTAATAGATTTAACTAGATACAGACCCTAAATAGGCAAGCGTCCAAAATTGACACTCACATGATTTGGAGTTTAGCACAAAAGTTGGTCTTATCTATCATCATGAAAGCCTTGTCCAAACTATGTTGCGCTTAGCTGCGTTGATTTTCTTTGCCCATTGTAGTCTATCGTAGGCCATTTTTTAAGTTGCACTTCTTCAAATCTATCTTTATTATTACTTCCATTTATGGCCACTCTACACATTTTCCTTACAGGGTCAAAGACTTCCCTTACTATCATTATTGTTGGCCTATGTTAGGCATGTCCAAACCATATAATGAGTCCCTCTTAATTGATCACTTATAGAAGTTAATCTATATTAGACATGTCCAAACCATCTCAAAAGTGCCTATCTTGTTTGTTCGCCTATTTATGCTACTCCGTGTTGCTTTTCAATGTGCTTAGTTCTAATTCATCTTATCCAAGCATTTAAAATTTTTATGCTTTGATTCCAGGTGACTCCTTTTGGTTTATACCCTACACCCGGTGGCTGTGAGAGGAAACACCCCTTTCCCCTGGGCATCTGTGTCTCTCGGACAACAGTAACTTCTCATAGTCTATTATACTCTAAAATAACAGAAAAGTTGATGAGAGTAGTTTATTTCAATTCACTTTTTCACCCTAATTGTTCCTCCTTTTTCTCCCTTGTCAGAATCATTTATCTTTTTATTGAATCAGCATAGCAACTTGAACAAACAAGGAAGAAGATGAAAACCTATGCACCCATTTAAGAAACTCAAGACTCGGATTGTTGAGGCGGGTTAGTCAAACTCGATGTGGAGTGATGAGTTCATGGACAGCCAAACTTGACATGGAACGAGTTCATATTCAGGTTCAACATGGATTCCTTTGTAATTTAGATATTCAACTTTAAATATATTCTTTATTATAATTACTTCTACTTCCAAAGTGGTTTTATACTTCTTTTTCCCCCCTTTTGCTTTTAGTATTTTACATATTCCTTTTTAGAAATCCATTAAAAGATGAGCTCTGTTTTAAAAAAAATCCCAATTGTTTTAGCTTAGCTGTCTTTTACTTTTTCCTTTGTCTTTTCTCTGTAGTTTTTTTCCTTTTTTTATTTTATTTTATTTTATAATAGAGCTTCTTATTTTTATTTATCAGCCAATTATGTTTCTTTCATGCATAGAATTTGGGTTGGGCTCTCCAAAAAGACAAAAAGAGACAATCAATTGGGTCCATCTCAATAATTGTGAGATGGGGAATAGAAAGATCTCAATGACACCAATTTGTTTACAAAATATCAACTCCAATAGATCATCCTAATCTTTTAATCCATGACCCTCAAGTTTAATGGTTTTAAAAAAAATTATCTTTTTATTATTTCAATCCAACGGTGAGTGAGTAACAGGATGTGTGTCAAGTTTCGGCCGGTACCACTTGATCAGGGTCGCGAGTGTGTTCGGGTTGACTTGATCATATAATGATCCGCAAAATGTCTTATCATATGCATCTTTAGGAGAGCCTTTCCTATAGAACGTTTACTCTTTTCTCCTTTCTCGACCAAAAGTTTCCAAAAAAGTTCAAGATTTATAATTGAGTTTCACTTGCTAAGTTTTCAATCTTTTCTTATCCCCCCCTATTTCTTTCTTGTTTGCATTTGCATTGCAATGATTTCTTTGGGATGTCAGAGTCTTTACATTTTGTGTAATTATGAAATCTTATGATAAAATATTTTCTTTTTTTGGTAAGTAATAATATAGTTTCTTACATTAGTGAATATTTGGTTTTTTTTAAATAATTCTTTTTTTTTAATCGTATGCGATACTGGGAATGATTACACGACGTTGACCACATGATGTAGTCAAATAAAATCGATTCGAATCCATATACATTCGATCAACTTTGTGAAGATCCAAACAATTCAAAACATGTACCTACCATATTTACCTATTCGAGCCCATCATTGACTGCAACTGCTACACTTCAGTTTCCAAATTTTTGAAAAAATGCAATTTAATCCATATTATTTAATTTTTTTTATACACTATCACTGACATGACATGGACCCAAACCATCAATTCAATCCTCCATTCATGTAGTGATATATGACCTAAATTTCATACTAATCAGAGTACTATCGACCCTAAAATAAAACATATGTAAAAAAAAAAAAAAAGAAAACACCAGAACCGCAATGTGTGTGTTCGATCTGACTGTGCTTCCAGCTTTGATTGGACTGAAATATTACACAGCAATAGGTCGAAAACTGTAAATCCAACGGATAGTTTAGATTACCAAAACATGGGCCCCACTATGTGCATAATAAAAGTTTATTTGTAAATAATTTTTATTAATTTAGTGAATTAGTCGTGTTTTTCTTCATATCAATGATTAATAACATGACTTTCCTTTGGAGAAGATCGTACGCATGTAATCAGTAATTAAACGGGTGGAGCCACAAATTGAAACGATTTAGATCTTTGGGAAGTAGACCCCACATTGATATGATTTCAATTACAAGCACACGATATGGTCACCCCACCCGTATATAATCACTCCCCTTATAGTTGTTTTGTTATTGTTTCTTAACTAAATATATTTTATCTATAGATTTTCTACTCCTTCCATTTTCTTCTAGCCATCTTTTACAACATAGAATCTAAGTGCCAGTTAGTTTGCATGCAATGGGGCTTTTAGTAATTCATGGTTAAATGTGTTCTAGTAAAAAAAAAAAAAATTTACTAAAAAAGTGATAGGTGAAAGATACGAGTTGGAGATGTAGATGAGAACTTAACTTTTCTAAGAATTGCTTTACGTTTTACTAAGGAAATGACTCGGTAATGGGTATTCATTTTTCGCCTTCCATTAATTTTTGTTTCTAATAAAAGGAAGATTATTTGGTGATCAGTTAGGGAACTTCACCTTTGTTTGTTCGATTTTAACACTTAAAGGAATAAATCTCAAAAGAAAAATCCTAGGAATTTAATCCCATGCAACAAACGAGCCTAAGTATAAATTTTAATTACTTTTTTTCCTAATGCTTTCCTTCTCATCTCATTTTGCCCATATTTGCATACATGCATTCCACAGGTGTATTTCGCTAGTATATATATAACAGTATGGAATGAAGAAAGTGCATGTAAAAAATGAACAAGATCATGACAATTCTCTTTGATTACCTGGAGGAATGTATCCTACGGTTCCCTTGAGGCCATGAGTAGTAGATAGTTGATCACCGCCCTTCTCAATGACCAATCTTGCCAGCCCAAAGTCACCCACCTTTGCAGTCATCTCCTCGTCCAAGAGAACGTTGCTAGGCTTCAGATCACAATGCACAACCGGAGCCTCACAATCATGGTGCAGATAATCCATGGCGCATGCAACATCAATAGCAATGTTTAACCTCTCCATGAGACTCAACCCACCTCCTCCTTCATGCTTCCTCGTGCCTCGAATCCATTCCTCCAAGCTTCCATGACACAAGTACTCGTACACGAGAGCTTGAAAGTCAGCATTCCCATAGTCGATGCTAGAACATGATGTTATCAGTTTAACAAGATTCCGGTGTCGGACGTTCCTTGGAGCCGCGCACTCCGCTATAAAGCTCTTAGAAGCTCCATTTCTATTGAGGTCGAGAACTTTAATTGCAACCAGAATCTCATCTGTGGGATTTCCTATGTATACTGACCCAAAACTCCCACTGCCAACCAGATTCTCCCGATTGAAATTATGGGTTGCCACAAGTAGATCTTGATAAGAGATCATTCGATGCCTCCTCAAGGACTCTGAAGTGGTTTTAATTTTGGCCCTGCCTCTGCTTCTTGAGAAGAGAATCCACAAGGAACCTATAACCACACACAGTGCCAAAATACTGGCAATTGCAGTTACTATTCGAAGCTTGGTCGATATTGTTCCATGCTGAGAGGAAGGATTTGAGCTGCTCTGGCATGCTGAAAATGTGCAAAGCTTTGAGTTCCCTTCAAGATGTGCTCTCGAGGGATTAGCGAAAACACCATTCTTTGGAACTTGACCTTGGAGGTCATTGAAAGAGAGGTTCAAGAAAATAAGAGCTTGAAGTTGTTGAAGATCAGTGGGGATGTCCCCAGAGAGTTGGTTCAATGAAAGGTCCAGGCTTTGTAATCCTTTCACTCCTGTGAGAGTACCGGGAATAGGACCTGAGAGCAAATTATTGGCCATGGAAAGATTTTGCAAGCTCTTACAAGTCCCAATCGACTCAGGAATTCTTCCTGACAGTCGATTATTGGAGAGATCGATTGTTCCTACATTTGCCAACCCTCCCACATCTTGTGGCAAAGGCCCTGATAGAGAATTCCTAGATAAGTTTAGGATGGTACTCAAGCTGGAGAGTGTGAAAAGTTCTTTTGGTATTCTCCCGTTGAGCCTGTTGTTGGATAGATCCAAAGAAGTCAAATACTGGTAGCTACCAAACGTTGTGGGTATACTTCCCTCCAAACCAGTTCCAAATATTTCTAGGGTATTTAGTTTTGTTAGATTGCCCAGAGAGGCTGGAATTTCACCCGAGATCTGATTTTCAGCCAAACCTAACATCTGTAGCTTCCCAAGCTGGCTGATTTCAGGTGGAATATCACCAGAGATCGAATTGTAGCTCAAGTTCAGAAGTTGGAGATTGCTAAGGCGATTGATTGAGGCGGGTATTCTTCCATAAATCCGATTCTGGCCCATGTATAGTCTCAACAGAGAGGATGAGAGATTGCCTATGGACTGGGGAATCACACCCTCAAGGAGATTCTCTTGAAGGGCGAGGAGTTGAAGACTTCTATTGTTTGTCAAAGAAGTGATGAAATTCAGGCCAGTTGCTCCAAAGCTAGCAATCTGATTAAACCCGATGTTGTACGTTTGGAGGTCTCGCAGACTTTCTAGTCCTTGAGGCACTGATCCAGTGAGAAAGTTGTTGGATGCTCGAATGCTCTGGATCTTAGTGATATTGTGCAGTGAGGATGGAAGTGCACCAGTGAATTTGTTGAAGCAGATATGGAAGGACAAAAGATTAGGGAGCTTAAGGCCGATATCACTTGGAATGTCTCCCCACAGGTGGTTTGATGCCAAAACAAGTGTGACTATGGAAGAAAACTTAGACCTATTAGCATTGTGGGTTGTTGGTATAAATTGTTAGCTAAGATCTTGGCAAACCGTCTGAAGAGTGTTATGCCTCTCATTATCAGCCATTTCCAAGGGGCTTTTGTGGCGAAAAGACAGATTCTTGATGGCATGTTGATTGCGAATGAGCTAATTGATTCAAGAAAAAGGTTTAAAATTGATGGGGTCATTTTAAAGATTGATTTGGAGAAGGTTTGTGATCATGTTGATTGGAATTTTATCGATTACATGCTTCTCAGATTCGGATTTGGGGAAACTTGGCGACGATGGATGCATGAGTGTATTTCGACTACATCTTTCTCTGTGTCGGTGAATGGATCTCCCTCGAAGTTGTTCAAAGGTTCCAGAGGCATCCTGCAAGGGGATCCCCTCTCCCCTTTTTTATTTACGATTGTGGTGGAGGCTCTAAGTTCACTTTTGGTGAAAGCTAGAGAGATAGGAGTGATAAGTGGGTTTGAGGCTAGTAGAAATGGGGAGGTTATCACTCACTTGCAATTTGCAGATGATACGATTCTTTTCAGCTCCACTAGAAGGGAGGAAATCCTAGCTTTTAAAAGAATTTTGCGGTGTTTTCAGCTGGTTTCAGGTTTGAAGGTTAACATTTCCAAAAGTCGTTTGGTGGGAGTTGGGTACTCTAAAGAGACTACTCAGTCTTTGGCAGCCATGTTGCATTGCAAATGGGGGAGACTATCCCTGTTATACTTGGGCTTTCCGATTGGGGTGAAGTCAAGATCTAAGTCTTTGTGGGATCCAGTCATTCACAAATTTGAGAAGAAATTGTCTTCTTGGAAGCGACAATATTTATCTTTGGGCGGAAGGATCACTTTGATAAAAGCTTGCTTGTCAAACATCCCGGTATACTATATGTCGCTGTTCAAGATGCCAAAGGCGGTGGTGGAAAGACTGGACCGTATTCGCAGGAACTTTCTTTGGGAGGGTAAGAGTAATAAGAAGAATCTGCATTTAATGAAGTGGAGTGAGGTGATTAAACCAAAATCCTGTGGGGGGTTTAGGCCTTGGTAATTTGGAGTATAAAAATGCATCTTTATTAGTAAAGTGGTGGTGGAGGTTTGAGATGAGAGAGAGGCTCTTTGGAGAAAGGTTATTGCTGACAAGTATGGGGTGGACAATTCGGGGTGGTGGCCTAATCCGGGTCATAGGTCTCGTAGATCGAGTTTATGGGGTGCAATTGCTTCAGTTGGGGATTTGTCTTCTTTAAGTGGGGAATTGTTGTCCAAAGGGGTGGGTTTTGTGGTGGGGGATGGGAGAGCTCTTAGGTTTTGGTTAGATGATTGGGTAGGAGTGGGTCCCTTGTGTGATTTGTTTCCTAGGGTCTTTAGATTGATGTCCAATAAGGAGTCTGTTGTCAGTGATTGTTATGAGGTGATGGATGGTTGTACTTTATGGGGGGTGACCTTTAGAAGAAGTCTTCGTTTGTCAGAGGATGTCCAGTATGGGGAGTTGTTGAGTCTTCTCTCTAACGTTTTTTTGTGCAGGGTTTTTAAGGATTTTAGGATTTGGAAGCCATCCATATCCGGAGAATTCTCCGTGAAAGCCTTCTACTCGGCTTTGGAGGGGAACCATCTCCCTAGAGCTCCTTCTTCCCTTGTCTGGATGGGTTTGGTTCCTCCTCGAGTGGAGGCTTTTTGTTGGTTAGCAGTGGCAGCTAAGATCTCAACAGCAGATAACTTGAGGAGAAGAGGATTGATATCATCCACCATCAATGACACTTGTGTGATGTGTCATAAGGAGTTGGAGTCAGTGAACCATCTTCTTCTTCATTGTGAGTTTACTTCCAGTGTTTGGGGCCATTTTATTGGTAGGTGTTGTGTTGATTGGTGCTGTCCTGAGAAGATTGCTGATGCGACAGAGTCCTGGTTGGGAGGTTGTCTTGTAGGATGCGGTCGTATTCTTTGGAGGATAACTCCATTTGCTATTATGCGGTCCATTTGGAAGGAAAGAAATGATAGAATTTTTAGGGGGTCCTCTTCAACTTTTGCAGAGTTGATTTCTAAGATCACTTTAACGATCGCGAAGTGGGCTTTGTGTAGAAAGGAATTCTCTAATTTTTCTCTTCATGACATTATTATTAATTGGGAATCATGTATGGGGTGTGGCCCAGTCAAAGTAAGAAAATCTATTCTTTGGTCTCCTCCTCCTATTGGTTCGTTTAAGTTCAATGTTGATGGTGCCGTTAGAGGGAAGCCGGGACCAGCTGGTATTGGAAGGGTACTTCGAAATTGTAATGGAAACGTTTTATTTATGTTCTCCAAATATGTGGGGGGTTTGTGACTCTAATGAAGCTGAGGTTTTAGCTATTCTTGAATCTCTTCGGTGTTTTTCGAGATACTACCATGGCAATCTTATTGTGGAGAGTGATTCTTCTAATGTAGTGAGTTGGGTTTTGAACTGAAATGCTTATTCATGGAAGTTTCAGTTTCTCTTCAATGAAATCTGGGTATCATCCACTACCATTAATGTCAGCTTTCAGCATAAGATTAGGTCATCAAACATGATAGCGGACGCTTTAGCCAAACAAGGTGTTGAGAGAGTTTCCCCTTGGGAGGGTTTTATTATGTAGTTGTGATGTGAGGGGGTACATTTCTCTTGTACCTCTGTGTTTCTTTCCCCCTTTTTTCTTTTCTTTTTGTTCTCTTTGTTTGTACTCCTTTCTCGTTTAATATAAGTTACTGTTACCGATAAAAAAAAAAAAAAAAAAACTATGGAAGAAATGTTAAAAATTGATGAGGGAACGGTACCAGTGAGAGAGCTACCAGAGATCTGCAGAAGTTCCAAGTTTGAAAGATGGCCCAGTTCACTCGGTATCATTCCACTGAGAGAGTTGGTGTTCAAGTCTAGGGTGGTCAGCAATGAAAGGTTTCCAATTGATGGTGGGATTACACCTGAAAGCTGGTTATGGCCTATTTTCAGGACTTGAAGCTTTGAAAGGAGTCCTATTGTTGGAGGGATTTCACCAGATATCTTATTTTGGGCCACGTCAAGTGCCATTAGCTCTGAGCACTTGCTTATGTTAGGAGGAATATCATCTTGTATAAGGTTAGAACTTACGTTTAGTACTCGCAAGCGGAATAGATTTCCAATTTGAGAGGGAAGTGGGCCTGTCAATTGGTTGTCCTGCAGGTGAATGTAACGAAGGAAGGAGAGATTGCCAATGTGTGGGTGTCACGACCCGGACCCGAGATCGGGTAACCCCGAGCCGTGAGCCCATACTTACTCCCGTAGATCCCGAATTAACCGAAGTTAAAACGAAATCCATAAGGGATAATATTCACCACAAAACCTGTCCATTTACAAAGGCTGCGGAAACATCTCACTTGACAACATCAATTACCATTTACATGTATACAAAATATTGTTTCTTACACATGTATCCTATCCATCATTTACTTGACAAATAGTGTATGTCCAAAAATATTGTGTAATAACCATTAATTACATCTCCAAAATGATTATACAAAAAGAATGACTTCACAAAACAATTCCCAAAATATAATGTCCTTTCTCGCACTCGGATACCCGTATCAAACGGTATCCCGTCCGTTCCATTCATTCAAACCTCCTGGAGGAACCGGAGCGGTCTCCTCCGCTCCCGCCGAGGGCGCTGCTGCACCGGCATGGGCAATCGGGCCTGTAATGCCATCAATAACACTAGTGAACACGACGGTTCAACAATGTATAAACAATTCTCACAATATCATGTTAGTCCATAAGTCAAACTTAATCAATCTATTAGTAACAGTTCCAATTCTAGATAAGTCTAAAAAGTTCCTACAATAACAATATACAACTAGAAAAGTCAATCTTGTGGACACGTTTATGGATGGTCACTACCATAGCAGTCATTGTCATTTCATTCATTTCATTTACCATTTTCCCTCAAAGGAAGGATTTATCATTACCATCTTCCCTCAAAGGAAGGATTCATCTTCCAATTGGAAGGCATCGATCAATATCCATAGATACGATCGGAATTTAGTGGGACTTACTAGTATCCGGGCCAGGGACAACTAGCATCACCACGGAGCTCCGGAACGCCCCAAATCCATCTACTGCAGTAGGATTAGTCATTTCTTTCATTTATTAATTCATTGAACTCATTTAGAGTTCTAGTACAATTGCTAGGTAGTGCCAGACTTCAGGGTCAATATTCTTCAGTGAGCAATCCAATCCTGGACTTAATTCCATTCAATAATTCCCATCATGACGAGGGAAGGGAACAATAGTGATACCAATCTCACTAGATTGGGGCACAATGTTACAATGAGGGACTTGTTAGTCAACCCTGTTTCTATTTAACTCTATCTCCAATCTAAACAACCGACGAGGTATAACCATTGGTTACCGAATGCATGTGTTATTCTTGATGGACATCACATTTGTAGTATTAGTGTGTGCATTCAAGTTTCCGTAATTATCACCCCTGGAAGTTTAGTCGACAATAATTGTCTATGATATCCCTTCTTTATTATTCATAATTCTTATCGGTCTCACTTTACCCTAGGCTCAGTCTCAAAACTAATATAGGGAGTATTCGTACTCACGAGGCGTGCTTCAAGTTTACGCCAAAATCCAAAACCCACTGGACTCAAACTAAGTCCCCCGATCGATCGGACCGTTAGGTCCGATCGATTGGATAAATTTTCGCTTACAATTTCATGTTTGAGCTAGTATCAGGTTCGCTCGAGCGGATCCAAGTTCGCTCGAGCGGACCCAAACAGAACCTTCATCGCACGAGCGTACCTAAAGTTTGCTCGTGCGGACACTTTTCGCATCAGACAGTAACTGGTTCGCTCGAGCGAACTGTCCAGAACTCCATTTCTGGAATCCGAGCATTCACTCTTTCACTCCCCTTTCCAACTACCACCTGCAACTACATTCAAGGATCTCCTATCCTTTCCTCATTCATCATTTAATACACAATAACACTTCTATTCTATCATTAATACATCATGAAATCCATAGAGCTCAAACAAATCCATAAAATCTCCATTTCTAACAATAGGGTTTGAGAACCCATCTTTATAACTCAAAGAAAACTTGGATACTAGCATGTTCAATCATTAAGAAGCATTTATACTTGCCTTTGAAGTTTATTAGCAAGAAACCCCTTTGATAGCTCGACTTTCAAATGAGAAATCCCTAAATCCAAACCCTATTTCCATAAAAATATGAAAGACACAATCCTATAAGTCATTTGTGTTAAAAACTACTCCAAAATACTCAATAGGCTTGGAGAATCCTAAGACAAGGTTATCTACTTACTTGTAGATCCAAGTTCAAGAGGTCTTGAGCTCTTCCTCAAGCTTCAACACTCCAAAAATGGAAGACAAGCCAAGGAAGGTGATGAAGAAGGTGATGTTTCTTCAAAACTTGCTTGAGACACTCAATCTCTCACTCTCTCTTGATGAAGAAGGATGGAAGAAGAAATGGAGAAGTGCCTAGGGTTTTCTCTACAATGGGATGAAATAGAATGAACTCAAAGAGTTCATCTCATCTCTTATAAGGCCTTTTTACAACTAAGTCCACTCTCCCTTTCTTATTTTCAATTCAAGTCAAATGGAGGCTCACTTGAGTCAATACTCGTCGGATGACTTCGAGCCTATTATGAAAGTTAACGTACTCGTCGAGATATACGCGTTGGTATCAAGAGTTTCCGTATTTGACAAAATACGTATAAATCCGTATTTACGAAAAAGGTCTTGTTTCCTTAGTTTGAGTCTAAAATCATTCAATTCACTTAATACCCATCATTATCATTTCATTAGGCTTAATTTAATCATTTGAGACTAATCTCATCGAGTTGGGTAATTAACCACCATTAGTCTAATTAGACTCGATTATTTAGCATTAATTGCAATTAATTAGAGTTAATATTGATTAACTCGGGGCGGGGTCTTACAGTGGGCTTACGGTACCTTTTAATCCAAGGCCTCCGAGAAGAAGGCCGGTGACTCGCCGCCTGTATTTGTCGCACGAGACTCCAGTCCAAGTGCAGAAATCGGAACTATCATTCCATGACTGCAGGGTGTTGTGAGGGTCATTGGTTAAAGATTTAAATCAGAGTAGTGCCTGTTTGTCTGTGAGGGTGTTGAAGGGGGCTGAATCTACTACAACTGGGAATGAACTCTGAATAAATAGAACTAAAACAAGTAAGGGAAATACGAGAGTTAAAGTACCCATTTATCTTTTGGAAGGTGTGAGAGAGGGAGAAAGGGGAGGATGGGTGGGGTGAGTCTGCTACAATGGGCAACAGGCTCTGAAAGGAGAGAGAATTAAGCAACTATAGAAACACAAGAGTGAGACCTATCCAGTATGCATTGTTGGAGGAAAGTTCACTCATATTTATAGAGTGAGTCCCATAGTATGAACGGAGGATAGTCTATAGATGTTCAAATTATTCTATTCTCACCCATACACCTCTTAGGATATTTTCAATTATTCAGACTCACAGTAGCTGTAATATTGTTATTCGGATCCCTCAAGTCATAGAATTTAATCTGTTTTGGCGTTGTGATTAATACAGCACTTATACAAGGAATATAAGATATACCTTCTTCTTACAAAACTTTTAACTGGAAGGTCCATGTTCATATCTAGTGCATCGAGGGGAAGATCAGCCTGGGAGGAGCTTTTACTCTGTATATTTTCACTATCCATTCATATCCCTCCAAATTTCCCAATTTCTCTTGTAAATTTTTGCAGTTTATATTGACACTTTTGGATTCAACTACAAGTGAAGAGTCCATTTCCAAGGACAAACAGATTGCGTTTCTATTTTGCTAATCCTGCCTTCGATGTGAGAACAACATGGTGGATGGTGCCTTAAGAGAAAATCTGCCAAGCCAAGTGGGACCTTTCTTCTGTTTAATATGGACAGTTGCTACATTTTCTTTCTAAACTGACTCTGACTGTTTAGAAACAGCTACTAAAGTTTTAACTTATCTTGAAGGTGATGATTTCATGGACCTGGGCTTTAACGCCCTACCATATACCCATGCATGATACTGTCCGCTTTGGCCCACGGGCCTCACGGTTTTGCTTCTGATGGGCTTCAACCCATCAAAAGGGCAAAGGCCTTTGTGCAGTAGCATGTCAGTCTCTGTAGCCTGCGAGCCCTCTTGGCCCACCCACATGGAGACCCGCCCACGGCGGGGGACCCACACTCGAATTAGTCGAGAGTCGACTTTGATACTATTTGTAACGCCCCACCCTATACCCATGCATAATATTGTCCGCTTTAGCCAACGGGCCTCACGGTTTTGCTTCTGATGGGCTCCAACCCATCAAAAAGCCTCATGCTAGGTAAGGGTATAAACTCTATACATAATCCCATTCACTTTCCTCTCTATAGTCGATGTGGGACTCTGGGGCATCACATGGGCCATGGGTTGGGACTGCTCAAATAAACAGTTCAAATTTTGTAACCATAGTGACCCCGCTTTTACATGCTTAAAAACCTTGCAAACTTTTAAATTCCATGAGACAGGTTGCCAATTGCCCTAACTCGGGCCTAAGATCAACCATAGCCCATCCTATTTACTATCAACCCTGGTCTGGCCCAGTCAGCCTTGTTTTTTACTCTCTAGCCAGTCCATGCAAAAATTTGTTAGACGCCTCAGTCCTCAAGGGTTGATGGAGTTGATTATGATTTCTTAAATGTGGAATTTTGAGGGCGACTAATTAGATGGCTAGTTCATCATCTGCAAGTGATCATGATATGTGAGAAATATTCTCCTATGAACAACCTTATTTGCAGTCCAGCTCCGTGGGGCCAACTTAGGCCCACCTTTGATCAGCGCTACATGTTAGAACGAGTCAAAGAAGTCTTCTTCTACTATGGAGACTCTCTGGCAATTGTCCCCCGTGGACTAGCTAGACGAAACCAACTCACTATAGTAAAAACACATTCTGCAAGAAAGGTAGTATCAATGCTTTCTTGGGTCTCCTGTATGAAGTGTTCCATGTTAAATTCTATTGTGAAAAGGAGTATGGTTCAAGGGAGCTTTCTTGAATCTCTTGTGCTTTAGTTGCTTGACTTGCAGATTTGTACACGAAGACTTGTAATGGTGACTGGAGTAAGCTTTGGTGGGCATGACTGGTAGGCTCAGGGGCAGAGCCAATGGGATCCGAGAAACTTTAGTTCGGTCTACCTACCTTTATTTCAGTGTACCTACGAAATTAATACTGTAAAGATCTTTTTTTGCTCTCCTTAGCCCTTTGTCTTATCCCTGGGAGGTCTTCCTCCTCTAGCAGATTTTTTCGGACACCTCCATGAATTCTGATGTGGATGGCAGACGAGCCAATTATTTCTTGATTTCAATAGGATTCCTTAGGAGCATTATTAGATAGTAAAATTTCATCAATTAGTCTTGGTAGATTAATTTACGTATCATCTATCCAACACATGTCCTATTTTGATCACAATGAATTATAAAACAAAGAAAAAAAGATTATCTTTGGAGGGTTTGAATTCAAATTATAAGCCTACCCTTAGAAAGCTTTGAAAAATTGTATCTCCAAAATGTTGGGATTTTCTCCAATTTAGGTTTTCCAGATATTATGGAAAAAACTTCAAATTTCTAATTATTTTTAATAATTAATGAGTAAATTAATGAATATAAAATTTTATCAATTGCTCTCACTTGCCCCAAAAAATAAAATAAAAATAAAAGGAATTCCTGGGTTCATCACTTCATGTATACCCTTTATAATTTCTCAGTTCTTTTCTAATTTTGCAGTTTATGTTGAATTGAGGCTATAAGGAGAAATGCACAATGTCGGTGTAAATGGTGTACTGTTTATTTGGACCTTTGTTTTGTACAGAGCATTCCTACTGTGATATCATGAGTATCAGAGTAGATGTGCCTGCACAGAAAAATCCAAATTGTGGCACTTTGAATTTTCTTTCTAATTATATTGAGATGGAAATATTTCTAATAAAAAAATTTCAAAATGTGGCACTTTGAATTTTCTTTCTAATTATATTGAGATGGAAAATTCTCTAATAAAAAAAATTCAAAATGTGGCACTTTTGTATGGGGGACAAGTCTGGTATTGAGTTGGTCTAGTTCAGGGATATGAGTTTCTGAACTTTTGACCAAAGCCGGGTCAGGGGCGAGTCTGAATTTTGAGTTCACTTACACTCGTCCTGCCCCATTGTTATTGCTAAAAGGCTACACTCTATTGAAGAAGATACATGGGTTAGATCAGCTTCCAAAAAAGAATACTGCAACCAAGGCAGCCATACAAGCTCCTCAAAATGGAGCTGAAAATGAAAGAAAATACAAGATGGCAGGAAACAAAAAACCATAGTGGATGCTGCCCCGCCCGCCCCATTTAGCTTCCGCTTAAATATATATTACTTTGTAGAATTCTCAATGTAAAGTTACAGCAGCATAAGTAGGCAATGCATATCATTCTTTGGATTTGGGCCTTAAGAGGAATATGGCTATACAAATATGTTAGGTGAGCTTGAGAAGAGCAAAAACCAAACAGAAGATCAACGTACATTAGTCACTTTTGGTGTACAGTATGGCCTATAGATTCGTCATGAACTTAGTAATGCGGATCCGGTTTTTGGAGCAGATCCGTCCTTGGAGCAGAGTTCAAAGGTGCTTGAAGCACGGATCAACTGAATATGACGTGAACTGTGCAAAGTCTTTATTTTATGTGTATTTTCTTTTTGTGTAAGCTTGACATCTTTCTTTTAAATGAAAAATCTTCTTCTGGCTTGTTAATTATCGTCTATTTTATGTGATTAAATTACGAAGTTATTTTTTTTTCTTTATACTTTAAGTGTTTCGGTGCTCCTCCTCCTGTTTTCGCTCTTGCTTCACGCCCGGTGCACTTAGTGTTGGATTTGGCTCAAAAGGTCCATTGGGCCTTGATGAGTAGTTTCCTTGGGGCCCAAAGTTAACTAGGGCTAGTTTTTTACATATACTCTCTAGGATTGTTCCTTGAAAAGTAGAGAACATCAGAACCAAAGCAAGCAAAGGAAAAATAAGAGAGCATTGTAAAGGGAGGTGCTGTGAGAAAAAAGATTGAGAACTATTGGGGGAGAAAGTAGGCTAAGTGTTAGAGGAACAGATTCCTTGTAACTAGTTGCTCAGTTTCCTGCATAGTGAAATCAAATAGAACGGTCATAGCCCCGTGGATGTAGGCAATTGCCGAACCACGTAAATCCTCTTGTTTGTGTGCTTGATAATTGATTGTGCGTGTTTTTGCCCGGATAGTTTTCCTAACAATTGGTATCAGAGCAAGGTTAGGGTTTTATCTTGGGTCAAGATTACACGCAGATTAAGGCAGAAGAAAATTGGAACTGACAATGATCGAACGATCTCCAGAGACGGGCCACGCGGATTGGAAATTGCAGAAATCAGAATCAGCACTAGGCCGCACCCTTCGTCCTCACGGTTTGCATAGTTCCAAAACAAGTTGCAAAAACAGAGGAGAAGAAGGATCGCCGCTGTATATTTTCTGTTTTCGCCGGAACCAGAGAAGAGGATCGTCGTTGCCATTGTTGCTATGCCGGAGATCACCGGGCCATGCCCCAAAACGCCGGACCCCAGCCGTACATCGTCGCCGGAAACCAGTCGTCCCAACCGCAGTCAGTCCCAGTCCATCCCGACGTCTGTTATAGAACCAAATCGAAGGAAGGAGGAAGAAGAACCCAATCTGGGTTGGTTCTGGGTCCAAGTCAGGTCTGACCCGACCCAATCCGTCCGCAGGAAGCCCAGCGCAGCAGAAGCCAGGCCAGGTCCAGGTTCAGGTCAGGTTCGACCTGACCCGGTCCGTGCAGAAAAGCTCGTCAGTTCAACAGCTATAGGCAGAGCCGACGTCAGCATCACGGTCAAACTAGCAGAGTTGACCAGATTGACGGTCAGAATTCAATCTCAGTTACTGGGGCCATCCAGACTCCGAATTGCACTCCGTTTCTTCCTACGGACTCACGTTGACAAGATCTATAAAGTTAACAGAGCTGATTAACTGTTTAAGGTGCTGAAAAAAGGGGCATATTTCAGGCACAATGGCATCCAAGGCTACCGCAGCAGGTATCAAATTTGAAATTCAGAAATTTGATGGAAAAATTAATTTTGGCTTATGGCAAAGAAGAATGAAAAATATCCTGATTCAATAAGGAATCAAAGTAGAATTTCTTGGCAAAGAAAAGAAGCCTGAGAAGATGGATGCTGATGAGTGGGCAGATATTGATGAAAGAGCAATGAGCTCTATTTAGAAGTATCTCTCTGATGAAGTCATGTTCAACGTCATGGAAGAGACATCTACAAAAGACCTATGGGAAAAGCTCGAGAAGCTTTACATGGGGAAGAATCTGACCAACAAGCTACATCTGAAGAAACAGTTGTATGGGTTGAAGATGGAGGAAGGAAGTGATCTGATGGAGCACATGAACACTTTCAATAGGATGATCAGTGACTTGTTGAGGCTCGATGTGAAATTCGATGATGAAAACAAGTCCCTGCTATTATTGAATTCTCTCTCTGACCCATATGACCATTTTGTGACTACTTTATTATATGGAAAGGAGACACTCAATTTTGAGGAGGTTACTCAAGATATCATCTCCAATGCTGCCAGAAGAAAGCCTAACAAAGGTGATTCACATGCAGAGGGACTCCTAATAAAGGAAGGCTCGCATAACCATGGCAGATCCAAGGACAGAGGTAAGTCAAGAAGAAACAAGAAAGATTCATAATGCTTTCATTGTGGGAAGAAAGGGCACTGGAAGAAAGACTGCCGGCATTACAAGGCGAGCAAAGATGGGAAGAATAAAGCTGGGGACAAATCAGAAAGCAGTGACTCAGCCAGCGTTGCTTCAGAGAAGGAGTGGAACTCCTATCGGTTTCGCAAGGTAACCATCTTACTGATACATGGATTTTAGATTCCGGTTGTACATATCATATGTGTCCTAAGCGTGAATGGTTCGATACTTATGAGTCATGTGATGGAGGTAGTGTTCTAATGGGTAATGATGCTGCATGTAAAACCATTGGAATATGAACCATAAAAATCAGAATGGCGGATAGAGTTGTTAGAACCTCGGGTGGTGTGAGACATGTGCCTACACTCAAGAAAAAATTTGATATCCTTAGGCACACTAGAATCCAAAGGATGTTCATTCAGTGCAAAGGATAGTTTGCTTAAAGTGAGTAAAGGAGTTCTGATATTAATGAAAGGTACCAGAGTGGGAAACAACCTTTATAAGTTGATAGGAAACACAATTGTAGGTGGAGCGACAGTCTCCACAGAAGACAAAAACAGCATTGACGAGTCTCAATTATGGCATATGCGGTTAGGGCATATGAGTGAGAAGGGCATGTTAGAACTTCATAAAAGGCAATTGTTGAAGGGTGTAAAAACATGCAAGCTGGATTTTTGCAAATTCTGTGTTTATGGCAAGGAGACGAAAGTATCTTTTAAAATTGCATGAAATGATTGTAGAAGTAAAGGCATTCTTGACTACATTCACTCAGATGTGTGGGGACCATCCTCGGTTAAGTCAAAAGGTGGAGCTAAATACTTTGTGACTTTTATTAATGACTTTTCAAGGAAAGTTTGAGTTTACTTCATAAAACACAAGTATGAGGTCTTCGACAAGTTCAAAGAGTGGAAGGCAGAAGTTGAAAATCAAACAGGTTGAAAAGTCAAATATCTGAGATCAGATAATGGGGGTGAATACAAAAATCACAGGTTTCTCCAATTCTGCAAGGATGAAGGCATCACAAGATACTTTACAGTTCCAAAGACTCCTCAGCAAAGCAGAGTTTCGGAAAGAATGAACAGGACTCTTTTGGAAAGAGCAAGGAGCATGAAACTTCAAGCCGAGTTGAGTAAAAGCTTTTGGGCAGAAGCGGTTAATCATGCATGATATGTGGTTAATCGGTCACCATCAGCAACTTTGGATGACAAAGTTACAGAAGAAGTGTGGACAGGTAAAGAAGTTGATTATTCCACACTCAAGATATTTGAATGTCCAGCATACGTACACATTCCCGGTGATGAAAGATCTAAGCTAGATTCCAAGTCACTCAAATGCATATTCCTCCGATTCGAGAAGGGAGTGAAAGGGTACAAGCTATGGGATCCAGTAAACAAGAAAAAGATCATCAACAGAGATGTAGTGTTTGATGAGAAGTCTATCCTGAACAGAGAACAAGAAAATGAAGAAGCCAAAGAGCACAGTGTTAAAAAAGCAGTTGTTGAAATAATTCCTCTTATAGACAATAAGGGCGAAGAACCAGTGCAAAGTACAGGAGCTAGTACATCTGGTGGAGAGGAAGAAGTTGAGATTTAACAAGAACCCACAAGTCTAGCACAAAGAAGAGCAAAAAGAAACATCAAACCACCTCAAAGGTTTGGATGGGATGAGGATGAAGTCTATTTTGCTCCTATCACTAGCAATGGTGATCCAACCACACTCCAAGAAGCTATGGAAAGCAATGAAAGGGAAGGTTGGACGGGTGCTATGATGGTTGAGTTGGAATCTCTTAAAAAGAACTCCGTTTGGGAGTTAGTTCCAAAACCTAAAGACAGGAAATCAGTTGGCTGCAAATGAGTGTTTCGAAAAAAGGAAGCCCTACATGAAAATGAGACACCAAGGTTCAAGGCACGTCTAGTAGCAAAGGGGTATTCACAGAAAGAAGGGGTTGACTATGATGAGATCTTTTCCCCAGTTGTGAAGCACACATCTATCAGGGTATTGTTGGCATTGATAGCACAGTTCAACATGGAGCTTGAATAGTTAGATGTAAAGACAGCTTTCCTTCATGGTGACTTGGAGGAAACAATTTACATGGAGCAACCTGAAGGATTTAGAGAAGCCGGAAAAGAAGACTATGTCTGTAAATTGAAGAGATCATTGTATGGGCTGAAACAATCACCAAGGCAATGGTACAAGCGCTTCGACTCCTACATGTTGCAGATTAGCTGCTATCGATGTGAGTATGATCATTGTGTTTATTTCAAAATGCATGATGATAATTCATTTATTATGTTGCCACTTTATGTGGATGATATGCTTATTGCATGTAAGAACATGTCAAAAATAGAAGAATTGAAATCTCAGTTGAGAAAGGAGTTTGACATGAAAGACCTTGGGGCAGCCACAAAAATGTTGGGTATGGAAATAAGGAGGGACAGAAAGGCTGGAAAGCTATGGTTATCGCAGAAGAAATCCATCTCAAAAGTACTTGAGAAGTTTAACATACAGAATGCCAAGCCTGTGTATACTCCACTTGCAGGTCACTTCAATTTAAGTGCCAGTCAATGTCCAAGTATGGACGATGAAATTGAAGAAATGTCCAAGATACCGTATGCTAATGCGGTGGGATGTTTGACGTATGCCATGGTTTGCATAAGACCAGATATTGCTCAAGAAGTTGGTGTGGTGAGTAAGTATATGATGAATCCAGGGAAAGAGCATTCAAATGCAATAAAGTGGATTCTGAGATACTTGAAAGGCACCAAAGACTTGGGAATATTGTTTGAAAGAAAACATGAGTCAGAAAGTGTAGTGGGGTATGTAGATTCTGATTTTGCAGGGGATCTGGACAAAAGAACATCCACCACAGGTTATGTTTACACACTAGCAAACGGACCGATAACTTGAAGATCAATGCTTCAGTCTACAACAGCATTATCCACTACAGAGGCAGAATACATGGCACTTATAAAGGCTTCTAAGGAAGCAATCTGGTTGAGAGGTTTAGTGAATGAAATCAAGATTAAGCAAGAATCAATCTTGATACACTGTGACAGTCAAAGCGCCATATGTTTGATGAAGAATCAGGTATATCATGCTAGGACAAAGCATATTGCTATTATGTATTATAGGATTCGAGATTGGGTTGCTACATGTGAGATCTCCATTGAGAAGATTCACACAAATGAGAATGTAGCTGATATTCTCACCAAACCAGTCACCACGGAGAAGTTCAGGCATTACTCAATCTCTCCTCTTGTTAGAGATTGGAGGTGCACCTCATCCTCGATGAGGTGCAGATATGGTGGGAGGGCTTTCTCACGCAGTACAGGTGTTATAAACACGACACAACAATTCGTTAAAAGGTCAGACATTTTTCGCCAAGGTGGAGATTGTTGGATTTGGCTCAAAAGGTCCATTGGGCCTTGATGAGTAGTTTTCTTGGGGCCCAAAGTTAACTAGGGCTAGTTTTTACATATACTCTCTAGGGTTGTTCCTTGAAAAGTAGAGAACATCAGAACCAAAGCAAGCAAGGGAAAAATAAAAGAGCATTGTAAAGGGAGGTGCTGTGAGAGAAAAGATTGAGAACTATTGGGGGAGAAAGTAGGCTAAGTGTTAGAGGAATAGATTCTTTGTAACGAGTTGCCCAGTTTCCTGCATAGTGAAATCGAACAGAGCGCTCATAGCCCCGTGGATGTAGGCAATTGCCGAACCATGTAAATCCTCTTGTTTGTGTGCTTGATAATTGATTGTGTGTGTTTTTTCCCGGATAGTTTTCCTAACATTTAGGTCACAAGAGATAATGACAAAAAGAAAGGAAGAAAAGAAGAGAAGAAATGCATAAAATACAATACGATTGCGATATTTTTGTAAAAAAAAATGTATGCACTTTCTTCGTATATCCGTAGAATCAGATTTTCAGCTTGATCTTTCTTAAAAATCATCTGCATTTGAATTCAAGGGCGGCCTTTTCTTTCCCTAACAAGATGGATGCATTCGTAAGGTTCTTTCCGAAGGCCTTCAACTTTCTTTTTTTCAAGATCTTGTGCATTACTGGCTTGCAGTTTCAAAGAGTACACAAGCAATGTGGGCATTGTATTATAGGAACAGAGTTTTCGGAGCACATCTGCAGTATTTGGATAGTCACCAGTTAGGAAATCGCTGTTCAGGTTGCATATTGAAACATATCCTTGCCCAAGTTTTGATTTGTTTTGTTTTTCACTTTCTAGAGACAATTAGAACTGTCAATGGGCCGTGCGGCCTGGACAAGGAAAACCAAAACTTTAAATACCCAGTTGATTAGTTCAGAATCTATCCATCACCGATCCATTTTGAGAGCCCTAAAAACCAAAGAAGGAAAATCAAATAGGAACTAATTTTTCACTACTTTCGAGTTTCAAAGTTACCATTTATTTCAATAAAAAGGACTTAAGTGTCTTGAATGCACTGACAAGTTTGTAACTTGGGCTTTCCCTGCAGTATCTCCTCACATTCCAAATGCATGCTGAACTTGAGCATTACATCTTTACAGAACTTTGTGTTCCGGGCTGTTTTGCAAGCTAAAGGCTAAAGACAGACCTTTTTTTTTTTTCTTTTTCTTTGAAAATATTGTGATCTAGAGCCTACGAGAAGAGATCAATCACACAAGAAGAACACAGACATTTACATAGTTCGGCTTTTGGCCTACGTCCACGGGAAGACGGGAGAATTCACTATGCAATCAGAATAGAGGTGTATGTGTTAGAGACTCTGAGTCTCTATTTATAATATCAGCCACAAACCCTGTTACACCCAAACCCTACTTCTATTCACAGTACAACTTGGGCAATCCAGGGGCCCGATTAACCAAGATTTACTTTTCTATTGAGTCATACAAATTAACAGAAACACTTTTACTTTTCAAATGCAGAATATGGTTTGGGAGGGAAGTTGTCTACCAGTGGAGATGTCTAAAGTGAAGGAGTCATGTTGCTAGAGCTTTTTATGAGTCCCTCTGACCCGACTTTTGTGGGAGAGCTTACTTTACCCAAAAGGGTATACTTTGCATTTTATTCTAATAAGATTTAAGAAGCTCTAGACCCTGAATTGCTCCAATTAATGAGTCACCACTGCCAATGCCACCAAGACCGACCAATCATTGCTGGAAAATAACCAGAACGCTCCTGCATCTTGATTTGATTATCTGGTTGGGGTTGTTTTGTCTAACCAGGTTGCCTAAAGAATGCATTAGCTTGAAATAAGTTCTTTATCAACTAGTTAAAAGTACGGTTTGTAATGTTGCTATGTATTAGTGTAGCTAGCAGAAAAACGAAACTTGATTCCCTTTTTTTTTCACTATAGCAATGGCTTTATTTAGTTGCATTTCATCCATTAATTTACACTGCATTTGAAACTGCTACTCATATATCATTCAATGATTTATTGAAACTTTTGCATTCAATGATTTATTCGGACTTAAATGGGGTGGGCTTGGCCCATGTTTTGTGCCTTTCCCAGCCACGGTGCAGCCTTATTAGGACATTATAATGGTTATTGAACTTCAATTTATATGATTTTGTGGTAAATTTGGGGATCCTTTAAAAAATGGGACCATTGAGTACGCAAGTTGTATGGAGATATCAATATCAGACTGGAATTCTCTATGAGAGGATCTGTGTACTGAAATATTGGATGCATACGGTGGGGGACATGCCATGGCTACATCAGGGACACAGATTTTTTTACACACCAAATCAGTGTTGGATATGATAATATGATACACACAAGATAGATTGCCTATTTTGAAATATATGTGTATCATAGCTAGCTAGTAGTTCGCATCTGATTTCAAATGGCTGAATATTGCTATTGTAAGGATTTTAGTTGGCTAATTCATAGAGTTCTGGAAAAAATTGGGTTTCCTTAAATTGTATTTCTTTTAGATGTCGGACTGCTGAAGATCTTTTTCCAAAAGATAAAGAGTTTCCAAGATCTGAAGGTTTCTAAAGGTCGCTCGAGCGAACCCATCCCAGTTCAACCATCGCTCGACCCATCTTGTAGTTCGCTCGACCCACTTGAGTTCTGTCTTGAACAATTGAAGACAGAGAGTTGATCGCTCGAGCGAACATAAGACAGAAGGTTTCCTGCGCTGATTGCTTATTTCCAGAGAGCAGTTCGCTTGAGCGAACTTCCACATCCGCTCGAGCGAACCATGGACTTCTATTTCTGATGGAACTTCTGTTACTAATTTGATCAAGATGCAACTTCCTTTTCTCAGAGCCTTTCATACATGAATTTGAGACTATTTAAAGGCTTCCTCTCTCAACATATTAGATACACTGATTAAGATCAAATACCTGAGATATAGAGTTTGAGAGATTCATCCTATTCCCCCCCAAAACCTCAAGCTGCTGTTGTTGTGCTGAAGATTCAGAGTTCTGGGTCAAGTTTCCATCTCCTTCTTGAAGGCGGTTCTGTTCAAGCACGGTGAAGATTAGTGACGAGATGTTAGCAAGATCTGAGGCAATCCTTAGGTTGAGTCAACAACTAGGAAAATGGTTATAAGTGTCTTGTATTCTTTGGTTTTACATAATGCTTGGTTGTCTGTTGGCCTAGACGATAAGGCCCGTGGTTTTTCTCCCGTTTAGGGTTTTCCACGTATAATTCTCGTGTCTCTCTCTATTTGTGGACTGATTATTTTGTTAACTTAGAATTAGGGTTAATCACCAGTTTAATCACATCAGTTTGATATTCAATAGAGATTTAGTAAGTGGGATCTCTGCTTGTGTTAAGGTAGAAATTACTTTCAATTGGTATCAGAGCGGGTTACACTAAACTTTTATATGATCTTTTTACTGATCTCCAATGGATATCAACAGAGAAGGCACATCTACAAATAATCCCCCTCTCCTGGATGGATCAAATTATTCTTACTGGAAATCTAGGATGATTGCTTATTTAAAGGAAATAGATGACCAAGTCTGGGATGTTGTGGTGGAATGATATACTGAACCCACCATGGTTGTTGAAGGGCAAACAAAACCAAAACCCAAAGCTCAATGGACTCTTGATGAGAGGACAAGATCTAATTGCAACAACAAGGCCATTAATGCTATTTATAATGGAATCACCAGATCTAAGTTCCATAGGGTTTCTGCCTGCCTTACTGCAAAGGCAGCTTGGGATCTTCTTCAAACTGTTCATGAGGGAACAGAAATTGTCAAGCAAACAAAATTTCAGAACTTGACAACTGCTTTTGAGACGATACGCATGAAAGATTCTGAATCTTTTGATGAATTTAATACAAAATTGTGCAAAATTGTAAATCCATGCTATAATCTGGGAGAACCTATTTCTCAAAACAAAATCGTTAAGAAAATCATGAGGTCTCTCCCAGAACAATTTCGTCCAAAGGTAGTTGCCATCGAGGAGCATCAGGATCTAAATTCTTTAACAGTTGAAGAACTTGTTGGAAATTTGCAAACTTTTGAGTCCAATCACTGTCAGCAGAAAAAGGGAAAAGACATAGCTCTAATGTCCTCAAATTCAGTGGATGACCCTGAAATTAGTGAACCTGGCAGTGATACTAATAATGAGAAATTTGAGGCATATCTTGTTAAAAGACTCAAAAAGATTTGAAAAAATAGAAAGTCTTTTAACAAAAAGGATTCATCAAATCCTAAAGCTCCTCCAAAAGGTAAGTTTGTGCCCAAAACTGAGCAAAACCGATCTAAGGGTACAACCAAGCCAATTAAATGCTTTGAGTGTCAAGGATATGGACACATTGCTTCCAGGTGTGCAAATCACAGAGATAAGAATAAAGGCAAAGCCTTAAATGTTGCTTGGGATGACAAATCTGATGAGGAAATTTCTAAACATGATTCACCTTCAAGTGAGTCTGGAAAATATGTTGCTTTCATGGCTCTCTCTAACATCTTTTCTCTGCAGGAATCCAAGTCTGAAGACGATTTAGACATTAACGAATTTTCTGATGAAGAACAGGAAGGAGATGAAGATTATCAAAAATTGCTTCATGAATCTATTAGAATGTCTAAAATCAGTGAGAAAAGAGCTTTGAAATTGAAAGCAATAGAGGAAAAAAACACATCTTTACAAGCTACTCTGCAAGACTCTCAATCCAAGGTAAAACAATTGGAATATCAATGAGTAATCTTATCTAACAAATTGATTCTTGCAGGACAAAAGAATGATCGTCTACAGCAACAGACTCAGAAAGCTGAATCTGAACTGTTGACCTTGTGAAACGAGCTGAATACTTGCAAATCTGAAAAAGAAAATCTTGCTAGTAAATTAAAGATGGCATTTGTTGAACTGGAATTGGCGAAAGCTTCTATCAACCGAATGAATACTGGATCCATGAAGTTAAATGAAATTCTGGGGAATCAACTGCCTCCTTCGTAAAAAACTGGGCTTGGATATGTAGGTACTTCTACATCAAAGGACAAAGGTAAAATTGTGTTTGTTCAAGGAACTACTATGAAATTCATGCCTCCTGTCTATCCAAATGCTACATAACCTCAGAGTTACTACCCTAATTATGTGCCGAAACCTAGATTCATTCCGATATGTCACTTCTGTGGGATTACCGGACACATACGACCACACTGTAATAAACTGAGAAATTATAACAGAAATCAGCGTAGAAGGCAAAAAAACTACTTTGCATCAGGTTAGGACCAAACCAATCTGGGTCTGAAAATCTGACAAGAACAACATTGTTATTGCCCAAGTCTATGTTGATGACATTATTTTTGGATCGACTTCTGAATTCTTGTCTGAAAATTTTGCTGATAAAATGTCGAGTGAATTTGAAATGAGTATGGTTGGTGAACTGTTCTTCTTCCTGGGTTTACAGATTAAACAAACTCCATCTGATATTTTTATTTCTCAGCCAAAATATGCTAGGGAGTTGCTGAAAAAGTTTGGAATGAAATCTTCAAAACATGCTAGAACACCTATGAGCACCACTGTAAAAATTAGTCTTGATGCTGATGGATTGGATACTAATGAGAAAAGTTACAGAAGTATGATAGGTAGTCTGCTCTACCTCACTGCTAGTCGTCCTGACATTGCCTATAGTGTCGGAGTTTGTGCGAGATACCAATCAAAACCAAAGATGTCTCATGTTCAAGCTATGAAAAGAATCTTAAAATATATTTGTGGCACTGTCGAATATGGGATTTGGATGACTAGAGATACCAACACGATCATTGTTGGTTATTCTGATGCTGATTGTGCTGAATGTGTTGATGATCGAAAGAGTACCTCTGGTGGCTGCTTCATTGTTGGAAATAATCTGGTTGCCTGGCACAGTAAAAAGTAGACCTCGACATCTCTGTCGAATGCTGAGGCTTAATACATTGCTGCAAGAAGTTGTTACACACAGCTTCTTTGGATGAAACAGATGCTATAGGATTATAGGATTGAGCAAGAAACTATGACTGTCTTTTGTGATAATCAGAGTGCCATTGATATTTCCAAAAATCCAGTCCAACACTCTCGTACAAAGCATATAGACATTAGGCATCATTTCATTCCTGACCTTGTGGAGGAGGGAATAATTTCTTTACATCATATTCCCACGGAAGCTCAACTTGCGGATATCTTCACCAAACCGTTGGATGCAATGCGGTTTGAATATCTGCGAAAATCTTTAGGGATTTCTCTTATTCCCTACACTCCATAAATTTTTTATTTATTTGGGTGCACACTCACTTGTACACATGACCATTTTTTTTTCTTTTTCTCACCGCATGGGTTGATTTTCGATTCTCTCACTACTATCTCCTTTTTTTTTTTATCTTTGAGAGATGTTGTGGTAATAAGGTTAACCCGGAGGAAAAGGGCTACCTAAGATTGTGAGTGAAAGCTTCCAATTGATTGGTAATTTTCTCTTGGAGAAGGCTACCACGATCATTAGCGTGAAAGTCACCAATGATGGTTTAACCCGTCCTCAATCTATTTAAAAAAAAAAAGGAAATTTAGAGGACTCGTATGAGTTTATAAAAAAATTGGAAAAGAAAATGCTACTCGATTGAGTTAAAAAAAATAATTTTTTTTTGAGGAAACTACTTTACTCAACTTTTTATTGATGGGTGTGCTCCCCATGTGACATTTTGTTCATCTCAAAGAGGTTTAGGGGGAGTAGATTACACTGGTGTCGTTTTTCATTATTTTTATTCTTTTTTTTATTATTTTTTTTCTAGTCATTATATTCACTTATTGCACTGTGCGCTTAAATTTACGAAAATTTGGATAGTTTTTCAGATTACACTATTCAATGGAGGGATTTGACCAAACCATGACCGTTAGAGATGTTTTGCCGCGTTGCACCCTAGGTTTTAAAAACCCTGAATAGTTCGCTCGAGCGAACCTGTCGTTTCATATTCTGTGCCTGGCCTTCTTTTCTTTTCACTTCGTCTTTTCTTCTTTGTTTTCTCCTGCGAAACCGTGAGCCTAGTTCTTCCCTTCTGCAACTTTTCATCAGATACTTCTTCTTCTTAAGGTATTTCTTTCTTTATTCTCCTTCAAATCACTTTATTTTCATTTTCCATTTCATTTTCATGTCCCTTTGCATCAAAAATAACGTTTAGGGCTCAATTGTGTGCGCATTTTCATTTTCTATCCCCGTTTTTTTCCCCTTCTTTTTCATTCCTCCATATCATTCCATACTTTTTCATCACATACATTATTTCACATTAATTTTCATGGAATTTTTCATCTGGATTGGATTGCACACTTCTTATGGCATTTTTTTTGGTAAATATGCTCAATAAGTTTGGTGGATTGCTACATCCTTTTCTCCTGGAGATTTTTGTGAGAAATTGGCTATTTGTGTGGAATGGATTATAGCTTGTGAAATGGATGTTAAAAGAAGAGGGACTGTGGATATTCATAGCAGATGGGAGATGGTTGCCTTGTTGAATTTGTGGAGATTTTTTTTGGAATGTGTGGTTTTTGGCGAATGGATGCCATTTTTTTGCAGGAATGGATTGGATGTGGAGTTTGTGTAATTTTTGGCATTTGGAGGCCAATTTTTTTTGCAGGGTTGGATTGGTGATTGGGTTATTTTGTGTTGTTTTCAGACCCGATATGGCTCCTAAAAAGAGGCTCCATGCTGAATCTTCTTCATCTTCCTCCTATGATCATACTTGATTTCCATCCTTGGGAAAGTCTAATCAATTCTTTGCACAATTTGCTTCAAGAAATGTTGAATCCGAACGGGAAGTGTCTGAAGAATTACACAACAAGAGAGTCTTTCGAAGTTTGGCTACTCGCAACTGGTTCTCTCTAGTTAAGTTTAACACCCATTTGATTCATGTTGACTGGGTACGAGAGTTCTACTGTAACATGGAAGTTTTGGATGATGGATCCATCAAGACATTTGTGAGAACAAAATGGATTCATATTAAAGTGGCTGATTTGTCTGATTATTTGGGGATTCCTGAAGTTCCTAATCCTGACTATCCGATCCCGGCTAAGCTCCCTACCCCCATAGATTATGATTTTGTTGCCACTACTCTGTGTGGTGTTCCGACTCGATGGCCTGGAGGACTTTTATTGCATGGGAACTTGACTAATGAATATCGGTTTCTAAACTGATTTGTTTGTCACAACCTCGAGCCACGAGGGCATACTTCTGATGTTACTCAGTGGAATGGGTATCTTTTGTTCTGCATTGGGACTGGGAAGACAATGAATATTCCCCAGGTGATTTTAAATGTGTTGATCAAAACAATGACAGCCAAAAAGAATTCCCTACTCCCTTTTGGGGTCCTGATCATTGATTTCCTCACTTTCAAAGAGATTACACCTCCGCCAAATGACTTGATTATGAAGATAAAAAATTCGATCAACTCGAGGACTTTAGCACTGTCAACTTCTCACGTTCCAGTGGGTCATCAAGCTAAAGACGTCGAGGAGGAACAAGAGGATGTCCCTATTCAGGGGGAGCAGCAGAGACAACTGGATCGAATTGACCTTCTGGTTGCCCAAGTTCTGCATTTGACTGCACGTGTGGATACAGTGAGTGGACAAGTTACTGCGTGCTTCGCTCAAGTTAACGCAACACTTGCTGACATTTTGGCTAGACTTGATCCAGGGCATCAATGATTTCTTCTGTGGCTGTTTTGAACCCTTGACATTTCTAAATTGCTGTTGACTTTATGAATTTTTTTGGGGTCTAGAATCTTTGGAACTTTCTTACTTTCTATGCTTCATTTTGTTGATCTCTCTCCGTTATGTCTATTTGTCAATTCTGTACAAAAAGGGGGAGAAATTGTTGGAACTTAGATATTTATCATTTACTTGCTTTGACATTATTTATCAGTTACTTCTATGATGTTGCACTTGATTTTTTTTGGAAGATATTGGACGTACTCAATCATACAGGCACTTAGTTCTTGAACTTACAACTCTCTTTTGTTTATCTAGTAGCTGTGGTTGGTTTTTAGGTTAGATGGTGGGTAGAATTTTTTTTTTTTTTTTTGTAACTAGGGGTTTTGTCCATGAATTGCCAAAGGGGGAGATTGTAAGGATTTTAGTTGGCTAATTCATATAGTTTTGGACAAAATTGGGTTTCCTTAAATTGTATTTCTTTTAGATGTCAGACTGCTGAAGATCTTTTTCCAAAAGAGAGAGTTTCCAAGATCTGAAGGTTTCTAAAGGTCGCTCGAGCGAACCTCCTTTCGCTCGATCGAACCCATCCCAGTTCAACCATCGCTCGACCCATCTTGTAGTTTGCTCAACCCACTTGAGTTCTGTCTTGAACAATTGAAGACGGAGAGTTGATCGCTCGAGCGAACATAAGACAGAAGGTTTCCTGCGCTGATTGCTTACTTCCAGAGAGCAGTTCACTCGAGCAAACTTCCACATCCGCTCGAGCGAACCATGGACTTCTATTTCTGATGGAACTTCTGTTACTAATTTGATCAAGATACAACTTCCTTCTCTCAGAGCCTTTCATACATGAATTGGAGACTATTTAAAGGCTTCCTCTCTCAACATATTAGATACACTGATTAAGATCAAATACCTGAGATAGAGAGTTTGAGAGATCCATCCTATTCCCCCCTGAAACCTCAAGCTGTTGTTGCTGTGCTGAAGATTCAGAGTTTTGGGTCAAGTTTCCATCCCCTTCTTGAAGGCGGTTCTGTTCAAGCACGGTGAAGATTAGTGACGAGATTTCAGCAAGATCTGAGGCAGTCCTTAAGTTGAGTCAACAATTGGAAAAATGGTTTTAAGTGTCTTGTATTCTTCGGTTTTACATAGTGCTTGGTTGTCTGTTGACCTAGACGATAAGGCCCGTGATTTTTCTCCTGTTTAGGGTTTTCCACGTATAATTCTCTTGTCTTTCTCTATTTGTGGATTGATTATTTTGTTAACTTGAAATTAGGGTTAATACTAGTTTAATCACATCAGTTTGATATTCAATAGAGATTTAGTAAGTGGGACCTCTGCCTGTGTTAAGGTAGAAATTACTTTCAGCTATCCTCGAGTAATATTCACCATTGGATTAAATTATGTCAAACAACCATCATTTATTAACTAGAGAGTAAAATTTAATGTTGGATTGAATCATGTGTAACAGGCATGGCTCACTAATGGAGAGTGATATTGAATTGAATCATCTGTTTCATGGTTTTTGACATGATTTAAACCAACGGTTAACATCATTCTAATCAGTGTGATATGGCCCATTACCACCTAAGGGGAAAGGTTTATGTCCACCGGTCTGCTACGATGAAAGGTCCAGTCTGCTACGATGAAAGTGTCACATCCCGGTCCCGAATCACCCTGGCCTAGGGTAATCTCCGAGGTGTGTCACACGTACTCCCGCGTGCTGTACCTGTCTTGAGCCAAGTTTAACACACGAATGAGAGAAAACCAACTTTCCATATGCGTGAGTTAGAACTCACTAAACACATTGAAAACAGTTAAACATAGCGCAAGCTGTAATTCATTTGTGTGAGGTATCAAATCCCCATTCAGTCTAATTAATAATTCAAGTTTCAGTATAAAAGAATTGTACGGTTATTTACATTGATCTACAAAAGAGGATGTAACAAGGAATCCCATACAATCAATACCAAAAATATAAACAAAAGAATCACTAACCCTAGGTGTGGCCCACACAAAAAGGAGCTAGCCACACAACCCAAAAGGATTCCCAAAAGATGGTTAGGCTCTTCGAGGAAGACAATTTCACTTGGCCTCAGGCTTAGGCCACTCTACTAACCCTGAAGGTACCTCTTGGGTATCCTTCGCTCTCTCCTCGGCCTCTGCGGGGTCGGAAGTTGCACCTGTGACTGTGACACCAATAGTAGTACCATTAATACGACGATTAAGCAAACATAGGCAAAATACGGAAATACATAATGTTTCAATTGAATTGAAGACGGGTAAATTAACCTGTGTCAACTAGGCAAATTATGCTAAAATGTGTGAATTATGCATGATGAATCAAGTAAATGAAAACACACAAATTGGCTACTACCTTAAGCTCATCCTCTCAAAGAGAGCAAATCTAGTTGGGATGTCACCAGCGGCCCGGCCAAAGGCTAGATGGCTACCCGATCTGGAGTTCCGGAGCTCCATGTGACTTACTGCAGTAGTCTCAAATACATAAACCAAGTGTAATCCCGTCGGGCATCACTGGGTCGAAGCTAAGTAGTGCCGACTCGATAGAATCAAATAGTACTCGAAGTAAAAGAGGAATTGAATAAGCTCATATTCATTTAATCATAATCGAATTGAATGATAATCACATATTTTCAATTTCTTACTCAATCCTCATTCTAACAATCATCAATTCAGATATACAGAACGATATTTCAACTTATGTAAGGGGATCAAACTTCAAAGAATACTAATAACACTGTCAAATTATTGAAAGGGAATTTTGAGATTCAAATGAATTCATACCCCAATATGAGATGCAATTAATTAGGAAAATCAAGGTATTTTTACTATTCAACTCTAGATTATTATATTTTTAGTCCTCTACTGTCCATTTTAAAATAAGCTGGAAAATCAATGAATTACTACTTTATTTGGTGTCACCAGTTACAAGGAGTACGTTGAAATTTCCAGTGAACTTTCATGGCATAGTCTTAAACTAAGAAATATCCATTGGTCCAATTATAAGATTGAAGATCCCATTCTATAGTCATAAGGTCTCAAAATTTCCTAAATTCCTATGGAGGTATGGGTGAACACCAAAATCTACTAAACGAGGGATTAAGGAGGGTTAAAGTACACTAGGAGTACCAACGCTCCTCTTATTGGGCCTAGAAAGCCCAAACAAAATGGGTCAGGTCCGCTCGAGCGGGTCCATGTACGCTCGAGTGGAGGTCTCCAGAGGTGTGGTGCGCTCGAGAAGGGCCCAGGTGCGCTCGAGCTCCCATGGAAATTTTCCACTCCGGAAAATCCAGCGAGTGGGTCCGCTCGAGCGGCCATCTGCGCGCTCAAGCGCCCACTCCAGAATTCCATTTTTGGGATTCTGATGTGTTCCCCCTTACATTTTTCCCTCATCCACTTCTATCTTCCTTACCACTACAACACCTGCACAATAGAGCCTCCTTGCTCCCATTTATAAGATATACAATCTCTTCTTTCTAATCCATTCATTAAATCATAAAACCCACTAATCCATTCATTTGTTAAAAGATAAGCTATAAAAGGAATTTCATTAGAATCAATGGAAAATAATCATCATGTAAATCCACATTAAAGCTTATACTTGCCTTAACTAAGAACTTTCCAAAGCTTCTCACACTTGATTTAAAGAAAATCCCAAAAGCCCCAAATGAGCAAACCCTAACCACAAGAATCATGGAAAATGGAAATGACTATGCATTGTGGATATCTATGAATCTTATAACTTCTTTTCCAACTAAAAATCTCAATAAGGTCTTTGGCTCTTACCTGGCAGTAACCCTAGTTGAGAGGAAAAGAGAATGGAGGGAAGATAGCTTCTTGGTGAAATGGAGTAAGAAAGAGTGGAGAAGATGATGAAGTTGAGTTCTCCCCCTAGCCTTCCAAAGTTCAAGCTTCCACTCTTGAAGGGGGTTGGAGGGGAAGAGGAAAAGAAGAGAAGGAGGGTAGTGAGAAGGGAGAAATGAAAAAGGAATGAAAGAAGGAGGGTGAGAATATATATATAAGGAGATAGGGAGGGATATTTGCAAGAAAACCTGTTCAATTGGTATATTCTCATTGTAAGTCAAATGATGGTCCAAATACTTAACGGTTGGTCAAATGAAGAAATGCCTAATATGAAAATCGATGTACTTGTCAAAATACACGCGATGATGTCAAAATGACGCGCAAATCATGAAAAACACAAAAACCTACATTTACGGAAAAGCCCTCGACTCTATTCAAATGAGTCAACTCCACTATAACTCACCTATATAAGGTGTAAAACTCATCTGACTCTGTCTATAGAGACTAACAGATGCTAATTAGCATAACCTAATAGTTAAATGCAATTAATCCGGTTAAAACATAATTAATTAGTACTAATTAGGGTTAAGTCGGGTCGGGGTGTAACAGAAAGGTAGGAGCCGTAGATTAGAAATTTGAAAATATAAAACTTGCGAGTGCATAAAAAAGAAGAGTGGTAACTTTTTCGGTTTTTTTGTAGCACAACAACATAGTGCAGGGACTCTTTCCCATTACAAAAGTTGTAAACTTTAATTGAGGTGAAGAAAAGGAAGCATATATATATCTATATAATAAGGAAGAGCAGTATTTGAATCCCTGGACATTTTGGACCCTTGGATTTATGTACATATTTTTGTACATAAATCCTAGGGCTGAGAAGGGATTCAAAAGCATGGTAATTTTGTAATTATTTGAAAACAAAGGGGCAGTAACTTTTTACTAAGGACAAGAGGATACGGGAGTGCCATTGATTTTCTGTGAAATTATGAAACCTGCCATTATCTTTTCTCAGAGGATATGGGAGTGTCCTTGGTTTTCTGTGAAATTACGAAACGTGTCATTATCTTTTCAAAACTTCCTTGCAAGTAAAGATATGATTAAATACATGGCTATGATTGCAATTGAGTGATTGAACGGTGTGGAATTTGGGCCCACAACTTACCAGTTTGCCCCTTCACATATATATGCTGTTTTTCACTGATTGTGGAATATGGGCTAACTTGGATTGTTTTGGTAGCAGATGCAAACGTGGCTTGCATGCAATTAAACTAGACTGCTTATAGTAGTGGGCCACTTCTGGTATTCAATAGTGGTTAAACAAGGGTCCAATTGGCTGGGCTGTTTTATCTAAAAAAATAAAATCCTGCTGGGCTTGATTTGAAGCTGATTGATCCAATGGGCCACATAGAAAATTTAAGTTAAATTTGTTAAATTATGGGCGGTGTTAGTTGTTAGGTGGTCAAAAGAAGAGTAATTAGATTTAGTTGTGCTCAGAGCGTGGTGCCTTATGGCACGGGCAATGACTAGTATATATTGTGATCGTGTGTGCGGAAACGTGCGATCAACAAGCAATCAAATCAAGCCACACAAAAGGAAACACAAATTTACGTGGTTCGGTGATTTCACACCTACATCCATGGACAAAAGCTCGTGCTCTTCTTCTCCACTAATCAGAGTTTTTTCCCCATAATAGGGTTACAACCAAAAAAGATAATATATAGTTTTAACAAAGACCAAATTATCCCTCAACCCTAATACAAAAGAATGGGCCTACAAAACGAGCCAAAACCCATAAACCCAACAAATCTCCACCTTGGCGAGATTTGCAAGTCACAAACATTTTCCACCTTGGCATGCAATCACACGCCTCCAAATGCGCCTGTAGGCGCCATACACCCGAAGGTGCTCAAAATCGCAGAATGTTGATCAAGTCCAAGCAATGCTTAAACTTGACCCCAGTCATCACCTTAGTCAGCATATCTGCATTTTCCGAATGCCTCTTTTCTTCTTTGTAGATGGTAGGAACAGATTCTTCAACCACTAGAAGTGCATATGCCACCATGTCAGTGAACCGTTTAGGTTTTCGAATATTCATTTTTGGTCTACTGGCTGCAATAGAATCTGCTTGCTCTTGTGGAGGCTCTTGAGCTGGAGTCTCCTCCTCATCTGTATCATCATCTTTTGATTCAATTTGGATAACATTAAACTCCACCTGCTTCGATTTACCACTGTATTTGCTCTCCTCCTGAGAGCCATTTTGCTTGTTCTGTTTCCACATGGCAGCTTCATCAAAAGTCACATCTCAACTCAGAACAAGTTTCTTTGAAGTTGGACACCATAACCGGTATCCTTTCACACCACTGCTGAAACCCAAGAATATAGCTTTCTTGGCCCTTGGATCCAACTTATTCTCTATGACATGGAAATAAGCAGGACTACCAAATATATGCAATTTATCATAATCGGTAGCGGGTTTTCCAGACCATACCTCAATGGGTGTTTTTCCATCAATCGCAGCAGAAGGTAACCTGTTGATGAGATGACATGCATATGCAACTGCCTCACCCCAAAATGCTTTGCCTAATCCAGAGTTAGACAACATACACCGAACTTTCTCCAATATAGTGTGGTTCATGCGTTCTGCCACCCCATTCTGTTGCAGTGTCCCACTAACTGTAAAATGCCTCATAATCCCTTCATCCTGACATACTTACAAGAACGGATCAGACTTGTACTCACCCCCATTATCTGACCTGAGCCTTTTTATCTTTCTGCCGGTTTGTGTTTCAATCATTTTCTTCCACTTCAAGAACACATTCAAGACTTCATCCTTGTGCTTCATGATGTACACCCATACTCTTCTGGAGAAGTCATCAACGAATGTAACAGAGTAGTGCATACCCCCCAAAGATGCCACTTTGGTAGGACCCCATACATCCGAATGAACATAGACTAATGTGCCTTGAGTGCGATGGATCGCAGTGCCAAATTTCACTTTTGTCTGCTTGCCAAAAACACAATGTTCACAAAATCCCAACTTGCAGGTCTTTACACCTTGCAACAAGCCTTGTAATGCTCTCTCCCCAGCATGCCCTAGACGCATGTGCCACAATCTGGCAGTGTCTGTAACAATCTCATTCGAGCTATCAGATACTGTTACTGCTCCACCTACAACTGTACTCCCTTGCAAGAAATACAAATTACCTCTTCGGACACCCTTCATCAACACAAGTGCACCATAAACAACTTTTAGAACTCCACCTTCCATGGTAATCTTGAAGTCTTTGGAGTCTAAAGCACCCAATGAGATGAGATTCTTTTTCAAATCCGGTACATACCGAACATCTGTCAAAACTCTAACTGCTCCATCATACATTTTCAAACGGATTTTTCCTATCCCTTTTGTTTTGCAGGCACTATTATTGCCCATCAAAACTGTTCCACCATCCAACTCTTGAAAGCTGGAAAACCATTCCCTGTTGGGACACATATGATAGGTGCAACCCGAGTCTAAAATCCACTCATCAGAATGGCATACCAATGAAGAAACAGTCAAATTAAATTCAGAATCACAATCCCCATTGTGTCCAATGTTTGCATTAGATTTATCTTTGTCCTTGTTTTTCAACTTTGGACAATCCTTTTTCCAATGCCCCTTTTTGTGACAAAAGGCACATTCATCTTTTGCAGGTGGCTTTGATTTTTCTCTCGATTTAGAATGAGAGCTGCTACCAGATGTCCTATCATCTGATCTGCCTCTTACTGTCAATGCATCAGACGATAAATCCCTATGGGCCTGTTTGTCCTTCTTCCGATATTCATTATTCATCAAAGCAGCAAACACAACATCATATTTAACCTTAGTCTTCCCGTTGATCAAAGTGTGAGTAAAATGATCATAACTATCGGGAAGCGAATTCAGAAGAAGTAATGCCTTATCTTCATCATCAACTTTCACATCAATGTTCATTAAATCAGTAATAATTTTATTAAAATCATCGAGATGTTCAGTCATAGAAATACATTGATACTCGAAGCGGAAAAGTTTCTTCTTCAAATAGATCCGATTCTCCAAGCTCTTGGTCATATACTTTTCCTCCAATTTCTACCACAACACTTTTGCAGAGGTTTCTCTCATCACTGAGTATTTCTAATCCTTCGCGAGACATAATCTGATGGTGCTACATGCCTGACGATTGATCTTCTGCCATTCCTTATCTTCCATATCTGAGGGTTTATCCTCCAGTGCAATTTCCAACTCTTGTTGGCTTAGAACATCTCTAACCTCACATTGCCACATACCAAAGTTATTGGTACCATCAAATTTCTCGACTTCAAATTATACACTCGAGATAGTTGTCTTTGTCGATGATGAGCTCGCCATTATTTTTTGTTTACCAAATTATTAATCCACTGCGTTCAGATCGTAGATCTCGTCGATACGAATCCAAAAAAAAAAAAACGGACCTCAATTCTGAGTCCGGATGGCTCCGAAAAACACAAATCAATTTTGGTCATCCAATTGGTCAAATCTGTCTTGACCGTGCAAATGACGTCAGGATGACGTCAGCAGCTGCTGGTGGCTGAGTTCTGCTGAACTGGGCTTCTTCGAAGTGGGTCGGGTGAACTACTTCTACTGGGCTTCTTCTACAAACGGGTCAGGCTGACCTGGGCCCAACCCAGAAACAAACCCAACCCAAAAAAGGTCTTCTTCTACCTAACTTCTGTTCTGGTTCAGAACCAGAACCTGCATGGAACAGAGGCGCAGAGCAGCGTCTCCTCCGGCCACAGGACGACGGCAGCACGGGCTCCGGCGACACGCAGCGGCAACGGCGGCGATGATTCCGGCGACCCAACGACGATGGCGATCTTAACTTGAATGGGTTCTGCAACTTTCCAAATTTTTTTTTTAATATCAATCTCTCCTCTTGTCAAACCAAAAGGCTAAAAGGCGAATCAACTGTTGATCTTCTTTACTTCTCTGCAACAAACCGTTCCAAAGTCTCCGATGATAAAAAACAGAGCGTGTGGCCCACCTCGATCAAATCAGAATCCTCTGATTGAATCGGCCAGACGAAGTGTTCCCTATCCGGCTTCTTCTCTTTCCTCAATCAGAACCGGGAAACCAAACGCTAGATCCAAACTGATCTTCCTAGATCCAAACTGATCTCCTTCTGCAGTAGCGTTTTGTAGTGAGCTTAAGATTGAACTGACGACTTCTTCTCCGATCAACAATGGCAGCCCAACTTGATCTCACCGACTTTGCCGTTGATCGTGTACCACAACAATGCTCTGATACCAATTTGTTGTGGTCGTGTGTGCAGAAACGTGCAATCAACAAGCAATCAAATCAAGCCACACAAAAGGAAATACAAATTTACGTGGTTCGGTGATTTCACACCTACATCCACGGACAAAAGCTCGTCCTCTTCTTCTCCACTAATCAGAGTTTTTTCCCCATAATAGGGTTACAACCAAAAAAGATAATATATAGTTTTAACAAAGACCAAATTATCCCTCAACCCTAATACAAAAAAATAGGCCTACAAAACGAGCCAAAACCCATAAACTCAACAGTATATATATATATATATATATATATACACACACACACACTAGCATAGGGTGTGTCTTCATTTGAAAATACATGCACAAATATATTATAAACTTATAAACAACCACATATTTCCTTCTTTTTGGTACATAGAAGGCACAAATGTATTTCAAACCCAGGACAGCTTTCCTACAGGAGAATACCTAATTAATGCCTGAGTCATGTGATTGACATCCACATATCTACTTTCCCTACACTACAAGAGCAACTCCACATCATAGTTCAGTTTCTTAATTATACATTCAACCATGGTTTTAAAAGGTTGTATTTGTACTCTCATCGGGTTTCAAGAGTGATGCTTTTATGCCCTTCAGTTTATGAAGAGCATCTCTCATACTAATGCGCATGTCAGGAGAGTCAGCAGTGCAAGATATCGCGACCCCGATGATTGAAACTAGGCAATCTTGTTGGATTTCTGTGCTTATCGCTTGGCCTCGGTAGTGCAGATGATTGATCTTGTGCATTTCAGGATCTACAACTTGCATTGTCATTGTTGGGAAAGCTGAAATTACCCATTTCTGTAAGCTTAATTCTCCTACAAAAGTAGGGTCGGTTGGACTTTTCCCTGTAAAAAGCTCCAGCAACATGATTCCATAACTGTATACATCTCCTTTGGTGGATGGTTTCCCTCCCGTTCCATATTCTGCATTCAATTCTCTTGGCATTAGAAAGTTCTAGTATCAAACATGTATCAAAGAAAATAGCATTCCTTCCTTGCTGGGGATATGTGAAAATTATTTCCCTTCCCTATGTGAGTGGCTCATGAACTTGAACAAAAAAATGCAACAAATATGCACAATAATTCTCAACAAATATGTGGAGCTCTTAATCTTTCTTCGTTTAATTATTTTTGTGTCTGTGTTATAAGCTATAACCCTTGTGTTTGTTGAGTTTTCTAAGGTCCTGCTTGGATCTGTGTCCCTCAAGCATGATTAGGCCTATAGCTTTCATATTTGATTAGCCAAGTTGCTCTTAATTAAGTCTACAGTTCATTTTATTTTATGAGTGACCTGAATACAGGGTAGCCAAGTTCCAATGATTGAAATGAAGCTTAAGGAATTCACAAAGAGGGAAGGAGCTCTTCATCTCCCCAACATTTCCAATTCCCTAGTTTCTGTAACTTGTTCTTATAATATGAATTTCTAAAAGCAATTCCTAGAATATTTTCCACAGCTACCTGTATGTTGAGTCCATTTATGTGAATCGGAGTACTATTGATCATCAAGATGAACACGTGTGGAAAAAAAAATGCTACTTTGTGTGTGTGTTCGATTTGACTATGCTCGTAACTTTGATTGGACTAAAATATCAGTTTAGGCTGGAAAACTGTACGTCTAATGGACAGTCTAGATTACCAAAATATGGCCCCCACTATGTGAAAAATATAAATCTATTGGTCGATCATTCTTACTAATTAGTGGTTTAACCATGCTTTTTCTTCATTCCTATGGTTAATAACGCTTTCCTTTCAAGAAGATCTTTAGCCTCTTCTAAGTAAACAAGTGGAGCCACAACTTGAAATGGTTTTAGATCCTTGGAAAATGGACCCCACATATACTAATTTGATTTGAACTTAGAAGCACACTGTATGGTTAACCTTATATAATTACTCCCCTTTATAGTTGTTGTTGTTGTTGTTATTGTTTCTCAACTAAATAATTTTAATCTCCTTACATTTTCTTCCCGGCATCTTTAACAACATAGAATCTAAGGGCCGCTTTGTTTGAATGTAATTCTATTCCTAGTAATTCTTGGTAAAATGGGCTCCAACGAAGAATTATTAGAGAAGTGAGGGGTGATAAATATAACGTGAAGATGTAGATGGGACCCTAACTTTACTATGACTTGATTTACTAGGGTAATCTCTAGTTACTCATTTTCCATCTCCCCTCAATTCATTTTCCATTGAGAAGAGATTATTTGATGGTCAATTAGGGAACTACACCTTTGTTTCTTATACACCATGCATGCACATGGACCTCTCCATGCACACCTTGTTGTGGGGCCCACCTAGAGCTAGAGCTGTCAATCGTGTCGTGTTAACGAATTCGGGTTACGGGTTAATGAATTCGGGTTAAAATCACCTCAACCTATACCCGACCCGTTAACTTAACGGGTCAAAAAATTTAACCCGAACACGACTCGTTAATTTAATGGGTTACCCGACCCAACCGGTTAACCAGTTAAGTAATTAAGTCATTTCGAAATTAAAAAAAAAAAAAACTATACAAAAATAGAAGGAGAAAAATATATAAGCCACATGAAACTGTAAGTGAGGATTTCGAGTGGATACCACCTAAAAACCCACTATAAAACAATAAATTTCAATTTCTTCTTTATGAATATAAATTAATTTATTTACATTTAGGGAGTAAAAAAAATTTAATGGGTTAAGCGGGTTGTTAATGGGTTACTGGTTTAATTCGTACTCGACCCGTCAACTTAACTTGTTAACGGGTTTGACCCGTTAACGACCCGAACCCATTAAGAGCCAACCTAAACCCGTTACTATTGTGTGGGTTCATGTCGTGTTAACGGGTCATGTGACATTTTGACAGCTCTACCTGAAGCTGGGACTTGAGGATTTGAAATAGCTAGTTAGGACGTACCCATGTATAAAAAATGGACCCCATATGATCGTCCTAACCCCTTGATCAGCGGCCAAAAAATTTCCACTGTTAAAACGGATGCACAGTCAATTCAACTGTCATGTCCAATATGATGGGTGCAAACCCAGGGGACTACTGACTGTTTGGAGAAAGAGGTGGGTGTTGCATGGATCAAAATAGCGTCCGCTATATCGGGCATAGCAGTGAACACCACTAAGTTAAATAGTATTTATTGTTGTTTACATCCGTTGCGGCCGCTACGGAGTGAGACAGCTTCCAACTTTCTCAAATTTTTAAAAATGCATAATAAGATTTATTTCTTTTTTTCTTCTCTCAAAATGGCATTTCTACGTAACTCTTCTACCCTTTTATATTAAAAAGAACATCAAAAAGCATATAATCTCGTCGAATTACAGTTTATACCGAGAGTTCTTTTCAAGGATTCTTCTCTAAGTATACCTATTAGACACTCCATTTTTTAGAGGTATTTTATTTCTGGGTACTCTTTAAGTCTTAAGTCTTGACTTCATGATATAGTTTTTCTTGATGAGCTTTTTATTAGTTTCTAAGTTAGCATCACTAAGCAACATGAATACATGTGAAACAAAAATGATCATTACTACTGTTTTCTATTTACACAGCAATACAGGACCTCATATAATTAGGGGACTGCTGCGCCCCCTTATATTAGTTACTTTTGCAACAAATATATATATATATATATATATTCTCTCATTTTTCAATATTCTAGATTTTCTATAATTTTTTAAAGATATTTTTGACTATTTTTTCAAATCGCACCACTACGCCCCTACCGCTATTTTAATCCTTGGGGGTGTTGTCCCTTTAGTGGTCAAATCAAATGGACCATCACGTGGGCCCCACTATGAGGTGCACATGGGTGTGTACAAAAAGAAAGCTGTGTGTAGGATCAAGAATGTGTGTATAGGTGCTATGCTATGAATGGTTCCCATGGACCTCCGTTCATATGGATTTAAAGATTTGGATGTGACCTACTTGTGTGAAAAATTACAAGTCCATTAGATCATCATAACTCCTCAAACGACTATGGTGACATATAGGAACAACATGATAGGAAGAATATGCATATAAAAAGGAAAAACATTATGTGAATGCCCTTTGGTTACCTGGGGGAATGTATCCGATGGTTCCCTTGAGCCCGTGAGTAGTAGATAGCTGATCACCACCAGTGCCAATCACCAATCTTGCCAGCCCAAAGTCACCCACCTTTGCAGTCATCTCCTCATCCAAGAGCACATTGCTAGGCTTCAGATCGCAGTGCACCACAGGAGCTTCACAGTCATGGTGTAGATACTCCATGGCACATGCAACATCAATAGCAATGCTCAACCTCTCCATGATACTTAATGCACCTCCATCTTCATGCTTCCTACTACCTCGAATCCATTCCTCCAAGCTCCCATGACACATGTACTCGTACACAAGAGCTTGAAAGTCAGCATTCCCATAGTCGATGCTAGAACATGCTGTTATCAATTTAACAAGATTCCGGTGCCGAATGTTCCTTAGAGCCTCACACTCCGCTGCAAAACTCTTACAAGCTCCATTTCGATTGAGGTCAAGGACTTTAATTGCAGCCAGGATTCCATCGTTTAGATTTCCTTTGTATACAGACCCAAAACTCCCACTGCCAATCAGATTTGCTGGACTGAAGTTCTGGGTTGCCACAAGGAGTTCTTCGTAAGAGACCATTCGATGTCTCCCGCCAAGGGATTTCGAAGTGGCTTTGATTTTGGTCTCGCCTTTTCTTTTGGAGAAGAGAATCCACAAGGAACCTACAACCACACAAAGCGCCAAAATGCTGGCTGTTGTGACTGCTATTCGAAACTTGATCGATGTTGTTCTGCCCTGAGAGGAAGGAATTGGGCTACTTGTGCATGCTGAAAAGGTGCAAAGCTTTGGGTTCCCTTCAAGATGTACTCTTGAGAGATTAGCGAAAACACCATGCTTCGGAACTTGTCCTTGGAGGTCATTGAAAGAGAGGTTCAAGAACATGAGAGCCTGAAGTTTTTGAAGATCAGCAGGGATGTCCCCAGAGATTTGGTTCAAGGAAAGGTCTAGACTTTGTAATCCTTTCACTTCTCCAAGCGTGCGGGGAATAGGACCTGAGAGCAAATTATTGGCCATGAACAGATTCTGCAAGCTCTTACAATTCCCAATCGACTCGGGTATTGTTTCCGACAGTCGATTATTGGAGAGATCGATTGTTCCTACATTTTCCAATGTTCCCACATTTGGAGGCAAAGGTCCTGATAGAGAATTCCTAGATAAGTTTAGGATGGCACTCAAGCTAGAGAGCGTGAAAAGTTCTTCTGGTATTCTCCCATTGAGCCTGTTGTTGGATAGATCCAAAGAAGTCAAACGCTGGTAGCTATCAAACGTTGTGGGTATACTTCCCTCCAAACCATTTCCAAATATATCTAGGGTATTTAGTTTTGTTAGATTGCCCAGAGAGGCTGGAACTTCACCCGAGATCTGATTTTCAGCCAAATCTAGCCTCTGTAGCTTCTGAAGCTGGCTAATTTCAGTTGGAATCTCACCAGAGATTGAATTGTAGCTCAAGTTCAGAAGTTGTAGATTGCTAAGGCGATTGATTGAGGCGGGTATTCTTCCATAAATCCGATTCCGGCCCATGTATAGTTTTGATAGAGAGGATGAGAGATTGCCTATAGATTGAGGAATCACACCCTCTAGGAGATTTTCATCAAAGGCGAGGAACTCAAGACTCGTACTGTTTGTTAAAGAAGTAATAAAATTCAGGCCAGTTGACCCAAAGCTAGCAATCCGATTAAACCCAATGTTGTACATTTGGAGGGCCTGTAGACGTTCTAGTCCTGGAGGCACTGATCCAAGGAGAAAATTGTTGGATATTCGAATACTCTGGATCTTTGTGACATTGTGTAGTGAGGGTGGAAGTGCACCAGTGAATTTGTTGATGCAGAAATGGATGCTCAAAAGATTTGGGAGCTTAAAGCCGATATTGCTTGGAATATCTCCCCACAGTTGGTTTGATGCCAAAGCAAATATGACTAGGGAAGACAAGTTGTAAAGTGACAATGGAACAGTACCTGTGAGGTGGTTAATTGAGATCTGCAGATGTTTCAAGTTTGAAAGATGGCCCAGGTCACTTGGTATGATTCCACTGAGAGAGTTGGTGCTCAAGTCTAGGGTGGTCAGCAATGAAAGGTTTCCAATTGTTGGTGGGATTACACCTGAAAGCTGGTTATGGCCTATTTTCAGGACTTGAAGCTTTGAAAGAAGTCCTATTGTTGGAGGGATTTCACCAGATACCTTATTTTGGGCCATGTCAAGTGTCATTAGGTCTGAGCACTTGCTTATGTTAGGAGGAATTGCATCTTGTATAAGGTTAGAGCTTACGTTTAGTACTCGCAAGCGGAATAGATTTCCAATTTGAGAGGGAAGTGGGCCTGTCAATTGGTTGTCCTGCAGGTGAATAGAACGAAGGAAGGAGAGATTGCCAATGTGCGGGCTTACGGTACCTTTTAATCCAAGGCCTTGGAGATGAAGGCCGGTGACTCGCCGCCCGTATTTGTTGCACAAGACTCCACTCCAACTGCAGAAATCGGAACTATCATTCCATGACTGCAGGGTGTTGTTAGGGTCAATGGTTAAAGACTTAAATGAGAGTAGTGCCTGTTTGTCTGTGAGGGTGTTGAAGGGGGCTGAATCGACTACAACTGGGAATGAACTCTGAATAAAGAGAACTAAAACAAGTAAGGGAAATACGGGAGTTAAAGTACCCATTTATCTTTTGGAAGGTGTCAGAGAGGGAGAAAGGGGAGGATGGGTGGGTTGAGTCTGCTACAATGGGCAATAGGCTCTGAAAGGAGAGAGAATTAAGCAACTATAGTAACACAAGAGTGAGACCTATGCATTGTTGGAGGAAAGTTAACTCATATTTATAGAGTGAGTCTCATGTACAGTGGTTCTATGTGGTTTGGAGATGCAATTCCGCTAGTATGAACGGAGTCCGTAGATATTGGAATTATTCAAATCTCACCAAACAGCTGTTAGGATATTTGATTTTACCAAATTCACAGTAGCAGTTAGATGTTATTCTCATACCTCAAGGAATTTTCTTTGTTTTGGTGTTGTATATATACCACCCTTACAGAAAGAATACAAGATGCCTTTCCCATCTTACAAAACTTAAACAGGTAGTGTGGGTCATTTTCATTTCTAGTTCGGTGAGGAGAAAATCAGTTTGGGAGGAGCGTTTTCTCTATATTCACACTATCCATTTCGTATCCCTCCATAATTCCCATCTTGCGTGTCTTACAAATTGGGACTTTTGGGTTCATATTGAGACTTTGTCAGGTCTCGTCCCGAGTTAATCAAGATTAACTCTCGTTAATAGAAAATTAGTGCTAGTTAACCATGTTTAACTAGTTTAATGGTAATTAATGACTAAGCTCGATGAGTTAGTCCCAAATGAATGGAATGAACGGGTAATGAAAAGATTAAGTGGATTGGTTATGCTTAAGGCTAATTAACTGCGGTTAATTGAGCTGATGATGGTCAATGACCAAATAATATGGAATAAGCCTCAAATGAATGAATTGGGCTTAATGGAATGGTAAAGAATGGATTTGCATGGTTTAAATGGAGTTTTAGACTCAAACATAGAAATGAAGGACTTTTATGTAAATACGAAATTTCGCGTATTTCGTCGAATACGGAAACTCTTGATACCAACGCGTGTATCTCGACGAGTACGTCAACTTTCATAATAGGTTCGAAGTCGTTTGACGAGAATCTGGTCAAATGACCCTTCATTTGACTTAAATTGTAATTTAGTGAGATTCATGGGCTTGAATGCAATTTATTAGCTTATATAAGCTAAGAGAACCCTAATGAGATCATTATCTCATTTTTTTAAAGCATTCCAAACCCTAGGCAACTATTTTCTCTTGCTTTTCTCTTCTTTCCTTCCAATCTTACTCAATCAAGAGGCAAACAAGGGATTTGTAAGTGTTTTCAAGGAGTTTTCATCCTTCACTTCATCTTCCCCAACTTTGTTTTCAAATTGTGAAAGTGTCAAGCTTGGAGTCAAGGTTTTCTCTTGGAATCAAGCTCTAGAAGGAGGTTTTTATCCATTCAACCTTCGCAAAAGGCAAGTACTTATGCATTCTTATGATTTATAGTGTTTTAGAGATGTTGGAGTCTATTTGACTCAATTTCGGGAAGTTTTGCTTCAGAAAATCCGAAGTTCAGAACTGAACTTCTGAGCATGTGTCGGTTAGCCGACACCTGACCGACAAGCTAACCGACAGCTCTGGGAGTTGTCTCGGAGAGTTTCAGCTCTCTGGAATTCTGACCGACATTGTGTCGGTCAGCCTACATGGTAGTGTCGGTCGACCGACAGGTCAACCGACGGACTAACCGACAGATCTGAAATCTGTCTCAGTGAATTCCAGCTCTCTGGAATTCGAACCGACAATAGGTCGGTCAACCGACATGGTATCTTCGGTCAGCCGACACATGACCGAAGCCTGACCGACGAATGTATCAGGAAGTGGACTGAAGAATCCAGCTTCTGGAACTTGAACCGACAAAGTGTCGGTTAACCGATAGGTCAACCGACGTCGTATGGTCGGTCAGCCGACAGGCCAACCGACAGCTGAGATGGACTCAGAAAAGATTATGGAAATGAAGCCTAATTTGTACAGGCTATTCCATGCTGATGTCTAAGCCTACATAGGTGTTAGCGAAGGTCGTCTCAATGTACAAATCAAATACATAAAGTGATATTCATCAAAAATAACATGTACATTGGATAACTAACGCTTCACTCGTTTGTCTGGCTTAGAAGTATGAATAGAATTGATAAGAGATGAATAGAATCCATGAAGTGACACAGAGGGGAACTTCATTGACATAGTGAACGTCATTGACATAATGCACGAAATGACAGAATACATGAATTGAATTAATGAAATGAAATGAAATGAATAGTCACTAAAGGTGACAGTAACTTGAATGAATGAATAATTCCTGCTGCAGTAGATGTGAGGGGCGTTCCGGAGCCTCGTGGAATGCCAGTGCTCTCTGATCAAGACACTGGAAAATTTCCACCATTGTGAAAAGTCATGTAATGAAAAGTGAAACAATCTTGAAGCCTCGGCCATGAATGGTTTGCCCTTCCGCCTTGTGCTTAATTAATGTGACTAAATGAAAATTGAATAATCTTGAAGCCTAGGCCATGAATGGTTTGCCCTTCCGCCTTGTGCTTACACTGCTTCCGTTGGAAGACACGAAATGAACGAAATGAACGAAATGAACGAAATGAAAGGATATGATTGACATAGATATTTGTTATGGAATTGAAGTAGGTTATATAGAACTGTTAAGTTCTTTTATTGTAGAACTGTTTAAGTTCTTACCTTATTGAATTCTTGTATAGAATTGTTAAAGAATTGTTAAATAACATGAAGAATCATGAAAATACATGTATCTTGTTGAACCTTCGTGTTCACGTGTTATTGATGATATCACAGGCCCAGATGCCCGTGCCGGTCCTGCCGAGGCCGCGCCGCCTGCGGAGGAGGCCCGTCCGTTACCTCCAAGAGGTTTAGCGGAGTGGGCGTAGTCGGAGGGCGATTGTAGAATGAATATTTTGTAATAGAGAATTTTGGATTGTGATTAAATACCAACTGCATTGTATTTTAAGTGTGCAGTGTTGGTTTTAGTGGGCTGTAAATTTGTATAATAGAACTTAACTTTTGTGTAAAGTTAATTGTAGTCAATGTGTATATACATGTTTTCCGCACATTGTACATTGACAGGTATTGTGATTTGATATCCCTTGTGAGTCTTGTCTTAACTTCGGTTAATTCAGGATTTACGGGAGTAAGTATGGTTCCGCGACTCGGGGGTCCGTCCGAAGTAATCAGATCTCGGGCCCGGGTCGTGACATACTTATTGTATGGTATCAGAGACTAGGTTGAGAATAAGGAACTTTTAAAAGCCTTAGTACAACTAAGAACGAAGTGAGGAACGATATCGATAGGACGAATCCAATCTTGGATTTGTATTTATTGCTTTCACTATATGTGATGTAAAGGTCATGGAAGTGTATAGATGTTTATCTTACCTTCCATATTGTTTACAGTATGGCTTCTGGATCAGGGAGTGATAACTTCGTAGAAGTCACTGTCAATGACGGTACTACACCACCTCCCCCAGCATCGGATAATGATGCTCGGTTTACTGCTATTCTGGAACAGTTAGCCAGAACTAACGAGCAGATTGCGAAAAGTCATGAAGCTCAGTTAGGTTTGCAAACCCAAATGACTTCGATGTTACAAGTCATGCAAGCCCCGTCTGTTCCACTACAGCCTCATGTTGAGACTCAGCTAGTATTACAGCACAAGGAGACGGACCCTCATGCTGTTTATGAGCGGTTTCGTAAAAGAGGAGCTACAGAGTTCCATGGTACTGAGAATGTCATACAAGCTGATGAGTGGATGGAACACGTTGAAGATGTGTTAGAAACGGTCGTCTGCACTCGCAGGCAGAGAGTGTTGCTCACCTCTACGATGTTTAGAGGGGGAGCAAATACTTGGTGGAAGAGTGTCAAGGACACATTTAAAGTCATGACCGCACCGGACGTTTGGGAGACTTTCAAGAAACAGTTCCAAAGAAAGTTTATCCCCGAGCATGTGCAGCAGCAAAAGGAATCGGAATTCCTACACTTGAAGCAAGGTCAAATGACCGTAGCTGCCTATGTTCATACCTTCTTACAGTTGTCCAAGTATGCTATAGACTTGGTGGATACTGAGGAGAAGAAGGTTAAGAGATTCCTCATTGGATTGAACCCCGATTACAAAGCGATCGTAATGGCTGGACAGAAGCCTACGACGTTTGATGATGCCGTAGACAGGGCATATACCGCTGAGGAAATTCAGAGAGAGAGAGATAGAGAGACTGTGAACATCAAGAGAAGTGGTGACTCCTGGTTTAAGAAAGGAGGACAGTCTAGAAATAAGAAACAAAAGCAGAGATTCATTCCTAGGAATGAGAGAAGAGAGAATCTGCCAGTCTGTGAGACTTGTGGCAAGAGTCACCGGACTGAGCTATGTTGGAGGAATACTGGAGCCTGCTTCGTCTGTGGTTCTTTGGAACACAGAATGGCACAGTGTCCAAGAGCTAGGAGAGATGATAGAGCTCCGTACCAGTATCCTGCGCAGGGTCAAGCAGCACTTCCTACTCCCCCGCAGAGATTAGCTTTACCAGCTCCTCCTCCTAGACCACAGCAACAACAGCAACCACAGCCACAACGTCAGGGCCAGCAGCGTCAGTGGCAGAGACAACAACCGAGACAGCAGCAGCAGCCAAACAGGCCACAGATGGCTGGGATGGCTTATGCTGTCAACAGGGAACAAGCTGATGTTGCCACGAATGTGGTTGAAGGTACAATTTTTGTAGATAATAGACTTGCAATTGCATTGTTTGATCCCGGTTCCACACACTCATTTGTAGCACCCGCATTTGCTGGTGGCATGCAAGACCGGATCATGCAATTGTCTTATGATTTTACTGTATCTACTCCTTTAGGGAGTAAAGTAGTGTGTGAATTATATATTCCACAATGCACTATTAGAATTGGAGATGTATCAATGCCAGCTGATCTGGTGATACTACCTATGAATGATTTCGATGTGATCTTCGGCATGGATTGGCTTGCGAAGTACAGGGCTTGTCTAGACTGTTTTCGCAAAGTCATTACCTTCAGGGTTAATGAAGTCAATGCCAGTGTATTGTTTGAAGGAGTGCAGAAGAAGTATGACACCAGGCTCGTTTCAGCACTTAAGGCTGAACGTATGATGCGTAGTGGTTGTGAAGGCTACATCGCATTCGTTTCAGAGAAGAAGCCTGTACAGGAATTACGAAACATTCCTGTAGTCTGTGAATTTCCAGATGTGTTTCCGGATGAAGTGCCAGGTCTACCTCCAGCTAGGGAAGTGGACTTTACAATTGAACTTGTGCCCGGTACTGCACCAATATCGAAGGCACCGTATCGAATGGCACCATCAGAGTTGTGTGAGTTGAAGAAGCAGATACAGGATTTGCTGGACAAAGGTTTTATCAGACCTAGTGTCTCACCATGGGGAGCACCTGTATTGTTTGTGAAGAAGAAAGATGGTACCCTGCGAATGTGTATCGATTATAGGCAGATAAATCAGATGACAATCAAGAACAAGTATCCTCTGCCTAGAATTGATGAGTTGTTTGATCAACTCGTGGGTGCATCATATTTCTCTAAGATTGATCTCCGATCTGGTTATCATCAGATTCGGGTTAAGGATCAAGATGTGCAGAAGACTGCATTCAGGACTCGTTACGGTCACTACGAGTTTTTAGTTATGCCTTTTGGTCTAACCAATGCACCTGCAGTGTTTATGGCTTTAATGAATAGGGTGTTTGCTCCCTTCCTAGACCAGTTTGTGGTAATCTTCATTGATGACATCCTGGTCTATTCAGAGTCAGAGGTCGAGCATTCACGTCATTTGAGGACAGCCTTGCAGATACTGAGAGAGAATCAGTTGTATGCAAAACTCGAAAAGTGCGACTTTTGGTTGCAGCAGGTTGCATTTCTGGGTCATATCATTTCCGGAGATGGATTAGCAGTTGACCCAGCTAAGATTGAAGCAGTTACCAATTGGCAGAGCCCGAAGAATGTGCCAGAAGTAAGAAGTTTCTTGGGATTGGCAGGCTATTATAGGAGGTTCGTCAAGGACTTCGCAAGGATAGCATCGCCATTAACGAAACTGACTCGCAAGAGCTCTTCCTTTGAATGGAATGATGCATGTGAGTCTAGTTTTCGAACCTTGAAGCAAAAGTTGATTTCAGCCCCAATCTTGTCTTTACCCGACGGAAGAGGAGGATTTGAGATATACTCAGATGCCTCGGGTATTGGCTTGGGATGTGTATTGATGCAGAATGGTAGGGTGATTGCCTACGGTTCGCGTCAGTTAAAGGAACATGAAAAGAATTATGCCACACATGATTTAGAGCTCGCGGCGGTTGTGTTTGCATTGAAGCAATGGAGACATTATCTGTATGGAGAGACTTTTGAAGTCCATTGCGATCACAGGAGCCTTCAGTATCTATTCACTCAGAAAGATATTAATTCAAGGCAACGTCGTTGGTTAGAGCTAATCAAGGAATCAAGGACTACGACTTTCCATTCAAATATGTACCTGGAAAGGGTAATGTGGTGGCTGATGCTTTGAGTCGGAAATCAGCTGACTTAGCATCATTAGTTGGTGAGTGGGACATGATCGAAGAATTCAGAGATCTGGATGTGGCTATTGAAATAATAGACAGTAAAGTAATGCTTGCAGCAATGTCTGTCTTTGAACCAATGCTTATCACGGAGATCAAGGCTAGGCAATTTCAAGACCTTGATTTGGTAAGGATTAGAGATAACCTTGCCACGAAGCCAGATTTCGTGTTAGTAGAAGGAGTTCTGTATTTTAGAGACAGATTATGTGTCCCAGCTCAAGAAGATCTTAAACAAGCTATAATGTTTGAAGCTCATCACACCAGGTATTCTATGCATCCTGGAAGTACGAAGATGTACAGAAATCTGAAGGATAGATTCTGGTGGAATAACATGAAGCGAGAGATAGCAGGTTATGTATCATCCTGCTTAACTTGCCAGCGTGTAAAAGTTGAGCACCGGAAACCACCGGGATTGCTTCATCCACTGAAAATTCCTAAATGGAAGTGGGAGCACATTACGATGGACTTTGTATCGGGTTTACCGAGGACGAGGAAGCAGCACGATGCCGTATGGGTGATCGTTGATCGTCTTACAAAGTCTGCACACTTCATTCCCATCAGAAAGGATATAGGATTCAGTGAGATGTCTAAACTGTTTGTCAAAGAAGTGACTCGATTGCATGGAACACCGGTCTCGATTGTCTCCGATCGGGATAGCAGGTTTGTGTCCACATTCTGGAAGTCATTTCAGAATTCGTTTGGCACTAGACTTCAGTTTAGTACTGCTTACCATCCACAGACAGATGGGCAGTCAGAAAGGACTGTACAGACTCTGGAAGATTTGCTCCGTGCCAGTGTGATTGATTTCGGGAGTGATTGGGATGACCATTTAGCTTTGTGCGAATTTGCGTACAACAATAGCTATCACTCCAGCATTGAGATGGCACCATTTGAGGCATTGTATGGTCGGAAGTGTAGGACCCCAGTTAGCTGGGAAGAAGTTGGAACTCAGAGTTTCCATGGTCCTACGATTATTGCAGAAACAGCAGAAAAAGTCCAGAGAATACAGGAAAGGCTAAAAGTTGCTAGGTCACGGCAAAAGAGCTATGCTGACAATCGTCGGCGTGATCTAGAGTTTGCAGTTGATGATTTAGTCTTTTTGAAGACTTCTCCAATGAAAGGTACTGTTCGATTCGGACAGAAAGGGAAGCTTTCCCCGAGATTTATTGGACCTTTCAAGGTCACGAGTCGAATTGGAAATGTGGCTTATCGCCTAGACCTCCCATCAGAACTCTCCGGTATTCATAATGTATTTCATGTTTCTATGCTTCGGAAGTATGTGCATGATCCTTCACATGTCATTCATCATGAAGAGATCGAAGTGTTACCAAACACCACATATGTTGAGAAGCCAGTTCAGATCATGGATACAAAGGAGGCAGTTCTGCGTACTAGAACGATCAAGTGGGTCAAGGTCCTTTGGGATCATCATGAACCTAATGAAGCTACATGGGAACTTGAGGAGCAAATGGCTCAGAAGTATCCCGAGCTATTTGTTCAGGTAATTTTGAATTGAATTGTTTATTTTCCTTGTAATTGGATTGCATTGATTTGAATTGCATTCGGAGGACCGAATGGTTCAAAAAGTTGTGATAGTTGTCAGGTCTCGTCCCGAGTTAATCAAGATTAACTCTCGTTAATAGAAAATTAGTGCTAGTTAACCATGTTTAACTAGTTTAATGGTAATTAATGACTAAGCTCGATGAGTTAGTCCCAAATGAATGGAATGAACGGGTAATGAAAAGATTAAGTGGATTGGTTATGCTTAAGGCTAATTAACTGCGGTTAATTGAGCTGATGATGGTCAATGACCAAATAATATGGAATAAGCCTCAAATGAATGAATTGGGCTTAATGGAATGGTAAAGAATGGATTTGCATGGTTTAAATGGAGTTTTAGACTCAAACATAGAAATGAAGGACTTTTATGTAAATACGAAATTTCGCGTATTTCGTCGAATACGGAAACTCTTGATACCAACGCGTGTATCTCGACGAGTACGTCAACTTTCATAATAGGTTCGAAGTCGTTTGACGAGAATCTGGTCAAATGACCCTTCATTTGACTTAAATTGTAATTTAGTGAGATTCATGGGCTTGAATGCAATTTATTAGCTTATATAAGCTAAGAGAACCCTAATGAGATCATTATCTCATTTTTTTAAAGCATTCCAAACCCTAGGCAACTATTTTCTCTTGCTTTTCTCTTCTTTCCTTCCAATCTTACTCAATCAAGAGGCAAACAAGGGATTTGTAAGTGTTTTCAAGGAGTTTTCATCCTTCACTTCATCTTCCCCAACTTTGTTTTCAAATTGTGAAAGTGTCAAGCTTGGAGTCAAGGTTTTCTCTTGGAATCAAGCTCTAGAAGGAGGTTTTTATCCATTCAACCTTCGCAAAAGGCAAGTACTTATGCATTCTTATGATTTATAGTGTTTTAGAGATGTTGGAGTCTATTTGACTCAATTTCGGGAAGTTTTGCTTCAGAAAATCCGAAGTTCAGAACTGAACTTCTGAGCATGTGTCGGTTAGCCGACACCTGACCGACAAGCTAACCGACAGCTCTGGGAGTTGTCTCGGAGAGTTTCAGCTCTCTGGAATTCTGACCGACATTGTGTCGGTCAGCCTACATGGTAGTGTCGGTCGACCGACAGGTCAACCGACGGACTAACCGACAGATCTGAAATCTGTCTCAGTGAATTCCAGCTCTCTGGAATTCGAACCGACAATAGGTCGGTCAACCGACATGGTATCTTCGGTCAGCCGACACATGACCGAAGCCTGACCGACGAATGTATCAGGAAGTGGACTGAAGAATCCAGCTTCTGGAACTTGAACCGACAAAGTGTCGGTTAACCGATAGGTCAACCGACGTTGTATGGTCGGTCAGCCGACAGGCCAACCGACAGCTGAGATGGACTCAGAAAAGATTATGGAAATGAAGCCTAATTTGTACAGGCTATTCCATGCTGATGTCTAAGCCTACATAGGTGTTAGCGAAGGTCGTCTCAATGTACAAATCAAATACATAAAGTGATATTCATCAAAAATAACATGTACATTGGATAACTAACGCTTCACTCGTTTGTCTGGCTTAGAAGTATGAATAGAATTGATAAGAGATGAATAGAATCCATGAAGTGACACAGAGGGGAACTTCATTGACATAGTGAACGTCATTGACATAATGCACGAAATGACAGAATACATGAATTGAATTAATGAAATGAAATGAAATGAATAGTCACTAAAGGTGACAGTAACTTGAATGAATGAATAATTCCTGCTGCAGTAGATGTGAGGGGCGTTCCGGAGCCTCGTGGAATGCCAGTGCTCTCTGATCAAGACACTGGAAAATTTCCACCATTGTGAAAAGTCATGTAATGAAAAGTGAAACAATCTTGAAGCCTCGGCCATGAATGGTTTGCCCTTCCGCCTTGTGCTTAATTAATGTGACTAAATGAAAATTGAATAATCTTGAAGCCTAGGCCATGAATGGTTTGCCCTTCCGCCTTGTGCTTACACTGCTTCCGTTGGAAGACACGAAATGAACGAAATGAACGAAATGAACGAAATGAAAGGATATGATTGACATAGATATTTGTTATGGAATTGAAGTAGGTTATATAGAACTGTTAAGTTCTTTTATTGTAGAACTGTTTAAGTTCTTACCTTATTGAATTCTTGTATAGAATTGTTAAAGAATTGTTAAATAACATGAAGAATCATGAAAATACATGTATCTTGTTGAACCTTCGTGTTCACGTGTTATTGATGATATCACAGGCCCAGATGCCCGTGCCGGTCCTGCCGAGGCCGCGCCGCCTGCGGAGGAGGCCCGTCCGTTACCTCCAAGAGGTTTAGCGGAGTGGGCGTAGTCGGAGGGCGATTGTAGAATGAATATTTTGTAATAGAGAATTTTGGATTGTGATTAAATACCAACTGCATTGTATTTTAAGTGTGCAGTGTTGGTTTTAGTGGGCTGTAAATTTGTATAATAGAACTTAACTTTTGTGTAAAGTTAATTGTAGTCAATGTGTATATACATGTTTTCCGCACATTGTACATTGACAGGTATTGTGATTTGATATCCCTTGTGAGTCTTGTCTTAACTTCGGTTAATTCAGGATTTACGGGAGTAAGTATGGTTCCGCGACTCGGGGGTCCGTCCGAAGTAATCAGATCTCGGGCCCGGGTCGTGACAGACTTTTGGGTTCCCGACCAAGTGAAGGGTCCATTTCACCCACCAAGTCAAACGTCCATTTCACGAGAAAAAATTACAGTCTCTAGAGAGCTCCAACTTATTGAGATTTTTGTTTTGTAAGCCCTACCTTTGATGTCGGTGCGAGGTAGATGATCTTGAATTTATGTCTAGTATTCCTAGTTTACGAGGACCAGGTTTGGGATCCAGGGTATTTTAGTCATTGAACCAAGGTTTTTTAAGAAAGCCGAAATTATATATTTATATATATATATATATATATATATATATATAGGTTATCCTAAGTTTAAGCTTAGAATAAGATTCCGTAAGCTAACACTTCTACGGCCCACCCTTGGCCCATCAAAATGGACCAAACACACGACCTCCCTAACTTGTACATGTCCACCAACTTTTGGTCAAATCCGTACTTATAATTGGACAGTTGAATCGACTATGTACAGTTCCGAATGGACTGTTGACTATTAAACTTTTAGTGTCCAAATGAAGATGATAGAATCCCCAATTAAGCTTGTCTTAGCTTACCTTATTCTAAGTTTCAGCTTAGGGTAGCTAATCATATATATAGGGGAGATACTCCTGTGAGAGCATCTCTCACCTTAAGTAAGGTGAGAGATGCTCTACTTTAGGTTAGAGATGCTCTTATAGGAGCATCTCCTTATATATATATATATATATAATCTGTAACCGTAGATTCTAAAGATAGTGAAGATGTGAATCTGTACTTTCTTGTCGTGGATGTAGGCGCAATGTTGAACCACGTAAAATCCTATAGTCTCTCTAATTTGATACGGTTATTCAATTGCAGGTTTCGCGCTTCCGCACGTATGTGCACTGTAATGTTGAACCACGTAAAATCCTATAGTCTCTCTTATTTGATGCGGTCATTCGATTGTAGGTTTTGCGCTTCTGCACACATGCGCACTACAGATGCATACATGGTGCCTTCAAAGAAAATCTCTGAAGTTACCTCTCTTCCGTTTAATATTGACATTTCTAAACCGAACGTTTCCAAATGAATAAAGTTTAACTTATAATATAAAGCTTTCATTGGCATTGGGCATTTTGAGTAGTCATCGTGGGACTACCCAAATAAACCGTTAGAATTTCTAGCCGTGGTGCCTCACAAACATACAAAATCATATTTTTTTAGAGGTATTTTTACTAAGAATTGTGAGCGGTGGTGATTTTTTCTCTGTCAGATCATATCTTCTGAGCATTCCAAATGTTGTGATTGGTTCTTGGAATTGTAAAAACCAACCCATGTGAAGATTCAGATTTAGCCTTTTGAATTTTCATAATTCAAGTTTATTGAATGTTAAACTATAAATAAATATTTGGAATTCCTCCGGAGAGAATGCATTTGGAGAATTTTAAATTCTCCCAAACAAGGGTTCTTCGAAACGAATTGGCCATGAGCAAATTGTTTTAATGCTGTGATCCTGAGGAGTCAATTGCCCATGCTCGAGCCTAATATCCGCCAAAGCCCATCACATTTGCGATCAACACTGCCCTTACCTAGCCGGCCTCATTTTTATGCCCAACCCAGTCCTTGCTAGAAATTTTAACCTCCTCAAGGGTTGATCAAGTTGATTATGTTTGATCAAGTTGATTATATTTTCTTAAATTAGATGGCTAGTTTATCAACTGCAAATGATAATGGTACGTAGTTTTTGCATGGACAAAACTCCGTACACGGGAAACAAATAAACATGGGAAATTTCAAAATATGAGTTAAGTTATGCCAAAATCTCAAATCGGGAAAAAAAATTCAGATTTCAAAATAATACTTAAGTTATCCAATTTCCTTTCAAATCGGAACGTCTAGCAAGATTTGAAGTTTTCTGATGACCTTCTTCTCTTTTTTTTTCTCCAAATACCCGAAATGCCCTTATTCCCCTTCTTCCCAAAACCTTGATTTGAAGATTTATCCTGATTTGAAATTTGGACAAAACTTGAGTCCTATTTTAAAAAAATAAAAATAAATAGGGGGCTTCGGCCGGGGGTCCCTCAACTCATGACTTTTTTTTTTTTTTTTGAAAAGGAATAGCTTCATTAAACTTGATCAACAACCAACAACTCAACAATAAAAGGAGGAGGGGATGATCCCTAGACCCCTTGACCAGACACAGAACCAGCTGCTCGTGCAAGAGCATGTGTCACATGGTTCGCTGATCGTCGAGCAAAAGTAAACTTACAATTGCCTAAATCCGTTGAAAGGATTTTACAGTCATCTATAATGAGACCGAAATAGGATAGATCACTGTAAGAGCCATTTAAAGCTTGTACCACCAACTGAGCATCCATCTCTATTGTGATATTGCGCAGCCCCATCTCCTTAAGCCGGCTTAATGCCTCTCTACAACTCAGTGCTTCCGCCATAGCAGGATCCTTTCTCCCTTGTAATACTCCATTTTTTGCTGCAATCATACTGCCCCTCTCATCACGCACGATACACCCAAAACCCATACAATCCTCACTCTCAAAGATTGCTCATGACTTTGTTGCAAACAGTCCACAAAAAAAAGTCATCAAGCCAAAGGTCTCTCTCACACTTTTTCATACCTGAAATGTCCAGTTTACCCTTTCTTTAAATCTTATCCCATGATTGGTGGGATATCTCATTAATAATGGCCAACTAACATTTAATTGCCCACGATTAATGGAATCCCCAGATTTTCAAATAAATTCTAAAAATACACAAATAAATTTTTAAAAAATGCAATAATTTCAAAAAATGGAATAATTTTTTTTAAAAAAGTAATATATAATCAAATAACACAGATAAATTTAAAAAGATGCAAATAAGTTTCAAAATATTCAAATAAATTTCAGAAAATGTAAATAAATTTCAAAAGACTAAAATAAATCTCAACAGATCCAAATAAAATTTAAAAATACAAATAAATTTATAATAATGAAAATAAATTTTAAAAAATACAATAATTTCAAAAAACTCAATAAATTTGAAAAGACACAAATAAATTTCAAAAGACGCAAATAAATTTAAAAAACGCATATAGATTTCAAAAAACGCAAATAAATTTGCTAAAAAACTCAGATAAATTTACCTAAAACACAAAGAAATATGACAGAAGACAGATAAATTTGAACAACACTCAGATAAATTTGAAAAAAACTAGAATAAATTTGAACAAAACTCAGATAAATTTGACAACAACTCAGATAAATTTGAAAAAAACTAAGATAAATTTGGTAAAAACTGAAATAAACTTGACTAAATAGATAAATTTGCGTGGGCTGGGTCAGCCTGACCTGACCCAACCTAGACTTGGACCAAAAGACCCAGAGAACCAAAACCAGGTCTTCTTCTTCACGTTCTGGTTTTGGAATCAAAACCAGAACCAGTGCTTCCTCCTTCGGCCACAGCAGGCAGGGCGCGGCAGAAGCGGACAGAGCTTCTCCGGAATCTTCAGACGGCGACGGCAGGACTCTTCTTTCTCGGCGACGCATAAAATCCGGCAGATCCAATAATCATCATCATCACCGATCTGTGTGGCCCACCATCCAATTGAAAGGCAGATCCAATAATCCACGTTCGACTGCTGCAGAAAAATGGGACTGGTGCGTGGCCGACGAAGACGTTGTGTTTTGTTTTTTCTTTTTTGGTGTAAACATCATGGATGCAGGATCTTTCTCTTCTACTTCTCTCTCTTCTAGCAGCAAGACCTTGTCTCGCCGCCCTCTCCAAGAACACGTCCTTCCGAGGCACCACCACCCATCCCGACAACATGTGCATTAATTGATTCACTCCTGTGATTTTTCAAGCTTTTTGCGTTTCTGGGTTTGCTCTAGTTTCCTGGAATTTTCTTTCCTTAAAGCCCTTTCATTTTCTGGCCAGTCCTTTCATTCTTCCTCACATTTGAAGATTTGGGACTATTCTTGAATTTTTGCAGGGAGACAGATTCATCCCAGACAGATCTTCGATGGATTTCGACATGGCCCGGTGAGGAGGAAGATTGAGAGGATTTAGGGAGGAGGACGATTGAGAGGATTTAGGAAGGAGGAAGCAGGGAGGAGGGAAGATTTGAAATTTTAAGTTTCAGAATTTTATGCCTAAAACGGTTGGAAGGGCAATTTAGTCTTGAAAAATGAGATCATGTGAATGCAGGAACCTAGCACTGGAAAAATTCTAGCTGAGTGGACCATAGGCCTTAAAAAGTTTTTCCTTGGACTGGAAGCCGAAAATATTGACTTATAGAGACTTTTCGCTAATTTCCTAAAATAAAAACCAATAAATCAATGCTACATATTAGAACAAGTCAAAGAAGTGTCCTACTCAGGAAAACTCTCTGGAAACTTATCCAACTTGTAGTATACGTAGACGACCCCAAGTCAATGCAGTCATCAACTTATGCTACATGAATGATAGTATCATAGAAAACACGGCACTTATAAATGGTGGAGAAGTGCTTGGAAGTAAAAGTCAATGCTTTGTTAATCTTGGGCCAGGTGTATGGTCCGAGCATATTCACTGTTGAAAGATAGTATCATAGAAAACACGGCACTTATAAATGGTGGAGAAGTGCTTGGGAAGTAAAAGTCAATGCTTTGTTAATCTTGGGCCAGGTGTATGGTCCGAGCATATTCACGGTTCAATAAAGTCAAGGAGCTTTCTTGATTCCCTGTGCTCTTTGTGAAGTGATTGTTTGACTAGAGACGAAGACATGAATGAATGACCTAGCAAAATGTGGCCGCACTTGCACGGGAGCATAACTTATAAAAAATAAGGAAATTAACCGGAAAAAATAAATTAGATGACCACCATATCCAAAAATGTAATTTTAAGTGGCCCTATATAAAAGCAGTCACTTTGCCCGAAAACATTCTTTTTTTTTTTTCTTTAAACATTTTCTACTAAGGTCCCCGTCGACTTTCATTTGCAATGTTAAGGGTAAACCCTGCTGTCTATCCTAACACTCACAGAATTCTCATTTACTTTGTTTGTAGGGTCTCGATTAACCTTTATTTGTAATGTTAAGCGTTTCTATCGACCATGCGGTGTACGCTTATAAATGCGCGAAACTCATCCTTGATTCCCTATTCTTACAAAAAAAAAAATGACTATGCTCAAGTTGCTTCCCCTCCGTAGGATATTCCCACATTTTGATGACCATCAAAGCCATGTAGGATCTTACACCCCATTGAACTACCACTTATCCCAAAACCAATTGGTGATAGAAAACGGCACAACAATGGTTTTATAGTCCGACGTTGACCTCAATTATGACTCAACCACAATTATAACCACTCAGGAGCGAGGGTGGACGTTGACCTCAACAATCCCTCCCTCAACGACACACCCACTGCGACTCCTGCTGCGAACTCGCAAAACGCGTGTCCCGTGACTCGAACACCCAATCTACCAGGCTCTGATACCAATTGAAAGTGATTTCTACCTTAACACAGGCAGAGGTCCCGCTTACTAAATCTCGATTGGATATCCAACAACTGTGATTAAACTAGTGATTAATCCTAATTCCGAATTAATAAAGCACTCAATCCATAAATAGAGAAAGACACGAGAATTATCAGTGGAAAACCCTAAAAGGGACAAAAACTACGGGCCTTATCGTCTAGGCCAACAGACAACTAAGCACTATGTAAACTTGAAGAATACAAGACACTCATAACCCTTTTCCAAGTTGTTGACTCAACCTAAGGACTGCCTCAGATCTTGCTGACATCACGTCACAAATCTTCACCGTGCTTGCGCAAAACCGCCTTCAGGAAGGGAATGGAAACTTGACCCAAAACTCTAAATCTTCAGCACAGCAACAGCTTGAAGTCTTGGGGGGAAAAGAAAATGGATCTCTCAACCTCTCTATCTCAGGAAATTTGTCTTAATCAGTGTGTCTGTTAGGTTGAGAGATGAAGCCTTTAAATAGTCTTCAATTCATGCTTGAGAGGCTCTAGGAGTAGAAAGTTGCATCTTGATTGGAATAGGAAACAGCAGTTCATTCAGGAAAGGAAACTTCAATGTTCGCTCGAGTGACAGTGGGAGTTCGCTCGAGCGAACTGCTCTCTAGAACTTCAAACTGCAAACAACAGCCTGGTCACTCGAGCGATCTCAAGTTCGCTTTAGCGAACCAGTCTCTGTCTCTACAATCTCCAAGACAGAACGTTGGTGGGTCAAGCGCAGGATATGTTGGGTCGAGCGAAGGTGCACTTGGATGGGTTCGCTCGAGCGACCCATAGAATCCTCTTAAACTTTGGAATCTTCAGTCTTTTTGGAAGTAAATCTTTGACAGTCCGAAAACTAAAAGAAATACATGTTTAGAAACCCCAATTTTGTCCGGACTCTATGAATTAGCCAACTAAAATCCTAACAATCTCCCCTTTGGCAATTCATGGACAAAACCCTAATTACATGAAAAGTTTCTACCCTTCTATCATAAAGATCAGCTAAGCAGGATAAGACGATGTTGAAAATTATGGAAAGGTAAGACTTAAAAGGAAAGGATTGCTTTTGAGGTGTTCCAAAGAATCATGGAGAGTATTTTCTTTTACAATTAAAAAAGAAGAAGGATCTGATGTCAACACATTGTTTTTCATGTCTGATTGGATGCAACCAGTACTAGTTAACAATATGAGAGAGAATAAGCACTTTTAAAATGCTCTTTGTCTCTCTATCTATGGATGCATTCTTGGGTTCAAAATCCGATCTTTCCAAATGCCTTCAACTTTCTTTTTTCAAGACTTTGTGCATTACTGACTTGCAGTAATGCACATTTGCAGTATTTGGATAGTCACCAGTTAGGAAATCACTGTTGTTCAGGTTGCATATTGAAACATATCCTTGCCCGAGTTTTGATTTGTTTTGTTTTTCACTTTCTAGAGACAATTAGAAGTGTCAATGGGCCTTGCGGCCTGGACAAGGAAAACCGAAACTTTAATAAATGCCCAGTTGATTAATTCAGAATCTAGCCATCACCGATCCATTTTGAGAGCCCTAGAAACCAGAGAAGGAAAATCAAATAGGAACTAATTTTTCACTACTTTCGAGTTTCAAAATGACCATTTATTTCAATAAAAAGGACTTAACTGTCTTGAATGCACTGACAAGTTTGTAACTTGGGCTTTCCCTGCAGTATCTCCTCACATTCCAAATGCATGCTGAACCTGAGCATTACATGTTTACATCACTTTGTGTTCATCTTTACATCACTCTGTGTTCTGGGCTGTTTTGCAAGGTAAAGACTAAAGACAGACCTTTTTTTTTTTTATTCTTTTTTTTTTTGAAACACTTTTGCTTTTCAAATGCAGAATATGGTTTGGGAGGGAAGTTGTCTACCAGTGGAGATGTCTCAAGTGAAGGAGTCCTGTTGCTAGAGCTTTTTACAGGAAAGAGTCCCTCTGACCCAACTTTTGTGGGATAGCTTACTTTACCCAAAAGGGTATATTTTGCATTTTATTCTAATAAGATTTAAGAAGTTCTAGACCCTGAATTGCTCCAGTTAATGAGTCACCACAGCCAACGCCACCAAGACCTACCAATCACTGCTGGAAAATAGCCAGAACGCTGCTGCATTTTGATTTGATTATCAGGTTGGGGTTGTTTTGTCTAACCAAGTTGCCTAAAGAACGCATTAGAATGAAAGAAGTTCTTTATCAACTAGTTAAAGTAATGTATTAGTGTAGCTAGCAGAAAAATGAAACTTGATTCCTTTATTTTCCACTAAAGCAATGGCTTTATTTAGTTGCATTTCATCCATTAATTTACACTGCATTTGAAACTGCTACTCATATATCATTCAATGATTTATTGTAACTTCTGCATTCAATGATTTATTCGGACTTAAATGCGATGGGCTTGGCCCATGTTTTGTGCCTTGCCCAGCCACTGTGCAGCCTTATTAGGACATTATAACGGTTATTGAACTTCAATTTATATGATTTTGTGTCAGCTACCACAAATGTTGCACTCGGCCAAAAACAAATCTATCATGAAATTCTTTTATCAGAATCTTGGTCATGAATGTACTTCTCTTCCTTTTAGTAATAGTCATAGTAAAAATAATGGTTTACAGATTATTGTTAAACATTGCCTGCAGGAGCTGTGATAATGGAAAATCTTTTGCTGCTATCGGCATCTCCGATGACTGTCTAGAGGTATCTTGAAAATATAAAAATTATAATAATATGTAAGATTTCTAAGATTGAATTCCTAACAGGGTCTGGAATCTGGATTCCTAACTGGAAAGTGTGTAGGCCTTTTTTTAAAGATTCTGTTAATATAGTGGATATTGAAGGTAGCAGCTAGACTCTCCCTCATGAAGAAAAACTGCAGTATAGAGTGGGGCTGTGTATGACACTTTTCAGTACCAAATTAAATGTTTCATGATTTTCTTTTGGGCACAGATAAATTTAATCCCCTCAAAAATTAGTCAGAAGAGGTAGCTTTTAATCCATCTTTAAACTTCCAAAAGATAAGATGTTGCTGGCAACACACTGTTACTTGGAACAATTTGAGCTTTCTTATGGCTTTTGTTGTGGAGGCTGATGGTCAGAGTATGTGACACTGACATCTTATTGAATTACCATATCAATTTATGAGGCCCAGCTTATGTGGTAATAGAAGCTTGGAGATACATGCTTAATCTGAAGAAGTGATGGAGACTATCGTTGAATTGATTATATCAACTGTTAGCCTTCGAATTATTTCCATGGATGATGGGATCTTGCAGATTTTGGTTTAAATTAAGAAAACATCTATATTAACATGGACAGAGCGCCGACATCATGTTGATGTTGTGTGGGTTACTCTAGCTTTAAAAAGCTGCTTATTGTGGGACTCAGCTGTTGATGCTGCTGTCAAGTCACAGTGAACAACTTAAGGCTACAGTAGGTTGGCTTTTCTACTGGTGCTCTGGGACCTACTTGTCTCTTGTGGGTGTTTTTAAACTGAAATGTAAAAATAATTTCTTTCCTTAACTAATATCAGCATTTTTTTGGTTAGATTTGTATTTTCCGAATGATCGAAGGATGGTCTGTGATTTGTTAAAAATTGGAGTTAATAGGCAATCTTATGTTTTCTTCTTTAAAAATGACATTTTTGAGGATCAGGACCTTAAAATTTCCAACAGTTTCTTTAGGTTGTATAATAAGATCTTCACTCCCAACAATTTTTGAGAGGTGCTCGGTTACAAAATGGAGCTCCAGAGGACCAGAACCAATCTGAGAATCCAAAAAATTGAATCCAGCAAAAAAGGCCAAGGGCAGCACCTCCCTGGCAAGGGTCATATAACACCAGGTACTATCTATCTCCTTCTGAGTTTGTATCTATCAGGAATTGGTGAAGCTTCCGAAATGAGTTGTGGACTCTCATGAAGTAGCAATTGAGTGGCTTGAATAGTCAAAGGAGATTTAAGAACACCACACCTCCGGACAGTACCCCAAATTGGCCCAGGGATGTGACTTGCAGGAATGAGGTATCTTTGCTTCCTTTACTGTTTTTCAACTGACGAGGAAGCAAAGGTTGCCTTAGACTTTTACTGAATCAGTTCATTGTGTTGATCTTGTTGCGGATGTCCAAGGGTGCAGTATGGAAGTTTTATGTACGACCATGAATCTGGGTCGTCTAAATCAGTGGATGGCCATCTCAATCATGATATGAGCCACAGCCAAAGTCACAATCCATAATTGGTTTTCAAAAAGATTTTTTCCATTTCCAGCTACTGTTAATTGAACATGTGCAATTTGTTTTACAGATGGGGCCATCCATCAAGACTTGGAACCATATGTAGGAGTGATTTTCCTATAAGAATTGCCAGGTCTTAGTTATTTGTTATTTGCTTATAATGTCTCCTCACATTTTTTATTTTTTATTGCATAGTATATTAACCTACTGTTATGTTCATGAGATTTGACGACATGATGGCAGGTTTGGACTAAGACTTTCAGTGGTTGCAGTTGGCAATCGTGCTAAAAGCAAAAGTCTTTTTTATGAGGACATCCTGAGCCCCTGGTAATTTTCCATTCAAGTAGCCAATTGCTGGTTCCCAACTATGCCGGCAGGATCTTATATTTCATCACTGATAAAATAAGTTCCTCTCTCTCTCTCTCTCTCCCCACAAGTTCTCTATCAGGACTTTTGCCTCTAGAAATTGGGATGTTGGAATGTTAGCATGATGGCTCAATAGGAAATAGGAGCTATCATTACTGATTTGACCATACCATGGACCATGAACTATCATTGTTGATATGACCTTACCATGGACCAGCAGCATGGGCCAGCTGACATCAAGCATGGTGCAAAGCTGGGAAACCATGGGCAACAGTAACCCCTCTGGTTCATGGCTGAGGCTATAAATAGAGGCATTCCTCTATGTGTTAGATAGAGAGAGTCAAGAACACAGAAAGCTAATACAGCTTGAGAGAGAGTCTCTGTGGGTGTACCTGGGATTGGGGTTGTGTGAAAAAACTCCATTGTAATCTTTACTCATAGTGATACTATTGCCGTCTTCTCCCGTGGATGTAGGCTCAAGCCGAACCACGTAAAAGCTTGTGTTATCTCTCTGTGTGTGATCTCTGTTATGTGTGGCTTGATTGATGATCTAAGCACAACAAACTGGTATCAGAGCTTTGAGTGATCGGAGGAGATCCGTTGAATCGGATTTCGAGAGGGCCATGAATCTTGCAGATTGATTGCAAAAGATCAGATGATCTTGAAGTGGGCCACGGACCTGCCTGCTTGATCGCAGCAGCCAGGTTCGCCGAAATCGCCGCCGCTGCAACCGCTGCTACCTCACCGGGAACGGGGGTCCGTCGCCGCCACGCTGTTGCCGTGGAAGAAGAAGAAGACCAGAAGAAGGGGAGGGACTGTCCCCGTTGAGAAACAGGGCAGAACCAGAAAAAGAAGAGGAAGAACCGGAGAAGAGCCATCCGCCGCCGCCGTTGCAGCCCCGCCGTTGCCGGAGAACCCACCGTTGTCGCCAAGCCGTGTGCCGTGGACGAAGGAGAAAAAAAAAAACAAAAAAAAAAAAAAACCGATCCACCTCCTCTCTGGTTCTGCGAAAAACAGAACCAGACGAATAACAGAACCCATGTTCTGTAATGTTTAAGTGGAGAAGTTGACTTGGTACTTGGTAGTCTGAAGTACCAAGGGAATTTATGGTCCCTGAAGCACCACATAAATTGGTGATCCCTCAGTCTTGGTTGTAGGCCAGGTCAGTTTCGGGTCAGGTTGACCTGGTCCACACAGGAAGCCCAGAAGCAAAGCATAAAGGTGCTGACGTCATTGCTGATGTCAGCAGATCCGTACGGTCAAAATTTGATTTGACCGCATCAAAGGCTGAAAATTAATTTTGCGATATCTTGGAGATTCGGAGTCTGATTGGAGATCCGTTCGAACCTACGGACTTGTTACGAGCAGATCTACGCAGTTGTGGAAGAAGATTGGCTTTCAAATAGTCAACAAAAAAGGTTGACTGATCAGAGCATAGAAATTTATTTCTGCGATATCTTAGCCATCCGGAGCCGGATTTCAGATCCGTTTCTTCCAGCGTGCTCGTGGTGACCAGATCTACGCAGGTGCGGTAAAAGATTCTTGAAATGGCTGCAAAATTTGAAATTGAAAATTTCAATGGTAACAATGACTTTAGTCTATGGCGTTTGAAGATGCATGCTTTGCTGGTTCAAAATGGTTTGCATAAAGCTTTGAAGGGAAAGAATGCTTTGTCTGACAAACTGTTAGATGATGAGAAAGAAGAGTTATTGGAAAAGGCATACGGTCAGATTCTGCTATTTTTAAGCGATGGTGTACTGCGAAAAGTTGCTCAGGAGAAAACTGCTGCTGGCATATGGCAAAAGTTGGAGAACTTGTACATCACGAAGTCTCTCACAAATCGCTTGTACCTGAAGAAGCGATTGTTCACCTTACAAATGCAGGAGGGTATGTCTATTTCAAACCACCTTGATTCTTTCACAAAAGCTATTATGGACCTTGAAAATATAGATGTTAAAATTGATGATGAGGACCAAGCCATTATGTTGTTATGTTCATTACCACCCTCGTATGAAAACTTTGTTGATACCATGATGTATGGTAGAGAAACTCTATCCAAGGAGGATGTTGAGTCAGCCTTAAACTCCAAGGAGTTAAAGAAAAAGGTTGCTACAGAAAACAATGACAGTTCTGGTGAGGGTTTGATAGTGCGTGGCAGAACAGAGAAGAAATGGCAGAACAGAAGAGGCCGCTCTAGGTCAAAATCAAAAACTAGAAAATTAAAGTGCTTCCAATGTCATAAGGAATGGCACTTTAAAAAGGATTGTCCAGAGCGTAAAGGAAAGGAGAAAGCACATGATTCTGGAAATGTAGCCGGTGTTGCAGAAGACAGTTCTGATGGTGCAAATGTTCTCACTGTTACCATTGGTAGCTCAGGTGATGAGTGGATCCTTGATTCGGGTTGTTCCTACCATATGTGTCCTAATAGGGACTGGTTTGCCACTTATCATTTTATAGATGGTGGTAAAGTTCTAATGGGGAACAATGCAGCCTGTAAGGTTGTTGGGATAGGATCAATCCAAATTAAGATGTATGATGGTATTGTAAGAACTTTGTCTAATGTTAGGCACATTCCAGAGTTGAAGAAAAATCTGGTTTCCTTGGGTATGCTTGACTCCAACGGCTGTACCTATAAAGCTGGAGGTGGAGTTATGAGAATCTCAAAAGGTGCTCTTGTAGTGATGAAGGGACAGAAGCAAAATGGCCTCTACCTTCTTCAAGGTAGCACAGTTACAGGTGCTGCTGCTGTGATGTCCTCAGATTCAGATTTGGAAACTACCAAGTTATGGCATATGCGACTTGGGCATATGAGTGAGAGAGGTATGGATGAGCTGAGCAAACAAGGTTTACTCTGCGGCCAGAAAACAGGAAAGCTGGACTTCTGTGAGCATTGTGTCTTTGGAAAGCAATGTAGAGTCAAGTTCAGCACAGCAGTTCATCGGACCAAGGGCACTTTGGATTATATCCATTCTGACCTTTGGGGTCCCTCTCGTGTTCCATCTCTGGGAGGTGGCAGATATATGTTAACCTTCATTGATGATTATTCTCGGAAGGTTTGGGTATATATCTTAAAGCACAAGAATGAAGTCTTTGCACAGTTCAAGCAATGGAAGGCTATGATCGAAAAGCAAACAGGTAAACAGATCAAGCGCTTGAGGACTGACAATGGCTTGGAATTCTGCGGAGGTGCTTTTAATGAATTCTGCAAGAATGAAGGTATTGTGAGACATCGCACAGTCAGAAATACACCACAGCAGAATGGAGTTGCAGAACGGATGAACAGAACTATCCTAGAAAGGACCCGCTGCATGCTCTCTAATGCAGGGTTACCTAGGAAGTTCTGGGCGGAAGCTGTTAACACAGCTTGTTATCTGATCAATCGGTCTCCATCAACAGCTATCGAGTGTAAAACTCCTGAAGAGGTATGATCTGGATATCCTGCTGATTACACAAATTTGAAAATATTTGGTTGTCCTGCTTATGCTCATGTGAATGATGGTAAGCTTGAACCAAGGGCAAGAAAGTGCATATTTCTAGGGTATGCAGATGGGGTGAAAGGATATAAGCTTTGGTGCCTAGATGGAAAATCACCCAAATGCATAATCAGCAGAGACGTGACTTTTGATGAGTCTGCCATGTTGAAACCGAAGGAGTGCATTGATGCTGGAAATGACAATGGTGTCAGTAAACAGGTAGAGGAGCAAAACGGTGTTAGTAAACAAGTGGAGCTTGAGAAGGAAGCTTCGGAAAGCTTGCAAGAGAATTTGCAAGAAAATGTCCCAGATCAGCAGGATGCAGGCCCAAATGTGGAGAATGAAATTCCGCAAGAATACATTCTTACTAGGGACAGGGAGAGGAGACGGATTAAGCAACTTCAAAGATATGGATATGAAGATATCGTTGACTATGCTCTTAATGCAGCAGAGAGTATTGAGTCAGAGCCGGTCACATATCGGGATGTCGTCACTAGCAAAGAATCAGCAAGATGGGCCGTTGCCATGAGTGAGGAGATTGAGTCTCTTCATAAGAATCATACTTGGGAGCTGGTGAAACCGCCGAAAGGTCAAAAGATTGTTGGTTGCAAATGGGTCTTCAAGAAAAAGGAAGGAACTCCAGGGGATGCTAGGTTCAAAGCACGACTAGTTGCAAAAGGCTATACTCAGAGAGAGGGTGTTGACTTCAGTGAAGTGCTCTCTCCTGTGGTGAAGCATAGTTCTATCCGGGTGCTACTTGCTATAGTTGCCCTATTGGACTTAGAGCTGGAGCAGCTTGATGTCAAGACAGCGTTTTTACATGGCGAGCTAGAAGAACAAATTTATATGCATCAACCAGAGGGGTTTGAAGTCCAAGGTAAGGAAGATCATGTTTGCTTACTAAAGAAATCATTGTATGGCCTAAAACAATCACCTAGACAGTGGTATAAGCGTTTCGATACCTTTATGGTTGGAAACGGTTATTGCAGGAGTGGGTATGACAATTGTGTCTACCACAAGAAGCTTCTAAATGGTTCTTTTATTTATTTGTTGTTATATGTTGATGATATGTTAATTGCTGCTAAGGACATGTTTGAGATCAACAGGCTGAAAGCTCAGCTCAGTGGTGAATTTGAAATGAAAGACTTAGGTGCTGCGAAGAAAATTCTTGGGATGGAGATTCAAAGGGACAGGAAAGCAGGCAAACTGTCCTTGTCACAAAAGGGATACCTTGAGAAGGTTCTGGAGCGCTTTGGTATGCAAAGCTCGAAACCTGTAAATACTCCATTGGCAGCCGATTTTAAACTTTCCGCTGCTTTATCACCACAAACTGAGGAAGAGGTGGAGCACATGTCACATGTTCCTTATGCTTGTGCAGTTGGGAGTATCATGTATGCCATGGTTTGCACAAGACCAGACATTTCACACGCGGTTAGTGTAGTTAGCAGATACATGGATAACCCAGAAAAGGTCCATTGGCAGGCAGTGAAATGGATACTCCGCTACTTGAAAGGTACTACTGATGTTGGGATAGTATATGATAGAAACAACAACACTTCTGGAAGTGTTATTGGATACGTTGATTCAGATTTTGCTGGAGATTTGGACAGAAGAAGATCCTTGACAGGTTATGTCTTCACTTTTGCTAGCGGTGCCATTAGTTGGAAGGCAGCATTGCAATCTAAAGCTGTCTTGTCTACCACTGAAGCAGAATATATGGCAGCTACGGAGGCAGTGAAGGAAGCTATTTGGCTGACAGGCTTGGTTGGAGATCTGGGATTGGAACAGAAGCTGACAACTGTTTTCTGTGACAGTCATAGTGCGATCGATCTGACACACAATCCTAAGTATCATGAAAAGACCAAACACATTGATGTTAGGGCACACTTCATTCGAGATGTCATTGCTGAGGGTGCCATTGCAATGATTAAGATTGCTACGGCAGATAATCCAGCAGATATGATGACAAAGACTATTCCAGCAGTTAAGTTCAAGCATTGCTTGGACTTGATCAGTGTGATCAGTACCTGAGTGCCCTTAGGGGCAGATGGAGACGGTGAGACGTATTATGTGCTATGAGGATCAACTCCTATGTTCGCCAAGGTGGAGATTTGTTAGCATGATGGCTCAATAGGAAATAGGAGCTATCATTACTGATTTGACCATACCATGGACTATGAACTATCATTATTGATATGACCTTACCATGGACCAGCAGCATGGGCCAGCTGACATCAAGCATGGTGCAAAGCTGGGAAACCATGGGCAACAGTAAGCCCTCTGGTTCATGGCTGAGGCTATAAATAGAGGCATTCCTCTATGTGTTAGATAGAGAGAGTCAAGAACACAGAAAGCTAATACAGCTTGAGAGAGAGTCTCTGTGGGTGTACCTGGGATTGGGGTTGTGTGAAAAAACTCCATTGTAATCTTTACTCATAGTGATACTCTTGCCGTCTTCTCCCGTGGATGTAGGCTCAAGCCGAACCACGTAAAAGCTTGTGTTATCTCTCTGTGTGTGATCTCTGTTATGTGTGGCTTGATTGATGATCTAAGCACAACATGGAAAATGTGGCCACCATTGATATCTCAAGCAACCAGTTATCTGGAAGCATTCCCTACTCAATTGGAAATTGTAAGAGCTTGCGGGAGCTTTACATGGCCAATAACTTTCTTTCAGGGCTGATTCCTTTTTTTTTTTATATATCAGTAGGGCTAATTCCTTTTACACTTAGATAAGTGAAAGGACTTCAGAGTCTAGGCAAAACAATTCTCTGGCACCATCCCTGCCAACCGTAACAAACTTATGGCGCTTCAGTTCTTGAAAACCTCTTTCAATAATCTCATAGGAGAAGTTCGAACTGAGGGTGTCTTCAGCTATCTCTCAAGAGTGAATCTTGAAGGGAACTCAAAACTTTGCATGTCCTCCATATGTCCATTGACCCTTGGAAGAAGATCAATCACACTTCCAATTGTAACCTCTGTCACATTTTGTGTAATTATTGGTCTGTTGTGGTTTTTCTTCTGCAAATATGTCCCTTGACCCTTGGAAGAAGATCAATCACACTTCCAATTGTAACCTCTGTCACATTTTGTGTAATTATTGGTCTGTTGTGGTTTTTCTTCTGCAAAAGAGAAGACACAACTGAACTCATGGAAACATCGAATTCCTTTATCAGACAACAACATCAAATGGTTTTTTACAAGGAGCTTCTTGTTGGGACTAGTAATTTCAATCAAGCTAATCTAATTGGAAGTGGGAGCTTTGGCTCTGTCTACAAAGGAAGCCTCAGAGATGGAATGCCTATCACTGTTAAGGTCCTTGACCTTGAAAGGAATGAAGCTTCAAAGAGTTTTCTTTCAGAGTGTGAGGCTCTATGGAATATTTGACGCCAGAACCTTGTTAATCTAATTGCACCATGTTCAATTTGTCACGCATGGAAACATCTATTTCCGAGCTTTGGTGTATGAGTTCATGGGCAATGGTAGCTTGGAGGAATGGATACATCATAGGAGGAAGTATGAGAATGGTGACGGATTGAGTTTGTGGTGCGATTGAACATTGCCATTGATGTTGCATGTGCCATGGAATATTTGCACCATGATTGTGAAGCTCCTGCTGTTCACTGTGATCTTAACCCCAGCAATGTGATCTTGGATAGGGAGATGACTGCGAAGGTAGGGGACTTCGGGCTTACTAGATTGCTCGTTGAGGGAGGTGCTGATCAGCAGTCTACTTCACATGTGCTCAAGGGATCTGTAGGATATATAGCTCCAGGTAAGAGGAACACAACAATTTTCCTTTTTGTGTTTACTCATGCATTAAGCTCTTGATGAGTCGGATGCCAATTTTGTTAGTTGCAAGGATGAAGCATGCATACACTTCAAGCTTTTGGATCACATGAACCTCAATACAATGCCATGAGTCATGCAATTTATCTAATCACTAAACCAATCATGAGAAAGTGATTGTATACCTGAGATGTTGTAACCTCCATCAACTATTGGGAGGCATGTACTAGTCACACCAGTAGATCAAATGAGAGTCATTTCAAATATAATGCACTAGAAACAAGGAAACTATATAGGGAAGGTTAGTGAGGACTGAGGAGGCTACCATTTACAAGGATTTTCTAAGATGTGGAAAATGTGCTCCTTATTTCTTACAAGTTACACCTTTACTTGCAGTGAGAAAAGATCTTAACGGGTGACATAACCATTACTGTTTTGAAGGTCTACATTGAGGCCCACTTCTCTTTGTAGCCAAAACCCATTCTATCGAACTACATCATACTAAAGGTCTTCATAAGTTTTTAGCCTCCAAACACTGGCTCATTTTGAGAAAGTATGGCAATTGAAACAAGTTAAAAGTTTTTATGACCTCCATTTATCTTGAAATGGATAATAAATGGTCAGTGTAATAGTATGACAATCTTCGCTGAAAACAGAAAATAAGTATGGCATCTAAAATTGGGGATGTTGTGGTAATCTGTGATTTCAATATTGTATCTATAAATATGCTTAAACAAATGTTTGTAAAAATAACATTACCAACAACTTTGAATTGTTGAATGACTCTGAGCTTCTTGTTTTCAATTGCCTGATCTTCCACTTAGGGTTCAAATTTCAAACTCTAACTCATGTTCTTCATCATCATCAACTAAGGTCTATCTTATCAATCTATGCAGGCTTAAGGAGTTCTACTTTTTGACTAAATAAGTTATATAGTCCTGTATCCAATCTGTCTAGCTAAGGTGCATGAAACTGACGTCCATGGTTTCTTAACGCCATATATCTTTAATCCCTGAAAAGTTAATAGAATACTGTGGAAGAAACAGAGACTTTTGGCCCCACACTCTTTATTCAGTTTTCATTGTCGTGTATCACTTAAAACAAGTAGAGCTGTCAATGGGACATGCATGGGCAAGGAAAACTTAAACTTTAAATATCCACTTGATTAGCTCAAAATCTAGCCCTGACTGATTTTTGACAGCCCTAGAAACCAGGAGAATCAAGTAGGAACCGAATTTATATTCTTCATGTATTACCTTCAAATTACCATTTATTTCAATAAAAAGTACTTTTATGTCTTGAAAGCACTGACTAGTTTGTAACTTGGGCTTTCCCTGCAATATCTCCTCACATTCCAAATGCATGCTGAACCCGAGCATTACATATTTACAACGCTTTCTGTTCTGGGCTGTTTTGCATGGTAAAGATAGACCTTTTGCTTTGAAACACTATTGTTTTTCAAATGCAGAATACATTCTGGAAGGAAGTTGTCTGCCTATGGAGAAGTCTACAGCTATGGAGTCATATTGCTAGAGCTTTTTACAGGGAAGAGTCCCTCTGACCAACTTTCATGGGAGGGCTAACTTTACCCAAATGGGTACATTTTGCATTTTATTCTAATAAAACTTTGGAAGTTCTAGACCCTGAATTGCTCCAGTTAATGAGTCACCACCGCCAACACCACCAAGATTGATTAATCACAGCTGTAACACAGCCAGAATGCTGCTGCTTTTTGACTATCAGGGTGGGGTTGTTTTGTGTAACCAATTCGCAAGGGCATAAGGGATACTCTTATAAAACCTCCTTAAGTGATATGGCAACACCAAGCATCTAATGAAGGCCAGTATAAAGTGGAGGTGTGTACATGGTTAATATTTTTTATATTAGCAAATTAGTTAAAGCACTGTCTGTAATGTCATTACATAATACATACTAATGCAGCTAGCAGAAAAATGAAACTTGATTTTTTTAACTACATCAATGGCTTTAATTAGTTGTATATCATCTATTGATTTACAATGTATTGATATAGGAAGCATAAAGTAGGGACATGTCTTAGATACAGCAGGGATACAAATTTTTACAAACAATAATAAAGTATTGGATATGATACAAGTTTATGTGTACCAGAGGTAGCTAGCAGCTTGCATCTGGTTTCAAATGGCTGAATAGTGCTACCCTTGGAGTAATATTTGCCATTGGATTTAGTCAAGTCAAGAGACATCATTTATTAATTGGAGACTAAAATTCTCTGTTGCATTGAATCGTGTGTATCAAACATGGTTCACTAGTGGAGAGTGACTGAATAGAATCATGTTCTTTATGGTTCTTGGCATGATTGAAACCAATGGTTAATATTATTCTAATCAGTGTGATATGGGCCCGTTACCGCTTCAAGGGAAAATGTTTATGTCTACCTGTCTGCTACAATAAAAGTGGGGCGCCCATAGATCAAATTTGAAAAGATAAAACTTGCAAGTGGATAAAAAAGAAAGGAAGTAACTTTTGAGTCTGTTGTTGTTTAACAAAATACTGCAGCGACTCTTCTTCTTAGAACAGTTTGTAAACTTGAATTAAGGTGAAGAAAAGGAAGCATATAAACCAGCATATGATGTTTCTTCATTTAAAAATACATGCACAAGTTTATTATAAACTTATAAAAACCACTTATCTCATTCTTTTTGGTACATAGAAGGCACAAATGTATTTCGAACTCAGGACATCTTTCCCAGAAGGAGAATGCCTTAAATTAACACTCGAATCATGTGATTGACATCCACATATCCCATTAATTCTTTTACTTTCCCAACAATACGAGAGCAGCTCCATACAGCATACTTAAGTTCCTTTCTTATACATTCATGTATCTGCCATGAATTTAGAAGGTTGTTTTTGCACTATTCACCGGATTTAGGTTTCCAGAGCGTATCTTTTATACAGTTCAGCTTTTGAAGAACATCTCTCATACTAATGCGCATGTCAGGAGAGTCAACAGTGCAAGATAACCCAACCCCCATAACTGAAACTATGCAATCGTGTTGCATTTTTGCAGTTATCACTTTGCCTTGGTAGAGTGGACAATCGATCTTATGCATCTCAGGATCTACAACTTGCATCGTCATACTTGGGAAAGCTGAAAGTACCCATTTCTTTAAGCTTTGCTCTCCTACAAAAGTAGCGTGGGTTGGACTCTTCCCTGTGAAAAGCTCCAGCAACATGATTCCATAACTGTATACATCTCCTTTGGTGGATGGTTTCCCTCCCATGCCATATTCTGCATTCAATTCTCATGGCATTAGAAAGGTCTAGTATAAAACATGTATCAAAGAAATTATCATTCCTTACTTGCTGGAGAGATGTGAATAATATTTCCCTCCCCAATGTGAATGGCTTATGAAATTGAATGAAAGACGTATTAATGCAACAAATATGCACACTAATGCACAAGAAATAAGTGAAACTCTTAATCCTTTTCATTTTATTACTTTTTGTGTCCTTCTGTTATAGCCCTAGTGTCTGTTGAGTTTCCTAAGGTCCTGCCTGGATCTCTGTCACTAAGTCATGCATAAGCCCACAGCTTTCATATTTGATTACCTAAGCTGCTGTAGGTCTAGAGTTCATGCTATTTGCAAGTTGCAACAACTAATTACAGGCGACCGAAACTGGGTAACTAAGTTCAGGGTTGAAATGAGGACTAAGTAATTCACACACAGGGAAAGAGCTCTGCATATCCCCTTTGCCAATATCCTAGCTTCTGTAACATGTTCTGAGAAATGAATTTGAAACTGCAATTCCTAGAATTATACAGCTACCTGTATGTTGAATCTCTTTATTTAATTTTTTTTCTCTTTATGTAAATAGTTGCATAGTCAAAGTGTTTAGATCAGATCCTTGTATAACTTCTGGATCGGTTTTAGTTCTCAAGAGAATGGACAAGGCTCAAATGCCAATTATTTGGGCATCAAACCTGGATCCACACTTAAAAGTCGTAACCAGATATTCGAACACTTCTGCACATGTATCATCATGGCATTCTACATTTACATCCTCGTACTTTACTACCAGTTTATCGTTTGGGTAAACATGTCAATATATGATTGGATCTGAGCATGGATAATTAATAGATCTAACTATATACAGCACCAAAGTTCATCTTATCTATCATCATCAAAGGTTTGTCCAAACTATGTTGTGCTCAGCTAAATTAATTTCATTTCCGTATTCCAGTCTATTCTAAGACATTTCCTCATGTTGCATTTCTTCAAATCTGTTCTTGTTACTTACATCTATTTGGTGGCTGCCCTACCCCTTTTCCTTAGAGGGTCATCAGCTTGCATAGAAAAAATTTCCTCCCCAACATCATTGTTGGCCTATGTTCAGCATGTCCAAACCATATAACAGTCCCTCTTAATTGATCACCTTAGATTACCAAAATATGGGCCCCACTGTGCATAATATAAATTTATTTGTAAATCATTTTTATTTAGTGATTTAGTCATGATTTTCTTCCATTTCAATGATTTATAACACTTTCGTTTGGAGAAGATCGTAAGCATGTAATAAGTAAAGAGGAGGGGCCACAAATTGAAACGGTTTAGATCTTTGGGAAGTGGACCCCATATATATTGATATGATTTCAACTTACTAGCACACAATATGGTCACCCATATATAATCACTCCCCTTTTACTTGTTTTGTTATTGTTTCTATCTAAGGGCCCTTAATTTGCATGCAATGGGGTTCCTAGTAGTTCATGGTTAAATGGGTTCAAGCAAAGAATTTATTAAAGAAGTGAGGAGTGAAGGATAGATACGAGATGGAGGCATAGATGGGAACCTAACTTTTCTGGGATTTGATTTACTACAGTAATGACCAGTGGGTATTCATTTTTCACCTTCCATTAATTTTTTGTTTCTATTAAAGGGAAGATTATTTGGTGTCCCGTTAGGGTGATGTTGGGGAACTTCACCTTTGTTTCTTCAATTTTAGCACTTTTAGGAATAGGCTATAAAAAAAAAATCCCAGGAATTTAATTCTGTGCAACGAACAAGCCTAAGTATAAAATTTAGATTTATTTCTATTTTCTTTTCTTTTTACTAAGGATTTTTAATGCATTCTTTTTTCATCTCATTTTGTTCAATCATATTTGCATACATGCATTGCACAGGTGTTTTTTTTTTTTGTTAGTAACAATATGAAATGAAGAAGATGCATATAAAAATGAACAAGATTATGAAAATTCCCTTTGATTACCTGGAGGAATGTATCCAATGGTTCCCCTGAGCCCTTGAGTAGTAGAAAGCTGATCACCGCCCTTGTCAATCACCAATCTTGCCAGCCCAAAGTCACCCACCTTTGCAGTCATCTCGTCGTCCAAGAGCACGTTGCTAGGCTTCAGATCGCAATGCACCACAGGAGCTTCACAATCATGGTGCAGATAATCCATGGCGCATGCAACATCAATAGCAATGTTTAACCTCTCCATGAGACTCAACCCACCTCCTCCTTCATGCTTCCTCGATCCTCGAATCCATTCGTCCAAGCTCCCATGACACATGTACTCGTACACGAGAGCTTGAAAGTCAGCATTCCCATAGTCGATGCTAGAACATGATGTTATCAGTTTAACAAGATTCCGGTGTCGAACGTTCCTTAGAGCCTCACACTCTGCTTCAAAGCTCTTAGAAGCTCCATTTCTATCGAGGTCAAGGACTTTAATTGCAACTAGAATTCCGTCGTCTCTGAGATTTCCTTTGAATACAGACCCAAAACTCCCCCCGCCAATCAGATTTGCTGGACTGAAGTTATGGGTTGCCACAAGAAGATCTTCATAAGAGACCATTCGATGTCTCACCCTGAAGGATTCTGAAATGGCTCTGATTTTGGCCTTGTTTTCTCTTTTGGAGAAGAGAATCCACAAGGAACCTACAATCACACACACCCCCAAAATGCTGACAGTTGCAATTACTATTCGAAGCTTGATTGATATTGTTCTATGTTGAGAGGAAGGATTTGAGCTGCTCGCGCATGCTGAGAAGGTGCAAAGCTTTGAGTTCCCTTCAAGATGTACTCTTGAGAGATTAACGAAAACACCATTCTTCGGAACTTCTCCTTTGAGGTCATTGAAAGAGAGGTTCAAGAACATGAGAGCCTGAAGTTTTTGAAGATCAGTAGGGATGTCCCCAGAGATTTGGTTCAAGGAAAGGTCTAGACTTTGTAACCCTTTCACTAGTCCAAGCGTACTGGGAATAGGACCTGAGAGCAAATTATTGGCCATGAACAGATTCTGCAAGCTCTTACAATTCTCGACTGACTTGGGTATTCTTCCTGATAGTCGATTATTGGAGAGATCAATTGTTTCTACATTTTCCAACTTTCCCACATCTTCAGGCAAGGCCCCTGACAGAGAATTCCTCGATAAGTTTAGGATGGAACTCAAGCTAGAGAGGGCGAAAAGTTGTTCGGGTATGCTTCCATTGAGCCTATTGTTGGACAGGTCCAAAGAACGCAAACGCTGGTAGCTACCGAACGTTGTGGGTATACTTCCCTCCAAATCATTTCCAAATATTTCTAGGGTACCTAGTTTTGTTAGATTGCCCAGAGAGGCTGGAAGTTCACCCGAGATCTGATTTTCAGCCAAACCTAACATCTCTAGCTTCTCAAGCTGGCTGATTTCAGGTGGAATATCACCAGAGATCGAATTGTAGCTCAAGTTCAGAAGTGCCAGATTGCTAAGACCATTAATTGCGGCAGGTATTCTTCCATATATCCGATTCTGGCCCATGTATAGTTTCGACAGAGAGGACGAGAGATTGCCTATGGATTGGGGAATCACACCCTCAAGGAGATTCTCATCGAATGCGAGGTATTCAAGACTCGTACTATTTGTCAAAGAAGTGATGAAATTCAGGCCAGTTGCGCCAAAGCTAGTAATCCGATTAAACCCGATGTTGTACATTTGGAGGCCTCGTAGCTGTTCCAGTCCTGGAGGCACTGATCCAGTGAGAAAGTTGTTGGATATTCGAATACTCCGGATCTTGGTGACATTGTGTAGTGAGGGTGGAATTGCACCAGTGAATTCGTTGAAGCAGTTATGGAAGACCGAAAGATTCGGGAGCTTAAAGCCGACATCCCTTGGAATATCACCCCACAGTTGGTTTGATGCCAAAGCAAATGTGACTAGGGAAGACAAGTTATAAAGTGACAATGGAACGGTACCTGTGAGGTGGTTAATTGAGATCTGCAGATGTTTCAAGTTTGAAAGATGGCCCAGTTCACTCGGTATCATTCCACTGAGAGAGTTGGTGTTCAAGTATAGGGTGGTCAGCAATGAAAGGTTTCCAATTGATGGTGGGATTACACCTGAAAGCTGGTTATGGCCTATGTTGAGGACTTGAAGCTTTGAAAGAAATCCTATCGTTGGAGGGATTTCACCAGATATCATATTTTTGGCCATGTCAAGTGCCATTAGCTCTGAGCACTTGCTTATGTTAGGAGGAATAGCATCTTGTATAAGGTTAGAGCTTACGTTTAGTACTCGCAAGCGGAATAGATTTCCAATTTGAGAGGGAAGTGGGCCTGTCAATTGGTTGTCCTGCAGATGAATAGAACGAAGGAAGGAGAGATTGCCAATGTGTGGGCTTATGGTACCTTTTAATCCAAGGCCTTGGAGATGAAGGCCGGTGACTCGCCGCCTGGAGTTGTTGCACGAGATTCCACTCCAACTGCAGAAATCGGAACTATCATTCCATGACTGCAGGGTGTTGTCAGGGTCATTGGTTAAAGATTTAAATGAGAGTAGTGCCTGTTTGTCTGTGAGGGTGTTGAAGGGGGCTGAATCTACTACAACTGGGAATGAACTCTGAACAAAGAGAACTGAAACAACCAAGGAAAATACAAGAGTTGAATCCATGTACCCTTTGGAGGGTTTGTGTGTGTGTCTCTGAGAGAGGGAGGAGGAGGAGGAGGAGATTTACTACAATGGGCAATAGAAACACAAGAGTGAGGTCCATGTAGGAGGAACGCTCACCGGCATTTATAGAATGAGTCCCATATAGAACGGTTCTGTGGTTTGGAAATGGTCTTCCACTAGTATGTCCATAGGATAGTCTTGGGATATTTGACTTAATCAAATCTCACCCAAACAGCTCTTAGAAATAGTGATTTATTGAAACTCACCGTAGCTGTTATATTGTTATTAGCAACCCTCAAGTCAAGAAGTTTGATTTTTTTGTTGGTCCATGTATGTATACCCACTTATACAAGGAATTCAAGATACCGTTTTCATCTAACAGAACTTTTAACATTTACTCATTTAGTTTGGTAAAAGTTCGTTGCAAGTGCAGTAAGGAGAAAATCAGCTTGTGGGGGGAGCTTTACTCTCTATATTCTCGCTATTCTTTTATGTCCCTCCATATTTCCCATTTTCTCTTACAAATTTTTCCGTTTATATTGAGACTTTTGGGTTCCGACTTTGAAGGTCAAGAGTCCATTTTCAAGATGAAACCTAAAATATTAGTCTCCAAAGAGCTCCAGTTTATTTGGGTTTTCTATCCTATTGGTCCGGCCTTTGATGTGAGCACAAGCGTAGCTGGTGCCTTCAGAAAAAATCTCCCAAATTATCAGGCGGTAGTAATGTTGAAGTCAACATTCACCCTCGCTCCTGAGCGATCATAATTGTGGTCGAGCCCTCGCCCTTACCATAAAACCATTATTGTACCGTTTCCTATTACCAATTGATTTTGAGATAAGTGGTAGCTCAATGGGGTATAAGATCCTATAAGTAAGTCATCCCATGGTTGGCTTTCCATTTGTTTAATATGGACAGTTGCTGCTTTTTCTTTCTGAACTGTTTATATCTAAATGGCAACCAGGTTTAACTTATTTTGAAGATGAAGATCTCATGGACATGAGCCATCTATAGGGGACTACTCAAACAAACAGTTCGAACTGTGAAACTGTGGAACCCTCCAGCAAATTGATTTAAATCCATGAGCTCGGCATTGTGTGTGGGGTGCCTATCCTTTTGAGCGGGAACGAGGGGCTGCTTAGTTGGTTGGCAACCCACCTCTTACCCCGATGATCGATCCATGGTCTACTTTGCCCCTCGCATGTGTGAGTTCACACTTCCTACATGTGTGGGTATTCTATTCGCATGCGTGAGTACTCACTCTGCTCATGTGTGGGTGTTCTCTCCTCACAGGTAGGATACCATCATGGTCTCAGCCCTCTTAGCTGGGCTTTAAAAAATATGTCTAGTGGTATATTGAAATTATATGCAGTTCTACATGGATAAAAACTTTAGAAGGGATAACAAATAAAATGAAATAAATCAGTGATACTGACATATTAGAATAAGTCAGAGAAATCTGCCTACACTCAGGAAACTGTCCAGCAAGTCCACCATGGAATAGGTAGACGAACTCAATGAACGGCCGCCAAAACTACAAGAAAGCTGGCATCTTTAAAAGCACGCCACTTATAAATGAGCCACCCACCACAACCTCCATGCCCGGAAGGAAACAGTCAATGCCTGCTTTCTTGATTCTCGTGCATAGAATTTGGTATGTTCACTGTTCGATTCTATTGTGAAAAGGAGAAACAAGATTCATAGCAGCTTTCTTGAGTCTCTTGTTCAGTAATTGCTTTACTTACTGATTCATGACCGAAGACAATGTATAATGAATGGAGTAACCTCTGGGGGCATGCCTGGAAGTCTTATGTTAATAAATGCCCTTTTCACTATCCTGTTTATATCCTTGACAATTTCTCAATTTTCTTCTAATCTTGCAGATTCTGTTGACATTGAAGCCATTAGGAGAAATGTACGATGTCGGTGTGAAAGGTGTACTGTTTGTTTGGATCTCTGTTTTGTACAGAGCATTTCTATTGTGATGTATCATGGGCGCCAAAGTTCAATAGATGGTTCTTGCACAGAAAATCTCTCAAATTATAATGGTTGTAGAGTACCCAGCAGAGTGGATAATTGGCCATTTTTCTGATGGACATGGATAGTTGCTTATATTTTCTAGGGGTTTTTATGAAAAAAAAAATTAATCTTAGATTTTAATTAAATGATTTTATAAAGAAAAAGCATAAAATGATGAATAAGTTGTTAGTATATTTTTTCTGACAAAATTATCTAAGGATATCACCAGCTGATTTCGTCACCAAAAATCCAAAATCCCTTTTATCAAAACCTTGTACTTTATCTTCTTCCACCACAAATGTTAAAAAAACATAAGCAGTATGACAAAGAATCAACTAAGGGGCTAAAGAAACTCAATCTTCCCCCCAAAATATAATTATTTTTATAATAGTTAATAGTACATCTACTGGTCAGAAATTGCACATCATGGCTACCCACATGTTGCTCACAAGCATCAAGACCTATGAAATTCCTCCCAAACAAATGGCTATAAGACCTCAAATTTTCACAAAGCATACCCAAATCCATCCCCTTCAACCTCTCTCAAAGCCATCGACTAAATCGAGTGAAAATCCTCATTTTGACATTCCATTGAACACCTTGTACTCCAAATTTACATCTTCAAAAACTCATGAAAATACACATTAAAAAGGGACAAGAGATGCGTGCAAACCAAGCATGAGACCCACACACCTGAGGAAGATTGCCAAGGCCACCTAAGTAAGACAACCGGCACATAAAATGCAATAGTTTTCATAATGTTTTCCATCACTAAATAGAGAAAGATGAAGCAACACAGTTTTTTTTAATGGAAGTTGATGATACCGTCAATTAGGGTAGTTTTCTAAAAAAAAGAATAATAATAAAAAAAAAGCACGAACAACTCTCTTGTCATTTTATTATTTTTCTTCATAAAATCGTTGAATTAAGATTTAAAATTAATTTTTTCGAAAGAATTCCTATTTTCTATTGTGTTCTTGACCGTCCACTCTCTGAACAGCTTGAGTTTTAGGCGGGCTTGACATTTTCATGAACTGGCCCCCACTTGTACAAACTGAGCAACCAAATTGTTGATCTCCATGGGCTGAGCCTTGTGTTTAGGGTGCGAATTGGCCTAGTGAGCCTGAGGCAAGCCCAAGCTCATCCTAATTATACTAGAGGATGAATTCTGGCGATACCTGGGCCAGTGGGCTTCAATGTCTGCACCATGCAAAGTCCTTGGATGGAATGTTAGGCCATCAGAACTTCAACCAAGTTCTCTGCTGTGGATCATCGTGAAACTTTGATTTACCTGTGTCATAGGAAAGATGTTAAGCCCACTGGACAGAATGTCATTTATCTTATTTTGAGGGCCAGCCCATAAGAACTTTAACCAAGTTCACTACTGTGGATCATTGTAAAAGTTTAATTTACCTCTTTCAAAGGCCGTGCCAATGCCTATGCCTATGCTAGCCTTATGGAGTCCGGATCCACTGAGTGTCTCCCTCATGCTTCCATACTCTGGGTGTTAGGATTTTGTGTGTTGGCTAAATTCATGGGTTGGACAAAACTTTGGGTCTTTGAGTTATATTTTTTATTTAGAAAAGACCTTTGAAGATAGAAGTTTGGAAGGACTCAGATGAAAAAAGCCTGAAGGAATTAGAAGAAATCTGCTAGAGAAATAGTGCTGAATTTCCGGATCATTCCAGAGAGGGGTACGCTCGAGCGACCAGTCTTTTCGCTCGAGCGAATTGTGTGTGATCAGCCCAGTTCTGAAACAGAGGCTGGTTTGCTCGAGCGAACTGGGCACAGATAGTTGTTCGAATTTGGAAACTTGATTTTCTAATTGTGTTCAAACTGCTTGTTTTAATCCTAATCCTCTTAGGAAACTTTAAACACGAACCAAGGCTTATTTAAAGGACTAAAAGGCTATTGAAAAGGACGTCACCTCTCAAAGTTCTGAGTTAGAGATTATTATTGAGATAATTCTTCTCTAGAGTTTTTATGAAGTTGTGCTGCCAAGTTCTCTAGAATCAGTTCTTCTGTATCCTTTGTAGAAGATTATCTTCATGCGAGAAGATTTGAGGAGTCAAGTGCTGATTTAAATCTGTTGCAATCAACGGTGTGAAGTCGTTGAAGCGTGAGGCGACACAATGTAATTTCAGTCCTTGGGTAAGGCATATCTAGGGAAGAGATCTGAGTCTCTTGTAATTGCGAGATTCATAGTGCTTGATTTGATACAGTTCAGATCGGTGGTTTTTTACCCGGTTTGGGTTTTCCACCTTAAATTTGGTGTCCTTATGGTGTGTGCTTGTTGATTTATTTTCCGCTGCATATTGGTTATCTCTGCACACTGTTGGGTTGATTGTTTGAGTAGACCTATCTAGAAATCCCGGAGACCCCTAAAATATTTTTCAATTGGTATCAGAGCGGGTTACACTATTTTATTGTGTCTGATCCTACAAGATTTCTAGAATGGTGCTCAATAGAGAAGGGACATCAACTTCAAAGCCTCCTTTGTTTGATGGTTCTAATTATGCCTATTAGAAGCAAATGATGATTGGTTTCCTTAAGTCCATTGATGATGATGTCTGGGATATTGTTGAAGATGGGTTTTCTAGACCAACATCTGTGGTTAATGGAAAAACTGTTCCTAAACCTAAAATCGAATGGTCTAAGGATGAGAAGTATAGATCCAATTGTAATAACAAGGCTGTGAATTGCATATACAATGGAGTCTCTGCTGATGAGTTTAGAAGGATTTCTACTTGCAAATCTGCAAAAGAAGCATGGGACGTCTTACAGACAGTCTATGACGGTACAGACATGGTGAAGCAAGCCAAATTGCAAAGGCTGAATAAAGAATTTGAAACCATCGTGATGGAAGAGGATGAGACCTTTGATCAATTTTATGCAAAGCTGAATGAAATTGTCAATTCTGTGTTCATTCTGGGGGAAGAAATACTAGAACACAAGATTGTCAAGAAAATTTTAAGGTCTCTACCTTTCAGATTCGATTCTAAAGTTGGTGCTATTGAAGAAAATAAGAATCTGGATACCCTCAAGGTGAATGAACTGATTGGAAATCTTCAGACATTCGAAGCAAACTGGTTAAATAAAGGCAAATCAAAACAAAAAGACATTGCCTTAAAAGCCATATCAGAATCAAGAAAGAAGCCTGTAAAGAAAATTGAGTCTGATTCTGAATCTGAAGCTGAAGATGATATGGCTGAGTTTTTGAAGTGTTTTCACAAATACATAAAGACAAAAAGAGCCAAGAAAAAGAATTCCAAATTTGAGAAGAAGGATTTTGCACAAGGGACAAAGTGTTTTGAATGCCAAAGCTATGGTCACTATGCTAATGAGTGTGCCAACAAGAAAAAGGCTACAAAGTAGAAAGCTCTAAACACAACTTGGGATGAAGAATCTTCTGAAGAAGAAACAAAAAATGCTAAAGGTCCTGAGGATGATCCTTCTAACAATGTGAATGGCAAGTTTTCAGTATTCATGGCTAAATTTGTGTCTGACAATGATACTGATGAAGATAATGAAGATGAGCTGTCAGACTAAGAAAAAAATTAGGAAGAGTTGTACCATGCTACCTATGCTGATTGTGTCAAGATAACCAAGTATGGTAACAAGATCACTATCAAGTACAAGGCTGCTCAAGAAGAAAATCCTGCTTTGAAGAATGATTTAGAGCAAGCGCTTGAACAAGTTCATCTCTTGGAAAGCCAGAAAAACAGTTTGGCTGAAATTTTGACTACTGAGGGTCAAAGACTTGAGAAGGCTGAAGAGGAGATGGTGAATATGAAGCAACAGATATTTTTTTTGAAAGCTGAAAATCAAGATTTGCAAGGAAGACTGAAGATCACTTTGTCTGAGCTCGAAGTCAAATAAGCCTCTCTAAACAAGATGAACACTGGTTCAAAGATTCTTACAAACATCTTGTGTAGTCAGAAGCCTCATTTTGACAGAAGCGGTCTCGGTTATGATTATGGTGCATCCACTTCAAATGCTAAAGGTAAAATAATTTTTGTTTCAAGTGTTGCACATGCTACTCCACATACTGCTCTTTCAAATAATGTGTTGAGTAGTTTCAAGAATAAGAATGTGTCACGAGCTGCACGCACATCCACTTGTCATTATTGTGGATTAAAAGGACACATTCGTCCCCATTGCAAAAAGTTGCAACGTCTACCTAAGACCAAGCAATGGCGGAAGAATTTTTTTTCCACCCAAGACAACTCTGATTTGGGTTAGAAAATCTAATTTGCCTAAGAAGTTTGCTCACACTCTGCTGAAAGATCAAACTATACAAGTGTGGGTGGCTACATGTAAAAAGCTCTGATCAAGGAGATTAAGCTCCCACCCCCAGCGCTGCTACGAAGATACATTCAGGGGGAGTTGCTGTTGAGGGGGAGCTATAGATCCTAATTGACAAGAAAGCTGCATGTTCGTATTTTTTTAGCTTTGTCAAATTATGGACAAAAAGGGGGAGAAAGGTGACAGATCAAGGGGGAGAACAAGAAGATCAGACTGAGTCAGAGACAATGCAGATCTACATTTGCTTTTTGCCAATTTTTTTAGTATGTATTTTGAGTTTCATTTTGGGTAGATCAAATTGTATTGTCCTAGGGAGTTTTGTCCATGAATTGCCAAAGGGGGAGATTGTTAGGATTTTGTGTGTTGGCTAAATTCATGGGTTGGACAAAACTTTGGGTCTTTGAGTTGTATTTTTTATTTAGAAAAGACCTTTGAAGATAGAAGTTTGGAAGGACTCAGATGAAGAAAGCCTGAAGGAATTAGAAGAAATCTGCTGGAGAAATAGTGCTGAATTTCCGGATCATTCCAGAAAGGGGTCCGCTCGAGCGACCAGTCTTTTTGCTTGAGCGAACTGTGTGCGATCAGCCCAGTTCTGAAACAGAGGCTGGTTCGCTCGAGCGAACATGGAGATCTCTCGAGCGAACTGGGCACAGATAGTTGTTCGAATTTGGAAACTTGATTTTCTAATTGTGTTCAAACTGCTTGTTTTAATCCTAATCCTCTTAGGAAACTTTAAGCACGAACCAAGGCTTATTTAAAGGACTAAAAGGCTATTGAAAAGGACGTCACCTCTCAAAGTTCTGAGTTAGATATTATTATTGAGAGAATTCTTCTCTAGAGTTTTTATGAAGTTGTGCTGCCAAGTTCTCTAGAGTCAGTTCTTCTGTATCCTTTGTAGAAGATTATCTTCCTGCGAGAAGATTTGAGGAGTCAAGTGCTGATTTGAATCTGTTGCAATCAACGGTGTGAAGTCGTTGAAGCGTGAGGCGACACAAGGTAATTTCAGTCCTTGGGTAGGGGATATCTAGGGAAAAGATCTGAGTCTCTTGTAATTGCGAGATTCATAGTACTTGATTTGATCCAGTTCGGATCGGTGGTTTTTCACCCGGTTTGGGTTTTCCACCTTAAATTTGGTGTCCTTATAGTGTGTGCTTGTTGATTTCTTTTCCGCTGCATATTGTTTATCTCTGCACACTGTTGGGTTGATTGTTTGAGTAGACCTATCTAGAAATCCCGGAGACCCCTAAAATATTTTTCACTGGGGATCCGGACTCGCCTTCTAATATAAATTTTGAATGCTAAAGGGAGGTGTTATGATGATGTGATGGGGCAGATCTTTTGCATGCAGAGGCGAACCTAGGTTCAACCATGTGAGGGCGGTCCCACTATGTGGATTTGGTCCACTTTTAAAACCATAATGAAAATTCTGATTGTGCTTTGAAAATTCACATAAAATTCCTGCGCCTACCCCATTACCCACATGAAAATTATTTGTTTGTTTCAAAAACCCAATTGTCAGTTTAGGTTCGCACTCCTCGGACCCGCACTCCTTGGATGAAAGTTGTGGGTCTGCCACTGTTTGCATGACTCTAAGGTGGCAAATCCTCCTTGCATCCTTGATTGTCATGCATCCATATGATCTCACGGCCATATTCATATCACAATTAGGTGTGAACAGTGTCAGCTTATCATTGACTGTATCTAAGTCCAACCTAACTCTAGCACAAGCCCATATACGGCCCAAGCCAGATAACCCTTTACATCCAATATGTTAGGCCCGAGCTCACTCATTTAGTCAATCAAACAGGGTCAAGCTGAACTTTCATCAATTGATTGATGTTAGAAGCTTGATTTATTCCGGCCGGGCCAGACTTTGAGCTTTCTATCACTTAGTCCTAGCTAAACCGGAATATTAATATGACCAGATTTTAGATATACGCTTGGCACGAGTACAAAAACCCAAAGCTTGAGCTTGGCACAAGGTTGGCTGGCCCTGAGTCAGGCTCAAGCTGACCTAGCCAATAAGCACCTTATTGTAGACACACTGACACACCCACCTTTCGACCCACACCCACATAGAAGCATAAGCCTGCCCCTTATATTAGATAAGCTTATCTTTGAAGTTCAATGCTATCCCAAAATAACAACCAAAACCCTTCTCAACTTGGTGCAAAGCGGGCCTAGGTTAGAGGCCGAACGGGTTAACTCGGCCCATTGCCTCCGTAGGTTCAAATATCAGTATTGAGAATTGGAGCCCTTGTCAGCCAAGGAAAGAAAAAGGATAGTGAAAAGGTAATGCTGATTAACCCGTAGCCTATAATATGGGATTAAGCATCATATTGATCTAAACCATGGCTGCCAGCTTTGTTTGCTGCCATATCATCCACTTTAAGATAAGCCATATTACCTCACTCTGCTTTCAAATCAGGGTATGTGAAAGAGCTACGGGGATCACTGCACCCATATTTTGACATGTAGACATGTGCAAAAAGATGATATCCAATAGATGTTGATAGCAATCCCATCTAGTAAATGATTTTAGTGATTAGATTGATCAATTTGTAAAAAATGAGATTACAAACAAGTTTCTATTATTACACACGGATTGATCAGTGGTGTAATATTGTTTCAAATAAAGTGAAATTTTGGTGAGCGCATATTAAGGAGATTGATTGTGATTTGAATGACTTAGGTGAATCATATGTTATGCCAACAGAGGTCGGTCAAACAAGCTCATCTACCGAAATTGGACGTCAACCTATGACTGTTTCTCAAAACTCCAAATGCGCATGAGTTGATTGGCTGACATTTTGTGTACTCTTTAATTAAGGGAGATGCTCCTATAAGAGTTACTCTCATTCTACTATAAGAGCAATGGTGGGGGTCATGGTAGCGTGAAAGTAACTCTCATAAGAGCATCTCCCTTAATAAAAGTACAAAACCTTTCCAAGGCCTGACTCACAGTCCGGATCCTGCTAGACTTGCATAGGATGCCAGCAGTGACTTGTACATTGAACTAAATTGCTAAAACTTCAAACCAATCTCAAATAAATGCCCTTATCTTGTAAGGGATGTGGCCATATTTTACCATGCTTCAAACCTAGTCCATAAAATATATAAAATGCAGGAACACAAAACCTGAAAGATATGTATTTTATAAGGGAATTCTACAGAACTCTCTCTTCTAAAAGTGCCTGTTCTTTGCTCCTATTTTTTTAGAGAATGGGGCCTACCTTTATCCAATCTAAACCATTCCCACACACTTAAATTAACACAAAGCCCAATATTGATGAATCTGGATTTGGTGAGGTAAAACCCCACGGTGATCATGAGTGGACCATTCACAATCTGCCACATCACCACGGGTAGCCTGTCATGCACGCGGGTAGCTTGCCACGCATCTGGACAGGAGTTGTCCGCGGTGACGTGAAGGAGCCTAAGTGGTCCACTCACGGTCACTATGCGTAGACCTACTCGGAAGATCCCGATTCAACTTTGACATTGTTTGGGATATTATTTTTTCATTCACTGTTGGATTTCATCATGAAAACTTTATGTTTACCAATATTTTTATTTGGTATCCCAAGCCCATAGGACTAAGACCCAAAAAAAGCCCACACAAATAGAATGGGTAAGCCCACACAAGTAGAAAATTAGCACACTTGGATTCAATCCCTGGAAAGCAGGGTGACCCAGCTAACTAAAGCAACCCCATATTGTCTTTATGAAAGTTAGACTTAATGACTTTTAAAGACAGAGATCAGAATCATAGATTGAGCTGATATCTCATAATCTCATCATCCACTATCAAAACTTTCTAGCCTCTTTAACTTTCCATGAATGTCATGCATAAGTGGCCCCACTAAGGGAGGTTTATCAGAAGTCTCAGTTGTCCCCTGCCCTGAGTCTGTGAGAGCCCTGTTCAATCAAGGCTTGCCCCCACCCCTCAGCTGTGGAATATCCAAGTGGGCTCCACCGAGCCTGGCGTTGTGTGGCCACTTTTGATGATCAATCAACACAGAGTGAGGGTCTAAAAATAAAGAGAGAGAGAGAGAGAGAGAGAATCTCAACTCTCAACTTTGAACTGGAGGAGAAAGTGCACCCCAACCTCTTCCCCCAGATGAAATATTGAACCTTCTTGGTTTTTTTCCCCCTAAAGTCCGCCCACAGGCCATAGGGTTTCCTTTTCCCACCAAAATTCGTCTCATTCTTCTCTCTCTCTCCACTTCTCTATTCACCAAACTCCATCAACGTATAGTTTTGAAAGGTGAAAGAAAGGGCAAATCAGAAGAAGAAACCCTACAAAAGCCCCAAATTTCAATCTTCAGTAGCTCAGTCCAATGCGACCCAAGACACCAAATACTAAAAAGACCCCATTTTCCATCTCCCAAATCCAAACACCATGAACGTTACTATCATCGGTGAGTCTTTTCCTCAATTGCCTTTTCCCCCTTATCTTCTGACCCAAAATCGCAATTTTTTTTTTTTGGGTTTGTTTGTTTGTTCTGCTTTGATTCTTACACTTGTATGTATTACTGTTTCTTTCATGAGAAGATCCGTTGCAGGGGGATTTCCCCGAAGTGATTGAGGAGTACCTGCAGCATGGGATCATGAAATGTGTTGCCTTTAACCGCCGTGGGACTCTTCTTGCTGGTAACTGTTGTATTGTCTTTGTTTTTATTTCTGTTTTTGTATTTAGTAATTTTATTTTGTTTATTTATTTGTATTGTGAGTTGGGTTTTGGAAAGATTGGGTTTTGAGCACTACTTTGGCATTAACTGGGGTTCCTTCTTGTAACATTCTAGCATTGAGGGATGCCTTTTGGTGTTCCATGTTATGGGTTATGGCATTGGGGTTGGGGGAATCAATTTGTGCACTGTTTTTTCTTCCAAAATCCTGTTTTGGTTGCAATGTGGAACCAGCTTAAGAACTTTCATTTGAGATAATAAGCAATAGGATTCTGCTCCAGATTCCAAGCAGTGAATCATGCATGAGTTATGACCTCAACTGTGCAAAAAAAAAAAGAAAAAAGAAAAAGGGTTTTCTTCCACAAACCGAAAGAACACCCAAATATACTATAATTTATCCTCTGTCTTCTTGAACTCACCCGTTAATGTTAACCGTGTTGTTGATTATCCTCTACATTTGGTTGGGGGGGCGCACTTGACGGTCCATCCAAATAGACCACACACACCCTGAATTTCACATGGACCGCAGGGTTTGCACACATCTGATGTACTGGACCATTGGATCGACTACACACCGATCCGAATGGATTGTATACCGTTAAACTTAGGGGGCCCGGCTGGAGATGATAGGGGTCAGGGATGGGGCTGATTTTTTTGCAGAGATGAAGGCCAGTGGAGATCTTTCGATCCCCCTAGTCATGGTCCTAGGTGGGGCCCCACGTTGAGGCTCGCACATTGATCTAGTGTGCGAGTCGTGCACGGCATCAATACTATATATATATTGATGATGTGGAATCCATCGACCTCCCTTGGTTGATCATTGGTAAACCCCAGACACACTACATCACCCACTAGCATTGTGTATTAGGTAAGGCCCCAAAAGCGGGGGCCTTTAGCTCATTGCTAGACTTCCTAACCACTCGAAAAATTTTAGTGTGGGTTGAATAATTTAATGTTTTCAATATTTTTTTCGACTATAACCCAGCAATAATAGGGAGAACAGTTGGTAGCAATGGAAGTTTCTGTTCACTGTTGCAATGATAAATCAGTGGTTAACAGTGGATGTGGAAGCAGCTCCATGGCTGGGGAAGAAGGGTGGGGATGAGAGAGAGAGAGAGAGAGAGAGAGAGAGAGAGAGAGAGAGAGAGAGAGTAAAAAAGGAGTAAGGAATCCATTTGATATACAACTCTGAAAAAAAAACCAAAATCTCAAAAACAAGTGCAGGAAAGTGAACAAGAGAGAAGGAGATCTTCTTATGGAAGGGGAGATAATGCCATTGCATTTTTTTGGAAAAGTTCTTTATAACTGCTAATTGGTTTTTATTCCCTAACCAATTGATTTGTTCATCTTCATCTGTACTGGGGAGTGGGGAGAAACATAATGTCTTAACTTATTCTGATATTTTTAACGACTTTGGCGCTTTTTTTTTTATATGATCCATGGCCTATTGTTATCTATAGGAACATTCGGTCCTGTATGAGTCCACCAGCTTATTGATGGACCCTTGTGTGGAACGTTGGTCATTTTTGCCTCTAGTATTGTTGGGAGAGGTAAATCTAGCACTTTGATAACTTGCAGATTCATGGCAAGAAGATTATACAGTAAATGTTCCACATCCATCATAACAATCCAATTTGTTCCATGCCTGCTTGAATCATTCTGCAGTGGATGGATATCTGTTGAAACATTTAATGAACACTTGCACAACAAGTTGAATTAAGGAGTTTAGAGAAGATTGACCACTTCATTTGTGTTGTCTTAGATAATTTTGTCATCATTACCAACTTAGCCTTATACCCTCTATCGGGATTTGTGCTGTCTTGGATAATGTGGTTGTGTAGAAAGCTCTAATGAATGTACCTGATGATAGTCAAGATAGATTATAGAATGCTAATAATTGCTTCTGACTAATAAGATTTGATGGTGCCGACAAAACATCACCAAGTCCCCAAGAGATCCGACTATCTTCTACTTAACGATTCTGGAGTTTTAAATGTGTAAACTCCTAGTCTATGCTGAGGTTTAAGGAGTATTTTTATTCGGAAGATACAATGAGAGACAGATGAAAAGATAAAAATACTCCACATCAAGGTTACCTGTTCTGTTGTCCGTGACAGATATTTGTTCCAAGTCTTTCAAAGAACTTCATGATTGCGTCTGGATTACTTGGTCTACTTGTATATCTTGAAGCCTTATTCTAGCCTGCACAGGAAAATAAGTTGCTATTTATCCTGCGTAAGCATTGATCATGGATCTTTTTACTCCAGTCCTGGCTAAAATAGTGGAACTAGTATGCAGTATTAGTGTCACCATTCACCAATGAAAGAGTGACAAGCCCTATCCCAGGCACCATCATTGTCTTCCTAGTACTGCAAGATTCAATCTTTTCAGAAGCTATGATGAACGGATACTTCGAAGTGGGCAACGTATCGTGTCATATCGTATCCGATACTTCACTTTTTATGTGTAAAATCCATATCCTTTCCGTGTTTATAGTGTATCCTAGCCGTATCCATGTTGTATCCGAGCATCATATTTCAGAAGTATAACAAATGCATTGTGAAGTCATGGGGGAGAAAGGAAAAAAAAAAGAAGAGAATATGTGCATCCAAAGAATCATGCTTACGGAGTCACTAAATATTGTAACTGCCATCCCTAACTTTGGGTCGTCCAAAATGTTCTTTATTACAAATGGCCTGTAGGTTCTACATCCCATCTACCTAATACTTACAATAGTATTTAGTTTTTAAAGGTCGGTTGAGGAATTTGAAGTACCACATCCAGAACATTCCACTATCTAAGCAATGGAAACATGGACCTGAGATCAAGAGATGATCTAAATTGGATCACAATTTTGTGCCCAAGATTGGAAGGACAATAAGGACATATATCAAGTCTGTTGACCGATGAGGCAATATTCTTTAGATTCAATATTTCTCGAGACAATGGGAAAACTAGATCAACATTATCAATCTTTCACAAGGAAAGAATAAAAATGAATCAAAATGCTCCAATTCAATCCTCATGTTCCAGTATGGTGGATGCAAAAAAACATTTAAAAAAAAAAAAGCGATATAGAGGGAAAACAACACCCCCTTTCAGTATTGCACATGCTTTATATGCAAACCCCTTTCAGTATTGCACATGCTTTATATGCAAACCCCTTTCAGTATTGCGCAAGCTTTATATGCAAACACACTGCATACACATCGCCCAAAGCTTCCTGAAACCATTTTCCTGTATCAGTAGAACCTAGTGTCAGATGCATACATTCCCCAGAAAGTCTCCTTTCTGAGAGTTCCTTTCTTTAGTTTTTTTCCTTAATTAACTATAATTGCTCTATTAAAAACATAAATAATTGATTTCTATAATTCTATCTACAACCAACTTAGATTTTGCTCTCCTAGAAAGCAGCTGACAAGTTATGAAAGGTGCGTTCCACTTGAGGTATAAGATTGAATGTGAAAAGAAGAATATACTTGTGCAGTTCATAACCGTAGTCTCTCTCTTTTATCTACTACCTCATTTATTAAACCAGAAATTTCTAATTTTGATCTTTTTTCTTTCTCATATGATAAATTCTAAGTGATGATGCCCAGACATGGCATTGATACAACAGGAGCTTGAATTTTACACATAAAAAGTGAAGTATCGGATATGATACAATGCATTATGTTACCTAGTTTGAAGTATCTGGGCATCATAGATTATAAGCCCTTTGGTAGCATCTTTGTCCCTAGTTGAGCAAAACTCAGATTGGGGGATAGCATGCATATACTCAGCATGGTTAGAGTTCCACTTGAGTTTAAGATTGAAAGGAATAAAAAGAAAGTGCTTGCTCAATTCAGTACTAAAATGGCTCTCCTATATCATATTGCACACTTATTTGAACCAGAAATTTCTGGTTTTGATCTTTCTTCATTTAAAAACCAATAAATTCTAAGGCCTTTGGCAGCATTGCTTTCCATAATTCAGTACTAAGATAAGTGATATAGCATGCATGTACCTGGCAAAGTCAGGGTGCAACCTGGGCTGGGCCAATCCTGAGCCCACAAGGCCTGACCTGCTTTGAAATCCATTTGGGCTGCCATTTTTGGGGTTGGACTTGGACCTGGATTTTAAAATCTGAACGGCATTTTGGTGGGGGTTGGGCCTGAAGTACCGAGTTGGGCCCATGTGTACAATTACATATGTATTATGCTAGCATATTATACGTATTACCTCTAAAGCATTTTTTATTATTAAATAACTGATCTTTCCTTGTGAATGAGTGCTCGCCGCATGAAAAAATATTTAACTTACTACATCTGTTTTTTCCATTTTGCCACCATGTTACTAATTTTCTAGTATTTTGAGAATATTTGTATATACCATGATAATATTGCGATATGTTTATAATATTGGCAATATTTATGATATTGCTTATAATATTTTCCATGCGAATTGTACTTACACCTGTGGTATAGTGCGACATCTAAACTTGCCAATTCTTCCCCAGGAATCCATGCGTCTTCCATACGTGGTCATTGAACATCTGATTGGAAATTATTTACCACTTTTGACAGTGTTCACCTTCAAGACTTTCATATTCATTACACCAGGTTGAAGTTTATCAATTGTGGCTCTTTTGGTTATTGGGCCTAATTTTGTGGCCTGTATCCACCCCACTGACCTAGAAGTTAGGATTGGTCCGCTCATCTAGAAAATCCTATGCCCTTTTATGTTAAAAATGTTGGGCAAGGCAGGTCTATTGTCAGGTCTTTCTGCAGACATTGATCCAGGCCCAGTCTGTTTAGCTAACAGGCCAGATAATAGGTTTGAGCCCATCAGACAGACCTAAAACACAGACCAAATAGAGCCCAGTGCAGACCAGGCATTAGTGGGGCTTGGGACAACTAGTCTATGCTTAACCTTATTCGTCTCCTTGGATTTTTCTTGGCTTAGCGCTAAATCAACTCAAGATTTGTTTTCATGTAAGCACGTACTATATCAGATCTACTCCCTGTCAAAACTTTTTGATACAGTGCCTTAGAAGTTGACTTTGAAAATGAATGTGATCATTTCAAAGTTTTTTCTTTTTGGAACTCCAAATTTTGTGATTTATTTTGCATTTTTTGTGCCATTCTGTTTCCCACATAAATTTCATTCCTTGTCAGTGCCATTTGGGCTGGCAAGGTGTTGGAACTGCCCTAAATTGTTTCAGCTTTGCATTCAGGATGTTGTGAAAAAGCAGAATATTAGGTAGCTTTGCTAAGCATTCATGCTCTTAGTTTCGAGTGGGACGGAAACCTACCTGCACTCACCTTTTGGGACACATTGTACCTTAGATTTCTATTTCAATTCAAATTCATGGTGACCTGGCATTACTTGTATCCATATACTTACATTTTAGTTGGTTATGTTTTGTTGTTTTGTTCTTATTTATTTTTTCCAGCTGGATGCTCTGATGGTAGCTGTGTAATATGGGACTTTGAGACCAGGGGAATTGCCAAGGAACTTCGTGATAAGGACTGTGTTGTAGCCATAACAAGCATCTCTTGGTCAAAGTATGGTCGGCATTTACTTGCTTCAGCAGCTGACAAGTCCTTAACACTCTGGGATGTAATCAGTGGGGAGAAGATAGCCGGTACAACTCTAGAACAAACTACCCTCCAGACCTTTCTCCATCCAGGCTCCCACATTCCGTCCATCTGTTTGGCATGTTCACTATCATCTGCCCCCGTCCTTGTAGACTTGAATTCTGGGAGCACAACCGTGCTTCCAGTCTCAGCGTCAGATGAGGGCTCTGCCACTGCCCTCAATTCCCGCAGCAAATTTGCAGATGGTTCTTTAACTTTCACTCCAACGGCTGCTAGTTTTAACAAACATGGGGACCTCATATATGTTGGGAACTCAAAAGGTGAAATACTTATAGTTGATTCCAAGAGCGTCCAGGTGGTTGCACTCACTCCTGCTTCTGGGGGTGCTGTGATTAAGGATATTGTTTTCAGTAGGAATGGGCAGTATCTTCTTACGAATTCAAATGACAGGACAATTAGGGTATATGAGAATCACCTACCCCAAAAAGATGGCCTGAGGGCTCTTGAGGATCTGAGTAGTACAGTGCATGAGTTGGAACGTATCGAGAAGTTGAAGGCAGTTGGGTACAAGTGCTTGGTACTTTATCGGGAGATTCAAGATTCAGTGAATCGTATCCAATGGAAAGCTCCCTGTTTTAGTGGTGATGGTGAGTGGGTGGTTGCTGCTTCCGCCAGCAGAGGAGAGCACAATATACATATATGGAGCAGGGCTGGGCAGTTTGTGAAGACGCTGGAAGGTCCAAAAGAAGCATTGACAGATCTTGCTTGGCATCCTGTCCGCCCCATTGTTGTGTCCGTTTCATTTTCTGGCTTAATTTATATATGGGCTAAAGACTACACTGAGAACTGGAGTGCATTTGCTCCAGAATTCAAAGAACTTGAGGAAAATGTGGAGTACGTTGAGAGAGAGGATGAATTTGATGTGATGCCCGACACCGAGAAGGTAAAAACCTACTGGTTTCTTATGTTTTCTCTTTTGAGTGTGCCCTGACCCATTGCGGTGGCACTCACTTGGCATGTCCATTTGAAGCTTGTGTGGCTTGCATGGATTGATGCAGGGGTATATTTTTTTATCATATTGCCCCTCAGATTTTTTTTGTTTTTCATTTACATACTAGCCCCCTCAAAAATAATTTACTCTGTCCGCCACTGGATTGGTGACAGGCCTTTTATGACACCCTCTAAAAAGAATCCTTTGTCCACCACTGGATTGATGTCTGGCCATTTAATGGCCCTTTCTATGGATAGGCAACACTGCAAATATTCAATTGCTTGGAAAGTCGGTCCATATATTAACTGCTTTCAAATGCGTGGTTCAGAACATAAATAGCCAGAAATCCCTGACCTTACGAGACATTGAGATAGCTAAGCTTATTCCATCCTTTTTGCAATCATCCATCAGTGGTTTAACCCTTCAGATGGACTATTCATTTGACTATGCTGCCCCATGGATTAAATGGGCCAAGCTGTAGATCCTCTGGCACAATGGAGACAGAAACCCCTATATTTTTCTGTCCTCTTTTTTTTTTTTTTTGAGAGTTGCTTCTAAAATATAATTTTTCAGGTCAAAGAATCAGATATTAATGAAGATGAGGAAGTTGATATCGTCACAGTGGAGAAAGATTCGGCATTTAGTGATTCAGATGCATCAGATGAAGAACTTTGTTTCTTGCCAGCAGTTCCTTCTCCTGATGTTCCAGAACAACAGGACAAGTGTGTCGGAAGCTCTTCAAAATTAGAAGAAAGCACTCGTTCTAGATCCCCCCTTTCGGAGGAAGCTGAGCAAAATGGGCAGGAGATTAACATGGCATCAAGTCCAGCTGAGGGTAACTTTTCATCTTTTCTTGTGCATTGAGGATGATTAACCACATGTTAAAGAAAAGAAACAAAAAAAAAAAAAAAGAGGGATCTCAAGAAGTATCTTGGACCTTTCCACCTTCCAAATGTTCCGGAACAGCAAGAGCTGTGCATCATGCCTGCATTTACAGGAAGCCTGGTTGTGCTCTGCCCTGCAAAATGCAGATTAGTGGAAAACTGGCCATACTGTTAAGGTTTCATGTGCTGCATGGCTCTAATGAAATGGCATTTAGTTTGGGCCCTATGATCCATACAAGGGCCTTTGTGTTTCATGTAATTGAATTCCTAGGATTTGTTATTCTATAAGTGGTTAAAAATAAAGAATCAAAGATGAATATCCAAAAACAATTACCAAATAACCTCCTTTTAAGGGAAATTGAATCAAGGGAAGATGAGAAATGAAACCCAGGCGTCGTCCGACTAATTCAAATCCTAGGAAAGTCAAGGTCACATCTACATTGCCACCTTATTTTTATTCCTCACCCTTGTGATACATCTGCATCATTGGGTTGACTGGTTGCATGGGTCAGTTATGCACACAAGTAACTAATATAAGCTTGTGGGCTCGGAAGAACTCTTCAATTTTCATTTCTCATGGTGTGTTTCATATCTTTTGCAGTAGTTGGTAATTCAACAGCAGAGGATGGGGGTACAACAGGGCGTATTAAAAGGAAGAGGAAACCATCAGAGAAGGGGTTGGAATTCCAGGCAGAGAAGGGCCGAAAGCCACCAAAATCTTCTGGCAAGTCATTGAAAAAAGCATACAACTCAGGGAATGGGCAGGAAACTACATATATTCTTGAGGATGATGTTACTGACTAATATCAGTACATTTATTTTATTTTTATTTTTTTCTGATTTTTCTGTATCAGTAGATTATTTATTCTTGTTCTGTTTTTCTCTTTCTTTGTTCTACAAACCTTAAAAAATGAAGAAATTGACCCCAAAAGAACTACGATGAGGAAGAATTCTATTGAAGTGGTTGACAATATTTTCATTTTTTTTTTTTTTCAAAATTAACACAATAAAAACCACTGATTAGATGAGGCTTATCTTGCATCTGACGAGCACACGACTTTGGAAAGCATTTCATTTCAAGCCGAATTTTCTCCTGCAGGAGTCCCCATGCAAAACCATGTGTGGCCATTGTCCAAATCCCATGTGAACTTGTGTGGTCCACCAGATGAAGGAAGGGGGGCTGTCTTTTGGGTCGAAGGATCTGAGTTGGTCTTACATTCATTGCTCATGTGAGGGTCAAAGGATCTGAGTTGGTCTTACATTCATTGCTCATGTGAGGGCTGCTTGCGGTGCACACTGCATACCTGCACGCATCAAAACATCCCCGTTGTAGATTGAGCTTAGCATGAAGGCATGCTTATTAAACAGCCTTGATAGCCCAGTGAACATGCTATAGTATGGAATGTAATGTCGATTGTTTTCTTTCTCAAACTGCATTGATACACCAATTTTAAGCTTGTTGCCCGATTATCATCTATTTTGTGGTCTTTGCATTCGCTTCGAGGCCCACAACACATTCCAGCTAGACGTACCAAAGCTTTTAGTGATCAATTTGTCCAAAGAATTGGTAAAAGTCCCAGTTCAGCCCGGCCCAATTGACTAAATGGCGGGCTACAGCCCATGTTGGGGTTGGGCTGGATATGGGCTTGTGTTTTTAAAATCGGGTCAGGCCTAGATATGCCTTAGCCAGGTCTGGCCATGAACAACCTTACGACTAACGAGTAAGAAAAATGTATATTAACACTAAAATCCTCTTATATGGAATGTTGACAAATTATCTATATAAAAACAACAGTTCTCTTCGCATGAGTCCAGATCTGATGAGGTAAAACTCCACGGTAACTTTGAGTGGACCATTCACGGTCTGCCATGTCACCGCGAGCCGCCTTCCATGCATCTGGGCAGGGGCTGCTCGCGACGATATAGCGGACTTTGAGTGGTCCACTCACGGTCATTGTGTGTAGACCCACTTAGGATCTCGATTCCTCCTCTTTTCCAAGGTGTTAGAAGAAGTTCGGGAATGGCATGAATGGGACCCTTTTTTGGACTTCCGCAATGGATACCGGTAGCTGAAGCATTCACACCAGGCCATTTATGCAGGGACCCACTAATTCAACTGGTCCATCCATCCGTCCATCCTACTGATCTAGACTCAGATTACTGCATCCAAACCATCGTGGGTGAATTGCTTAGGGATCAGTGGGTTCCTATGTGGGTCTCATGAGATTGGAAAGGAGGTCAAAATAGGTGCATTGTGGAACTCTCGTCTCAGGGCCCCCAATTAAGACAGCTCCGTAGCCATAGGGTCTCATGAATAAGGGGAGGTTGGACAGTCCTGCTCTTTAATTAATTTAGTAAATCCAACATTGATGTAAGTCTCCTGCAAATTCTCTTTAAAACAATCTGGAATCCTCAGTTGCAATCCCAACTGCCTAAAGGATTCGAATCCTTTACTTCTATCCTAGTAGACTAGTAGTATTTTTCTTTTCTGGAGGCCAACCAACTTTCCCTAAATAATTAGATTCCATATGTAAAAGTCAGACTCTTCCATAATAACTTTCTATAGCCAGGCGGTGTTCTTCAAGCTTGATTTTTTTTTTCCTACTCTTTTCTCAGCCATGGGTATGGGTTTTTGCACTTCAGTTAGTGGGTTTGGTCTTTGAGGGGTTCACTTCAGGTGAGATTAGGCCCTGTAATATGAAAATTTAACTGCACTTTTATTTATGTAAAGTAATTTATCTTTTCTTGCTCTTTTTTATTTGATAACTAATACATTTGGTCATTTCCCATTTAAATATATCTAAATTGATTTTTAATCATAAATATTTTGGTTTAAGGTTGGGATTGAACTTTGGTTGGCCCTATTGTATAGATTATGGAATGAAGACATGGGTGTCCCCTATATAAATGCCTGGAACACTATAGCTCTGCAATTCCACTGGTGCATGGATTCTTCTTATCCAAAGGAGGGTGGGGGATTCTGAACATATTTCCAAATGGAGATTCCTCTGGTCCTCCGTTAGCTTTTTCACACTGTTCCAAACGTGGGTTTTCCACGAGATCGTGGAAAGTTGCGAGATATTCTCTATGAGGACCTTTACCTAACATGTCCAAAAAGATTTCCCATTTTCAATGAAACAGGATGTTTTTTGCATTTATAAAAACACCCTCTCATTTTCTTTATTTTTCATTACAAGGAAGCAGTGTGGGAGGGGCCATAGATGATGTGGCAGCTTGTACACGTGCTGCTCGTTGATTGGCAGGAACAGTAGACCCCTGTTTCGTGGAAACAGGGGATCCGAACTACATTATAAATTGTGGAAGGAACACATGCATATCTAATTTAAAAATCTGATCAAATCTATGATGATACGGTTGCCATGTATAGAATAATAAAATCCTAATTGAGGAATGGCATGCTATCTTGATGTGATTGTTCCAATTTGGGTAAGGGGTTTTCTTAGATTTTGATGTGTAATACTGAATATAGTGTAAATTTATTGTGATAAAAATCGACATTGATTAATGTCTTGGCTAGACAGTGCCCAATGTGCTATGGTGTTTTTAGCAATCTGACAGATTATGACATGGATGGTCATTTGTTCAATCATTCATTGGATGGGCTGTAATGGACTACCATTTTTATCAAAACAGAACTATCATCAAGTTTTTGGATCTTGGACGGTTGTATCTTGACCATTTTATTAGGTGAGATTTTGAGCTTTGTGTTATTTGGTTTTCATCATCTCAATATTTATGATGATTTTTTTCATTCTCTTATGTTTTCTTTCTTTTGAGTGACTATCCTTTCATAAAGCACTGTATGTGTAATATTGATTAATTTAGCTTTAATTTTTGGATACCCTGTAAATTTATTGTGATAAAAATGAATATTGATTAATGTCTGGATTAGTATCAAAGCAGCCCCTGATCAGTTTTGGCTTTTATTTTTTGTGAATATTGATTAATGTCTGGATTAGTGTCAAAGCAGCCCCAAATCAATTTTGGCTTTTTTTTACACATGGATTTGGTAGTTTGACAAGTAATGGCATGGATTATTACTAATATTTTCATGTTTGTGATTAAATTCTCTATAATTCTTTATTACATTGAATTATAATATATTTAAATAATTTTTAACAATGCAGTTCAAGTCTCCCTCAAATCCTCTTAAAACACTCCAGTTTAGATTTAAATTTAAATCTACATCTACACTCCTTAAAAATGCCCAAAAGATAACCCCAAATAAGCCTCATGCATGAAGAAGGAAACTTTCATTCCGATTTTTAAGGGATAACCATATCTTTCTCTATAATTGAATTTGACTGAAAGAACATCATCTATATTCATATCTTCCTCTATCTCCATCTTTTTCTTGCACTATTCACGTTGGATCAGCATTCTATAAGTCTCTCCTCCTCTGCTGTTGAAGGTATGTTTTTATGTGTTAGTGATAATGATGGGGGTGGATTATGTGATGGGCCATGTAGGGTGATCTTGACCATTAAGCTGATGATGGAAGATGGTTGGGGCATACATACATATATATTCTAACACACCCAAAATCCTGAATACTGATCTTCCCAATTTTTTCCTTCTTCTTAGGATGGACTGATAGAGGCTGTTTATAGTCTTTGGTTGGGTTTCTTTATTCTTCTAGTTATTAGAAGTTGGTGTAAAAAAATGTTAGCCAGTTCAGATGGATGTGTAATTATTTATATTTTTTTCTCAACATGTTAATAATTACAGTTCTTTTTGTAGATCTTCGTTCATAGAAATGGCCTTGATTATTAGTTTTACTATCTATTAATTTTTCAAATGGTTGATGAGGAAGTGTGGTATTTTTTATATGTGAAGAAATTAGTATCCATATTCATGTGTGAATAATATACACTGCCATTTTAATTATGAGAATGATATTGAGGTTTCTAGAATGTTAACTTTTTCAAGCAGAGTATTTCTTTCTGCATATGCTAGAAAGGTGGTTTGGTGATGCAACTTGCACTAAGGTGCGCCCTAGGGGTTCGATCAGGTGTGTGGTATATACACTTACTAGTGTTTAGCAGCTGCAGTAGTTGGTTGAAGTTAAATTATAGAATTACAAATCTATGTTTTTCGATTGAATATGGTTTTTTTTCTTGGTTGCAAAATCAAGATTTCTAACATGATCAAACACAAGTTTGATAAAAATAGAATTCAATGTAGAGAGATTCAACCCATTAGAATGGAGGCTCAAATTGATTACTACAAAAGTATTATATAAGTAAAGATAACATTACAAAGGAAAAATGACTCTACTGAAGAATTGTGTATAATAGAGTTGGACCCATTTTAAACATCATCATCCACTAACATGGACACAAATAAAACATGCTTAACAATCAAACAAAAATGTAAAAATTTCTATGGGGCCATATTGCTATCGGGCCCACTTAAAAAAAACCCATCAAAAGTCTCCCTGTAAGAGGTTTCTAATTTCTATATTAGAGATCTCATGTTTGGTACGGTATCCCACAGTGATGGGCATTTCAATTATTTTTCCTGCGTACAACAAATATGGCACACCTCTAGAAATTATTTGAGATTTGATTCTTTAAAACTTGACAAGCTGGATAGGATAGGAGTAAAATTTAAAAATTGGCATTATCTCGTGAAATCATTGGCCTTCATTGTGACAGATTCTGATTTTCAATGCTCCTAAGACATGCACTTTCTAATCTAAGAAAAAAAAATGTAACAGTCTAAATCTCTGATGTCGCCACACTCCATATTTTGGAAATCTTGTTAATTGTTCAAATGAGGAAGGGAATCAAAGAAGTTGCTCTTTCAGTACTCCCCTCCTTCCTTAGACTTATCTCTAATCTTCTTTCATCACTCCCTTCCTTCCTTGGAGTTATCTCTAATCCATCCATTCTTCCCCCACAATCTCTTTCTCTTCCGTCTTCTTGTTATCTTCTCTCTCTCTCTTTACTCTTGAAAAGAAAGAAAGACAAAAAACGTTGAAAGTTTGTACAGTGTTCTTACAAATAGTATGGATTCCCGAGATCGAGTAAGTAGCCCTTTATATGTTTACTTTTTATTGTTTGTTTAATTTTTAAAGGTAGTTTTGATACTTGATGTAAATTTATTCAATCTCAATAAGCCATTATTATAGATTCATCTATAGTTTCTTCATTAATAATCAGGGATAAATCTCAAGAACCGTGGTTCTAAAGATTTTGTATATGTATATCATATATTATAGGTTTGCATTGTTTTGTTTTTGAATATGTGAACAATCCATTCAATTTGTTATTGAGAAATGAGTGAATGATTGTGGAGGTTAGAACTCGTTCTACCTTTTGCACAGTGAAAACAATACCATCGAACTCCATTCCATGTTGTTCTTCTAAAAAAAATGATTCAATGGACTTTGATGTTTTGTTTGCTATCTCACAGTTTAGATGACTTAAAACATGCCTTGAATCTTTACTACATTCGATTTTCACTGCATTGTTGTAAATCTATTTATAAGTGGTAAGTAGATTGAAGTCTGAGAGTATAAATGAGACCTTTAAGTCAAACATCTTTTAAAACACTTTCACATTCCAATTATACTTCTTTGTTTTTTTTTATTTTTTATTTTAAGTTAAGATATCTCTCTAAAAATACTTTTTACAGGCCAACTGAGTTGTTTCTTTAATTTGTTCTTGCATTTGGCGTTGGATTTGCTTGTTTTAAATTAACAGAAAATATTCAATAATCACCGATTATCATGGTGACTAAAGTAATGTGTTGTCATCATGTTTTTACTTTTTTTGCCTAGTTCTTGAAATGTAGAGTGATTGATAGGTTTCTTCAGATAAAATCCAAACATAATTATGATCTATAGATGGAGTGATGGACTCTTTGCCATTAGCTTATTGCTAGCTTCAAAGTCTATGTATAGGATCTCTTACTGTCCTAACATTGTGTGAATCCTCTGCCAATGTGGCACCCATCCAATTGATGGTGTGGGTTATAGTATCCAAGTCTTTAGCTAACACATGACCATGACTTGATTTGGAGTACAGTAGTGTCGGATGAGTTGAGTCAACTCCACAAGTTTCATAGCTATACTAATGGGTATCATTGTGTGAGATTGACCTGCAGCAAGTAAGTTGGCAGGCTTGAAGATCTCTCACAAAAGGTCTGGACAACATTTCAACAATCTGGCTAACAAATGATGCAAGTAGTGAACAATCCTCAGAAAGATAAAGTACCCTACAAGATAAATCTTCAAATTCTATGTCAATAATAATTGCTTAGCAACCAAAAAGTAAAAATAGCAGCCAAGAAAACAAAAGCAATTTATTATCACAATTAGCAAAATGTGGCTGATGCTGCAAGAGTTCTTTTTTTCCCCAGCAATTATGTATTGGTCCCTATTTAAAATCATGCTAAAATATGTATACTAAAAGGCATGTACTCCATTTTGGAATTTAAAATCTCATGTATCCAGTGGCCAACAAAATGCTGTGTAAATGTATAAAACAGAGGATAATCGTGACAAGGAGAAAATGCCAATCAAACAATTTTTTCTTAAAACAAATAACTTGGGGCTCAATCTGCTGTAAAAACCAATCACTCCGGGAAAAAAAAATTCAATTTAGTGTTGCAAGAACGTTCTATTCTAGAGCTAAGGTTGGAACAGAGTCAGCACAACAGCACTCTCAATGTTGGAAGCACAAAGGACCAATAGCAGCATAAATGTGTAAAACAGAGGAGAATTGTGATGAAGAAAATGCCAATCTAGAATAGAACCAACTTTTTCTTTAAAACTAATAACTTGGGGTTCAATCTACTGTAAAAATCAATCACCCCAGAAAAAAAAAATCCATTTAGTGTGACAAGAATGATCCATTCTATAGCTAAGGTTGGAACTGAGGCAGCCCAAAAGTGTTATCAATGTTGGAAGCACATAGGACCTGCAAAAACTCTTAACCCTCTAATCCTTGCTCCTAACAGCCCCATATCGCCTCTTCTGAATTCAAATCCCCACTACAACCAAAAAAGAGGATGACTAGAAAGTGGTCATTATTGTAACATAACTACAAAGTTGAAAGACCCATGAATATTGAACTTCCCTTGCCTGAAGATGACATGAAGACAATGTACTGATAGCTAATTGCAAGAATGGTTTTAGAAGACTTTTGCTCACCTTGCCGTCGCCAAATTTGATTTCCAGTAAGGACACGACTATTCTGATTATAGAGATTCATTGACTACTGCTTATAATTAGGCTATAACTTGTTGAAATCGTAGAAATTTTCCCCTACTGTTGCATTTTACTACAGATATGTAAGTAGGATGTTTATAAGGGAATGGTCCAAACCATGTTCTATTTCCTTTCCCCTACTGTTGCATTTTACTACAGATATGTAAGTAGGATGTTTATAAGGGAATGGTCCAAACCATGTTCAATTTCCTTGCTCTAAAGTCATGAGATCTTACATGGATTACATGTGTGCTTGATTTTTAACTTTCTGTTGTGTTTACTCTCTCTCTCTCTCTCTCTCTCAATCTAATAAATGCTATGACCTGAGGAAAGGTCAGCTTGGTATTTATACCTTGTTTCGACATTATAATTATCTATACATAGTGGCGTGGTATTGAAATCTCCTCAATAATGTAACATTTGAATGAACTATTTGTTTTTTAACTTCTTTGTTTTTGCGAACTTGGTGACCCTTTTTCTTTAGAAAAAAAATCAGCCATTGCTCAATAGTGTGTGTGTGTGTGTGTGTGTGTGTGTGTGTGTGTGTGTGTGTGTGTGTGTGTGTGTTTATTATGAATTTATGTGAAAGCTACAAGATAAGCATCAATGATCATCAACAGCATCGTGGCATGCAAATGGAGGCTTGATCTTTTGTTAAGTATTGAAATTACTTGTAGAAGTTTACTTATTATTATGTTTTTGTATGATTTTCTATGGCATGACACTTGGATGTTTGTTTGTTTTCCCCTTAAGATTCCTTTTTTTTTTTAATGTGACCAATTCCTTGATCCTTGTAGAATTTATGGCTCATGTCTTCATTGAGATAGAGAAATTTATTATATATGGGTTTATTTTGCATGGATTGGATTGCATGACCAGTGGAAAATCTATCAAATAGATCCAACAATTTCAATGTACACATTAGCTTGCATAGAGTAAATTTTAATTTCTCTGTGGAGACCATCTATGAAAGAAAACCATAAGAAAATCTCAACCATGCAGCCCATCTCATAGGGTGGATGGTTTAACCAATTGGTTAATTTTGGTCTAGGATAATCCTCATGCTTGGTTCAACTATTTGGATTATTCACATTAGTATATTGTTGACATTTGTATAGTGGTTTTGACTTTGTAAACTAAAAACAGTCATGATTTTGGGAAAATAGAATTTGAATTTGTCTAATACATTTCATGGATTTGTATTGGTTCCATATCTTTTCTTTAATCTCCTTTTTGGTTTATGCATATCTATTCGAGAAAGTAGACTCAGACTATCCTGCATTGCATTTGTATTTATCTGGCTGTGCTTATTGTTATTCTTTCCTCTCCAACTTACATCTCAAAGTTGAATAAATGGCTCTCATCTCAAGCCTTTGTTTCCATCTCTCGCAGATCTACAACACCATGAAGATGGAGAGAAAATGGGATGCAGAAGAAGTGGTGGAAAGGGCATGGGATGAAGAAGAAGAGCTAGAACGCCTTCCCATACCGATCCCTATTTCAAACTCTTCTCCTTTTCCCTGTAACTACTCTTCCCAAGCAAACATTCATAATCCTTTCTTTCTTGAAACTGCACTCTCTCGGATGACTCTTAGCGCATCAGATATCGTTCCCTTATATTGTCCTCATCCTCAATCTCCATCCCCTTTTGTTGATGTAGTTCAGTGGCCGCTCCTCCAATCACCCACTGTGCCCACTGTCTATTGCGCATGCACTCCTCCCTCTTATAACAACCATATCCAACAAACCAGTCTCAAACTGGGCCACCAAACATGCCTTCACAATTTTCACACTTACGTGCCTACATCTGCTAAGGCCCATTACTCCACTCTCTCACAGTCACATCCATACGAGAAAATTTCATACACAAATGACTTGGATAGTTTCACTCATTATCACCAGCATTGCTGCTGCCTACAGTCAACAAATGCATCTTCGTCCTTCTCGGCGGGGATGACCCTTGAATGCAACAAGAAATCTTCGACCAGGGGATGCTTGAACACCAACAAGTTCCGTCCTCGTGCTGGTCGACATCACGGAGAGGAGCCGGTCTTGGAGCTTGACAATTCGAGCATGTCACGGTCACAATACCAGCCCCATAATTTGCTGCCTATGATCACAAGGTACACTGCTTTGGAGGATCTGAGAGGGCGGATGGCTGCCGAAGCCATGGATCAATATGGATGCCAGTTTCTTCAGAAGAAGGTTGAAGAGGGCAGGAAGGAGGACATTGATATGATTTTTCTTGAGTTGAAAGATCATTTATGTGACTTAATGGTGGATTCCTTTGGGAATCATCTTGTTCAGAAGCTCATTGAAGTGTGCACTGAAGAACAGAGGACAGAGGCTATTCTTTCTGCAACGAGGAATGAATTTAAACTCTTCTGTACATGTCTAGATATATATGGGTAAGTTCTATTGGATTTTGGTTGAGAGATATAATGCTTACGCCCATGCAGAACCATTCATAAAATTGACTCCAAAATGTGTTTCATTACTTTCCATTTAACTGCAAATCCATTTTGTTTGAATTAACAGGTCTTTTGTTATTTTGGCTACTTCCATATACACCCTAACCTTAGTTTGTTTTCATCTTCCTTTCGGCAGGACTCGTGCCATGAAGAAGTTGTTGGAACATCTCACCACCGCACAACAAATTTGCTGTGTTATATCAGCATTAAAGCCTAACACTATCAAGTTATCAAAGAACACCAATGGTTGTCATGTCATGGAGCATTGCTTCAGACAATTCTCCAGTGACTACAACAAGGTATAAACTGATTACCCCTTCATAATTAGGCATTCTTTCTTAGGAATTCTGTAATCTGTTTCGGTTTTGTTTTTTATGAGGCATTATATCAGTTAATGTTTTCATTTTATTAGTCAAGGGGTATGGATTTGTGTAAAAAAAAAAAATTGCCCCCACTAAAAAATGTTGATAGTGTTGATAAAAGAACACAATCATCTAATATTGTATTACATGGGTGATCCGGTTGAAGAGTATGTATTTCTCCAAATGGTTGTGTTGGCCATAGGTTCCCTCACAGTCCAGGCTCAATGCATTAAATTCTCTCTTTTGGAATCATCATTTTCATTGAAGTCTCATTTATCATCATTGTCAGAGATGAGCTTATTATTAGTTGGTCTAAGTATGGCACTCAAGCCCACGGGCATGAGGGCCACTTTTTTATTGTAATCTATGTATAACATAGAGCTTGCTGTTGTATTCTAAGTAGTTTCCTTCTTCATCTTGTGACCTAAGTACGATAGAATGTAGTTTCCTCTTTTATCTTTTCCTCTTTGCAATCCACTCAAAAGGAACCAGATGTGTGATTTCAAGAACACACAGTTCATCAGAACATCTTCTCTTTTCCTCTTATTTCTATCAATCATTGCACATCCCTGCAGGAGCAGGTGAGCAGAGGCAGTCATACAAGGTGCGTTTTATTGTGTTTTAATCCAACAATGAGAAAAAGTTTGGCGAGTGTCGAATCGGAGTGAGATTGAGGGTTTTGAGTTTGAGGTAGCTGGATTGGTTATGTGGCTCAAGGTAGGCTCTACTCATTAAAAACATAGGGGAGCAAAAGGGGGAGTTTTTAAAATGGGGAGTTTTTTGAGAATTCCTCTATATATATCATATATTTGCGTGAGAGGTTACCTTTAAACCACTGTCACCCCATTATAGCCCCCTTACACTCACTAACCCACCATGACACACCCTAATTTGGCACTAATCTAAATAACAATCAAAGTCGGATTAAATTTATGAAAAATGTAACTTAAGAAACCATTTAAATTTAATCTGATGCTGATTATTATTCGTTATGGGGGATAGATACACCAAAAAGTGGTTTGATCAGATTATGTTTTGTATGGATTTGAAGGCCTTAACATAAGTGGTAGAGAGTGTAGTAGAAAGAGTGATCTCAATCCAGCGTTTGTTATTAGTCATGAGTGTCACATTGGAGGAACTGCCTAAACCATTTCTAACATCCTTATGTATCACCAAAACTTAAAAGTCCCCCATCCGATCATCCTTCTGCATTGCACCTCCTGAAGCTCTCTCCACATCTCTGGCTTACCATTCATTTCCCCTGCTGCCCCAGTTTGCCAAAACAAAAAAAAAAAAGAAAAAAACCTCTGTCAAATGCTTGTAGTTTGGAATCTTAGAAATTCAATCTCAGCTTTTTGGGACTCGATCACCTCTTTCAGTATTAAAGTTTTGGATGGATGTGATTCTATTCGTCTGCCAGTGAGTAGCTGATCAGAAGGCTAATAGAAATGCATAAAACAACTTTCTTGTAACTTCTAAAGATCCGACAGTTGACAGGTTAGATTTGAACCTGAAGATGAAATCAACGGAATCACAGCAGCATTCAGGTCAACGGGTTAAAAATGGTGGCCCTCTTCTTTAGTGTGTGTGTGTGTGTGAGAGAGAGAGAGAGAGAGAGAGAGAGAGAGAGAGAGAGAGAGAGAGAGAGAGAGAGAGAGAGAGAGATTTTAATTCAGCATCCAAATCCAAAACTGTTAGCAAATGAGGTCTATAACTTGGAAAAAGAAAAGGAGCATCATAATGCTACTGGCAGCATGGTGTGTGGGGCCTTCCTGAGCCCACCGATGAGCAATCCTACATTCTCACACCCACTACTCTCCCTCCAAAATGAATTGGCACTCTCATCATCACATGAAAAACACTGACTTAGGAATTTCATGTAAGAGCTAAAAATTACTTGACTTTGGCTATCATATCAAGAATTAGTGTGATCAGATGGCCCCATTCCTTCACACTGTGCTATACCTGTACCATTCCATCCCAACTTATTCATGATTGGCATGTATGAAAGTAGGCCTCATTGACTGGGCCTCTGTTTGCACCAAAACAGATTTTTAATGGACCATTATGCTTAAAACAATGATGCTTTCTGATTATATTGGGATTTTGTTTCTGTGAGAAGAAAATAGTTCCCTTCTAGCTTTCTGATATTGTACTATCTTTCACAGCCTCTTTCAATTAAAATAGCTGATCACTGTGTTGAGGTGGCAACTAATCGCAACGGATGCTGTGTACTTCAGAAGTGTGTGGAAAATGCTCAAGGAGAGCAGAAGGAACGCTTGATGCTTGAAATTATTGCAAATGCTCTATTTCTTGCACAGCACGAATACGGGTATGTTAACTGTTATTCATATTTAAGCCCGTTAAGAAAGCATAATTTATAGATGTGATTATATAGTACCTCCATGACCAGACCATGACTTCTGATATTCCAGAGAAGAATCTGCAATGTTCAGCAGGTTGAATGCTGCATTAAAACCACCCCTCATCGCTTGTGGGAATGATGTTCACCGTTTGTTTGATTGACACAATCTTTGGCCCTTGGTAATCTCAGACTTTATTTGTCGACGAACTAAGTCAATTCAAATGAATAAGAACTATGTATTTTACTCTAATGATATCTGGATAGTGGTAAATTCATCATGTGATTCTGAGTCTGATTCAACGGTCTGCATGTTGACGAGAATTGAGTAAAATATTACGAATTTGTTGAAAACTACCACAAGTTCGTGTGTATGCTTGCAGAGAGGGGATGAGGGAGATTAAATTGTGCCAACTGCCATGCTACCATATTTTGGGCCTACTTTTGTGAATTGTGATTCTAAGCCATGCTACCAAAATTGGAGTAGCAGTAACTTTAGGGTTGAAAAATTGAGACAGCACATGATCAGCTATATATATTTCCTTTTGCTTGATTGGACCAATCCCTAGTTAGTACTGTGACAGTGACAGTGAGACTGAGGTGTCTTTCCAGTTGGCAGTCAGCTACCATCTCTTTCTCACATTTTTGGTGGAAGTTGCTTATGTCAATTCAAAAGAGAAGGGTAGGGGCATCATACAGCATTCCATCAGATAGTAGTAAAACCAAGTTAATATTCTCATATTTATATATTTATAGCACATGGGTATTCTAGGTAGTGAAATCTAAATTATTCTCTATTTTTGCATTTCAGCAATTACGTCGTGCAATTTCTAGTGGGATTGAATCTACCACATGTCACTACTAACGTATTGAGACAGTTAGAAGGAAATTTTGTGCACCTTTCCGTGCAAAAATGTAGCAGTAACGTGGTGGAGCGATGTCTAAATGAAGCAAATCAAGAGGAAGTGACTTGGATTATCAGAGAGTTGCTTGGAAGCCCAAATCCTTTGAGTCTTCTACAAGGTGCTTATGGGAACTATGTTATCCAATCGGCCTTGGCGGTCGCAAAGGTCAGCTTTTCTATAATCAATCTCACTGTTCTCATGCATAACCTATTGCATCATGCGCTTTTTTTCATTTGTGGGACCCCGGTACAAGGGTAGTGCGGGATTTTCAATCCCCTCCATCTACAAAGCCGGCCCCCCTTTTGAATCTAAGGCTGGTACAGAAGTTACTGCATGGCTGCTGTGCAGGACTCCCATAGGGGAAGATGCCATTTGACTTCATATACTTATAGAAATTGGTTTTCACTGGAAATGATATTTTTCACGTTTTTCCTAGCGTGCACCTTGCCACTTTATCCTTTCCTTTTGTAAGGTATTGTATAATTCTGCACTAAAAGTAACAGCTATTTTTGTTGGTATGCCAAGAATGATGAAGATGTGGCCCTCCTAAGCAATTCATCTGGTTGGTCAATTATGACCTAGCTCTCTACTGGTATGTAAACAACCGGTTACATCTAATGCCCAGCATATCAACAGTTGAAACATGTAGAAAGGACAAAGGGAAGGTGTGCACATCAGATTTTAGGATAATGATAGTGGCTCATTTCATGTGTTTATATTTTGGCCCTCATGTAATTTTGCTAACACGAGTGCAGGGACCTGATTACAATGCTATAGTTGCTCTTGTTATGAGGCATGCAATTGTTCTACGCAGCCATCCTTATGGAAAGAATATCCTTTCCTCAATCAACTCAAGTAAGCTGCATGTGCGCTCATGTACATGCTGGCAAAGGTAATATTTGAAAGTAAAATCCTTAGTCCCATAGAAACAAATGTTGCTTTTGTTATTAGATGGGAATTAGCTATCAATACCCCATATATTGTTGTTAGACGAGGAAAAGTTGTGAATATAGAGCTGTGTGCATTAACATGCATGAAGGGTTTTCATAGAGTTAAGAGTGATACTGAAGACAGAAAAGTTTTACTTTGCAGCGCTAAAACAATGCTTTGAATATGTAAAGAATCATTTTCAAGGGGGAGGGGAGGGGAAGGGAGGTAGGGGCAGTGTTTAATTAGATGGTTTTTCTACCTTGTAGGCATTGTTTGTCTGTGCACTGTGTTCTTCTTATGTTATTCTCTGTTTGTAGTAAAACAAAACTCAAGTTACAGATATTTAATATACTTGAAAACATGATTTGTTGAGTTATTACCATTTTCCACATTTATTTAATTGAAAACTGCTAAGTGTTTGAAGGGTTTCTGCTCTACCAAAGGTTGAGCAAGCCAGGTCTGGGTGGATTAAACCAATCAGGTCTGTTCTGAACATTGAAATATAGATCTCATCTGTTCCTTTGTCTTGCTATATCTGTAAACATGGGGTAGACATGGGGTCTGGTCTGAAAGACACTTACATATCAACAGTAATGTGGACTATTGCTGCCTATATATTGCTGGGTGATTATGCCGTTGGTTTGAGGCACATGATGCATTAAATAGCAATTGTGGAATCTTGTTATCACCATCTTAGATAATAATGGTTTCTCATTTGGCACACCTTAGGCCTATAGCATATATGGTATCGGGGTTGGTCCTCATTCCAATTTTGCCAGCATGTACATGAGCGCACATAAGATTGCAATCTACCTTAGCCATCCATACATGTGTCACTGTCTCCTGGCAATTTATCCTTTACTTCTACCTTTCACGCATGTGATAGGATTGCATATAAAAAACGCTCCTTATTTTGCCCCCTTTTTTTTTTTATTTTTTAATCATGGGGCCTATGTTGAGTCAATTTAATCTTTTCACACACACTAACTCCCCATAGATAGTGACAAGTCCAAGTTTGACACTCATCCAACTTTTCCTAAACATTGGATTGAAATCATAATAAAATAATGCCTCTAAATCATTAAATTTTAGGGCCATGGATCAAAAGGTTAGGATGATCTTTTAGGCTCAACATTTTGCATATACGTAGGCCTCATATGGATCTTTCTATCCAATGGACTTCTATGATCATCATGCATACCCGTTGGTCCAATTGGGAGATGCATTTTTTTTTCCTAGAAAATGCCCTGTCCATATTTGTTAAAGTCACCATTTTCCCATTATATGAGCATGCATCCATCACTTTTAGATTTCTTTGGATTTCTCATATATTTTTCACAAGTTTATCAAAATCCATGAAAAACAAGATATGAAACTAAACACCTAATTGACATTTACCATCAATACAAGAATATTAAATGGTCTGAATCATGAATTAGGAGTACATAGAAGTGTAAAAAGTCAGTTATATAGATTGGGACTTTTTTTTAACAAATTTCTCAAAATCCATGAATATCTAAGACAATCAATCAGCTTCAATAGTAAACACATTTCATTACAAATATATGGCCCACGTGAATGAGAAAACTTAAAGGTGGTTGATGGGCCCCATAAGAATGCAATCAGTAACAAGTCCACTAGCGCCTTATTTGCAAGAGGGTACGAATCACTTTCACACCTGTTATGGTGTGAAATTTTGGTGTGCCAATGGCCTTATTTAGACACCATTTTCACACCCCATTTATACATCACTAAGCGTAAACAAATGTGATGTTATGTAATCCTTACACAAGTAAATCATTTAAAGATATAAATGATTGCAAACAAATCACCCCTTACCTATAATAAAATATAATGAAAAAGGTGTAAAAAAAAAAAAAAAACTCTATGAAAACAAGGAATTCAGTTTCTATTTTGCTCTAGGTACCTGCTTAGGACAAATAAAAGATTCAATTTTTTATGCGTTCTACTACAAAAGATAGAACCGGGAATGAGCACATTCAAAATAGTAAAATGTAATACTAATAGAAGATAAATTAAAGAAAAACTCATTTGGGATGATTTGAACATATCTAACACGGTCCACAATGACACCTTAAGAACAAAGATAGGCCAAAGAGTACATAAACTGCTTTTCAATTCGGAAGGCCATTAGAAAAGATCCACTCCTTGGCTGGATGGAACTCCGGTTTATTCATGTAAGCACACCTTCACTTCTCACTTTTTTTAATGTTCCTAGAGAGAAATAAAAATAAAATCTTAGCCCAACCTATCTGTTAACTGGACTGCTTGACTTCTCGCTAAGGATTGTTTATACAAGGCCCCACTTGATAATTACCCACCTTTGTACTGTGGCTGAATTTGAGGCTGAACAAACAACTTGCATGCATTTTATGATAAAGGCTCCTTATGGTAAGGAGCAGTTCCCATTGGGACGTCCAGGCTCCGAACCTGTTATCCCCACTCCATCCATATGTGAGCTGTTATTACCTCACATGTATGAATTGTGCCTCCTCACACAGGGTCCAGGCCTTGGTTACAATTTAAGCACCACCTGATGGGTTACGATTCCCTTGATTTCCTAACTTTGATTATTTTTTCTCCCTTTAGCAAGTGCATGATACATGAACCTACATCTGCAACGCCATCTTTGCAGTTTTTTCAGAGTCAAATAATGCCTGGTTGGCCATATACACTTGTACAATGTTCTTCCATTTTCTATCTTCTACCTTACAGAACAGAAGATGCCTTCAGCCTTTTTCATTAGCAGTACACAGTTCTCATGACCGATTTAAAGATTCCTACCATTCATTAACAACATTTCTCACTCACTCTATCATATGTCCTTAAAATGATCTGTTCAAAGATCACATACGTTTTGTTCCTAAGTTACCCGTCTGAGATCAATGTATCAACTGTTGCAACACTCAACCATCAAGACAAGCGATCAGACAATGAAAACAAACCTATTTTCTCATCTAGATTTCCTCGGGAGAAAGGAAAGTGGATCCCAAAACCACACAGCCTCTTCCCTTCTAACTTCTCTTTCCACCTCTTTTGGGACATTACATAAACCGGCCTAAAACAAAAATAAGAAAAGAGTAGATAGCGGCATGTATTAATAGTTACTAATTAAGAAGGATAGAAAATGGGCAAAGTCTGGTAAAGGTTATTACACATGATTTATTTATTACTAGTTACTCATGTTTACTGCTCAAGACACCATCTCTATCAAGTCCTTCTTTACCTCACTCTCATGCATGGATGGTTTTAGGCCATTTGAGGGAGATGAAGATGGATAGCTGGTAGTAGTGGGTCAGTCAAGGAGGAAAGAGAAGTCCGTTCCATCATCATGTTCATCAAATACTGGCCAATATTTTTTAACATTGGCCTCTCCACCTCCACTTTCAAGAGGTTTCTCGTGACCCACCAAAGAAGGAGATGGGGTTTCTGAAGCACTGTTTTTCCCTTTGCTCTCATTACTCTGTTCCATTTCCATGATCTTGCTCCTTATGTAGTCCTCCAACAGCGAGCTTCGGCTCTTCTTGGGTCTTTTCTCTGCTGCCTTTTGACCCTTCTTCGATAACTGCCTCCTTTTCGTCGTGTTCCAGTGGTTCTTTACCGTGTTCTCCGTTCGACCAGGTATACTTTTCGCTATCTCGGTCCATCTGTTCCCTACAGCTTCATGTGCTTTGATCAATGCCTTCTCCTCCTCCTCTGTCCATGTACTATCCTTCTGCATAAAGAAAACCATAGATTTCATGCAGTTCTCTCTATCTAAATAAACCAAGGAATGATAGAAGAATACTAACTAGAGGGAAGAAAGGGAGAGGAAAAACATGCCTTGATATCAGGATGGAGATGGTTATACCATCTATCTCTGCATTGTTTACCAACGCGTCCGATGAACCTCTTTGAAATCAGGGACCAGCTCTTTAATCCATGTTCAGCTACCAAACTCGCTAACAATCTGTAAAAATGGGTATTTCTGTTATTTAATCATAGGATTGAACGAAAGAGATGCAGAAATATGGAAATCAGCTACCAAACTCACAATCAATCTGTAAACGTGGGTATTTCTGTTATTTAATCATAGGATTGAAAGAACAAGATGAAGAAATGTGCGTGAGAGAGAGTAATGAATGATGTATGACTTACTCATCTTCGTCTGGTGTCCATTGCCCCTTGATTAAGTAGGATTTTTCAGGGGTTCTTCTCCTTCCTGGGATGACACCTTTTTCAGCCATTGAAGAGCAGGTCGTTTGCTGCTGAAATCCTTGCATGTCTTCCTCACCAACTTCCTTACAGAGATAAAGAAAGATTGCAAGCAATTTCTATATAAGACACTCTTTTATGAACCATATATTTAGGAGTACATCAACGGCTGACATTGCCTATGTTTGTGACGTTTGTACTTCATGTTATGCCTTTTGTCAATATTTAAACCCCTATTTTTGATAAATAAAGTCTCCATTGTTTATCTGATAGGGCTATTTAATGCTCATGTGCCG